>CM024702.1:18622065-19222065 GCA_014182845.1 Corymbia calophylla | reverse complement strand
CGATTCTATTCACCCATTCAAAATAAGCAACATCCCAAGAACAAACTATCGACCAATGCCACAGAAGAAATATAACATAAAACATAAGTTTGAAAATCATGACATTGAATCTCATCACCAGATGAGTGCAATGGCTGTTAATACATGGCCATATCAGACACAAGAGGACCGAGGCACCAAAAACCTACGCAGAACACGGCATACACACTATATATGCAGACAAAAGTTGCAACGACGACCATAGATTCCCCAACTCTCAACCGGAGATCTCAATGGCCTTGACCTCAGGCTTGTTCTCCTCCACCTTGGGAACAGTGACGGTGAGCACCCCGTTCTCCATCGACGCCTTCACCTGATCCATCTTCGCACTCTCGGGCAACCTGAACCTCCTCATGAACTTCCCGCTGCTTCTCTCCACCCGGTGCCACGTGTCGTTCTTGTCCTCCTTCTCCACGTTCCTCTCGCCGCTTATCTGGAGCACCCGATCGTCTTCGATCTCCACCTTGACTTCCTCCTTCTTGAGCCCGGGGAGATCCGCCTTGAACACGTGGGCTTCTGGGGTTTCCCTCCAGTCGATCCTGGCGTTGGCGAAGGCGGAATTTTCCTGGAAAGTCCGAGGGAAATTAGAGGCGGAGAGGGAAGAGGAAGGGAAAGGGAAGTCCTTGAAGGGGTCCCAGAGGTCGAGGGAGAAAGGGTCGAAGGCGTCGCTGCTGCGGCCACCGAACCAGCTTGGGATGAGCGACATGGTCGTGGGGATCACCAGTGAAAAAGTGGGACTGAGCCGAGAAAGTGTTTGGATAGAGCGCTTGAACTACACAAGAACTGCTGTCGTTCGAAGATGCGACTGGGCACAGGAGTGCGTTGGTGTTAAATAGGAAGGAGAGGATCATTCTCGTACCTTCGCGATCTTTCTGAGTTTCCGATGGACGAACGTTCAAGCGAAATCGCGAACCCGGTTGGTCCATCTGGAAACTGTGGACTGGGCCTCGTCAGTACTTTTCCAGCAACACCACATCCCTGCACCCCTGCTGCTTGGTCAACTAAAATTCACCGTCTCTGCCTGTCGCATCACCGACAAAACGAATTCTATTTTGACATCGTCCGACCCGTTTTTCAAATTAATGAATTCCATATCGTGTTTATTTTTCCACCAATCAAAAAGACACTTTTAGAGAAATACCACCTGCGAGAAAAACATAGCATTTTGCTAATAGGTAATGACACTGGGCCAATGATGTTACAGCAATGGGCTTTCTATACCCAGTTGCAAGATGTCATTTTCTATTAGCACCCACGGCCTTTTTCCAACACGTTATCCTTTTCTTCATTGAAAAAGCTAATAGAATTAAATCACCAAAAATTCCAAACTTTATTCATTATGATATATTTATTTTAAATTATTTTTTGTAATACCAAAAATCTTAAGCTTATATATGCATGACACATTTATCCCAATTTTTTTCTGTAATGTCAAAAATTCCAAACTTTTACATGTACAATACATTTACCCTAAATTTTTTTCTATGATATCAATATTTTGATGTAAATGTGTTATACGAGTACAAATTTGAGATTTTTGATATCACAAAAAATAATTTAGGATAAATATGCCACACTATATAAATTTGGGATAAACGTGTTATATAGGTACAAGTTTGAAATTTTGGTGTCACAAAAAGTAATTTGAAGAAAATGTGCCACAGTATGTAAAGTTTGGAATTTTTTGTGACTTTTTCCCTTTAGATTTTAACCAAATCTTGTTTATGTTATTGCACTATTGACTACTCCATCTTCACGAATCATTTCAATTGATTATCGTTGCTTCTTCCCACGCCATCGTACATGGTGATCACACCATCATCGATTACATTATGCAACAATAACATGAGGTGTAACAAGCCAAGTCGAAGTGAAAAGACAACACACGACGTCAAATTGGATGGGATTCTAAACACGCAAACGATGATGATTGATCAATTTCACCTTATCATCATGACCATATATCGCATCACATAAATAATTTCTCTTGTATGCTCTAGATCACTTTCTCACATTTCTCTCTCCTCTGTCACATACATATATGTGCAAGTATTCTCCTAATTCCCTTATCATGTAATTGGTCGGAGGGGGTATTTATGTAACGATAAAAATACATTTGAAATCCAATATAGTTGAAATCCAATGCACTATATTAAATAAATTATAAAAAGCACTCAACGTGGAACACGTCAGAAAAAAACAATTGTCGTGTATGAAAATATGTAAACTATCCATGCAAAGATGTATAAGTCAGTAGAAGAATGATGCATCGGAATGAATATCTTAACAAATTATCAAATATTTTAGGACTAAATTGTTATAAATTAAAAGGTAAATAATTAAATTGATAAATTGTCAAAATGTTTAGAACTAAATAACTCGAACATAAAGAAATTACCGAATCATAGAATACAGTGTTTCTAAGGATCATGTAGAATTGATCCCGCAACGGTCAACGATTGCCGAATCCAATAAAGAGAATAATGCCTATTAACGTAATTGCCTTTAAATTTTGGGGAATTTCACCTTTTTGTGTAGAAGTTGCACAAGAGGGCAAGCAGTTAAGACTTGTTCCGGCCTTAGGATCCGTCGATCAGTGGCTGATGGACCATAGAACTGCCCCATTGGCTTGTTAAGTCCGGAAAATCATCAGTCAGTCCTCGTTGTCAAGCTATTCTTTTCATAAGCTTAAAGAAAAGAGGAATGAATTGATTGTCCTTCGTGAGTACTATGCGCTCTTCAATTTTCACTGTTGAATTATAGCGCGACAGAGAAAAGGTGCCAAAACGACAAGAAATCAAGATTGTTAATATAGGATATTCATAAACATATTCCCCCTTTCTTCTGATTTCTGTCTGGGCTGGAAGAACATCCATTCATCAGACATAACAGCAGGGCATGTTGATCAATCTCAAATGAGGCTGAGTAGATGTCGACGCGGCCCGTTTATATGCCATGTCATTGAGCATGCTCATGTCAAGCTTACATAGGTTAGTGTCGTCAAAGAAACAACTCACTTGTACCCAACTACTATCATATTTGATGATACAATTGACAAGTTAGTCACAACAACACAATACACTTTAGAATATTTATGCCCATTTGAACACCCTTTTACACGTTTAAATATATTTGACAAGTCTGTTCTTAAATGTGTCAAATGTGTTCCGTCATGTTATGAGCGTGTTGTATTTAGGTTTCAAAATTGTGACATGATAAATAACCATGTCAAGTTTATTCGACAAGTTTATACATGAAAGGGGAGGTGAATTCGACCCATTCAGATTAGGTCCACTGGTTGGAGAGAAAAAGGGAAGAGATTGCTTCAAGTCAAATTTGCATATGACAAGCCAACAAATTTCTGTCATTACATCAAAGCATTATCTGTTCAGTTCTGTTCTTCAATGCCAGAAGACCAAATCTTTGCACTTTCTGCACTACACAAACTTCACTGCGGTGCTTTAGCAGCAAACAACTCTGCTGCTAGAACGATCGCAACAACTCGACTAGCTCGCTCAGATAATGGCAAGAAGATCCACCACCAACCATACTAACATCGCACCTGTGCTTCAAATCCAAGACCCTCTACCTCATCTTTTCACCTTCCTTTTCCTTCATCACTGTTCTAACAGCTCTTTCTACTGTCTCTCTCTCTATCTCGCCCTCCAGTTCTAATCCAACCCTCCATTCGTGAGTCAAGTACCTCGCATTCACCTTTTGGTCGCCAAAGCATGGTTGATATATCATCGGAACACCTTCACATATTCTCTACAAGGTGAAGTTCCATCCACAGTGGCTCCAAAACCTTCCCACCGCATCATGTGCCAGTACTCTCTTCTGAGGCGCCCATTTCATAACGCATCCCCTGTCCTTAACACATTCTTTGAATTCTTCATCCATTGACTCGATCCATTGCAAACCTGGAATTGAGCCAGGTCTAATAACCCACAAGAAAGGCACCCTGCTATTTGCCAGACCCCAAACCATTTCGGACAATTGGTCTTGGTTCAGATGTGCTATGCTTCCCAAACTCCCATGAACGACTGAATTATGAGTTTGCTTGTCAAGCCATGGAATGCAACCAGTATTCTCTTGCAGTAAGCTAACGGCTGAGGTAGGAGTGAGTTTGTGAAGAGAGCCTATTGGAAAAATCGGAACTTGGCACCGTTGGTGGAGCTGCGCCAGAGGTGACTCTTCGAGGCAGTGAATCATGTTGAATATAATGGCCGAACACAATCTGATGTTGTGCATCAAGACTACCAACTCCAATAAATAGTCCAAACTTCCAAAATTGGAGATTGGTACGGTCTTTGAACCTGAGAGGCTGATGCAGGGGCACCGGAACCTGCAACATGGAATCTAATGGAACACAGCACAAGGCAGTTGTCAGTTAGCACCACGTGAGTTAAACCCATCAGCTTATATACTTGGCAGTTTGACGACACTCGGGGTTATCTGGCTTGGGTTCAAATTTGGATGACGACCCAGAAACCGGTCTTGCATAAAGTTTAGGCATAGAAGAGACTCGTCAGATCATAGACTACAGGGTCAGGCTGAATGAAACACATACAGACTTTAAATCTGCAATCAAATTTTGGCGATACATCCATCCTCACAAACAGAATGGAATAAGAGGAAGATTGTCCGCAACTATGATATTAATTAAGAAGGATATAACTGTAACTTAAGTAAGAGAAAATGAGCATGTACCTGGGACAGGGACGTGTCCTTGTGCCTTTAACTGGAGAAGAATCAGGCGAACTATGGTAGCCGCAGCACTACTTGTGTGCATAGCAATGCCAGGAATCTTCAAATCGCGGGCAACAGCTTCCAAGAAGTACACGACAGCATCACAGATGATGCAGCAACTCTTGTCACCCAGCTCCATATGGTTTGTGACCCGAGTTAGACACTCCCTAAAGCTGGACTCACAGTTGACATTAAGCATCAGCATAATGGCTATTAGATCAGGGTTTTCAACCTCTTCTTCAGACAAGCCGTCAGGTGTGCATAAGAAAGTGAAAACGGGGTGAGCAGAAGAATCTGGACTGTTGAACTGTGTGCGAGCATGATGGAGAAGTCCTTGGACTTGAGGACAGTCGCCAGCTGAAGCATGGGAGTGAGATGGCCCTGAAATGGTCCCGGGACCAGCACCAATCGTCGCCCTTCACGTTCCATCTTCTCTTTTTCTCCGATGGAAGATATTCAGAAGTTATGCAAGGTGTTATGCTCTCACACAGAGGCTTTTGCTGATCCAGGCTGGTTTTAACCTCTTTTGGAAATACACGCAGAAGAGAGATCATGGGACAGAGAATGCAGAGAGACCCAACAATCATGGACTAGTAACCAGGACACACCAAATGGTTAATTTGCGAAAGCTAGGAGGAATTGAACTTTTTAAACGTTTGTTGTCAAGTTTGACGTAGCATTTAATGAAATATTTAAAGAAGTACTTGCTCTGTCCCTCTGTCGTCTTCTTCTTGGCACATTTCCTGGTCCCCAGATTATAGGCTGTGCTCGTGGACAGGAGCATGATACACCACGCAACCTACTGGCTAGGAAAATTCCGAAAAAATTTCTGAAGCGTGAAGCCAGAAGAAACACAAGCGAACAAGATCAAAAGTAAAGCAAAGATCCACTCCAGCGATCAAATTACGAGATAAAATGGAGCTGAAATTGCAACATTGAAGTTAAGTTTCTTCTTTTTTTCCCAGAAAAGTATTGCTAGTTCAGACTACATTAGCATCACAGAGACAAGACCCGGTTTATAGAACTCTCCAACAACACAAGAAAGAAACGAAGCACACGAACCCTGCACATACAACGCCTCGATCTCACATTAGCAGCCATAAGCTGCCATCACAGACTCAACCAGAGATGTCAATAGCCTTGACCTCAGGCTTCTTCTCCTCCACCTTGGGAACAGTGACGGTGAGCACGCCGTTCTCCATCGAAGCCTTGACCTTATCCATCTTCGCATTCTCGGGCAGCCTGAACCTCCTCATGAACTTCCCGCTGCTACGCTCCACTCGGTGCCACTTGTCGTTCTTGTCCTCCTTCTCCAACTTCCTCTCTCCACTAATCTGGAGCACCCGATCGTCCTCGATCTCCACTTTCACTTCCTCCTTCTTGAGCCCGGGAAGATCGGCCTTGAACACGTGGGCTTCGGGAGTTTCCCTCCAGTCGATCCTAGTGTTGACGAAGGCGGAATTCTCCCGGAAAGTAGAGGCGGAGAGGGAAGAGGAAGGGAAAGGGAAGTCCTTGAAGGGGTCCCGGAGGTCAAGAGAGAAGGGGTCGAAGGCGTCGCTGCGTCGGCCTCCGAACCAGCTCGGAATGAGCGACATCGTCTCTGAATAAGTCGTCGGGTTGAAGCTTGAGTTTGGAGGACGCGAGGGATAGATTTCTGCTTAGTTTTGGAGTTTCTGGGTGATTTGCTTTCTTGCTGGATCCTTGTCGGAAGGATAGGGAGGTGCTGGGTATTTATAGGGGACAAGAGGAGGTCTTCTCGTACGTTCAAGAGATTTCTGGAACGAGGTTTAAGCCTGAGCGAACGTTCCGGTCATGGGCTTCTAGCTCTTTCTCGAAGCTGCATGGCATGTTCCACGATTTCTCCTTCTTTTACCCTTCCTCATGTTTGTATTTCAATTCCGTTCTGTTTTTCTCATCGCGTATTCAAATTTGAAGGTCATTATAATAATCAAGAACAATTGATTTAGTTGAGCCGTATTATCAATACGTCATGTGATATAGGTGTTATGCAGAATGTTTTTGTTCATCAATTTCGATGATCCTTGAAATAACCAAATTCATAGGTTACAAATTTATAATTAATCCATTTTCTAATCGCTTAAGAGTTTAAAAAAGAAAAAAAAAAACCGGTTTCCCTGATGATAGCAAAAGGAAAAAGTAGTTGAGAATTCAACTCTTGATTTTTTATTTTTTTTTATGCTCGGGAACCGTCGTACAGCCGGCAGCCGGCAACGTAAACCCGGGGGTGTACTAGCTGGTGGCCCACCTCTCAGGTACCCCACTTAAGTCGCGCAATGGGGGCAAGGAGTTTCGAACTCCTACTCTCCGGCAGAAGGGTCAGAGCGCGAGCCAACTCGTCCATCGCGGGGTGGGTAACTCTTGATTTTCGTTGCCCTCCTATGATAGGAAATGGGAAATATTGAATGGAAATGTAATTGTATTACTCTGTATATCTTGTACATGTACGTGACTACATATATAGAGCAAAGGAAAAATCAAATAAAATCAATAAGATTACAATTCCTATTATATCTTTTGAATATTCTAAAGATATTCTATGACTAAATCAATTATCCTATGATTTCCGTAATCGTAATCAAATTACTGAAGCAAATCTCTTTCCAACACTCCCCCTCAAGCTGGCGGCTCATATATGTCAAGGACGCCTAGCTTGCTCAACAAATACTTGTGTTGTCTCTGGGATAAAGGTTTAGTAAAGATGTCTACGCAGGCCATTCCAGCCCAATTCCTCGAGTTACAATAATTCCTTCTTGAATTTTTTCTCGAGTGAAATGGCAATCAACTTCTATATGTTTTGTCCTTTCATGAAATATAGGGTTTGCCGCCAGTTTAAGTGCAGCATCATTATCACAAAATAGCTCGCTTGCCCCATCAATCTCTACTCCAAGATCCAATAGTAGACCCCGTATCCAAACTATTTCACAAACCGTTTTCGCCATGGCTCGGTATTCGATTCCGCGATGATAAAGAGACGGTTGATTGCTTCTTAGTCTTCCATGAAATCAAGGATCTTCCTAATTTTATGCAGAAACCCGTGATAGATCTTCTCGTCATTGGACAAGTAGCATAATCAGTATCACAATATGCCGTCATTCTCAAGTTGCAATCTCGAGATAATAAAATTCCAAGTCCTGGACTGCCTTTCAGATATTTCACAACTTTCAATGCTTTGCATTCATGTGGGACTTTTTTTGGATTATGCATAAATTGACTAAGTATCTGTACTGCATAGCATATATCGGGTCTAGTCATAGTGAGGTAGATCAACTTCCCAACAAGCCTTTGATAACCCGATGGATCATGAAGCAATGGGTCTTGATTAGGTGATGATGAGTCTTGATCAAAATCAAATGTCGTGAGTCTGACATTCTGTTCGATGGGAATTACTGCTGGTTTGCATCCTGACAATCCTGCTTCAGATATAATTTCCAAGATGAACTTTCGTTGGCTAAGACATATTCCTTTGTCAGATCTAGCTATTTCAATTCCAAGAAAGTATTTGGGAGGCCCCAAATCTTTGATATGAAAACTAGAATGCAAAAATTCTTTGAACTTCTTAATGGCAAGATCATCGTTTCCCATAATGAGAATGTCATCAACATAAATCAACAGATAGATTGACGAAGTACCTTTCGTCCATGTGAATAATGCATAGTCATGCTTGGAATGCCGAAAACCCGCACTTGTAAGAGCAGCAGTAAATTTTGCGTACCACTGCCTAGAAGCCTGTTTGAGTCCATATAGGGATTTACGTAGACGACATACCCGAGTCTCCCCCTGTCTGCGTAAACCCTGTGGCAATTCCATATAGATTTCTTCATCTAAATCTCCATGAAGAAAAGCATTATTGACGTCCATCTGATGTAGCTCCCAATTACGGAAGGCAGCGACGGATAGAAAAGATCGTACCGTTACTTCCTTGGCAACAGGAGAAAAGGTCTCATGATAGTCAAAACCTTCCCGTTGTGTAAAGCCTTTAGCAACTAGTCGAGCTTTGTATCGCTCAATAGAACCATCTGCCTTATACTTAATCTTATATACCCATTTACACCCAATTGGTTTTCTGTCTGAAGGCAAGGAAACTATATCCCAAGTATGGTTATCTATAAGAGCAGCCAATTCTACCTCCATAGCTCGTTGGTCACGTGCCGCTTCCTCATAGGTGGAAGGTTCATGTTCCTCAGATATACGACTAATACAACACATATGTTCTGGTGATAGTCGATCAAAGGAAACATAAGAGGATATAGGGTAATGTGTACCTTGAGAACTTAAAGTGGTACATATGTAGTCCTTTGTCCATGTAGGTGGATGAACACGACGACCAGAACGTCGAGGCTGGTCAACAATTTGCTGTGGAGACAATGCTGGAGATGGTTCACTCACAAGTTGCTGTGGAGATGAGACTGGTGAATCATCCCTTTCATTGAGTGGTGCAGGTGACTCAACTGCCTGTTTAGGGAATTCCGAGATTGTTGACATTTGCTTTGCGGTGGCACAAGAATATATTGCAAACTTGTAGATAAATCTTCTTCGACGTAAATTGTCGATGGTTGGACTTCGATCCGAGATGCCTTAGAGATATTCTGCAATTCTTGGAATGGAAATATTTCTTCATGAAAAACAACGTCTCGGCTAACAAAAAACCGACCTGTAGATATCTCCATAACTGTATAACCCTTTTGTAGAGGGGGATATCCCATGAATACACATCGAACAGCACGAGGTTCCATTTTATCTCGAGGACCCACAGTCGTTGTATAGCATAGACAACCAAAAACCCTCAAGTGTTTAATTTCTGGATTTTTCTTAAAAAGTACTTCAAAGGGGGACCGCCCTTCAAGAATTCTAGTCGGCATGCGATTAATCAAGTAGGCTGCTGTGACCACACAATCTCCCCAATAGGTTTCTGGAATGGACGCTTGGTATTTAAGAGCACGAGCTACTTCTAAGAGATGACGATGTTTGCGTTCTACAATCCCATTTTGTTGAGGAGTGTAGACGCAGGAAGTTTCATGAAGTATCCCATGAGAAGCAAGAAAAGACTTGCATTCTGTAGTGAAAAACTCTCGCCCATTATCTGTGCGAATTCTTTGAATAGATTTATCGAATTGATTTTTAAGCAATGAAAAGAAATTCAACAGATTTGAGAATGTTTGGCTCTTGGATTGCATCAGGAAAACCCAAGTGGCACGAGTATAATCATCCACAATTGTTAGAAAGAAACGAGATCCATCACCATGTGGAGTGTGATAGGGACCCCATATATCTACATGAATTAGGGAAAAAGCACTGATAGCTCGAGATGTGCTCACAGGAAAAGGTGATCTGGATTGTTTTGCTAAAGGACAAATTGAACAATTTGGATAAGGAAAACGGGCACTATGTCCCAAACGTTGATGAAAAAGAGAACTTTTATTGCTTGTAGTAGCATTACATGAAATGCCTTTATTTAGCAATGAGAAATCAAAGTTCTTCGGAAAGCTAATCCAGAAATATAAACCTTTTGCAACACTACCCAAGCTCATCATTTTGCTAGTAGAATGGTTTTGAAAGAGACAATTTTTAGAATTGAATACAACTTGGCAAGAATTGTCCTTACAAATCTCAGATTCTTATATAACATTGAACTCAAATTCAGGAATCTATAAGACATTTTTAAGGGTAATGTGCTGACTAAGGTGAACGCTACCAACTTTGGCAACATAAGTGATGGTCCCATTAGGAAGATGGACATACATATCATGATGAGATTTTTGTGAATATCAAAGAAAAATCGATCATCACAAATTATGTGGTCACTAGCGCAGTCGATTATCCATGCATCAACTAAAAATTATTGTTCTTGGAAACAGAGGTACCTGAGAAACTTGCAGTTTTGTCCGCAAACCTCAACTGATTTAAGCTCCTCATGATATTTTGGTATTGATCATGGGTAATTGTTTGAGTTGCATTTGCAGTCCCTTGAGTCATAACCTGATAAGCAGAAAAATCTCTCTCTTTTCTCTTTATCAGTAGGTTTTCCATGCAGTTTCCAACAAGTATCAATTGTATGATGTGGGCGCTTGCAATATTCGCAATATTTACCTTTATTTTTAAAAATCTGCCCATTTCCTTTCGATGACGTGGCACCTCGAGGACCATTAGATGGTCTAAAAGATGGAGCTGATGTGGCCTGATGAGGCCCACCCAATTCGGCTTCATGGGTGGCAGAATATGGGCCAATTGATTTTTGTCTCAAATTTGGGCTTTCCATCCGTGAGCCTTTAGGGTTATTGTCATCTTCTTCTTCCCAAGTCAATGACCTGGCTGCTCGATGAGACTCATGGGAGGTCTCCGTGCGCGGCGATTGTCCGAGAGTGCGTTGCGACGAGCGCATCTTTGCTGAAGCGACGAGAGCCACTCCTTCTCCTCCTTTCGTGTATTCAGTCGTGGCCAGCCTCTGATTTTCTTCCTGGACGGCCAATTGATAGATCCGGCCAAGAGGAGGGACGGGATCCATGGCGAGGATCTGCGACCGGAACGTTGAGAAGCTATCATTAAGAATCAACAAGAATCGGGTAACTTTCTCTCTCTCTCTGATTTGCTTATATTGGGTGAGAGTGTCTTCGGGTCCCTTAAGCTCCTCCTCGGCCGCTTCGAGCTCGTTCCACAGAGCCGAGAGCCGGTTGAAGCAAGCGGTAACCGAGAGGTTCCCTTGCTTCAACTCCGACAAAGCTTGAGTGAGTGAGAACAGCTTCGCTCGGTCCAATTTTCCATACATCTCGCGAATATCCTCCCACATTTGTTTTGGGTCTTCTGTTGGTGGGAGGCCGGCGGCAACATCAGGAGCTATACAATTCCCGATCCAAGTGCGAACGAGTTGGCTACATTTGCGCCAATGTCGTCGCATTCGTTCGTCGGCCGGGAAGGGCACAATACCATCCACGAACCCATCCTTGTCTTTGGTTACGAGGGCTCGCCGAAAATCCCGAGCCCAAGTGTTGTAATTGTCGGGTCCGGTGAGCTGCAAGGTGATAAGCCGTAGCTCCGGTCCGTCGGTTGGCAATGTATAAAGTGGATCGCCGGGTTCCGGGCGGTAGCCGATCGTTGGAATAGCATACGGGTAGACTGCGGGTTGCATCCCCGGGTAGGGATTCATCCCTTGACCCGCGAAGCTTGGTTCGGGTCTGTAACCCGTAAATGGCTGATGTCTGAAATTGGCTTCATCTTCGGGTGAGCCGAATTGATTGTGTCCAGCAGTCCATTGGTTTTGAATAGGGATCCATTGCACTGCTGGCCATGGATTTGGGACGGCAGGTTGAACTGGAGTGGGCTCTGGAGTTGAGGTTTGTTGAACAGGATCCTGCACGTTCTGAGATAAGTCAATCTGATCTGATGAATTGTTGTTGGACGACTCCTCCATGGGTGGTGGAATTATTTCATCAGTATTTGACTTGTTGTGGTTCTTCGACATGGTGTATAAACAATTGAATTCCTACTCGGTGTGTCGATTTGTTTTGCAGGTTGAGATTTGCAACAACGAAATTGAAAAACACCGAGGGCAATTCAGGAGGATTATTTTGCGGAAGCTAGGTCAGAAACGAAGCTCTGATACCATGATAGGAAATGGGAAATATTGAATGGAAATGTAATTGTATTACTCTGTATATCTTGTACATGTACGTGACTACATATATAGAGCAAAGGAAAAATCAAATAAAATCAATAAGATTACAATTCCTATTATATCTTTTGAATATTCTAAAGATATTCTATGACTAAATCAATTATCCTATGATTTCCGTAATCGTAATCAGATTACTGAAGCAAATCTCTTTCCAACATCCTATTCAAAAATTTCCGTCTTAAGTTCGCCTGAATTGCCTACCCAAGTTAAAAGATCCCCCGAACATCTGTGTTTGTCACCTTCTGTTGCACAATAATTGCACGCAAGCTAGTCATGTGAGCATAATTTAGTGAAGCATCAACTCATACAGCCCTACGTGAAACAAATCTAAAACCGTATATTGTCCGGAACTGCTTTCTCTTATCACAAATGTGAAGAAGTTATTGTTGAAAAGAAAATGAATGTCTTTGCCTCCATCCTTTTTCCAATAAAGTGTCTTTAAGTCCAGCACCTTAGTAGGGGTGTGTAACGGGATTGTCCGAATCGAAATCAGACCGAACTGAACCGAATCGAACTGATCGATTCTGGGTGATTCTAGAGGGGTGCCGGTCCAGCCTTCGGTTCCTATTTTTGGAACTAATGGCCAGTCAATTCAATTTTCGAATCCAAAGAGAGAACTAGACCAACCATTTATATTTTTTAATTTTTTTTGAATTTCTGAACAACCCTAGGCAAGGATATTTATTTTCAAGTTTATGCACATGTTTCAGGGAGTATCGCGCTCTTTGTAAACTTTGATTAAAAAAAGCTCTTGATTTGAAAAACTGAAAAGATCTAACCCTTGCTAGGATTGAGTTCATGAAAGCGATCTTGGAGAAAAATATGTTGAGACACGAGTCTGAATTAGGAAACGTATATTTTTGGAAGCCCACATAGAATGTATATTTTTTTCAATGTAATGGCAACAAGCGATTTGGTCCATTGGAATTGGAGTGGACTAGAAATCGATCACCCCTACATCTTAGGTTCAATATCATTCCTCAACTAAATAGCACAAATAATTAGTAAACTTTGATCTAATATGCAATATCATTTCTAGAGTTTTAATTTATGCAATGTAATCATTGACTTTAGCCCAATATGCAGTGTCATCTCCAGACTTTTAATATGTTCAATATGATCCCTAAACTATTGATAAATCTTCAATAAAATCCTTTTGGTTATGTTATTTTGACATATTCAAATTCAATAACGACATTCCACATTGGGTTAAATTTCAATGATCATATTGAACAAATTAAAAATTTAAGAATGATATTAAACATTAGACCAAAGTTTATGAACGATTTATGTCATTTTCCCATCTTAAAATGAAGAGATAGCAGAGAAAACTTAGGGCTCCTTGAAATTCCAAATGTTTTAAATAGTTATTTGAAACATGCGACCTTCCCATATCAGTGGTAAAGAGGAGTTTGAATGACTATTTAGCTTTACCTTTCTAAAGATGTCGAAAAGACGTGAGACAATATGTGATTTATTCTCCACCCAAGAAGCCATTTTTCAAAAAAATAATAATATTTTTTATATTCAACTGAAATATAAAAATGACCTAAAAAATATTTTTTGTCATTTCATAAGGAAATTATGATTTAATTTTCTAGAGAAAATTACCAAAAATATCTAATTTTTAATTACTATTTATTATTTCTTTTTCTTCTTCTATTTTCTTTTTTTTTTCTTTTTCTTTTTGCTTCTTCCATAGGCCGGTTGACCACCGTGGCCAACAACCAGCCATGAGCGAGTTCAAGCCTCACTGGCCCAAGCAAGCTCTCCCAATCTAGCGAGACCCAAGCTCATCAGCCAATAACCAGCCAAGGAAGAAGCATAAAGAAAAAGAAAGAAAAGAAAAAAAATTAAAATTTTGATTTTTTTGAAAAATAAAATATATTAATAAAAAAATAAGTAAAAGGAGTGCACAAAGGAGAACATGCTTAATCTAAGTGAAAGAAAGAGATGAAAAATGATTGTCTCTTATGAAAAAGAGGAAATCATTTTTCCCTACTTTTGAAGGTGTTTTTTCCAATGGGGATTTCAAGGTACCAATTTTTTGGAATCTATCTTCAGTGGGTGGTTCCCAATTCTGGAGAAAATCGCCTACCCAGACCATACTCATCTCTATTATGAAGTTTTCGAATTAGGATTTTGATTTCATATTTCTGTTCGCCAGACTTTTTGCTACTGACAAGATTTGAACTTGTAACAATTTATGCCCAAAACAAACGCGCTACCAAGTTATGCTACATCCCTTTCAATTGGTCTACAGGACCATTTTATAGAATCCCTCTTGTTTTCAAAATCCTTATTTTCTCCATTCATTAATATATCCAAGTTATTTTAGCTGTTCCCTTTGAACTTTCTACTTTAAAAACATCGGCATTTCTCATATTGAGAAAAAGAAGATGAGAAGGACCCAAGATCGGTTTGACTTTCACAGCAGCTGAATCGCGGAGCTTCATATTTCTTGGATACACTTGATTTTGTCTTAAGAAATAGAAAGGCGTCTGAAAAGATGCAGACTTCGAAGCTCTTTTTCTTCCGAGTCCTGCTGTCTCTAGCTGTCTTTGAGTTAGACAAGCTCTATCAGCTCCCATAAGGTTGTGAGTTTCGGCTGCAAAACATACATTTATACGTTGTACTGCTCCGGGACAGTGGGTCTGTGATGTCCAAATGGTGATTTTTTTCAAGAAGGTTGCAAGCACTCGTGTTCAAAACATGGTGAAATCGCTCCATTTCATATAAATAATGAGCTCCTGGTGATGTCAGTAGCAGTGGACTTCAGTGCCATCATATAAGGGGGAGTCGCCTCGGCAGCAAAATAATTCGAATCTGCGGAGAGACAAGAACAAATTTTGGGATGGAATCAAATTAACTAGAAATCTTGCCGGAGGAGGAATATTCTCTGTTGGCTTTCACGCGAGATTAAACAAAGCCAGACATGAAATGTGTTTCCTCCACGTGTCTCGTGGTACGAAAGCCGCCCTCCTTTGTTTACCACTTTTTTATGTTACTCTCCAGGCAATAAAAAACAAATTAATGAAAGGGTTTTTCTTTGTTTTTTTAACATTTCGCCAACGACCCAGTCTTGACCATAAGACCATTCATATGCTGAGTTCATCCAGGACCATGGCTCTGGTTGTAGTCAAATGAGAGAAATGGAGGAACGAGGGCAGAGAAGCAATCGTAGATTGGTGCTAGTCCCCTGTCCTTTTCAGGGACTCATAACGCCGATGCTCAATCTGGGGTCCCTCCTGCATTCCAAGGGCTTCTCCATTGTAATAGCTCACACTAACTTCAATCATCCCGATCCATCTGGTTTCCCCAATTTTACCTTCGCGTCTATTCCAGACTGCTTACCGAAGGATGTCCTCTCCTCGGGGGATGCCGCAGCTTTTTCGCAAGTCTCAACACCAACTGTGAAGGACCTCTCTGTCAAGTATTGTCAGATATGGTGGAAAAGGATGGAGCAACCGAGAATAAAATCTCTTGCGTGATTTATGATACGCTGATGTACTGTGCAGAAGCCGCAGCTCATTATATGAAACTTCCTAGCATGGCTTTGCGCACCAGTAGTATCAGCAATCAGCTGGTTTTCTCTGAATTGCCTCGGCTCCGAAAGGAAGGTTATTTTCCCTCGAAAGGTATGTTCAATTAATACACAATAAACTCTTGGATATCAGTTTGCGCAATAAACTTCTAGTTACCTCAGTGATGTACCCATAAAAAAATACCTCAGTGACATAGTTTGACAGTAATTTCACTAGAAATCAGGAGTAATAAGCTCGCAGTACTAAGTGGCTCCTGATTTGAAAGTGTCCTGATTTGATTGTGTTTGTATCACAACACACTCTGGCAGTACTTAGATAGATTGGAAAGGCTCCTGATTTGATTGTGTTTGTATCACAAAGCACTGCGATAGCAAAATTTAGGGTCTCTTCAAGATTCGAAGAGATTGTTTGGCCAAGCTAAATAGAGTCAACTAATCAATGTGGCTCAAATATGAATCTCACTCGACAGATCGCGTCATTAGTCCATGTTGACACGTTTTGAGTTTGCTATGTAATTTTCTTTTTCTTCGATTCACTCAGTAGTACTTTAACAGGGATCTTTATGATTTCGTAAAATGCATTTGCTGCAAAGAGAAGGTAAGCATACTAGGTCATCAAGGCGACTCGTTAGCCTTGCTGTCTAAACCACCCATTACCTCTTCCTTTAATCAGCGTAGAAGGCATGGAAGTGAAGTCAACGACACCACACGTGCTGAAACTGCTTGTGAAAGATCATATTCTCGTCTTTATGTAGAGCAATCCAACTAGGAAGGAAGGAAGAATGTCCACTGAGTACAAAATGAGAATAAAAGGATCATCTCTTTTTGAACTTGCTGGAATATTCAAATTTCAGACTAGTTTTTATCTTTTTACAGACTATGATCTCATAGAAGCAATACGTGCTAAGCTGCAGTATTTTTTACTGCACAGATCGTTCTTCGAAAGATCCAGTTCCAGGTGCTTATCCCTTGAGATGCAAGGACTTGCCAATTTTTACTACCGACCTAGAACCCATGATGCAATTAATAGCTACGATACTCGATATCAGGACATCTTCAGCCATTCTTTGGAATACAGCGGACTGCCTTGAGAAGCAGTTATCAAACCAACTCCAGAAACAATACAGTGTGCCATTTTTCTCACTAGGCCCGTTGCACAAAGTTGCTCCAGCTTCATCAACCAGCATATTGGAGGAAGAAACCGACTGCCTGTTGTGGCTTGATAAGCAAGCCAACAATTCAGTCATATATGTGAGCTTAGGAAGCAGGGCTTCGATGGATGAGGGAGAGTTTGCAGAGACGGCTTGGGGGCTGGCCAACAGCGGCCAGCCATTCTTGTGGGTGGTCCGACCTGGCTCAGTTAGAGGCTCGGAGTGGATCGAGCTGTTGCCAGGGGGGTTCAAAGAAGCCACCCAAGAAACAGGCTGTCTCGTGAGATGGGCTCCGCAGAAGGATGTTTTAGCACATCGTGCCGTGGGAGGCTTTTGGACCCATTGTGGATGGAATTCGACCTTGGAAAGCATTTCCGAAGGAGTACCGATGATATGCCGACCACGCTTCATGGACCAGAATGTGAACGCGAGGTACTTGTGCCACGTTTGGAGGGTGGGATTGGAGTTGGAGGGGGATCTCGACCAGAAAGACATAGAGCAAGCTGTGAGGAGGCTGATGGTTGACGAGGAAGGGAAAGAGATGAGGCTGAGAGCCGCGGCTTTCAAAGACCAAATCGAGTTGAGCATCAGGAAAGGTGGTTCTTCACACGCTGCAATAGAGGAACTAGTGAATTTTATCATTTCTCTCTGATCTGATGATGACCTCACGGGAAGAGAAGGCTAATTGAGATACTTTATCCTGTTATTTAGGGATGAACGGTTCCAACTTTCATATAAGTTCCACCAAAAACCTATCCACTGAAACAGGTTCTTTATTTTCTGGACTCTAGAATTTACCTTGCATATCTTGAAATTTGAAACATACTCTATCACAGTTTTCGGGGCCAGTTTCAGGTTAATTTCTAAATCCTTAAACCTATCATGCATATGATGAAATCTAGAATTTAGAACCTACTCTATCACGTTTCTAGCAATTTGCACATACGCTCGGGCGTCGCCGATCTGCGAGGCCCGAGCCTCGCCGCCGTCTGGCGAGGCCAAATCGATGAGCTCGACTCGCCTGTCGCCGGTCGCTGGCCGTTGCCGTGGCCGGCGACCAGCCGAAAAAGAAAAATAGCAAAAAGAAAGACAGAAAAATAAAAAAAAAAAAAAAAAAAAAAAAAAAATCGATTTTATTAAAAAATAACAAAAAATTTGAATTTATGAAAAAAATAAAAATAAAAATTGATTTAAAAAAATAAAAGAAAGAAATGAGGACTAATAAGGGTTATGAGATAGGAGAGAGTGAGTGCAGAAAATGTTTTCCCCAACTTGAAAAGTGGAAAACATTTTCCCTCACTTTATAAGACTTTTTTTCTTTCATGGAAAATGTTTTCCCCAATTAATTTATTTTCCGTGAAATGTCGGAAAATCCGAAAAACATTTTCCTTAAAGTTATTTTCCATGAAACGAATGGAGCCTAAGTGAAAGAAAGAGTTTAGAAAGAGGAAATCATTTTTCCCCACTTTTGAAGGTGTTTTTGCCAGCGGGGATTTCAAGGTACCAATTTTTTGGAATCGGTCTTCAATGGGCAGTTCCTAATTCTGGGGAGTATCGCCCACTTGGACCATGTTCATCCCTATTATGAAGTTTTCGAATTAGGATTTTGATTTCATATTTTTGTCTATCAAACCTTTGGATGCTGACAAGATTTGAACATGTGACATTTTGGGTGCGTTTGTTTCACGAAAATCATACCGATTTTGGAAAATATTTTCTAGGAAATCATTTTCTATAAAAATGATTAGTTTTCTTGTGTTTGATGATATGTGATTGAAAATGTTTTCAAGCGTTTGGATCGCATTTGGAAAATAATTGAATAACATTTAAACTAACAATTTATACTAGTGTGCCTCTCACTTTCAAATTGTGCCACAACTATGGGGCTCATCTCATTTGTGGGGCAATAAGTTTTATCTTGATCAATCAAAGAACAGCCTACAAATGAACTTGCTAGCCAATGAAACATCTTCAGGGTCCTCGAGTTCATCAGACGAGACTTAACCACTTCGAGGCAGCACTAGTCCTATCCTGATGTTGAAAGTGAAGTTTCTAATGGAGGAAGCACATAAGATAACGCAGACAAGGCAAGAAAAGTTGATTAGGAGGAGGCCGAAGCCAACGTCCATACACTACTTGCACAAAAAGAACAACCTGGAACCTACCCACTCCCATTTTCTTGTCCCCTTTCAAGGATAAGAACTGATAAAAAGGGAAAGTGTTTTTCCTTCCTATGCACAGGAATTTATTTTCTTTTGTTGATTGGAAAAAAAAAAAACAGAGATTTTGAAGAGTAAAAGAAAAGGACAGAAATGACCTAATAAAAAGATAATAACCAAAAGACCTAATAAAGAGGAAAGTGTTTTCCCCTTCCCATGCACAGGAATTCATTTTTTCTAAAATAATACATAATATTTATGTTGACTAAAAAGTATTTTTCATTTACCAAATCGTTTTTGGAAACACAAACAGCGGAAAGTCCGGAAAACACGTTCCGGGAAACTACTTTCATTGAAATAAACACACCTTTTGTACCCAAAACAAACGCACTACCAAGCTGCACTACATCCCTTTCAATTGGTCTACAGTGTCATTTTATAGAATCCCATCTTGTTTTCGAATTCCTCATTTTCTACGTTCATTAATATATCCAAGTTATCTTACCTGTTCCCTCTGAACCTTCTACTTTAAAAACATCGGCATTTCTCATATTGAGAAAAAGAACATGAGAAGGCCCCCAGATCGGTTTGACTTTCACAGCAGCTGAATCGCGGAGCTTCATATTTCTTGGATACACTTGATTTTGTCTCAAGAAATAGAAAGGCGTCTGAAAAGATGCAGACTTCGAAGCTCTTTATCTTCCGAGTCCTGCTGTCTCTAGCTGTCTTTGAGTTAGACAAGCTCTATCAGCTCCCATAAGGTTGTGAGTTTCGGCTGCAAAACATACATTTATACGTTGTACTGCTCCGGGACAGTGGGTCTGTGATGTCCATATGGTGATTTTTCTCAAGAAGGTTGCAAGCACTAGTGTTCAAAACATGGTGAAATCGCTCCATTTCATATAAATAATGAGCTCCTGGTGATGTCAGTAGCAGTGGACTTCAGTGCCATCATATGAGGGGGAGTCGCCTCGGCAGCAAAATAATTCGAATCTGCGGAGAGACAAGAACAAATTTTGGGATGGAATCAAATTAACTAGAAATCTTGCCGGAGGAGGAATATTCTCTGTTGGCTTTCACGCGAGATTAAACAAAGCCAGACATGAAATGTGTTTCCTCCACGTGTCTCGTGGTACGAAAGCCGCCCTCCTTTGTTTACCACTTTTTTATGTTACTCTACAGGCAAGAAAAAACAAATTAATGAAAGGGTTTTTCTTTGTTTTTTTAACATTTCGCCAACGACCCAGTATTGACCATAAGACCATTCATATGCTGAGTTCATCCAGGACCATGGCTCTGGTTGTAGTCACATGAGAGAAATGGAGGAACGAGGGCAGAGAAGCAATCGTAGATTGGTGCTAGTCCCCTGTCCTTTTCAGGGACACATAACGCCGATGCTCGATCTGGGGTCCCTCCTGCATTCCAAGGGCTTCTCCATTGTAATAGCTCACACTAACTTCAATCATCCCGATCCATATGGTTTCCCCAATTTTACCTTTGCGTCTATTCCAGACTGCTTACCGAAGGATGTCCTTTCCTCGGGGGATGCCGCAGCTCTTTTCACGTGTCTCAACACCAACTGTGAAGGACCTCTCTGCCAAGTATTGTCAGATATGGTGGAAAAGGATGGAGCAACCGAGAATAAAATCTCTTGCGTGATTTATGATACGCTGATGTACTGTGCAGAAGCCGCAGCTCATTATATGAAACTTCCTAGCATGGCTTTGCGCACCAGTAGTATCAGCACTCAGCTGGTTTTCTCTGAATTGCCTCGGCTCCGAGAGGAAGGTTATTTTCCCTCGAAAGGTATGTTCAATTAATACACAATAAACTCTTGGATATCAGTTTGCGCAATAAACTTCTAGTTACCTCAGTGACCCATAAAAAAATACCTCAGTGACATAGTTTGACAGTAATTTCACTAGAAATCAGGAGTAATAAGCTCGCAGTACTAAGTGGCTCCTGATTTGATTGTGTTTGTATCACAACACACTCTGGCAGTACTTCGATAGATTGGAAAGGCTCCTGATTTGATTGTGTTTGTATCACAAAGCACTGCGATAGCAAAATTTAGGGTCTCTTCAAGATTCGAAGAGATTGTTTGGCCAAGCTAAATAGAGTCAACTAATCAATGTGGCTCAAATATGAATCTCACTCGACAGATCGCGTCATTAGTCCATGTTGACACGTTTGAGTTTGCTATGTAATTTTGTTTTTCTTCAATTCACTCAGTAGTACTTTAACAGGGATCTTTATGATTTCGTAAAATGCATTTGCTGCAAAGAGAAGGTAAGCATACTAGGTCATCAAGGTGACTCGTTAGCCTTGCTGTCTAAACCACCCATTACCTCTTCCTTTAATCAGCGTAGAAGGCATGGAAGTGAAGTCAACGACACCACACGTGCTGAAACTGCCTGTGAAAGATCATATTCTCGTCTTTCTGTAGAGCAATCCAACTAGGAAGGAAGAAAGAATGTCCACTGAGTACAAAATGAGAATAAAAGGATCATCTCTTTTTGAACTTTCTGGAATATTCAAATTTCAGACTAGTTTTTATCTTTTTACAGACTATGATCTCGTAGAAGCAATACGTGCTAAGCTGCAGTATTTTTTACTGCACAGATCGTTCATCGAAAGATCCAGTTCCAGGTGCTTATCCCTTGAGATGCAAGGACTTGCCATTTTTTACTACCGACCTAGAACCCATGATGCAATTAATAGCTACGATACTCGATATCAGGACATCTTCAGCCATTCTTTGGAATACAGCGAACTGCCTTGAGAAGCAGTTATCAAACCAACTCCAGAAACAATACAGTGTGCCATTTTTCTCACTGGGCCCGTTGCACAATGTTGCTCCAGCTTCATCAACCAGCTTATTGGAGGAAGAAACCGACTGCCTGTTGTGGCTTGATAAGCAAGCCAACAATTCAGTCATATATGTGAGTTTAGGAAGCTTGGCTTCGATGGATGAGGGAGAGTTTGCAGAGACGGCTTGGGGGCTGGCCAACAGTGGCCAGCCATTCTTGTGGGTGGTCCGACCTGGCTCAGTTAGAGGCTCGGAGTGGATCGAGCTGTTGCCAGGAGGGTTCAAAGAAGCCACCCAAGAAACAGGCTGTCTAGTGAGATGGGCTCCGCAGAAGGATGTTTTAGCACATCGTGCCGTTGGAGGCTTTTGGACCCATTGTGGATGGAATTCGACCTTGGAAAGCATTTTCGAAGGAGTCCCGATGATATGCCGACCATGCTTCATGGACCAGAATGTGAACGCGAGGTACTTGTGCCACGTTTGGAGGGTGGGATTGGAGTTGGAGGGGGATCTCGACCAGAAAGAGATAGAGCAAGCTGTGAGGAGGCTGATGGTTGACGAGGAAGGGAAAGAGATGAGGCTGAGAGCCGCGGCTTTCAAAGACCAAATCGAGTCGAGCATCAGGAAAGGTGGTTCTTCACACGCTGCAATAGAGGAACTAGTGAATTTGATCATTTCTCTGTGATCTGATGATGACCTCACGGAAAGAGAAGGCTAATTGAGATACTTTATCCTGTTATTTAGGGATGAACGGTTCCAACTTTCATACCACCCACCTGGGTGGCGTTGCTGGTTCGCGCTCTCTTCCTCTCGCAAAGGTCGAGAGTTCGAATCCCAGCTTCGTCATAGGGTGACTTACCTTGGTTGCACGTGTGTGATGGCTAGCACATGTGGCCCCTAGGGTTTACTCCCTCGCCTGTCGGCGAGGTACGGGGTTCCCTGGGTCACAAAAAAAAAAAAAAAACGGTTCCAACTTTTATATAAGTTCCACCAAAAACCTATCCACTGAAACAGGTTATTTATTTTCTGGATCCTAGAATTTACCTTGCATATCTTGAAATTTGAAACATACTCTATCACGCTTTTCGAGGCCGTTTCGGGTTAATTTCTAAATCCTTAAACCTATCATGCATATGATGAAATCTAGAATCTAGAACCTACTCTATCACGGTTCTAGCAATTTGATACGCTCGGCGTCGCCGATCTGCGAGGCCCGAGCCTCACCGCCGTCCCGGCGAGGCCAGATCCGCGAGCTCGACTCGCCTGTCGCCAGTCGCTAGCCATTGCCATGGCCGGCGACCGGCCAAAAAAGAAAAATAGCAAAAAGAAAGACAGAAAAACAAAAATAAAAAAATAAAAAAAATCGATTTATTAAAAAATAACAAAAAATTCGAATTTATGAAAAAAAAAATTGATTTAAGAGAATAAAAGAAAGAAATGAGGACTAATAAGGGTTGTGAAATAGGAGAGAGTGAGTGTGGAAAATGTTTTCCCCAACTTGAAAAGTGGAAAACATTTTCCCTCCCTTTATAAGACTTTTTTTTCTGTCATGGAAAATGTTTTCCCCAATTAATTTATTTTCCGTGAAACGAACGTCGGAAAATCCGGAAAATATTTTCCTAAAAGTTATTTTCCTTGAAACAAACGGAGCCTAAGTGAAAGAAAGAGTTTAGAAAAAGGAAATCATTTTTCCCCACTTTTGAAGGTGTTTTTGCCGGTGGGGATTTCAAGGTACCAATTTTTCGGAATCGGTCTTCAATGGGCAATTCCTGATTCTGGGGAGAATCGCCCACTTGGACCATGTTCATCCCTATTATGAAGTTTTCGAATTAGGATTTTGATTTCATATTTTTGTCTATCAGACCTTTGGATGCTGACAAGATTTGAACCTGTGACATTTTGGGTACGTTTATTTCACGGAAATCATACCATTTTTGGAAAATGTTTTCTAGGAAATCATTTTCCATAAAAATAATTAGTTTTCTTGTATTTAATGATATGTGATTGAAAATTTTTTTAAGTGTTTGGATCGCATTTGAAAAATGATTGAATAACATTTAAACTAACAATTTATACTAGTGTGCCTCTCACTTTCAAATTGTGCCACGGCTATGGGGCTCATCTCATTTGTGGGGCAATAAATTTTATCTTGATCAATCAAAGAACAACCTACAAATGAACTTGCTAGCCAATGAAACATCTTCAGGGTCCTCGAGTTCATCAGACGAGACTTAACCACTTCGAGGCAACACTAGTCCTATCCTGATGTTGAAAGTGAAGTTTCTAATGGAGGAAGCACATAAGATAAAGCAGACAAGGCAAGAAAAGTTGATTGGGAGGAGGCCGAAGCCAACGTTTAGACACTACTTGCACAAAAAGAACAACCTGGAACCTACCCACTCCCATTTTCTTGTCCCCTTTCAATGATAAGAACTGATAAAAAGGGAAAGTGTTTTTCCCTTCCTATGCACAGAAATTCATTTTCTTAAAATAATACATAATATTTTTGTTGATTGGAAAAAAAAAAAAAGAGATTTTGGAGAGTAAAAAAAGAACAGAGATGACCTAATAAAAAGGGAATAACCAAAAGACCTAATAAAGAGGAAAAGTGTTTTCTCCTTCCCATCCCATGTACAGGAATTCATTTTTCTAAAATAATACATAATATTTATGTTGACTAGAAAGTATTTTCCATTGACCAAATCGTTTTTAGAAACACAAACAGCGGAAAGTCCGAAAAACACTTTCCGGAAACTACTTTCATTCAAACAAACACACCTTTTGTACCCAAAACAAATGCACTACCAAGCTGCACTACATCCCTTTCAATTGGTCTATAGTGTCATTTTATAGAATCCCATCTTGTTTTCGAAATCCTCATTTTCTCCATTCATTAATATATCCAAGTTATCTTACCTGTTCCCTCTGAACCTTCTACTTTAAAAACATCGGCATTTCTCATATTGAGAAAAAGAACATGAGAAGGCCCCCAGATCGGTTTGACTTTCACAGCAGCTGAATCACGGAGCTTCATATTTCTTGGATACACTTGATTTTGTCTCAAGAAATAGAAAGGCGTCTGAAAAGATGCAGACTTCGAAGCTCTTTTGCTTCCGAGTCCTGCTGTCTCTAGCTGTCTTTGAGTTAGAGAAGCTCCATCAGCTCACATAAGGTTGTGAGTTTCAGCTGCAAAACATACATATATAGGTTGTACTGCTCCGAGACAGTGGGTCTGTGATGTCCATATGGTGATTTTTTTCAAGAAGGTTGCAAGCACTCGTGTTCAAAACATGGTGAAATCACTCCATTTCAAATAAATAACGAGCTCCTGGTGATGTCGGTAGCAGTGGACTTCAGTGCCATCATATAGGAGGAGTCGCCTCGGCAGCAATATAATTTGAATATGCAAAGAAACAAGAACAAGTTTTGGGATGGAATCAAATTAACTAGAAATCTTGCCAGAGGAGGAATATTGTCTGTTGGCTTTCACGTGAGATTAAACAAAGCCAAGTATGAAATGTGTTTGCTCAGGGAGGTCTTTCCTCCACATGTCTCGTAGTAAGAAAGCCGCTCTCCTGTTATCCCGTCACCCTTCAATGGCGTGATCAATATGTTTACCACTTTTTTATGTTACTCTCCAGGCAAGAAAAAACAAATTGATGAAAGGATTTTTTTTTGTTTTCTTAACATTTCGCCAACTACCCTGTATTGACTATAAGACCATTCATATGCTGAGTTCATATAAATAACGAGCTCCTGGTGATGTCAGTAGCAGTGGAATTCAGTGCCATCATATAGGAGGAGTCGCCTCGGCAGCAATATAATTTGAATCTGCAAAGAGACAAGAACAAGTTTTGGGATGGAATCAAATTAACTAGAAATCTTGCCAGAGGAGGAATATTGTCTGTTGGCTTTTACGTGAGATTAAACAAAGCCAGGCATGAAATGTGTTTCCTCAGGGAAGTGTTTCCTCCACATGTCTCGTAGTAAGAAAGCCGCTCTCCTGTTATCCCGTCACCCTTCAATGGCGTGATCAATTTGTTTACCACTTTTTTATGTTACTCTCCAGGCAAGAAAAAACAAATTAATGAAAGGATTTTTCTTTGTTTTCTTAACATTTCGCCAACAACCCTGTATTGACTATAAGACCATTCATATGCTGAGTTCATCCAGGACCATGGCTCTGGTTGTAGTCACATGAGAGAAATGGAGGAACGAGGGCAGAGAAGCAATCGTAGATTGGTGCTAGTCCCCTGTCCTTTTCAGGGACACATAACGCCGATGCTCGATCTGGGGTCCCTCCTGCATTCCAAGGGCTTCTCCATTGTAATAGCTCACACTAACTTCAATCATCCCGATCCATCTGGTTTCCCCAATTTTACCTTTGCGTCTATTCCAGACTGCTTACCGAAGGATGTCCTCTCCTCGGGGGATGCTGCAGCTATTTTCACGAGTCTCAACACCAACTGTGAAGGACCTCTCTGCCAAGTATTGTCAGATATGGTGGAAAAGGATGGAGCAACCGAGAATAAAATCTCTTGCGTGATTTATGATACGCTGATGTACTGTGCAGAAGCCGCAGCTCATTATATGAAACTTCCTAGCATGGCTTTGCGCACCAGTAGTATCAGCACTCAGCTGGTTTTCTCTGAATTGCCTCGGCTCCGAAAGGAAGGTTATTTTCCCTCGAAAGGTATGTTCAATTAATACACAATAAACTCTTGGATATCAGTTTGCGCAATAAACTTCTAGTTACCTCAGTGATGTACCCATAAAAAAATACCTAAGTGACATAGTTTGACAGTAATTTCACTAGAAATCAGGAGTAATAAGCTCGCAGTACTAAGTGGCTCCTGATTTGATTGTGTTTGTATCACAACACACTCTGGCAGTACTTCGATAGATTGGAAAGGCTCCTGATTTGATTGTGTTTGTATCACAAAGCACTGCGATAGCAAAATTTAGGGTCTCTTCAAGATTCGAAGAGATTGTTTGGCCAAGCTAAATAGAGTCAACTAATCAATGTGGCTCAAATATGAATCTCACTCGACAGATCGCGTCATTAGTCCATGTTGACACGTTTTGAGTTTGCTATGTAATTTTGTTTTTCTTCGATTCACTCAGTAGTACTTTAACAGGGATCTTTATGATTTCGTAAAATGCATTTGCTGCAAAGAGAAGGTAAGCATACTAGGTCATCACGGGCGACTCGTTAGCCTTGCTGTCTAAGCCACCCATTACCTCTTCCTTTAATCAGCGTAGAAGGCATGGAAGTGAAGTCAACGACACCACACGTGCTGAAGCTGCTTGTGAAAGATCATATTCTCGTCTTTATGTAGAGCAATCCAACTAGGAAGGAAGAAAGAATGTCCACTGAGTACAAAATGAGAATAAAAGGATCATCTCTTTTTGAACTTGCTGGAATATTCAAATTTCAGACTAGTTTTTATCTTTTTACAGACTGTGATCTCGTAGTAGCAATACGTGCTAAGCTGCAGTATTTTTTACTGCACAGATCGTTCATCGAAAGATCCAGTTCCAGGTGCTTATCCCTTGAGATGCAAGGACTTGCCATTTTTCACTACCGACCTAGAACCCATGATGCAATTTATAGCTACGATACTCGATATCAGGACATCTTCAGCCATTCTTTGGAATACAGCCGACTGCCTTGAGAAGCAGTTATCAAACCAACTCCAGAAACAATACAGTGTGCCATTTTTCTCACTAGGCCCGTTGCACAAAGTTGCTCCAGCTTCATCAACCAGCATATTGGAGGAAGAAACCGACTGCCTGTTGTGGCTTGATAAGCAAGCCAACAATTCAGTCATATATGTGAGTTTAGGAAGCTTGGCTTCGATGGATGAGGGAGAGTTTGCAGAGACGGCTTGGGGCTGGCCAACAGTGGCCAGCCATTCTTGTGGGTGGTCCGACCTGGCTCAGTTAGAGGCTTGGAGTGGATCGAGCTGTTGCCAGGAGGGTTCAAAGAAGCCACCCAAGAAACAGGCTGTCTAGTGAGATGGGCTCCGCAGAAGGATGTTTTAGCACATCGTGCCGTGGGAGGCTTTTGGACCCATTGTGGATGGAATTCGACCTTGGAAAGCATTTCCGAAGGAGTCCCGATGATATGCCGACCATGCTTCATGGACCAGAATGTGAACGCGAGGTACTTGTGCCACGTTTGGAGGGTGGGATTGGAGTTGGAGGGTGATCTAGACCAGAAAGAGATAGAGCAAGCTGTGAGGAGGCTGATGGTTGACGAGGAAGGGAAAGAGATGAGGATGAGAGCCGCGGCTTTCAAAGAACAAATTGAGTCGAGCATCAGGAAAGGTGGTTCTTCACAAGCTGCAATAGAGGAACTAGTGAATTTGATCATTTCTCTCTGATCTGATGATGACCTCACGGAAAGAGAAGGCTAATTGAGATACTTTATCCTGTTATTTAGGGATGAACGGTTCCAACTTTCATATAAACTCCACCAAAAATCTATCCATCGAAACAGGTTCTTTATTTTCTGGACCCTAGAATCTACCTTGCATATCTTGAAATTTAAAACTTACTCTATCACAGTTTTTGGGGTCAGTTTCAGGTTAATTTCTAAATCCTAGAAACTATAATGCATATCATGAAATCTAGAATCCGAAACCTACTCTATCATGACTCTAAGATCAAGTTTTAGGTTCTATCTAGGTTTTATTTATATTATTAATTAAACGATTGAAATGAATCATCATTTTTAATAATTTCCACTGGTTTTTATAGTCCATTGACCTTAACTTAGACACAAGAAAAATATGAAACATTAATAAAATAAAAAACTCGATCGTAAAACGGAAGTTTAGATTTGTGATTCCAAATTATACACTCACAGTCGAATATTATAGAATATTGTAGGATCATATAAAAGCATAGGACCAAGAAAAATTCAAAATTTTGTTTTAGAATGTCCATCAAAACAGGACCCTTAATTTTTAAAACTTAAAACCTAACTTATATAAAATTGAAATCAAACAAATTTCCATAGGTCCAACTCTTCAATTTCTTGGTAAACCTGGTATTATGCTCATCCAAATTTGATATAATGCAACAGAAGGATCACCGCATCTTGCATTGAGCTCAAACAGAGGAACATGGTCTCTAGCCTGTTACGGTACCAAAATTATCAACTTCTCGGTGTTGCGGATACCTCCAAACCCAATTGAAAAAACCATCGCAATGTTATGTCACCCGCACTTTTGACAGGTCCTTTCACTAATTGCATTAATCATCCCAAAATATGAAACTAATTGAACTCCCGTCCGACGAAGCAGTAGCCGAACCATCGTAGTAATTCTAGTCATGCTCTCACAATAAGAAACATCCCAAGAACAGAAGACAATCGGATGACTATGAGGAACCAATATCACCTCAGACTAAAGTTAGAAAAAGGTAACCTCGAATCTCATTAAAAGTGAAGACTCAGAGTAGGACAATACATCGCCGTATCAGACACCAGGGACCGACCCTCCCGAGTCCCAACTCAGGACACACGAAACCCACGCAGAGCACAGCATACACGCACAAGCTCTATATATAGACGCAAAGTCGCAACGAGGAACATAGATACACCGACTCTCAACCGGAGATCTCGACCGCCTTGACCTCAGGCTTCTTCTCCTCCACCTTGGGGACAGTCACGGTCAGCACCCCGTTCTCCATCGACGCCTTCACCTGATCCATCTTCGCGTTCTCCGGCAGCCTGAACCTCCTCATAAACTTCCCACTGCTCCTCTCCACCCGGTGCCAGGTGTCGTTCTTGTCCTCCTTCTCCACGTTCCTCTCGCCGCTTATCTGGAGCACCCGGTCGTCCTCGATCTCCACCTTGACCTCCTCCTTCTTGAGCCCGGGGAGATCCGCCTTGAACACGTGGGCTTCCGGGGTCTCCTTCCAGTCGATCCTAGTGTTGACGAAAGCGGTGTTTTCGCGGAAAGTCTGGGGGAAATTAGAGGCGGAGAGGGAAGAGGAAGGGAAAGGGAAGTCCCTGACGGGGTCCCAGAGGTCGAGGGAGAAAGGGTCGAAGACGTTGCTGCGACGGCCACCGAACCAGCTTGGGATGAGCGACATGGTCGTGGGATTACCAGCGAATGCGTGAGATTGAGCCGACAAAGTGTTTGACAGAATGCTTGGACTAAGACAGGAATTGCTATCGTCAGACGATGTGGTCTAGAAGAGGAGGCGTTGGGGTACTAAATAGGGAAAGGAGGAGCATTCTCGTGCCTTCGCGGTCTTTCGAGGTTCAACGGACGAATGTTCAAGCGAAATGGCGAATCCGGCTGGCCATCTGGAAACTGCGGACTGGACCTCGTCAGGATCTATTCAGTAAAAAACCCAAAAGAAACTCGCCCCCACAACTTAACCCATAATGTGAGATGTCATTCTCTATCTTATGGTAGTTCCAGCCGTTTTTTCCTCTCCCAATTATCCATTTTACTTATGGAAAGGGTTCGGTAACTATTATAATGGTTATTGAACTTTAACCGAATCTCATTTTTCTCATTGCACTATCGACGATTCCATTTTTATTGATCATTTGGATTGATTATCATTACTTCTTCCCATCCTATACACGTGGAGAAGATGTTTTTATGTGACGGTCACGTCATTAGTGGCTATATAAGTGATAATAACACGTGGTAAAAGAAGTCAATCAAAAGTGAAAGCATGACATATCTGGCGTCATATAGAATGGGATTCATGATACGCAAATAAAGGTAACAAGTCAGTGCCGCCATTTCATCACAGCCACTGTAGCGATGATATCTCAAAGGCATCCTAAGGTGAGAGAAGGCCATCTAAAATGGTTTGGTAATGTTGTTGAATGAAAGGCTTTTGTATGCCCTGTCGAGACGATGTGTGAATAAAGATTGATCACCTGACACTAAACGTCCCTACCCCACCCAATTCCCTTTCCACTCGGCCCCGTGCCTAGTGGGTGGATAAATTTCAGATATCCTCATGTAGTTTGGGTCCCTCCACATGTCTCATGGTACAAAAGTCACTCTCCTGTAATCCCCTCAGCCTTGAATTATGTAATCTATTTGTTTGCCACTTTTTGTGTTACTGTCCAGGCAAGAAAGACAAAATGGCTACAGAAGTCTCCTATGTTTTTCTTAACATGCCGTTGATGCAGTACTGAACATAAGACTTATCATATGCTCGATTGATCCAGGACCGAGGCTCTGGTTTTGGTCAGCCCTGCATTCCAAGGGCTTCTCCACTGGAATAGCTCACAATCAATTCGACCATCCTGATCCATCCGGTTTCCCTAACTTTATCTTCCTGTCTTTTTCCCTACTGCTTACCAAAGGACGACCACTCCTCTGGGTTCCCATTGCTTTTGCAGTGAATCTCAACACCGACTGTGAAGGACCACCCTGCCAAGTATTGTCAGACATGATGGCAAAGGAAGGAGCAACCGAGAATAAATCTTTTGCGTGATTTATGATTTGTTGATGTACTTTGCAGAAGCCGCAGCTCATCACGTGAAACTTCCTAGCATGGCTTTGCGAACTAGAAGTATTGACACTGCTGGTTTTCTCTGAATTCCCTCAGCTCTGAAAGAAAGGTTATTTCCCCTTGCAAAGATATCTTCAATTCTCAGATATTAATATACACAACAAACCCTGAGATAGTAATAAGGGCATTAAACTCATCGTTACCTTTGTGATGTACACATAAAAAAAAAAAAAAACACCTCAGTGATGTAACTTGATAATAATTTCACTGGAAATCAAGAGTGGCAATCACAAGGTATTGATTGGATTTTAGGAATGCACTTTCTTTGGTTGCACCATGCCAAAGTGGAAAGGCTCCTGCTTTGATTATGTTTGGTGTCCCAAAGCACTGCGAGGGTCTCTTCGAGATTTGAAGAAACTGTTTAGCCAAATCTAAAGAGAGTCAACTAATCAATGTGGCGCAAACATGAATTGAACTCAACAGCTTGTGTCATTAGTCCATGTTGACAAATTTTGAGTTCGGCTTGTAATTTTTCTTCTTCTTCTGCTCATTAAGCAGTACTTTTGACAGGGATCTATGTGTATTCGTTAAATGCTCTTGCTGCAAAGAAAAATTAAGCATGTTAGGTCTTTAGGTGACTTAGTTTCCAGAAGGTGAAACACTCCATAGCCGTTCTCCTGTCTTAATCAGTCATTACCTCTTCCTTTAGTCAGAGGAGGAGGCATGGAATTGAAGTCAACAATGCCGCACATGCTGAAACTGCATATAAGAAAATATTCTCGTATTTATGCAAGCAACCTGACGAGGAAGGAAGAAAGTAGTGTACACTATATATAATTGGCATAAAAAGAGTATCACTCTTTTGACTCGCTGGAAAATTCAATTTTTGGACTAGGTTTGATGTTTTCTATAGGACTATGATGTCGTAGAACCAATATATGCTAAGCTGCAACAACTTGACTGTTTAGATCCAACGTCAATTGATAATGTTCCGGACACTTATCCCACAGGATGCAAGGACTAGTCTCATTTACCTGGCAATTCAGAACCCATGATGGAGTTACCACCTATGGTGATCAATATCAAGGCATCTTCGGGCATTTTTTGGAACACGGGACTGCCTTGCGAAACAGGTCTTGGATTAACTTCAGAAAAAATAAGGAGCGCCGTTTTTCTAGCAAGACTCGCTACACAAAGTTGCTCCGGCTTCACCAGCTTGCATAATGGAGGAAGAAACTGGCTGCCTATTGTGGCTTGATAAGCAAGCATATAATTCAGTCGTATATGTGAGCTTAGGAAGCTTGGCTTCAAAATGGATCAGGAGAGCTTGCAGAAATGGCTTCGGGGCTGCCGAACAGCGGCGATCTTGGGGCTGGTCTGACCCGGCTCATTCAGAGGCTCAGAGGGGATCGAGCTGACACGCGGGAAGGGTTCAAAGAAGCCATCGGAGAAACTGACCGTGTTGTGAGATGGGGTATGCCGGAGGAAGTTCAAGCACACCAAGCCATGGGAGGCATTTGGACCCATTGCAGATGGGAATCGGGTGATCTAAACCAGAAAGAGATAAAGCAAGCAGTAAGGAGACCGACGGCAGATGAGGAAGGGAAAGAGAAGAGGCTGAAAGCCGCAGCTTTCAAAGACAGAAATCGAGCTTAGCATCAGCAACGGCGCTTGTTTTCACACACTACAGTAGGACTAACGAACTCGATCACTTCTCTCTGATCCGATGATGATCGCGGATATAAAAAGCTTGTTGGGATATCTAATCTTGCTATCAGACAAAGTTCATACAACGCAGCAAATGGAACCCTGCAGCTCTCGCTGAGCTCAAAAGTAGTACAATGGCTTCAAGCCAGGTTTCATCCCGAAAGTTATCAGCTTCTCTCGATGCAATTTGCACATACCCAAACCCAACTGAAGAAACGACCACTATGTGCCAAGTACAGCACTTACACTTCCCAAGAATCCATCCAAGAAATTGAATCAATCATTCGCAAAAAGAAGGAACTAATTAAACTCCCTTGGCACAAAGGAGTAGGCGAATTCGGTGCAGTAGAAAAAGGGAAAAGACAAAACATTTGAGCAAACCATATCACATAGAACGGTAGTCTCAGATCTCATTACCAGTAGAGAGTCACTCAAAATACATCGCCATACCAGCCATCGGCGGATCAAAACGAGGACTAAGACACACAACTCAGACTAACTCGGGACAAGCCAACTCAGACTAACTCAGGACAAGCGACAGTCACATGGCACACCACACAGAGACACTCTATATATATATATATATATATATACACAAGTCGCAGCGACGACCATAGATTCGCCAACTCTCAACCGGAGATCTCGATGGCCTTGACATCAGGCTTCTTCTCCTCCACCTTGGGAACAGTCACTGTGAGCACCCCGTTCTCCATCGCCGCCTTCACCTGATCCATCTTCGCGTTCTCAGGCAGCCTGAACCTCCTCATGAACTTCCCGCTGCTCCTCTCCACCCGGTGCCAGGTTTCGTTCTTGTCCTCCTTCTCCGCGTTCCTCTCGCCGCTTATCTGGAGCACCCGATCGTCCTCGATCTCCACCTTGACCTCCTCCTTCTTGAGCCCGGGGAGATCCGCCTTGAACACGTGGGCCTCCGGGGTCTCCCTCCAGTCGATCCTCGTGTTCACGAAGGCAGTGTTCTCCCGCATCGTCTGGGGGAAACTAGAGGCGGCGAGGGAGGAGGAAGGGAAAGGGAAGTCCTTGAAGGGGTCCCAGAGATCGAGGGAGAAAGGGTCGAAGACGTTGCTGCGGCGGCCGCCGAACCAGCTCGGGATGAGCGACATGGCTGTCGGAGATCACCAGCGACTATGCGAGACTGAGCCGAGAAAGTGTGTGACAGAATGCTTGAACTGCTATCGTCGGACGATGGAGAGCGAGAAAGTGCGCTGGAGGGCTAAATAGGAAGGAGAGGAGGATTCTCGCACCTTCGCGGTCCTTCGAGAGTCTCCGACCGAAACAGCGAACCCGGTCGGACCGATCTGGAAACTGCGGATCCGGCCTCGTCAGGATTTCTTCGGTAAACCCCGCATCTATGCTTTGGTCAATTAAAATGGGCCGGACCACGATTAGTCATGTCCGCCGCATCATCGACGAATCGAATTCCATTTCATCATCGTCCTTGTTTTCCTCCAATTTCTTTTTTATTAGAAAAGAGTTCACCCAATCGGTTTCTCGAATTAATTGATTCTACAATAAATCTTGGCTAATTTTTATTGTTCGTCAAGATTAGAGGAATTCTTCCTTTAAGAAAAATATAGTCGTTTCTTTTTTCTTTTTCTTTTTTTGGTTTGGTATAGTCATTCTGCTAATAGGGGTTATGATACTGGGCCGATGACATTATATCAATGGGCTTTTTATTCCCTTTTGGGAGATGCCATTTTCTGCTGATGGAAACGGTCTTTTCCAGTTCAAATTATCCTTTTATTCGTAGTGATAATTGTTGTTGGATTTTAACCAAACCTAACTTTTCCCATTGCACTATCCGCACTTCCATTATCATTACTTATTCCCATGCGGTACATATGGCAAAGATGTTTCGCGTTCGAGTGACAGTAACACATTATTAGTCAATCAAAAGTGAAAGTGGTGAAATTCGTAACACGTGGATAATGATGATTGGTCAATTTCACCGTATCATTACATATAGTCTCGTGTTATAATCATCACATGAGATATTTTTCCTACATGCTCTTGTCATTTTCTCGCGTTTGTCTCTTCACTATCTCCTCCTAAATCCCTGATCATGTAATCGGACAAATTTTGAATGCACTCGCAATCTAGAGGAATAATCTCCAAATTAAAGGGCTTCTCAACATTTTACCTTCTCAAAATATGAAATCAACTTGTCTCACACAATTAATGCATGAAAAATGATTGTTAGTTAAGTCATATATTTGAATTGAATACAATAGATATTATTAAATAAATCGTAAAAAGCACTACTTCTAGAATATCACCTTGTATGGACTAAAAATTTAAGGGATGACGACACAAATTATCTCTAAACTTTGACCTAATGTGCAATATGATTCCCGAACAAATTTGAACATATACCGAAAGCCCAAAAAATATCAAATAAATTGAAAATTTAGATATCACATTGTAGATTAAGCTCAAGTTTATTGATCGTATTAAAAAAATTAAAAGTTAATAAATTATATTGTATATTTAACTAAAGTTGATAACTATCCATGTTACTTTCCAAAAAATTAACACTGCGATTTTTGTCCTTTTAGTATAAAAAATTATGGATATTTGTAGGTCTATTGAACAGTCATGGTACTTTTCGAACCAAAAAAAAAACTGTCTCCGTACTTTTTTTCTGGCAGGAAAGTTGATTAATTTTTTTTCAGATTTAGCCCTAAAAGATAATAGATCTGTCCCTGTTTTCTTCTCTCTTCTCTCTCTCTCTCTCTCTCTCTGCGATTTTCCAATATGCCTTGGTCAAAACAATTACATGAATTACGTGGACGCCATCGACAAAATGATAAGGAAGGCGAATCCCATTAAACGAAGCAGATATATGCCGATACATCCTCCTCATAAGACTGTCTGCTTTTTAAATAATTAAATTTAAAAAAGATTAACTTTCAATTTGTTCATTTTCTGTGTTATATAAGATCGTTACTTTAAGATTGAGACAATTATTGAAAAGGTCATGTTTCGTATTTACAATGGACGAAAAAAACAACTTTAATAAGCAAATTATGGCTTCATCAAATGTACTTCATTAATTTTGCAAATCAATTAAAGCACAGGATTGAATGGCGGATTAGTGATAATTGGAATAAAAGGTTGCTGGTAATGAATATATAGTTATTTAGAAAAATCATATTTGTACTCGAAAAAAAATGTACTCACGCTCAAGTGGCGAAAATGATCATCGTTACCTTTTCCATCCAAAATATCTTAACCCACGAGACTAATGATTTTGATGTGGCGCATTGACATGACACTTTTTATTATTGGAAATTTTAAAACAAAGTTAATGATTTTAACAAAAAATATCTTTTATTAAAAAAATAGCCTAAAAAGTCCTCTCTCCTATTAATAGGATGCTTCCGGGGCGCACTCGACTCATCTCATGGTCTGATGAGGACAAGAAATGATCACCAAGGTAAAAGGATTCAAATAAGACGCAACTCCCGGTAGATTTTTAGAATGGCAAAAGAAACATGTGAAATGAGGAGAGTAATATTGGGAAATGCAAATCAATACTAAAGAGAACGTTACTTCATTGAGTACGGGGAATTTGTGACATTTCAAATCTCATATCGAATGAGAAAAATTGTGTTTGATCGATTCATAAACTAATATTCACATTAGAAATAATCATCATCTTTTGTGATTGTTTGGATTACTCCTTCTAAGTTTTGATCCACGTGGAACGAGCTGAAACTTTACCCTTCGTCTCTCGCCGGCACAAAAATGCCGATAGTGATCATTCGGGCGAGGATGATGGATGATGATCCGATCGTCTCAATTATTGTACTCCTTGCATAATTGACCCGATCACGAATGGTGCTCCATATAATATCTTATTGCTCGCATTTCATACATGTCCGAATCAACAAAGACAAATGATGACCGTGATACCTCTTAATTATTATTATTATTGTTGTTATTATTATGATTTTCACGGGTACCTCCAAAAGAAAAGGGTCCCTTTTTTTTTTCCCTGTCATCTCATATTTTTTTCCTTTGTCTTTCGGAATCAAAAGCATATGCTCTTGCCTCGTAACTGCAAGTTTTTCTTTCTCCAGCCTCGTAACTGCAAGTTTTTCTTTCTCCAATTGCCAACGTGCCATGGGTTGGGAGTGCACAGCAGAAGTCCGATACCTTCACTTGAGGAGATCTCTAAGGGGGCTTGGACCCATCTCAACTCAAAAGCTTAAGCTAGTGAGTTATGGGCCAACTAGGATAATATTAATTGTTCTACACCACATCAATTCTCCGATGTGGGACTACTTTCTCTAACACATTGATGTGGGACTACTTTCTCTAACACAACTCACACGTGTATCATAACAATCTCGCCCTGACGTGTGAACTCCAGTGTTAGATTTACTCCCCATTAAATCAGATATCCTTCTGGCCCAACATCATCCTAGCCCACGTTGTTACACCACATCCTCATGGGGTGTAAACCATCGGCTCTGATACCAGTTGTTATCAGTTGTTGGGAGTGCGCAACAGAAGTCCGATACCTTCACTTGGGGAGATCTCTAAGGGGAAGCCCAAACCCGAGCCCATCAATATATCCAGTTGGACCCATCTCAACTCAAAAGCTTAAGTTAGTGAGTTATGGGCCAACTAGGATAATATTAATTGCTCTACACCACATCAATTCTCCGATGTGAGACTACTTTCTCTAACACAACTCACACGTGTATCCTAACACCATGCTCCTGCAAAGTCAACTTGCACCTGCAATACTGACCTGAATTTCACATGAGCTATCCTTCTTCTCGAATTTTTCTTGGAATGACGCGGCAATAATCTTCTTCATTTCAACATGTTATCGAAAAGGCACCGTGTCATAAAGAGTACTCCTTGACCGTTCGCTCGAGAATCAACTCCGGTCATGGTAGCCTAGCGACGAAAGCTAATAGTCATCAAGCCCGTAACAGGTAGATCAAACTCTCAAAATGAGTATTTTAATGAACTATATAGCAGCGGTCATTTGAAATAGATCTTACCTATAATAACATTGCAAGACCTAACATCTCTAATATGGGTCTTGGTTACTCCCTCGTATAAACCATTGACATTCTCGTCGATGTTGGCTTATATTGCCGGCAATACTCCATCTATTTGATTTGTGATTTGATCTTGTTTTGCCCTCTCACTATTCTAGAAGCATATTAGAAATCGCAATATATCCGAGCCATCTCACTCTCTAGTTATCACCTTCCTTCCTCTTCATATCAGGTGTGAGCCTAGTCCGTCCACAAGCCATGCATAGAGGTGATTGGTGGTCTTACCCTAATGCAATTTGTAACCACCTAGTCCATTCTATTTGGTCAAGCCCCTAAAAACAAATTTCCTGAATTATCACACAAGATGGTGATCATGTAAAAGGGGGATCTTACTGATGGATAGCATCATAAGGCTTTGTACATTCGACTTGGAATCTAAAGTATCACAAAAACAACTATTGTCGCAAGTTTGAAGTTAGTACACTCATGATTCACGCATGCTAACATGACAACAAAATATCCTAAATTGTTTCTTTTTTCCCGAAATCTCAACTTTGGAAACTTCTCTAAGTTAAGATTTCATGAGTACTAATTGTGGCTCAAATCAAACATTTTACAACTATTATTGTGATCTTAAAGAGGGTCGTTGTGATTAAACCTTCCTTAAAGAGGGCTGCTGTGATTGAACCTTACCTTCCTTTTTTCAGGATCATTTTTTCCCCATCTAGAGAGATAGGATAATTTGATCAGCCGAATACCCCTTCACTATATGTACTCTTTACATGTTTAAATGTGTCAACTCAAAATTGCAGCGGTGGCGATGATTCAAGCATGATGGAGGCGGCGGTCCAAACACGGTGGCGATGCAATTTAAGGAGGGTGCATAGAGAGAGTGCATAGGAGAATGAGGACGTGGGCGTTGTGTGCGAGAGAGAGGGGAGAAGGTTTTTCTTATCCTCAAAAATTAAAGAGGAAGTATATCATAAGTCCTAAACTTATCTCGAAAGTATCAATGAGTCTTAAAACTTACTAAAAGTGTAATTTAATTTTAAAATTTGTCAAATTTGTGCAATCAAATTTTATTTGGTAACTCCATCCAACTTGGTTAACGGAAAATGTTGACTTGACCTTTTTAAATATTTTCTCTCTCCTAAATGGCAATAACGTGACTAAAATATAAAATATAAGAATAAAATGAGATTGTTTTGGTGGGTTCGCCTTGACAACGAGGCTTGTAGCCCTCAACTGCTTGGTATCCAACCCCTCTTTGTAATTTAGCTTGTTTTTTAATTAAATATAAATAAATTTTGTATGAAAATTTAGATTTATTCCAAAACAACTTCATTTTAGCCACGCATTCGCCATGTGGGATAGAAAAAATAATAATAATAAATAGCCAAGTCAAAATTTTCCTCTAGCCAAGTTAGATGGAATTAATGAAATTACTCCATTGCATCAAATACAAAAAGTTTTAGAATTTGATTGCACTTTTTGCAAATTTTAAAATTCAATTGCATTTTGGTGACAAATGTTAAGAGTTTAAATATACTTATCCCAAAAATTAAATTGGGGTTACCTGTGTATAAAATTTCTTTAATAATTCAACTAATCATTGGTTATAATTTTTTTTCTGGTCCTAGTTTATGTCCCACTTTACTTCTACTCTAGCGCTCAAATCTTTGTCTTGTCTTCATGCAGGGCATGGGAGTTGAAACCTACTCCTAAACTAAATCGTCCCCACCTCGATTCCCATGGAAAATGATAGAGATTCGAACCCCCACCTCTCATTTCTCATGAGAGAATGATGGTTATTAGAGCAAACCTAAATGATTAATTAGTGGTTATAATTGAGTGCGCCCAAATCAGGATAGGCCATTAGGTTGGGCCTAAATTTCGATGATGAAATTATTACATACAAATCTTCGAACTAGATCAGACTTGGCTCAACCTTATTCAGGTCGAGCTAGGTTTTCTCACTAAATGTCATTACCTAAACTTGTACGAAAAAATCTTTGAGCCTTTGTGACTGAATTCGGATCTAGACAGGTTTGTGGGAAGTCAAGGTCAATGATCATGTTTGCGACCAATTGGAGATGATAAGAGAAAATTTCCTTAAATTAGGAACAGAGGAAAACGCAGCCTTTCTATTTACCAAAAGCCTTCTTATTTGTGATCTCAATGAGAGGTTTCCAGATGGACCAAGTGAAGTGCAAAGGGAAAAAAATTATATGAAGCATCAAATCATGATTTTTATGTCAATATATATTTTGTATTTTTGAAAAGTGTCAATTTTTTTTTCTCAAAGTAAGGTAACCGCCGAATTGTAAGGGTCGCTAGATTTGGAAAACATTAATCGCACGTAGTGCTCCCAAACGTTAAGCAAGATATATAGACCCACATTTAAAAATGAAAAGGGGGAAAGTACAAAGGAAAATAAAAACATTTTTTTAGGAAGATAAAGCTGAATTAGAAACACTTTTTGCCACCGACCAAGTTAAGGTAGAAATAAACAAGTAATAATTCACTTATATAAATGAAATAAGAATATCATATGATTAGGTAAACTTTTTTTGGGAATCCGTGGATGTGAATCATTCATTGGCATATAATAAAACTTGGCCAAGTAATGATGACATGCTCGTGCTCAATCCTTCTTTTGTTTGGTAGAAAGAAGATGCTGCTACTTGCCTTTCCCCCTTACGTTTCCTTTTCCCCCCCACTGCCCTGCCCTTTTTGAGTCCCTTTCGACACTGAAAGTGAAGATCAGTAACTTTTTATATCATGATGTACTCGTGGGCGCGTTTCACAAGCTTGCATCTTTTTATATTTGCCTTTTACATATAATGATAAAGTTTAATATCATGAAAAAATTTAAATTAATATATTTGTAATAATTTTATCATAAATTAATTTTTGACCATCAAAAATTACAAATTTACTATGATAAATTTATCATTTGTTAGTTTCTTTTAAATTTTACTTTATCACAAATTACTTAGTTGAATAACAAGTGACAATTGACTAATATACCAATTTGGGATTAGCTATACCAAATTTGTGATTTTTTGTAATATTAATCCAATTTAACGGAAAGTACATCAATCACAAATGTATCGATTTTGGAGTTTATAGTTGTCAAAAAGTTAATTTAGGATAAATTTGTTGCAATTGTACCGATTTGGGGTTTTTCATGATCAAAAAATTAATTATAGATAAATTTATCACAAATATTTCAATTTAGGGTTTTTCATGATATTAGCCTTTTTTTTATTCACTTTTTAATTTTTTTTTTTGGTTTCATGGCAATTCCTCAAAGAGTCTTTTTAAACATTAACTTTTGTGGGGAAGCTCTTGGCTTATTTTATATGAGGCTATGATGACACTTTGGACATTTTAAATGCCGATATTGCACCATCTTTTGGTAAAGATGATTATAAGAAATGATTGTAGAAAATGATTTCTTACATGAATAGATGGGAAAGGGAAAGAAAGGATTAGGAGAGATCAGTGCAAATTGACATAAGTGTGTCGTATTTGAATCCCTTTTCATATAATATGTGATATCCGGCCCTTTTATACGACTATCTCCATGGTTGCAAACAAATTGATGTGTCCATGTTCATCAATGTGTGCCCTCAAAATTATTTCGAGCAAGGGAGGACATGATTTCAACGTGTGATCTTACCATCCTATTTTCAAATCTATTTAGGTCACGGCTTTTGAAACATATTTTTGCATGCTTTTACTTTTCACAAATCTAAAAGAGGAAATTGACACTTTATAGGTAGTAGCAAAGGGGTTAGTAATCCAAAGGAAATTGCCATGCTCTTTTTCAGAACTCACTTTAGACTCTCTTTTATCTGCTTTATATTCATAAGATTTGTGCCCCTGGAATCCGATGTCCATTAGTGAAACTTTCATAAGCTAGATCATATGATTAGGCCTTCCCTATATTAGCAAAGTCAATAATTGGGACTAAAGATGTTGCCAAAAAGCAAATAAGTTGACTGTGCATTCGCAAATTATTGAGGCTAGCACAACATTCACAATAAAAGACAAGTTGGCACACTAAAAATCCCGACCCATCCGGATAAACTTTAACCTTTTTGCTTAATCTAAATCCGGTTCGCATATTGGTTTCTTAATCCAAAACATCCGATCACGTGAATTTTAATATAATATTTTCTAAAAATTTGATTCTACATATAGCGATTCCAAATTATCCAAATAACTCTATTCACTCATTGAAGCAACACGTCGTATTCACGATATTTGTCAAAGAACCATAGATAGAATCATGTAGCAAAAAAGTCTTCCTAGAGAAAATTGGAGAAAAATCTTCAAATGATTTTAGAAAATATTCTCGAGAAAATGATTATCCATATTAGTTTACAAAAAAAAATATATGAACTTTTTCATCATTTATGAAAATATCTAAATTTAAATTAACGACGATAATGATAATTTTTTTTTTTTTTATCGATTAACGATTGCAAGCGATTGATTCTACCTTTTGCCGGAAAAGAGGGTTGTGGACACCGAAAAGGACAAAGGATCACCTGAAAACGCTGGGTTACATTATTTTTAAACTTTCTAGCTTAGGAGCTCAACTCCCCCATCATCACCACACGGACCAATGGACAAAGCTCACATGAAATCCTCTCAAGTGGGTCCCCCAACCCACCACCACCTAGGCCCGATCAAAAAAGAACCTCGGACCCCACCACCAACATTATTAAAATTACCGAAAAACCTTTTTTAGCGTCAAAGTCTTTCTTGATAGCCCCCGCCCCATCCCATCCCATCCCATCCCATCCCATAAAATAAGAACACAGCAAATTAGGTGGCGATGTGGGCCCCCCGAAATATACTCCCCGCTCCTTCATGATGTGACGTCCTGATATGATATTAATTCTGGTCTTATCCTTTTTCCTTTCCGATTGGATCCTGCATATCCCTGAAATGCCATTGGTTTAATAAATAAAGGAGAAAAAAAAGTCACCAAAAGAAACTTCAAAGAATGTACCGCGATACATTTTCTTAAACTTCACCTATGTAACTCATTTATCATCGTCAAGATTTCGTTAAATGATTCTTTAGTTAAAATAACGTTATTTTTACTTCATTTTAAGTCATATGAATGTGATATTAATACTATTTACTTTATAGTATTTATAGTATTTATTGATTCTTGTTAACTAAATTTTGATAAAAAGTAAATATATTACATAGATATAAGATTTGGATTTTTGGTCACTTTAAAAAATTTAAAGCAAGTGTGTCAATGATGAGAATGACTTAGGATTATTGGTTCCTTTTGTCCTTAAAAAACTCAATTTATGCAATACTTATTCATGAAAAAATTGTATGTGTGAACACATATTGTGTATGACAAGCTAATTATGGTCTTCTTCTTCTTCTTCTTTTTTGGGTCTGATCTATCTTCAAAACTTGAACAATTTAACTTTTTATTTAAACACTAAAAGAAAATGCATGGTAGTAATTTATTTCTTCGTGTATCCCCGTCGTTGATCTACAAAATGCCTTTGCGTTCCAAACAAGCCATGCCGGCACGGAAGAAAAAAAAAATCACGATATAACATTATTTTTTTGAAAATGCTATGCTATGAGTATTACATATAATGCCAACTTACAAATTTGGTATCCATCCTCGTGTCCTCACCTCCATAAGTAAATAAAGCAGTTGATGGGCGATATCGACTTTTTACCATTTTGGGGTAATACACTAACGCAAAATAAATAAATAAATCGTTTTAGAGTCGAGAAAATTATTGGGAAAATCGAGGGAAGAGAATGGGTAATTAAGCAGTCTCGCCTCGTCAAAAAAAGGGAGAAAAATAATGATCATTTTTCAACCTGTAGTGAGTAGCCGTCCATTTCACTCATTTAATTTCAGTAATTACAAACTTCTTTTTTTTTGGGTTCACGCGCGCGTTTGCCTTTGATTTTTCCTAAAGAAGAATTTGTCACGGGCGCCAAAACACTTTCGCAGCGAGTAAAATTACGAAAGAAAAACACGGCGAATCGAAAAAAAAAATTTAAATTTTTTTCGGGTCGAATAAGAACAAAACGAAGTTACAGAGGTACAGCAGTCTCAGCTGAAGGAGCTCCGCCACACGAACACGGGAACTCTCTCTCTCTCTCTCTCTCGCACGGTCGCGCCCGAAAAGGGCAGTGCGCCTGTGTGAAACTTTCTTAGGTCATTTTTGACATTCTCTCGGGATCTTGCTTTGGAGTTTGGGTGGGGACGTGAAAAGGCGAGGCGATAGGATTTACGATTACGAGGCCCGGCTGCTGTTTCTGCTGCTGTTGGTGCGCCCTGGTTCTCACCTCCCCATCTCTCTCTGGTCGTCTGCGAGCTTTGCAGTTGGCGCAGTTCGGCCCACCGACACGCCCCGCTCCGTCTTATAGACGGTGTAGCCGCCGCTGACGGCGGCATTCGACGCCGGAAGCTCCGAATCTCTGATGGGTAGGTGCCGTTTCCCTTCCTCGAGCGAGAAATGTCGGAGTTTAGTTTCCGCTTCTTTTCTCCTCTTCTTACCGTGGAATGCATTTTACAATCAGCCACAAATGCCTCTTTGTCTCGTGATTTTTGGAGCTGTGTGCGGTCGTGTCAGTGCATACTGATCGCCCCTTCTTCTTTTTCTTTCTTTCTTTCTTTCCCGTTTTCTTGAATTTCCGTTAAAACCGCGCTCTGTTTCGGGACGCGAGATTGAAGATTTTTGCAGGGCACTTCGTTGCGTTTCTCCTTTTGTCTCCTTTTCTAGTTCCTCTTGTTCCGTTCGCATTGTCTTCGAATTTCGAAATGGGCGATTTCTGTTTTCAATTGGTGTGGATCTTGTCGTTTTTCCACCATCCTCTGAGCTTCGATTGCGACGGCTCGTTTTCTCCTTATCGCAAGCTGTTCAAGATTCGGTGTTCATGGACCACCCGATTTCTGCTGTTGCTTTTCCGACTTGGCTCATTGGTTGCATTTTCTTATGTACAGTCTGTCGCTATTTGTTATCTTGCACCCATTTCATCTCGTCTCCCATACCCACGTCTGGTTGAGACTTCCAGTCCGTGTCCACGATTGTGAGGCCGGGTAGGGTATGTGCAAAGAGAAGATTTTGATATATAAACGAAGCAGAGAGAGAGTCCTGGTGATTCCGCAAGTACTGGATGAGGCCTTTATCTATGATCATGGTTGTTTCGCGAATGTCATTGAAAGTCGAGGTTTAGATATTTGCGGTCTCCCGGGCGGTGTTCTGTTGTTTTTTGCCCAACCATATAAGGTAGAGTGAGTCTGATGTTGTGATTTTTGTTTGAAGAACGAGTGCCGCTTTAGGATTTGTTATCTGATTTTCAAATAATTAAGAAAGTCATAGCAGACTGTGAGGAATTTGATCTCCAAAAGAGACTTGTTTTCTGCAATTTATTCCGTATACCCTCGGTCAAGCTGACCAGTTTCTCCTAGTCAAAATCTGTTTATGATTAGGTTAAAATTGACGAATGAACTTTGGGTTGAGTGAAAATTGGCAAAGTCTCTTTTTCTAATCCAATATATTGGGAAGTTTGGTCAAAGTTAGAGATAGAAAATTCAGTTAAGTCTGGAGAAATTAACTAGCTATGCACCAGTGCTTCATCTTGTGGTTCTGAGGAAAAATTCCTGAACTGTTCATATTTGAAGTTCATTGCATGCTTGTACTTGCATCTATTTTGTTTGTGGAATGGCTGCTCCATTGCCTTAATGGTGTCTGAATATGCCCCTTATCTCTCCCTCGAACACTTGGTTGTTATCTCGTCAGATATCTTCTTTGCCACTTCCAGTTGTTCGTTTTATACATGGAATGCCTTATCTTTTACGAAACAATAAACTTGCATGCCATGCGCCCTGTCTCTCATAATATGCTAGCTGCTGATCTGTTCTACTACTGTTATCATTTATCAGACTGTAGACTCCCAATTTACTGAGTTTAATCTACCTATGGTTTGCAGTTAATGTCACTGGGGACATTTGCGAGTTACGTTGTTCTGGGCATTGAGGTTTAAAAGATTGAAAAATTCAACGGTGGCTTGGTGAAAGGGATAAATAGTGTGCAACTGAGGTGCAAAAGTATCATGCTGTCTTAGATAAGCAAATGCTTAAAAGTATGGAATGCTTGGAGCTCAGCAAGAGTTCAGGAGTTGAGAAAGCACCCAAGACAGAAAATGGGAAGAATTATGCTTATCGCGGTATGAATCTGCAGGAAAGGTTCCAAGTAGATGCTAATTTGTCATATGCTGATTTCCATCAAGAAATCACGAATGCTGTAGAAGATGAACCAACTTATCCTTTGGAGGATAAACAGAACGCCAGAATCAGAAGATGTTCAACCAAGGATGATGAGCTGGTTAAGTACATGTCAAAGTTACCAGCTTTTCTTGAGAGGGGGAAAAATGTCCAGGAGACAGCTTTTAGTGTTGGAGTTCTTGACTGGCGACGTCTAGAAAAATGGCAGCATAGCCACAAACTTTCTTTGCCCAGAAATGGCAGGTATTCCACGTCTAGTAGCAGCACCTCCTCTTCATTCTCAGTGGAGGGATCGTCCAGCCATTCCAGCAGAGGTCGTAGTTGCTCCCCTGTACACCAGAGAATACCCCACTCCACGCTTCAATCTCAGCTGCTATCTTCTCCCAAAAATATGGATGTGCAATCTGTGAGGCCTTTGAGAGAGAATCTCAGTAAGTGTAAAGATCTGAAAGATGTCCATGAGAACAACTACAGGCAGGCGCAGCATGAAGTCAACGGAACAGTTCAAATCCATTTAGGGGAAAAGATGGAGCATAAAAAGGGCAGGTTTGACCCTGAGCCCATTCAGAAAGCGGAAACTCTGCCATGCTTCAGAAGTTCTGAGTTGGGATCTTGTTCCACTGAGAAGGCAGAAGTTAAAGAAGGTGATTTTGTGAAGAGATCTGAGAAGACCCAAGAGTCGAACTCTGGTGTCTTTGAGCCAGAATTAACAGAAAGGCCCAATAGGGTGGTTCTCCTCATGCCCAAAGATGTTCCAAATCGTGCTAATCCTGAAGGATCCAAGCTTGTAAAGTCGAGAACACACTCCGACAAGAAATTATCAGAGGCAAGGGGAAGAGGTAGTCTGGAAAGATCCAGGGAAACTCATCATGCAAGACTCCATTCGGACGTGCAGCATTCTTGCACTTGCACCTTACCTCTCGAATATGAATGTAACAACCAATTACGAATGAAAAGGCCTAGCTCCATGGATGCAAGGAGTTCAAAGTTTCCGTCGGATGTGTCCCGTCAACCTGAACAGTCAGCTGGAGTTCCTTATACACCTAGAGTAGGAAATTCAGATAAGAAAATCCCAAGCATCAAGCCAATGGTTTCAGATGCAGTGAGGGGATCAGAACCAAAAGTAGGCAATGTAACAACTGAAAAGGCAAGAAGCACTTCACCTTTTCGCAGATTGAGCATTGGTATGGGCAAAATAGTGAAAAATTCTGGGTCAAAAGAGGGTTTGACCTCAGGAAAATTGGATGCCAAACATGCTTCTGCCAAGTTCATTCCAGAAAATGCTGAATCCTCTACTTGCCCAGACAATCCACGCACTGACAAGTCTAATTCTGCTGGAAGATCCAGGTCCAGCCCTTTGAGAAGGTTGCTGGACCCAATACTGAAGCCAAAATCGTCAATTATCCATCACTGCAGTGATCCATTGCAGGAACATTCAGTTTCTAAGGATAAACTGTGCACATCATTAAATAGTCAATCAGATCCTCTGACTGGACAACCAGCAAAAATGAAGTTGGATTTGTCTAGTTGCAAATCAATCGATGTCCGTAACTCCCATTTAAACAAGAAGCAAGGATCATCGTCGGTGCAAGCTCTTCTTCGGGTTGCGTATAAAAATGGCCTTCCTTTGTTCTCATTTGCTGTTGACAATGACAGTGATATTCTTGCAGCCACGATGAAGGAATGCAGTTCCCCACAAGCAGATAAATCCAGCTGGATGTATACATTTTTCACAATTCGTGAAGCCAGAAAAAAGAGTGGAGGTTGGATTAGTCAAGGAAATAGGGGCAAAGGCCAGGGTTACACCCCTAATGTTGTTGCTCAGATGAAGGTTTCTGGATTGTGCTTCTTAAATTTGAAATCAGGCGTTTCTACAGATCAATATGGCTCTCTGGAGTATGTATTGCTTGCTGTGGACACCAGACAGCAAGATCAACAAACAACAGAATTCCAGCCGAAGGATGAGCTTGCAGCTATCGTTGCACAGATCCCAAGGCCAATGAAAAAAGGTTCAGCCCAAGACGGGCCTGAAAATAATACCTGCAACAGCTTATCAGAGCTTGAGTCGATTGGTCCCTTAAAGAACTGGCTATCTAATTCTGCTAACGGAGAAAATCCAGGTGATTGGAATCCCCTCGTTAATGAAGTGCCTATTAGCACGACGGTGATACTTCCAAGTGGTGTCCATAGTCTACCAAGTAATGGAGGACCTTCATCGCTCATCGAGAGGTGGAAATCGGGTGGCTCTTGTGATTGCGGGGGTTGGGATATGGGTTGTGAACTTAAGATATTAGGCACTCATGGTCATCCCTGCAAGAACTCGAGCTCATCAAACTTGTCCGACCGATTCGCCCTTTTCTCTCAGTCTCAGGTACTCTTTCTGTTTTGGGTCTCTGCTGAATATTCATCTGTCTTGCTGGTAAAATCAATTGTTGAATAACTTTGATGATCAATCCTTATTTGCAGGTGGATACACAGGAAAACCAGCCTGCCTTTATTTTGGCTCCGTTCAAGGATAACATATTCTCGGTCGAGTTCAGTTCATCCCTCACGGTGTTACAAGCTTTCTCCACATGCATTGCGGTCTTGGACAGTAGAAAATTGATCAAGCGCTCGGAAATGCATAGTGCGGCTGGAGAAAAGCCACTTGGCAAAACTATGTCGACCTGCGAGGGTGGCGCTCGGCCTCCTAATCACATCGCACAGGATGCTTCGGCAAAGTACGTCACTTATCCTCCTCTTTCTCCCGTTGGGAGAGCTTAGCGGGATCGTCGCATACTGTCGCAGCTACAGAATATACGGGAGTATAGTCGGCCTTGTGAGCGTGGTCGGAACTTCTTTCTATAGGCAAAACCTCAAGCAAAGATAAATCCTGGAGATGTTTTTGTCTGGGACAATAACAGGGACCTTCTTGGAGGAGTTACTTCTCGCTCCTTGTTCTGGCAATGGTATCGATATCATCTGTAGTCATAGAACTGTTCCTATATTACTTCACTCCATAATGTAAGTGTGCATATTTCCTAGTGAATCTCTTTCGCTACATAGTCATACTGTGGGGGTCTGTCTGCCGGTCTCTAAAGTCTCCGGTTAAAAGATGATATGCAAATGTGCGGTGTGCTGGTACTCAGCACGGCATGCGTGCCTGGAGGCACCCTGACCAGGCGTGTTGTCGGATCTCGCATCAAGCGTATGTTCGACGGGTAATTCGCGTGAGTAAGGATGAAGTAAACTAAAGTGGCTAACCTTTGATGAAGACATTTTTTGAAGTTTTTTGTTGCCCTCCCAATTGTGAGCATTGGTTCAAGGTACACCATGGTATTGGACTGGATTGATCCTAACTGATAGGATAGGGTAGGTCTTAAATTTCAAGTCTAGAATCTACAAATAATGAAGCTTGGCCGATTCTAAAATTTCAATAGGGTAGGTCTTAAATTTCAAGTCTAGAATTTGCCCATCATAAAGCTCTCTAGATAGACTTTGGAATCAACCAAGTCGATCCTAACCGATTAGTTTTGGTACGATTCCAAGGTTTCAATAGGGTAAGTTTTAAGTTTCAAATTTAAAATTTGCCCATGACAAAACTTCTACATAGAATATTGAAATCGAACCAAGTCGATATCAATTTTTATTCGATTCTAATATTCCGACGTGGTGGGTTATAGATTTCCAAGTCTAAAAGCCGCCCGTCCTGATAACCCCTTTTTAATTCTTAATTCTCGAAAAAGTCAGCCGATCCCTGCCCCCGTTCCCATTTCGAATACATTAAGGTTTAAGATCAACAAAAACTAATCTACGGTGCACAACTCGCGCAGTCTCGCTCATGGGGGCCCACTTAATATAAAATAAAATAAAATAACCCCGAAAGCCCCCGAGCGACGTCGATTCACGCGGGGGGCCCCACTCGAGACTTTCGAGCGAAAGGCGACGATTCCCCCTCCGAGAACAGCGAGGCCGAAACGGACGGGCATCGAAATCTCGCGGCTGCCGATCGGGGAGGGTCGCGAAGCACCGGATGATGGCCCCGCCCGCCCTCGGGTGTCGTCGTCGTCAGAAGTCAAGCCCCCCATCCCGAAAATGATAACAACTACTCTCTCTATCCCTTCCCGTCCCTTTCTCTCTCTGTCGCGTCATCTTCGTCCGGCGACGTTTTCAAAAGCAGCTTTCCGCGCAACCGAAAGCAAAGGGGGAGAAGGAGAAAAAATAATATCACTCCCTAGTCTCTAGATTCTCCCCTTTCTCCCTTCTTCCGGTCAAACCCCACCCCACTTCCCTCTCGGCTGGCGCTCGATCGGAACTGAAAGGCGGCGGCGGCGGTTCAATCCTCGATCGCGATCCCGCCGGTTGCGATGCTCCGGCGGTTGTAGACAGATTTCCGATTTCGCCGGGCGGGCCGGCTGGCTCCTGAGGGCGCTTGGGGATCTTGACGACGGGATCGAGAGTTTTACGATGATCGATGTCGAGCTCTAGCCTCGCCGTTGAGAAATGCCGCTCTATGTTCGCCGCGAGGCTTCTAAGGTAACCTGTCTGGATTCTCGATTCTTCGATTTCCGTAGGTGCGCTTTTCTCCTTCGGTCTGCTCTGTGGTTTTTGAGCGTGCGTCGTTTTTGGCGTGAAGTTATGGAGGAAGATTTGCGCGGAGGTGTCGCTAGAGATTTCGCTGCTTGCCGAGAACTGGAAGTACCTTCTCGGTGGACTTATTTTCCAGGTTTTGCCTCCTGTCTTGTCCTCAGAAAGTAGTTAATTACGTCTTGTTCGAAAATCAACCTCGACTTGAATGCGACAAACTAATAAATTAGGTCCGAATGAATGATGGTTGAGTTTTTCGCTTTTGCTCCTTCATTTGATTATTTTGTGCTGCTTTGCTTATGTATTGAATTAAAGCTTGATAGGTCTGTGTTTAGAGGTTCAGACAGTTATATTGGTTTCCTTGGGTGATCAGGAAAATGAAAAGGTTTTGGTAATCCGTTGGGATTCACCCGTGTATATAACGATATCAGCCAAAGTTTTTCGTTTGTGTCTGAGATTTGAGTCACTGGCATCCACTGTCGATATCTCTGTTCTCCAGTTCGCTGTATTTTGGTGGTTTATTGGTTCTGGTATGTTTGGAAGGTGACGGACTTCAATGAAGCTTAAGCGGTATTAACTCTCTAATAGCTGCTTTGGTAACATTTCTGCATCCTCTGCTGTTCACTTGGGAATTTATATTTCTTTGATTGTTTCACGGAAGTTCTTTTTGTGTGTGGAATAAGAGCGTGTCTTCAGTGACTGTATGCACTTGTATCTTTTTATTAAAATAATGATTTTTTGAGAATCATGTGAATTATGCTGGATTGCTGTGCTGTAATCGACAGTACATTCATGGATTGGCTGCCAGAGGGGTTCACTACTTGCATCGTCCAGGCCCAATACTTCAGGACATTGGTTTTCTTCTTATTCCTGTAAGCATGCGTTTTTTTTTTTTCATTCGGATCTAGACTGCAGTCTTTGGAAAAAGTTGATTTGTTCTGATTGTTCTCATGTCATGACATTGTAGGAACTTGGTCGAGAAAAAGGTCATTTCAGTGAGGCTGTGTTTACCTGCATGTTCTGTTCATTTGCTTTGGTAAGATTTTAAAGTTTTTTAAAAGCTGTGAGGAATCATATCTCATGATTGCAGTTCTATCATTCCATATCATCTAGAAGTTAGAAATAAGTGCTCCTCTCTTTCGGTGATCAGAAAGCTATCCTACTCCTACTTTTAATGTACTTTCACAAGAACATACTATGATTTGACACGGTGATCCTGTTGTAGGTGGCATCTGCCTGGCTTCTTAATTACCCAAGAAGTTATTGTGCATCTGGGCTGTTACAAACTTAATTTAGACAGATGTTCTTTTTTCCACCAAGCAGATGTAGATCTGTGCAAAATAATCAATGGGCTCCTGAGAATTCTTTTAAAAATTTTTCAATGGTTGACGAATAAATCTGAAATTGCAACTTAAGATTTTCTTGTATCTATCTTCACTTATATCATTGAGGATGTGTTAAAATATAACTTTATTTTTCTGGTACTAATTCTACATTTTTGCTGAATCTCTTTTTTATTACTTAAATTAGATAATGTCCCGAAGGCTGGTTATTGTATATGTATGAGGAAATGAAAGGCATCATTTATAGGTAACTCAATTGGCTGTAGATTGGGCCAAAAAAAAAAAAAAATGGCTGTAGTGATAGGCGAAAGAATAATTCACTCTGAAGTCATGCGTGGCAGCATTAGTTCTTCCCTTGTCTAAGGCTTTAATCTTTTATAGTAGAAAAATTATATATTTCACTTACTCAACCATCATGGTCATATACCATTATTTGTTACATGGCACAATTATAACTTACTCCACCATCATGGTCTTATACCATTATTTGTCACATGACATAATTATAAAACTCCACTACTGTTGTGACTGTTATCTGTTATGTGACATGATTATACTCGACTGTTGTTGGTGTTACTTATTTTCCAAGCATTAATTGAGACAACTTATGTAATTTCTATTCCATGTTAATAGTCCTTTTTCCTTTAGCAATTTCTTCTACTCTGGTTTTTGACTAACGGAAACCTTTTTTTGTTGCAGTGGACTTTTCACCCATTCATATACCAGAACAAGAAAATTTATACAGTCCTGATATGGTGCAGGGTTCTTGCTTATTTAGTTGTAAGTATAATCTATGTTTCTGAAACTTATGTAGCTTCATGTTGTTTTAATAATTCTGCGAGTTTGTGAATGAATTCCCCAGGCTTCAGGGTTTGTATAGCAACTTTCAATGCTGATTCTTGTGGGGACAGTCACTTAATGGAAAATTACTCTAGGCAAGAAAATTTACATGCTGACTCTTGCTATATCAATTTTCAGTGAACCTTTCAATACATAGCCCACATTTTTTTCCAGCATAAAAAAAGACAAAGGAAAAAGTTGATCGCTTAATCTATGGGGATATCTTTTGGCCAAAAAACGATATGGCAATATCTGATCTGAAATTGCACAACTACATTCAATTTTTCTTTTTTTATATTGATGAGTAAATTCACCACTTTCAGTCTTCTTTGCTTTCATACATTTTTTTTCTACTCATATCGACATGCTTAGCAAGTGCACGTCATTCAAGGTAACTTGCTTCTGCTTGGTTGAGTGCTGAGGTTTGTCAAGTTGGTTAGGAATATGTTTGGAAAAGCATTTGCTGCTTCTTTCATCTTCCAAAGTGCCGTTTTAATGACTTGGACATGAAGAATGGACTTTCTAGTGAAGTTACTCTTAGGTAGGTTCCACTCATTGATTATTTCAGTGTCATCATTCGCATTGTAATGGATCTCTTGAGATGCTGTAAAATGACATCCAGTGAAAAGGGGATAGTTTAGACTTTAGTGTGTCACACGCTTCCTCTTTGATGGTTTGATCCAAGGATTATACTGTATCCTTCTCTATCTGCTTAACAATTTCTTTAGGTCCACCTTAATTTTCTAGGCTTCTCAAGTTCTCCGGATTGTTACGTTCTATTCAACTCAGTTACCCGGTCCAAACTACCATTGCCGTGAGGTAGGATACAGTAATATTCTCTGATCTTTCTATTTGATACTTGGAATTGTTACTTTTGGTCCTTAGTGATTCCTTTCCTCATGATTGCAATAAAATGGATTTCTTTCTTCAGGGTTCAGAACTTGCCACGTTACCACCTCCAAGAAGTGTGCTTGAAGTGGTCTTAATAAACTGTGAGTGTTACAAAGTATAATATAAATCTACTTCCTCACATTGATATTATATGCATCAATGCTCATGTGATTTGTTTTTTGTCCGCAGTTCCACGAGGGATTCTCTATGGCTGTGGTGACTTGATTTTTTCATCACACATGATCTTTACATTAGTGTTTGTTAACACATATCAGAAGCATGGCACAAAGAGGTAGTCCATTACAGAATGCATGTGATTTCTCAAGTGAAATAGTCCTTTCCCAGGCCCCTAATTGCTGTAGTTGGACGGACACAAGTCATCAGGCTTAATGGGTGGCCTTACTTCCATGACTGCTCCTTTATTTGTTGATAATGTGCTTATGTTTGCTGGTAGGTTTATCAAGCAGTTTGCTTGGTTACTTGCGGTAGTTCAGAGCCTGCTAATTATAGCATCTCGCAAGCATTATACGGTGGACATTGTTGTTGCATGGTAACAACAATTCTATTTGGATGTTTGTGGATTTTTTTTGGAAACTAGCCGAATTATGGACTAAGAGTTGTCTATTTGCCATGCAGGTATACTGTGAATCTGGTTGTGTTTTGTATTGACAGGAAATTGCCAGGTAGGTTATCATTTTTACATGCGATTTTCACTGTAAGAGTGGATATGTTACTGATTGGTGATACTTATTCATGGAGTTGATGAATATGGATCACGTGCTAATCTTTCTGACACTTGCATAACAAATGTGGCTTCCTTTATACAGAATGCTCTAATAATCCGTTGTGGTTTCTCTCTCACAGAAATGCCTGATAGATCAGCTACACATTCACCATCCCTACCATCGATTACTAAAGACAAGGAAAGCAAGAGCAGAGGAGAGCAATACAATCTCTTAAACGGGGTTATTGTGAGCTGAGCGGACTGAACACAGATGCCTCCAAAATTGCCACATACTCTGCTTCCTTTGCTTCATAAGATAAGATTTATCTGATGCTTGTAGAGGTGTAATATACATAATACTTCTGGTACTGAAAATGGGAAAGGCCGAAAGATATTATATCAATAATAACATGAGCTGAAGATAGCTGTGTTGCTGATCCGCATTATTTCCCTTCAAGTGTAACTCTGAAAACCGTGCAGTTTGCTCTTCGTAAATCAAATATTCATGGTAGGACATTCATTTGGAATGGTTCTCTGAAGATTATAGAACGTCTTTCCACTATGAATTTGCAGTGCTTCTTGATGGTGGATCTATCACTGTTCCTCAATAATGTGATATAATGGCTTTGTCTATTTTCCCTCAAGCAAGTATTTTGTGCGATATTCATCGCACTTGATGTTGTTTGTTAATCTTTTGACGTTAGCACAACTCATGAAATAGGGTACTCAAAACTAATACCTCGTCCCATCATGAAGTGATAGCTTTACTTTGCAAGCTCCAACCTTTGACTATTGAGGGTCTAGTGATCCTGCGTTTACTTGTCAAATTTGAGTGATGTATTTATATCATCGCAAAACGTTATTATATTCACTCAATGTGCAAAGAACTCGATCTATTTTGAATCTGTGCTGATTCATGTCATTTATAAGTTTATCAAAAATCTACGTTTGTGATTGCGTTGGATGGTGTTGAACATAGACGGTCCTACATCTCAGGTGTTGGCTATGCCGCCCCTAGCATGACACAAGATTATCTCGAAAGGCAATAAACTCAGGGACCCCTACTTCCATCCATCAATTCCTCGTTCCTTTTACGATTGGTTAAGAAAAACACATTTAACTTACTACGGTTCTACATTGGTCGACTCTATTGATTTTCATAGACAGTTTTTCCCGGTTCATGATTTTTTCTTTTTTTACCCGATGGTAATTCTCCCAATTTCGCCGGGACACTCATTGAATCATCAAGATCGTCTCTTATTTGGAATCATCGTCCTTCGGTAGTTCCACTTGCAGTCAATGAGGGTAATGACAGCAGTGCTGACAGCTGAAGGGAATCTCGTATCACGAGCAAAAATTAAATCAGGCATTATGCACGATTAGGTTCGTTGACAGCATTGTTTTCTTCTTCGACTGTTAAGACACAGGTACTCGGCATGAGTGTTGTCCGTGCTCAACCCCTGCCAAAAAGAGTTTCGCAGGATTCGTTCCAAGACTAATAAATTGGCAAGTCCGTTTTGTCAAAATAGCATTCATGTTCAGCGCGTTGCGCAATGGAGCTCTCATAAACTGCCATCCAGATATTAATATGGGTGCCGAGGTTCAAGCCGGAGCTAGACCCTGAATAAGAAGATGAGTAAGGACCGTTCCACTTGAGTTGATGCTCAAAGGACGGGATACTATGTCAGATGTCTCACGTTCTGGTGGACAAATAAGGTGCTTTAGCTCATAAGGCATGCACAAATATGGGGAATTGTCTACACCTCCCACATTGTTCTCCACCTGGCTTAGTAATCCCCTTCTTCAAACGAGGAGACTTCAAGAAAGATGAGTTAACGTTTCAAATCTTAGGACTTCACGACAGGGATAAATAAGAAATTATTGTGCAGATCACTATGCTGTTGTATACGCTACCCATGAACTGAAATAAGCAGCCTCACATATGCATTCAGTGGTGATGGCAACGCCAACCCACATTTGCATTGGCCATAACTCTCTTTCGTAGACAGTCAAATTATTATCTAGAAGCCATGATAAGCGGAAGTAAGATACCCGGTGGCATGTTTTCATCTGCGTTTGTTGACGCCCACCTACTTTTCCAATTCAAGGCCCGTACCAAATGGAATGAGAGAAAAATGATCACATATTTGGTGAAAGTTCTCAGCAGGAATACAGGTGCTTATCTCGACTACCGTCACCAAGAACTAATCAAATACAGTAAAGTTCGAAGCCCAAAGACTCCTCAAAGCTTCATTTCAGTGAAATCTAAACAAACAAATATCAAGCTGCTTGAGCTTCGGCTTGTGGAGTCTCCGCTGGCTTTGTTGAGCTTGGTAGGCTGCCAGATGTACTTCCCAGATTAGGAATATACCTCCAACAGCGCTTGTGAACACCACTTATTTTCTTCGGAGCATCGGCAGCTGGCAATCCTGAGTGAAGTAAAGCCCAAACATCATATCAGACAAATGAAGGTTCAAGAGGAGGAGGAATCGCAAGAGAAGTAAAGCCCAAACATTATATCAGACGATTGAAGGTTCAAGAGGAGGAGGAATCGCAAGAGAAGCTTTCAGCAGTTATCGTTGCCTCGACAAGTTCACTAAATGAGAGAGGCGCATTTCTAACAAGTTTCCAGTACATAGAGATCACATACAGGAAGAGTCTTCAGGGATCAACCAGCCCTAACAGTACAAATGTGCATATAACAACAGCCAACAAGCAAACTTCATTCAAAGAGTGACCCTGGTATTGGCAAACCCCCATCTTTCTTTTCTCTCCCAGAACCACCCCTGCCTTTCGCTGGGGGATAAGTTAATTACTTGCATAAAACATGGGCACCCAACTTCCCTCATACACTCAATGAAGTCAATAAGATTACACGAAAGAACTCAGTGATAGAGCATAATCTTGTTGACATCTTTTCAAGTGCCATTGGAAATTGCAAACGATTTGCATTAGCTTGTCACTTCCCTCCTTGAACAGGGAGTGGTCTTAGACAGGTTTATTCAAAACGATGCCAATGAAGGTCATAGGAGATTCAAAGGTTTCCTATCACAATATAGCAAAACAGCTCCTGGGTGGAAATGTCAGACTTTGATGGGCATCATAATGATTATAGATATTTTCTAAGGTACCGCTGATAGATATTTTCTTTGGTCGATAGAGTAGATTAGATTCACAGCCTCATAATATATGACAAATTCTGCCACTGATAAGCCATAGAAACTAATAGAAGCTGCAGAAAAATGTCACCTCTGCAGATGCTTATATCATCACAAAGAGAAACGCAAAGGCAAACAATGCACGAAAAAGAGTCCAAGACTGCTCGAAATTTCAACTAACAGGCCTGCGCTGCAATGAAGTTATTCCACATTGCATTTTCTGCCCAAGTCGAATCTCTCCTCCCCATATAGCTTTTAAGGTATTCAATCATCATCCACTGAAATATAAATCGCAAGCATGTAATTCAGAACTGACCTTCCTTGTGAACGATACCCCAAGCCTTGCCATGCCTCCCATCCTGCCAAGACACATCACATAAACCCTAAACCCTCAGAACCCAGGACCACAAAACACGACCCAATAAAGAATGATCAATCACCAACGCAGCCATATATCTAAAAATCCACCCCCCCCAAAACCCAGCAAATCGAGGAGCCCACCTTGTAGAGATTGAGCTTGGTGATCTGGTAAGAGACGCCGCTCCAGTGAGTCTTGGCCATGTGGTACCCAATGCCCCAGTTGGGAAGGAACTGGGCCACCTCGAACAGGTTCTTCTTCTTCTTCCGCTTCGACTTCTTCGCAGCGGAAGAAGCGCTCGCCGGAGAAGGCGACGGCGGAGCGGCGGCGGCGCTGAGGTTCCTGAGGAAGCCGAACGATTGTCGCAGCAGGTCTAGGGTTCGATGGGTCGGATTCTTGCCGAAGAGGGCGGCCGCCATTGTCGTTCCCCCTTTTCCTTGAATCGTGAGAGCTGCCGTCACTTCTCGCGGCGGCTGCTTTGGGACATCAGAGCTTGCGTTCTTGATCTTCCGGCGGTTCTGTCAGTGTCGAAGCTAGGGAAAGCCGAAGGCACGAGGGCGTGCTCGGAGGAATTTTTATTTTTTTCCTTAGGAAAGGAAAAATGAAATTGAAAATTTTACAAGGAAAAAAAAATGTAATTTCTGTCCTCCTTTTTCTGGGAGGAAATAGAATAAGCCCATCTTTAATTCTAACACTTACTCACGAAAATCCACTATAAGATTTTAAAACTTTCGCATATAGTATAATTAAATTCTAAAATTTATTCAAGAATGTACTTCTAGATGCTTCTATTAGCCTCTCCTAATTTGAGTAACGAAAAAATCTAATCTGTCGATTTTTAATTACTTCAAAAAATAATGAACTGAATTAATTGAGATAGATTACTAAAAAAAGATAAACATGTTTTGTCACAATCTTAATTTTATTTTTTTGGGAGCCTTAGTTATAACTATACGCGGTTATGTTCCTTTTTGGGTATTGCCCCATTTAAGGTGAGTCATCACCTAAGTTTTGTCAAACTCCCAAATCCAATCAAAGATATTTCATCTAATTTGAATAACAGAAAAATCTAACGTGATAATTTTTAGTTATTACGAAAAATAATAGACTAAATTAGTTAAGATCGATTATTAGAAAGGATAAATGTATTTCGTCACGATCTTAACTTTATTTTTATGAAAGTCTTGGCTATAATTTTACAAAATTATGCTCCTTTTTTGGTATTGCCCGCAATTAAAATTTGTTCAAGAATGCACATTTAAATTCTAAAATTTGTTCAAGAATGTACTTCTAGATGCTTCTATTAACCTCATCCGATTTGAATAATGGAAAAATATGACGTGCCGATTTTTAATTACTTGGTAAAATAGTGAACTAAGGGTGCGTTTGGTTGGGGCTTTGCAGACAAGAGGGCTTTCACTCAAAGCCCTAAAATGCAAGTGCGTTTGGCTTACAATTTTGAAGGGTTTTGGAGAGATGCACCGCATCTCCAAGTATCCTTAAAGGCTCTTAGGTGAATGCGGTGCCTGAGGTGCATTTGCAAGTTGCATTTTCGGAATGCAACTTGGAGGATCACTGTTCATCTTCCTCACGTGGCCAACACCACCGATGACCGCCGACGACCGACGACCGCCGGTGACCGTCGGCCACCAAGGAGGGCGACTGCCGACCAAGGGGGCGACCGCCTGGGTTGCCTCCTCAGGCGGCCGTCGCTTGGGTCGCTTGGTTCAGGCGACCCAGGGCGATCGCGCGACCACCACCTAGGTCGCTTGGTTCGGGCGACTCAGGCGGTCACGCGACCATCGCCTGGGTCGCCTGGTTCGGGCGACCAAGCGGTCGCGCGACCACCGCCGTCGCCCGGGTTCGCGACCCGGGTGACAGCGACCGCCGCTGCGGTCGTCCGACCTCGGGCGGGCGGCCCGAGGTCGCCCGACCTTAGGCGGGCTACGGCCGAGGTAGCACGGCGGCCGATCTAGCCGCCGGAGTGTGGTCGGCGGCCAACTGGGCAAAAAAAGTACATTTGAAAAAAAAAAAAAAATTTACAATTTTTTTTAAATACAAAATTTCGCAAATACCCCTTGGCAAAATATAGTATTCACCAAACGGCAAGATTGGGTCAAAGTTGTTTCACAATACAAAATTTACCAAACAAGATTTTTATTTCAAGAAACTCCTTTACCAAAGATATTTGCGTTTTCCCAAAGTGCGTTCCCCCAAAGTTCGAACCAAACGCACCCTAAATTAGTTGATATCAATTATTAAAAAAAATAAACATGTTTTGTCACGATCTTAACTTCTTTATTTTTTTGGGAAGCCTTAGCTATAATTCTAGGTGATTATGTTCCTTCTTTGCTATTGCCCACATTTAAGGTGAGTTATCGCCTAAGTTTAGTCAACCTTTCAAATCCAATCAAGAATTCTTCTGTTAATCTAGTCTAATTTGAGCAACGGAAAAATCTAACGTGATCATTTTTAATTATTTTGAAAGATATTAGACTAAGTTAGTTAAGATCGATTATTAAAAGAGATAACCTTAACTTTATTTTTATGAAAGCCTTAGCTATAATTCTACAAAATTATGTTCTTTTTTTGATATTGCCCACAATCAAGGTGAGTTATCGTCAAGCTTTGTCAATCTCTCGATCCACTAGGCTATCATGGTCAATTTAGACATTCGAATCCGACAAGAAAAATTCATGGTCTAACTAGAGAGAAAACATGAATAAGTGGAATCAAACTTATCAAAATCTACGAATCCATATAAGTTTACATATCATTAAGCAGATCTCCTCTTAAGTAAATCTCTTAGAATTCAATACACAAATCGAATCAGCAAAATATTTATCATATTACAAATTTCATAGTGACATGGCAAATGTTAAATTGGACAAAAAAATTGGAAATACAGAGGAACATGCATAAACCAGCCTTGTAATTACACAATTCTCACAAAAATTTCATACAGAACTTTTGGCTCTTTTCATGTAATTTTACGCACTTAAATACGTACAAGTTGATACGCGTGGGTATGTCCAGTTGTAATCTCTACGATACATGCGTAATCATTGGAATCTGTGGAAAAATTGGTGATCTCAGATTGCGTGACTTCGGGGCCATGACAAACGGACTGGGAATGGCGCTACGTCCTTGACACTTCTTTTGTCCCCTACATGATCACGGGAAAGAAACTGGAAACCGCCCACGGGAAGAAACAAGAACCCGCCAATCACATCAATTTCTTAGTCGGTTGTATTTATTTCGTAAAAAATAAATATTTTCAAAAATATTTTCTTAAAAATAATTATTTATATTATTTAAAATAATCGATTAATGAAAAATATGTCAATTATTAACAACAAATTATATCCAAATACATTCGTGAATGGCGAATCTATTTTTCGTTCGTTCATTTTTTCATAAGTGATTGAAGATATTTTTTTTATAAAGAATATTTTTCAAATTATTCATTTTCTACTAAACAAACGCATTTTTAATTATTTTGTCTTTTGCTTTGCCATCTCGGCAATCATGATTGCACACTTGTCCTTTGTAACATATGTTAGCTCTACCATTAAGCATCTTATGATTCCGTAGTACATGCCAATTACATGAGGAGAGCTTCGCAATTGCAAGTAAGAAAAATTTCAGGCATTCGAGTTCAACATCAGTATTGAATTTTTTGTTTAGTTAAATTGAAATAATTATGGAATAGAATTGTTAAAATCAAGGCAGTTATGATTCATCGTAATGGTTCTTGACGATTGACGACACTAATATGTGATATAGAGTATATCTTCAAGTCAATGATATTACAGGTCTCTATTTACACAATTAAAGGAGACAAAATGGGAATTACGGAAAGAAAATCAAAAGCTAGTATGACCAAATACGCATTAAATTTGATATTTCCATGAATTAATACGATTTCGTCCAGAGTGGAAGAGCTTTGATAGAAGTAAAAGAGGAGACAAAACCAACACGAAATGGAGAAGAAACAGAGGATTCGGGGAAATCCATAAAAATAAGTATTACTTTCTTACACAAACCTTTTACTTATAAGAATCTATTCATAATAATGGACATACATAATTTAATTTTTCGATTAAATTGATTTATTCAATCACTCCAACAAAAGGAACCGTATCTCCAATAAGAAGCCCCGCCCCGGGGATCACCATCTCGGCGACCAGGTCGGGATGGCGTCGCTTATGGCGAGGCGGGCAGGTGGGCGACGGAAGAGCCTTCCGCCCCACTTCAAAAATAAACGTCGCGGTCGCGGGTGCCGTGCACCCACCGGTCAACCGCGCTGGGATGACTCCAGACTTCCCCAGCCGCGACAAATTAGAAGACTTAAAATTCCACATAAAGAAATCTAAAAAGGAAGGAATAATATATATTTAATTAATTAAAATTAATATTAAAAAAGAAGAAGAAGTCCGCAGCTGCTACAAAGACCGGCTCCCCCACCGGCATTTTCCTTGGCTTCGCAGCTTCGTTTTCCCTCTCCTTGACTCCACACCACTCCCACGCTCTCCTCTGCTTCTCTCTCTCTCTGTGAATTCTTCTTCGTCTTCTTCAAGGATCCACTTCGGAAGCATCGGCTTTCGCATCATCCGCCGTCGAAGTCGCCGGTCGACCTTCCTCCGCCGGTCGTCCGGAAGGTACGAGTTCCGTTCGTTCACCTGCTCATCTTCTTCCACCGCCCCCTCGCCTTTCCGGCGATTTCGCCTGCGTCGCCTCTCCTTTTTTCGCGAGAGAGTTCCGCGGACTGGTTGCTTTAGCTGAGCTCCGGTGACCGGGCGGCGCAGGCGAGGTCGATCGTTTGTCGATTTGTTTCTATATTTTATTGTCCGTTGAGTTATGTCGCGAGAAGTAGGTGGTGCAATCGATGTCGCTTTGCCACTGCGAAAGCAAATTCCGCATAGACGTTCATCGATGGCGCTGGAGATTACGGTGAATGGCTGGTTATCGTTGTTTGTTACTCCGACTCGGTACTATCGCATTAGATACTTCCGGGGCTAGTTTTTTGTTCTCGCTCGCCCTAGTCTGCGAGTGCTTTGTGTTTGCTGAAATTTCCGCTTGGAAGAGTAGTTGGATCATGTCCTTTTGGCGATCTTTTCCGTGTAGAGATCATGGTTTACAGTTTTCTTTCCGATTCCTTTTCTAGGAAATGAGAGCAAATTGAATAGCCGAACCATTTTAGCCGCTGGAGCTGTGATGGGATCCCCTCTTCGTTTCAATCTCCCTGTCCGGATACCACCGATGGCTGCTTGGCTGTGGATTTCTCTGTTGCTTCTGCAAGGGAGTGCGGGAGTGCGCTCCGATTCCAATTATTTGATAGGTCTCGGGAGCTATGACATGACTGGTCCTGCCGCTGATGTTAACATGATGGGTTACGCGAATACGGGACAGGTCACAGCGGGAGTTCACTTCAGGCTCCGAGCGAGGGCGTTCATTGTGGCGGAACCGCAAGGGAAGCGTGTCGTGTTTGTGAATCTCGATGCTTGCATGGCATCTCAATTGGTGACGATCAAGGTGCTCGAGAGATTGAAAGTGAGGTAGTGCCTGCGTCATCCCGATTTTTGTCATGATTTTACTTCTATCAGTACAGTCTCGATTAAATTACATCACTGATGTTGTGAAGATAAAACTGTTCCTTAATATATGAAAAAAGGGGCTATCTAATGAGGGTCTTCTGAATGGATGTCGTCATGTTGGCAGGTATGGTGACCTGTATACTGAAAGTAATGTAGCCATCAGTGGAATTCATACGCATGCTGGTCCTGGTGGCTTCCTCCAATATGTTGTATATGTCGTTACATCTCTTGGATTTGTGCGCCAGTCATTTGATGTCATTGTTGATGGTATTGAAAAGAGCATCATAGAAGCTCATGAAAATCTCAGGCCGGGATCAATTTTCGTGAATGAAGGTAATAAATACAATCTCAACAGCTTTATTCATTATGTTTTTTTCTAAGCCTGAAGTTTGCAGCCTGAATTAATTCTACACTTTTCGAGAAATTGTTGTGGTTTTGTACTACATGGGCAAAAATAGTGTGTTCTTGATACTGCTCTTATTCTTCAGTCGGATCATGTTGTTTTTGTGCTTGCAGCCTTTAAGGATCCGTTAATTTTCCTGCTTGGTCATGTCAAGTGCATATGCAACTAGGAATGACAAATCTGTTTCTCTGGCTGCGAGGTTTATCATGTTAATGAAACCAAAAGCCTAGGCTATAATTCTTCAATCTTTACAGTTTTGTATAACCGCTTTTGAATGAAGGGTCTGGCTTGTACCAGGACATGGTAATCTCTACTTCATGAAGCAACCTACTTAGTGAAACATGCCTCTCCTGGGCAATTGCCGAATTGCCATCATCTAGAAATCCAATTTCTGCTATCAGGTCTTCATCTTTTTGTCTAATCTTACCAAGTTTTTGCCAATGGCTAAACAGGGGAACTTTTGGATGCGGGAGTAAATCGCAGTCCCAGTGGTTACCTCAATAACCCTGCAGCAGAACGCAGCAAATACAAGTATGACGTTGACAAAGAAATGACGCTTTTGAAGTTTGTGGATAGTGAGTGGGGGCCAGTTGGTAGCTTCAATTGGTTTGCTACACATGGAACTTCTATGAGTCGTACAAACTCGTTGATTAGTGGGGATAACAAGGGCGCAGCTGCTCGTTTTATGGAAGATTGGTTTAACAAGAATGGCGTCGAAATGTCATATCTCAATGATCTTGAAGATGGCGGAGTTCCCCGAAGAGTCTCAAACATTGTACCTGAAGTTCATAATAATCGTAAGCAATTTGTTCCCCACTGCTTTGTATGATATAGCTGAGCTGTTTGTTCATTGTTATCCATTCGTTCGCTTTGCAAAGGTATCCAATAGCTTTCTACTGGAGGTAGAAATATAGGACTGGATTGTCAGTGATAATCTATTTTACCTTAGCCATTCAAGTAACTATTGGAAACGTAGTGCTCTTCTTGACACATTAACATATTTGGATAGTATCTAACTCTGAGGATGGCTTGTTAATGTCATTCTGCTGATTAATTCTGGGTTGTCTGTCTACTTCTTGACTCTGATTCACTACTTTTTATGGCATCAAATAGTGAATTGGATGGTAGAGCTGAGTCATGTATTTCTGATGCAGATCATGAATTATTGGAGCTTGCTGCATCATTCCAGTCACCCCCTGGTAAACCAGCAACCAAGATTCTGAGTGTTGCTAGACGTGTCAGGAGTGCTCTAAGGCAGACTGAGAAACCTGGATTTATAGCTGCTTTTTGTCAAACGAACTGTGGTGATGTTAGCCCAAACGTGCTTGGAGCATTCTGCATAGACACCGGCTTACCATGTGACTTCAATCACAGTACCTGTGGTGGGAAGAACGAGTTGTGCTATGGCCGTGGACCAGGGTATTAATATTAATTCTCTGCATCTGGTATAAAGTATAAAATCCAGCAACCATATGAACATTAACTGTAAGAACCTTTTCCTCAATGTGGCAGTTACCCAGATGAATTTGAAAGCACGCGTATAATTGGGGAAAGACAATTTGAAAAGGCTTTGATCTTTTCAACAAAGCATCTGAACAGTTGCAGGGGAAGGTTGACTTCCGTCACGTATATTTGGATTTTTCCCAGCTTGAGGTGACAATACCTAAACAGGGAGGAGGTTCGGAAGTGGTAAAAACATGTCCTGCTTCAATGGGATTTGCATTTGCTGCAGGAACAACAGATGGACCAGGTGCTTTTGATTTTAAGCAAGGGGATGACCAGGTAATGATTATTGGCAATTCTCTAACTCCTAAATTGGTATTCCTATACATTTACATTGTATATCCTTTGGAGTTGATTGTCTATTCTATGATCTATGTCAGGGAAATCCTTTTTGGAAGCTGGTCCGCAACTTACTTAAAAATCCAAACCAGACACAAGTTGATTGTCAGCATCCAAAGCCCATCTTGCTTGATACCGGTGAAATGAAGCAGCCATATGATTGGGCGGTAAGTTGCTACAACCTAATATTGTTTGCTTGCGGTATACCATGCATGCATCATGAACTTTTCAACCATACCTTTCTTATATCAGCAGAACTATTAGGCAACCATTTGTCATAAATCTTAAGTTGTCAGTATATAGACATAATGCATATTGCACCATGATTTTGTTAAAGAGTCCCTTTGAAGCACTTGTTAAGCAGCTATATAAGGCAATTTTGCAATTTTAATGCACTGATTGTCCTTGTGATATGTGTAAATAATAGTTTTGAAAGTCAGATATCTCCTCATCTAGCATGTTTAACAAAACCTTATTATTCACTCTTGTGTACAAGTTGGACCTTACATAGAAAACGGTGTTCTCAGACATAACCACATTAGGGAAATAATTGAGAACAGTCTACAGGAAAAATAAACATAAGGGGTAGTGTTGGATTTGAGCTTGTGACCTATGTTTTGATATATGTTAGATAACTTTTTTTCTTAGAAACTTAAGCTGTCAGGTGTTAGAAATTTCCATGCAAAAAGTTAAGTTAGTAGTGGAAGAAGAGTACATGCATATAAGGTCATGATAAATGTCGTAGCAGACGATGTGGGATGAATTTAACACCACTTCTCATATGCAAATTTGATTGAAACCATATGGCCAATAGGACAAACAAGAGCCACACACAAAATAATTTAAAGACCACATGCAAAATAAACTTAAATGGGGCATGATGGATTGAAACCTGACATCAATATTTTCTGAAATGATCTAGCCCCACACAGACGAAGCCCTTGGACTCAAGTGGTGGTCATTTGGAGATAGCTTTTATTTATGAATTACTTTGTGTGCTCTCTCTCCATCTAATGTTGGATCAGGGGTCTTATAGACTTTCAGTACTTATCCATCGCCTGGCGATACTCCATCTATCTGACGTTTGATTTTGTTCTTGAAATATTCTTCACCATCCTGGAAGCTTGTTAGGAACTGCAGCTTGTCTGACTCTTTTTGCCTCAATGATCACTCCTTGCCCTCATTGTATTGGCTAGAAACCTAGTCCATCCCGAATGAGATTAGATCTGTTAAGCTGTCTACACATGAGTACTGCCAAGCTGCATTGTTTCTGACACTTGCGCTGTTGACTGATAGGCATTTTACATGAAATCTAGTCTGTGTCTTCTATTTCAAATGTCAAGGAGATGGGAAATTTTCAGCTCTACGTCATTTTTGTCATTTTTGTGAATGGAAAGATAACTTGGTTTTCAATTTTCTGCCTCATTTACTTATATCAGATGAACATAGATGCCTGGAGAACTTGAGTGATAGCTAATTGTTTCATACCGCAATAACAATTTCAGTGCCTTCATGGTTTTTGCAGCCTTCAATTCTTCCGATTCAAATGTTCAGGATAGGACAGCTAGTCATTCTCAGCGTGCCTGGAGGTAATTTTCTCCCTTATCTTTTCTTATGAAAGTATGCTATTTTGATGCAGATTAAGGTTGATTTTGTAATTGAGTGATTGTCAAATGCATTTAAATTGTAGCCCAAGTATTCCTGGACTTATTGGCAGAGTTCTGGAAAAACACGTTAATTTGGTCTGTCCAATCTTGTCCATTCTGAACAAGTTCTTTAAGTAAAGGGACGATTTCTTTCCTGTACTTATTTACTGATTTCACTATCATCATGAGAAATTTTTTCGAACTGTCTTGTTTCAGTGTTTACCAAAATAATAAGCCGATTGATGTGTTTTAGTGTTCTGTTGGAAATAAATCTATGATTCAATTTTAACTTCATGGAAGCCAGTCAAAGTACGGCACAAGTTACCTAGCTCATACCCAGTCGACTCAATTTTCTCTTTTTCTTTTGTGTAGAAGTACCACTTCTAGTTGGGGTATCCAACTAACTCTTTCAAGAGTCATCTTAAGTGACCAAAACCCACTTTCAATCGATCTATATCAACTTACAAATTAAATGGAAGATGGACATGATCTTAGTCAAAAGTGTTTATACTCAAAGTGTGAAAGGTCAAATTTAATATTTTCTTTTCAGGCAGCGTATTAATACTGAGATCCGAAAAATTTTGGGGCCGCCACTGTTGGCTATCATTTGAACCAGCTTCCTTTTATTGTTATCTATGCATGGTATCTTTCGTATCTTATCAAATTATTTTGGCCTATGGCAACTCTCTTGTAGAGTTCACAACTATGGCTGGGAGGCGTCTCCGTGAGGCTGTAAGGCAAGTGCTTACAAGTGGAGGTAAAGGACAATTCAGTGGCAAAGTCCATGTTGTTATAGCAGGGTTGACCAATACCTACTCTCAGTATGTGACTACTTTTGAGGAGTATCAGATCCAGCGATATGAGGTATTATTTCAATTCCATGATGAAAATACACTTGCATTCTATGAAGAGAGCAGACCATCATGCAGGCATGATTTGTTATGGCAAAATAAACAAAGTTAAACAAAGTTCAGGGAAGGCAAATTTTATAACAATGACGATTGTTTGAGTTTGCAAAAGGTATGCTCATTGACTCACTGAAAATTGCGGCACTAAAAATTTTTTTTGGGGGGATGATTTCCATGCACGGTGGCTACCAAAAAAGGCATGATTTCCACATCCAGAGGTTGTTTCCCTAAGTTTATACAAGTGACTATATTGAAGCAGCCTACCAAAATAACTGAGTTTTTCAGCTTACGAAATATGTGCTCAATGGTGCTTTCAGGGTGCCTCCACACTGTATGGTCCTCACACTCTCAGTGCATATATCCAAGAGTTCAAGAAACTTGCAAGTGCTATGTTAAGCGGCCAACCTGTTCAACCAGGTCCACAGCCCCCGGATCTTCTAGATAGACAGATAAGCTTACTCACGCCAGTTGTGATGGATGCAACACCAGCTGGCGTGAACTTTGGGGATGTCAAATCTGATGTGCCCAAGAACTCGACTTTCAAGAGAGGTGGCATGGTGTCGGTGGTCTTCTGGTCTGCTTGCCCGAGGAATGACCTGATGACTGAAGGTACATTTGCCCTTGTGGAGGTGCTCCAAGGAAAAGATACTTGGGTTCCAGCTTACGATGATGACGATTTCTGCCTTCGGTTCAAATGGTCTAGACCTTCAAAACTGAGCACTCGAAGCATGGCCACCATAGAATGGAGAATACCTGAATCTGCTACTCCAGGTGTGTATAGGATACGACATTTTGGTGCCTCGAAGGGACTGATAGGATCAATAAGCCACTTTGCCGGATCCTCTAGTGCTTTTGTTGTATCTTAAAGAGGGGGAAAAAGAGGAAAAACCATGAATATATACATGTAACCGAGTGCGAGTATGTTGTTGTGCTTAATATGCTTTATTGAGGTATAGCTTAGGCATCTTATCATCTGGATTACATGGGACTATCGGTGGCATGAAGCTTGTCTTTTGCATCTCAGAGGGCCTTTTGAGTTAGTCTTAATCGGAGGCTCCAAGGCCTAATCTTGTTTCTAATGATGAATATGCTTAGTTATGTGCCCATGTCTCGGCCCGATTTACTTCCCTAATGGTGGTTGTACATCGAGTTTCTGATTTGATGGCATCGAGTTTTCGACCAAAGAACATTCAGTGCAGACATGAAGCTATCAATAGAAGCAATACCTAACGATGGAATGTCTGTATCCAGCGGGCCGTCAAGGTAATTAATCCGAGTGTTAAAACATAGAAAGAAAAGGACGAGCACAAAAAAAAAACACATTCGTTCTTACAAAGTCCCCGCAAGAGTAGACGGGAAAGTATCATGTAGACGCGACCCTTTTAGCTAGTGAACCGAAACATAAGAAAAGCTTTCTTTCCAAACAAACGAATTAGTGGCCCTATTTGCTCAAACACAATGGCCAAGACATTGAATCATGTAATGTGCTCTACTCGCAGTACACATCTTGAGAAGACACTTTAGGAACTCACAATACTATTGGGCAAATTCTCTGCATAGACATCCTATAAAATTGAGATAACATCGAGATTAAGCAAAATAAAAGGCCAATGATTGAAGGAAATTACAATGCATGCTCATTGTAACATTCTCTTGAATTCTTGAGACTTTTGTCGCTCCATTCTCATGGGGGCAAAGAACTTGTCAATATCTCGGCGGTGCTATCAGAAATTCTAGGAAAATCAGAATAGGAGAATACTCATTTTGTTCTTATTATAAGATTGTGATTGGATACATGAAGCTCTAGTTACATAATAGGAATTACAAAAAACAAAAATGAAGTAAGAACTATTGGAGCATCACTTATTCAATGAATAGATACAATGACTAACCAAAAAAATTTTACCGACAATGTTAATCAAGATCTCGATATGGAGCTGCAGGTTCGAGAAAATTAAAATCTCACCAGTGAGATAGCGAACGGTATCACTTCATTTGGGCCTAGTAGACGGATCCAATTTTCCGGCTCTCACTCGGGCCTTGGGCCGACCAGACCCATTTCCGAGCAAAGCGAGGAAAAAAAAAAAAGAAACAGAGGCGGTTCCTCGCGCTTGGAGGTCGAGTCGAGCGACGAAGAACTCTTCTGCTCGATCGTGCTTCCGGAGAGCATCGATCCGCAGCCAGCCAGCGAGCGAGCGAGCGAGAGAAAGAACGAACTCAGGAACGATGTCAGTGCAGGAGTATCTGGACAAGCACATGCTGTCACGCAAAATCGAAGACGCCGTCAATGCCGCGGTTAGGGCCAAGACTCCCGATCCCGTCCTCTTCATCGTAAGACCTCCTCCTCCTCCTCATCGTCATCTTCCTCTTCTTCCTCTTTTCTCCTCTCCTCTTCCTCGAAGATCTTTTTCCCGCTCGTTTCCGAGAAAATGCGGGAGAAAGGTTCCGCCGGCGTCGATTACGGAAGCCGTGCGGTTCTCGAGCTAGCTAAAATAGTCTCGCGCCTCCGCGAGAGGTGGTCCTCAGCTGATGCGCTGTCGTTGTTTCCACTGGATGATTTCGTTTCGCAGTCCAATCACATGAGGAAGGCGGTCCCGTCGGTCATAACGAAGATCAAAGCCAGGCAGATACTGGACAGCAGGGGCGTTCCTACTGTCGAAGTGGACTTGTACACCAACAAAGGGATGTTCCGCGCGTCGGCTCCGAGCGGCGACCAAACCGGCATGTGAGGTTTCTCACTCTTTCTCGCTTTCTTCTGAATAAGGTGGATTGGTGTGTTTGAATTTGAAGCGGCGGTAGAATTGCTGGTGGTTGTACAAGTTCGTTCATATTATCCATATGAAGTACCGACGCAATTTGTCGGTTCGACCATGAGGTGTGATGGCTTGTCTGGCGATGGCTGTAGGTACGAGGCTGTGGAATTGCGGGACGGGGACAAGGGAGTGTATCTTGGAAATAGCGTGAAGAGAGCTGTTAGGAATATCAACGAGAAAATCTCCGAAGCGCTGATAGGGATGGATCCTATTCTTCAGGCTCAGATTGATCAGGCCATGATAGACCTGGACAAAACAGAGAAGAAGGTACCTGCTTTTTGATGAGGGATTGATTGTTTTCTCGGAGTTGCCTGAAGGAGAACAATTCTTTGATGCGATTATTGTCATAAGATCTTTATTATCAAAGAATGCATTTTGCATCCAGAGATATTACGATCATCTCTTTTCAAATACACTGCCTGGGATATTTATGATGCTGGAGCTTTGTACATGGTTTGCCAGTCTTCACATTGGTGTGTAAGAAATTGTCTTTTGAGAACCTTGTCATGTGTCAGTAAGACATTGAACTTGTCCAATTCTTCCATTATGAGTAGTCATGCATAGTTGATTTTTGCGATGGATTCTAAGATAGCACATGTTTGGACCAACATAAATGATAGCTGGTGATGTTACTACTTGAGAGTGATTTGGGCTCATACCTTGGAAAATTTATGGTTTGTAAGTAACCTTTCTACTGTCACTGACAGCAAAACAATGTCTTAATTGAATAATTGGAGTTGTTGCCTTATGGTTCATGTGAAAAAATTAGGGATGCTCTTCATGTCCTTGAATAAGACATGGTCTGATAGAAATCATCTTGTAGGGTGAGCTGGGAGCTAATGCAATATTGGCTGTGTCAATTGCTGCTTGCAAAGCTGGTGCTGCTGAAAAGGAGGCATGTATATTTTCATGTGGAATTTAAGAAGGCGTTTCTCCATTTCTATCAGCATAAATATCTTCATTCTACGTCCCTTCTGTGCAGGTTCCCCTTTATAAGCACATTGCTGATCTTGCTGGTAAGCCCCATCTGACTCTTCCAGTACCTTCCTTCACTGTTATAAGCGGTGGAAAACATGCGGGAAACAACCTCGCCATTCAGGTATGCTCTGTCTTTCTCCCAGGCGTGTCTGTGTTACTGTGGCTATAATGTATATCAGCTTGTTTGTGTGCAGGCGGATTGTTTAGCTTTTCATGGACCTATGAATAATCTTTTGAATTTACTCATGGTTGGCTGTAAATGTTGACAGGAAATCATGATTCTACCAATTGGAGCCTCCAGATTTGAGGAGGCTTTACAAATGGGTTCTGAAACCTATCATCACTTAAAGGTGTACTTTGAATTTGATCATTCAGTTTCTGCATTGTACTTTAAAAACGTCTATGACTCATTAATTATTTTTTTCATCTAAAAACATAAAGATCTGTTTCTGAACTTTATCTGATGGTGTTCTAAACACTTCCTTTTATCATTCTCAAAAATCGATTATTAGCTATTCTACTGTGGTTCATTCTATATGTCCCACCTGCTTTACTATCCTGTGTCTAGTTAGCCTCCTAATCCAGGGAAACACTATTCTATACTAATGTCCATGTGTATGTATAGACTGTCACTGATGTTAATGTTTTGTTAACAAAAAGGCAGGCTGTTATTACGGAGAAACATGGTGCACAGGGATGCAATGTGGGTGAAGATGGTGGCTTTGCTCCAAATGTGTCCAGGTTGCATACTTATCTTTGTCACACATTTTATATGCAAAAATAGACACAAAACAACATGGATGATAGAGGATGAATATTGTTCAAGCCGTGTCTAGTTGTTACTCATTTTTTATATGAAGAATGTTTTAACAATGATACAGTAGCATATTCAATAGGTAGGGGGTCCATCCAACTGACATCAACCCTGAAAAGTCTAAAAAATATTCATTTTGATTTACTTACTGACATCTTGTGGTACTTGGCAGCCTTAGAGAAGCCCTGGATCTGGTTAAAGAGGCTATCAGCAGAACGGGCTATAATGAGAGAATAAAGATAGCTATCGATGTCGCTGCTTCCAATTTTTGCATAGGTAACAATTTCAATGTTCTGAAGTACTTTTGTCCAAGTGTGGTGTCAAATTTTGAAAGACAATATGCTGTTTGGTTGAAACTGTGTTTGGAATTCTTGCATGATGTCTTGATGATAGTTCACGCAGAATCTGTGTCAGCGCATTTAATTGGAGTATTCAGTTACCATATAATGGGGATATATAACACATGTCATGTCCAAAAAAGCTATGAAGAATTTGACAATGTCTATTTTGTATGTTACGCAGTTTATGCTTTGTAGGAATTTCCTGTTACAAAACTAATATCTCTACTTACTTTCTACAGGCACAAAATATGATCTGGACTTCAAGTCTCCAAATAAGTCAGGGCAGAATTTCAAATCTGGGGAGGATATGATAGATATGTATAAAGAACTCTGTTCTGGTACCTAGTCTAGTTCAAACAATGAATTTTGCTTATTTGATTTTTATGATCCTCTGACATGCATAAAACATGATGTGTTCCACTCTTCTTTCTTTTTTTCTTTTTTTTTTTTTTTTATCTTAGACTATCCGATTGTATCAATCGAAGATCCATTTGATAAGGAGGACTGGGAGCATGTCAAGTATTTTTCTAGCCTTGGAGTTTGCCAGGTGCACCTCTGTTTTCATCTCTTCATCCTATGGCAGTCTATCCATGACCAGTTTTTGCCATGGAAGAATAATTCTGCAGTCTTACTCTTTTTCTTTTTTGTTGTTGTAATGCATATTACACTATAGATGCTACCGTTCTCTACCCCTTCCAACCCAATTCCTGAATACCTAGAGCAAAGACAGCAAAAGAGCTGCTGTCAGATTGGTTAAGTTAGGTCCTTTGTAAATGATAATTAAGTATTAACTATGGAGTGCTCTCTGGTTACCTTTTTCCTTAGGAGAGCTTTTTGATCCATCAATAATCATGGTGGATGTATGCTTTTTATTGCATTAGTTAATCTCATTTGAAGTCTCTGTTGCTCAGTTCTTTTGTGGTGATTGTAAAATAAATGATATCTTTCCCTTATTTCTCAGGTTGTTGGGGATGACTTGTTAATGTCAAATCCCAAGCGTCTTGAGAGAGCAATAAATGAGTCCACTTGTAATGCTTTTCTTATCAAGGTATCAGACTCTCGCTTTACTTAACTGCTTTATTTGGCATTGAGATTCATGTGAAACCTTTACATATCACAGTTTGCTCTAAAGAGAGAGCAGAAGAAAAGGTAATAGGGCCTACTTGTAAAGTGAAGAAGCTATTGTTCAGTGATAGCAAATGTCCCCATCACAAGTACCCCTAATTTTTGCTTCTGTGTGAATTCTATGGCTGAGACTCACCTGGTGTACAAAATGCCCAATAGGTAAACCAGATTGGAACAGTGACAGAGGCCATTGAGGTGGTCAAGCTGGCGAAGGATGCTCATTGGGGAATTGTAACATCACATAGATGTGGTGAAACTGAAGATACTTTCATAGCCGACCTATCTGTGGGACTAGGTACTGGTCACATCAAAGCAGGCGCTCCTTGTCGGGGAGAACGACTGGCAAAGTACAACCAGGTCTGCCTTCATATTGACAAAAGCAACAGTGTCCTATAATCTTAATTGTCATGATTGATAATATCCTGATCTGAATTGCCTATGATTGTATGAAACCTTAAGAATGGTCCAAATTTCAAGGAGGATCTTAATAGGGCTCCAACCCTAATTGATATCATCATAGGTCTGACACGATCCTACCAACAGTATCAACTCTAATTTCATTTGAATATATTCTGAACTTCACATTTGTAGAATATGACTATAGGCTTCACTTATACTACTGTGTTTAGTAAAGATATATGCCTCCAAAATGATACTTTTATGGAGTTGTGATCATACCAGAAACATCATAGTCAATGTCAACTAGTTATTTATGTCATATTTAATCTTTTTGAATTTTGAGTATCTTATTAGCTCAATATGGTCTCATGATGTGATCACTCAGACGTCCCATCCATCCTAAGTCAGCTTCTGATTTTTAACAACCTTGGCAACCATCAATTCTTAAACATTTACACCTGGGAAGGAGGTTGCAGGATTTATCTCGATATGGTCTTATGATGTGATCACTCAGACATACCATCCATCATAAGTCAGCTCCTGATTTTAACAGCCTTGCCAACCATCAATTCTTAAACATTTACACCTGGGAAGGAGGTGGCAGGATTTATGTAGCAAAGTCTTTAAACATGTAGCCTCATATCGAGTTATTAAAAATATGAAAGGTAGGCTCTCTTGAACTGTTAGAGGGAGCTCCAGATAACATCTTCGAACATCTCTTATTGTGGTTCATATACTACTTGAATAGATCTTATCAAGGATTTTACGAGGCATTTAAGTAGTTGAGATCCTTTCTCATCTCTTGATAATTCCAATATAAGTGCCATTAAAGTACCGACGGCCATCGATAATTACTTTGTTTAGATACTGGATGTAAATGTGAGTTGCATGTGGTCATGTAGCGAATGGCAATTTTGACAAGATTTTACTCAATTTAACACTTTTATGAAACTCGATATTGGAAAATTTGAAAGTGACAGATTCAAAATTCGTCAATTTTTATTTTGTTTGGCAAAAATATGATTTGCAATGACATGACTAGACACTAATTTATGACCTGAGTTTGACACGTGAACACGAGTTGCCAGCCCCTAGATTCCAAAGATCTTAGCTGTTGATTCAGCCTCTAGATAAGTTTTGGTCTTTAGAGAGCATTCCTGACATTTTACATCAAAATGGTCCTGAAGACTACAAAATGTAACAAAGTTTAACCATAGTGTGAAATGTCTCTGTTAGACTACATGGGAAGGATGCTGTGTCCGACTAAACTTTGAAATGTTTCTTGCAGTTGCTCCGCATTGAGGAAGAGCTTGGTGATCAAGCTGTTTATGTCGGTGAAGAATGGAGGGTGTCATAACAGTTAATGTTTCTTATGGGGACTTAAGACCATCTTATTACAATCAGGTACTAAGCGGGAAAGTATTCTGCTTTCGCTTATTTGGTTCAAACCCTCGAGAAAATCTTCATTATTGGAAGACCGACTTTTTTTTATTGAGTGGCATGTCTTGTGTGAGATGCATATTATTCTTTGTGACGCTTTTTGTTTTATCATTAGAGATCATTGTTTTCAGATGGAAGGTAACAGATGTAATTGAGTAGGCGGAGGCATAATGGGAAGGAACACGGGCTGAGCTTGTTTACAATAGGCTATTGCCATCATTCTTTCAATCAATTGGCTCCCGTCTTAGTTATTGCACCAACATATTGAAGACATGTAACGGCTGTATTACTCAAGTTTTACTTTGTATGGCGTTCCTATCAAACCTTTTTTTGAGTGTAAAAGTACAGGAGGTGCACCTGGAAGGTGCTACAAATTCCAGGCAAAGATGATTATCTCTGTTCTACAACCTTTCTTGCCAACCGGCCAGTAAACTGTTAACGATGACTTCAGGACAAGTTGTAAGAGATGCCGGACACTCTTTGAAGATGTAATCATATGTAATAGCATGAAGCGATTGCCTTAATGAATGATGGTTTGGGTACTTAATGTACAGTGCGGACATTTGCAGTCTTAATGCACAGGATCGAGCTATCCCATCATTTGTATGCTGAATCCATTCTGTTGGCTTGGGCACAGAGAGCCTGCGAATCCTGCAAATAGCCCATTCTTGATGAGTACTGGTCCGGAAACGTGCATGGAAAGTGGACATGGGACGTCACCGACATAGCCAAAGCTGTAGGGCTCTTTCTTGTGCTTGTGTTTACGTGGGTACAATGCCACGGGCATGAGAACTACATACAATGATCAATGAGCAGGTAGCATTGATTCATCTTTTGATTATTAGAAACGTTCTCACTCAAAGACCAAAAATATAGGTAAAGAGTTGATTGAGGCAAAGTCTGAGTTTATAGTTCAATTCAGGCAGCCTTATACCATAGGGAGCTAAATGTGAAAATAATCAGGATCCAAAGTAGTAACAAAACAACATTCCAGATTTGCTCTTGTGAAGTCACTAGGGAAAAAGGGTGCATTTCAGATATGTTCCGGAGGCAAGGACAATTTCAAAAGAGAATGAGCGAAACTCTTCAGAACTTCTTTTCCTCTCGTTCTCATAAAAACTGGAATTTTCTTTATTTTCCAATTAAATTGCCATTCCTGTCACTTTTCTTTTCCAAACATAACTAGCTCGGAGAAAAGTTCCACTAGCATCCGAGCCACTATTGAGGGCAGTTGGTGGTCGACCAAGAGCGACTCCGGGGACGGCAACAGAGATGCCTAGCCCTTTTCTTGACTCCACAGTTTCATCAATTTAATGAAACAGTATAAGAGAGACTACAAATTATGCCCGGAACAGCTTAAACAATTTTATGACCCTAGTCTAATTGATGATTAAATAACATATTCAATGAAAAGAATACTACTCGTATACAAATTAATTTATAGAATGAACATGACCTAATTGTTTGATATCCATTCGGTACTAAACAAATCACTATGCAATCTAGCACTAACGATCCCACCAAAATTCTTCTCTAACAGACAGATTGCCCCATTTGGATACCACGTAAAGATCCATTCATTGGATAGTCAATGGTGAAGATCACCCCCAAAATTCCTCTACAAGAATTCTGATGCGAATTTGGAATCTCAAAGCATTAATGCATAAACTCAGTGTACGATATTATGAATTCATGCCACAAGACTTGCGTTAAGTCAATTATTCATCATTTGACCCGACCAAAAAACCCAACTGCAATACAATTTCTACACATTGATTTTATCCACAACCACAGGTAACGAAACCGGATTACAACATCATTAACTTCCTCTCATAGCACAGATGATGTGATTTGAGCACCATCTTCCCAAAATTGGTTGGTTCTATTGTACCAAAGATTCCCTTGAAAAACAACCACAAAGATCACAAAAGTCACAAGCAATTGAAACTCCATGCCACAAGTTGGAAGAAAGATGTAAAATCCATTAGGGAACTTCCCTAGAGTCAGAAGCACGTTTAAACCATATAACACTGATTCAAAGCTACAAACATTTTCCAACTTGGGTGAAAACCTGTAAAGAGTAGAAAAAATTTCCTGAGACGGGAACATGAATTACACCAGGCTGCAAAACAGGTCAACTACTTCAGGACTCCAGCAACTTATGGCTTTGTCTCATCCTCGTCCTCTTCTATCTTAGGAGCCAGGTAAAACCTGATGTAACCCATCTCGGCAATCTTGTACTCGACAACAACAGGAAGATCCGAAGACAAACTGATAGTCACGGTGTTAGACAGAGGGGTTGCCTTCGTGAAGGAGTTCAGGTACCTCAGTGCAAAAGTCAAAGTCACTGGCTCATTCATTTCGATAACTGTAGCTTCCTCAGGCTTCAATGGTTCACCCAAAACAATTAACAAATAGATTAAATCAGAACCAGCATACTTTGAGAAAGAGTGCCCTCAAATTATGAAAGGCATGTATATGTTACCAAGTATCAGTAGATGAATAATTTAAGGGACCGTTTAAAAAACAAGACACACCTTGTCAACTGTTGTATTCTGCCTGCAAACAATATTCGCAGTTCCTATATCACCTCGTGTAGAAAATTTCACGCCCTCCTTCGTCACGGATATAACAACTGCAGGAACGAATCAAGAAAATTTCCCATTCTTAGGAGCATGCCAAAAAATTTCAGATAACTTAACTGCAGAAGACATTGAGTAGAGAATGAAAAAATACCGGTATCACCAATGCTGCTGAGATCTTTACAAATCCTAGCAAACTCAGCTGATGGCATTCTAACAATGGCATGGTACTCTGCCTCCGGTATTCCAAGATGCTCACTGTCAATGTCCATCAATTTCATCTCAAAATCGGCAATTTTATCCTGTGCTGTAACATGCACCAAATTGTGAACAGAAGATCCAAGAAAATAACAAAAAGATGAACAAACTTAATTAACTGGGCATATAGACTCCTCCCTCGTCCCATTAAGACCCTCCGATAACTAGCACAAGCAAATACAGACAATAAGCTAATAGTGTTAATCCTCTTATAAATAGAAATTTGCACGCAAAGGTTCAACTAATTTACCTCCTTTTCATCGCCTGATGAAAAGGAGGATCTATTGCTTGTCTTTCTTCTCTTTTATAGCTCCTTACGAATCAAGTGGAAGACATAAGGACAGTGATGAAATCATCTACTAAGGGAGTAGACACCAGATAGGGCTTCTATTGCTTATCCATTGTCAACTACTTCTTTGACTACATGCTAAGCTGAGACTGCTACAAGGACTGGTACCGATCAGATACATGACCTTCCACGAACTTCAAGTGCCACATCAAGCCAACATCTCAACAATTCACTGACGCCGCTGTTTTCTGCCAGAGACCATAGCGAACAACGTATACTCCGCACTTACGCTACTTAACCACGTCGTAGTTACGAACGATCAGCAAAACGAAAGTCTCTAAAACCAGAATCACCCAACGAAACAAGCCAAAGCAACAGATCCAGAACTCGCTCAGTAAAACAAACAAACAGATTCTAGTCATCAAACGGAAGCATCGTCGGAGAAACTGAAAAACAGCACCAAAATCCACCCCGCCCCATCCGCTTCGCTAAACGAAAGCCAAAAATAGAGAGAGAGAGAGAGAGAGAGAGAGCGCGAAACGTACTCGGGCTCTCGAACATGAAGGTGACCGTGTCACTCCCGTCGTCGGCCTTGATGGTGATGATGTCGTCGTTGCCGGCGCACTTGAGCATCTTCGACATGTTGTTGAGGTTCATCCCCATGGAGATGTTGCGGTCGCACCGGTAGTGCTCGAAGCCCTCCGATCGGAGGAGGAGGGCCACCAGGGCCACGTGGCTCGAGTCCATGGCCTGGAGGGAGAACCCCGTGGCGGAGCAGTCGAAGTTGGCATCGTTGACGAGGTCCTTGAGCGACTCCATGACCTTCTTCAGGAGCGAGCCCTGCACCAGCCGGAGCTCAAGCATCGTTGCCGGGCGACGGGAGAGGAGGAGCTAGGGTTTCGGCGGGAAGGTGGGAGGTTTCGGAGGGAAAGTGACGAAAAAGTGAGGGAAGATTTTGAGAGAGGGGGTCTTCTTTTTCTCTATTTCCCGGTTCTCCGGTTCGGTTCCGGACCCGGGACCGATGGAACCGACTTTTATTGACATTTTTTAAGAAGTTTTTTTGAAAAAATTAATTTGTCAAAAGGCGCGAGGTTTTCTTGTTGGCGGGACTGAGGCCTGGAACGTTCCCGCCACGATTTCGATGAGGGCTATGTTAGCCTGCGGGCGGGTGCAGATAGGAATTTCTTGCGCCTGATTTCTGTCTGGGCCTTGGGCCTTAGTTGATTGAGTGTCACTGTGGGCTTCGACTGTGAGGCCCAGTAAGGGCATAGGTTGATTTCCAAAATGCCTCCTAGAGCGGACCCAGAATTTCGAATTGTCTCGATTTACATTGCAGGATCGTTATGCTATAGTCATTATTGTCATTTCTTGTGATTATTTGGTGCCAAAAGGGGGAATTTTTCTAATATTAAAATCCTAACCTATAAAATTCGACAAAATACTGCTCTTTGATTGGAAATTATGATAGTTCGTAAATTATTGCGACGGGGCACTGTTTTTGTAAAAATCATAAAAGGGGCTGACAGATTGCACCAGGAAACTCATTTGGGGGCGTTGTGTGGCCATGATTCCGTTAGTCGCACAATATGGATATTCTATGACAATGCTCTAGTGCAACGAGTGTGATGCTTTGCTAAATCCACTGCAAACTTGAAAGGATAAAATATTGAAGTTCCCAAGGTTGACACACACTCATGTGAAGAACCCAACACCACTCCCATACGCATCAAGAACAGAACCCTGATCGCTGACTTGCCTCAAATTAGCTTGACAAATTAGCTTGTTGCCACGTCAAGCGAATTCGGGATGAGCATTAAGTCCAATTCAACTCCGGAATCCAATTGGACCAAATCACCCATTTCCAAGGTAAACAGACTTGGAAAAAATAGTTTTGCATCAGACGAGAACCGAACTATGATGTTTAACATGAAGAAGCACACATAATCACTTGACTTATATATAAATATATTGTAGCGAAATGGCACACAATTTTTATACTTTATTATAAGAATTTAAGTTTTTACATGAAATAAAAACGACCCAGTTCACAGTTCCAAACAAAAATATTTGGAATAGGATTCACTAGGCTGGCCGGAAACCAACGAACCGATGGCCCCTGGATTGGAAGTGACTCAAAGGTGGGACGGAGTCAAAGATTTGTTTCGGACTCGCATTTCCGAGGCCCGCAGTAATGTTCGGTCGAAACCAGCCCCGTTACCCGATCGTTTACCAACTACTCCTAGTTGCCCGCAATAAATGGCGGACCAGCCAGCCCTGTGAATTGGTCTGTAGTATTAAGTGCCACAACGAAAATATCGTACTGACTCATGCGTCGACCGGCACGTGATTTAAAAGCGGAAGAGCCCCACCGCCAGCCACCTATCGATGTCTATCCAAAACCAGACGCAGGCGTCTAGATATTTTTCTTAAAGTTCAACCCCGGTGGTCCCGAACTACGCAACTTTCCATCCTGGAACAGCAATGCAGAAATATCTGCATTCCTAATATCTGCTCATAGACAGTCGGCCTATAAATTCCCCCAGATAAGGCTCTTCTCTTGAACGTATAGAAAGAGAGAGATTTCGGGCAAAGGGGGGAAAGAGAAATGGAGTGTTGCAGTAGGCCTAACAGGAGCGACGTTCACTTGTCCAAGGAGGAAGAGGCCATGCTTGAGGAGAAAACCAAGGAGTACTTCGACGGGATCGCTCCCAAGCGGCACACGAAGCCCCAGCGGAGCGAGTACTCCTCCAATTATGTCGACGTCCTGTCCACCGACGGCGATATCCCGGAACTCATGCAGTTCCAGCGCCTCAAGAATGATCCTCAGGTTTCGGTTTCTCCTCCCTCTGCCTTCATTCGTATCGGGTTTGCTCCTGTGGAAAAAACAGAGTAAACTTGTACTGTGCCACTTGAATTCCCTTCTCCGACTTCACTTCGTGTGTCGAGATCAAACTGATTTTGTATACCTGAGAGGAAAAAAATGAGCAAACAACCACGACTTGCGGTGAAAGCATGGGAAAACAAGACAGTCGGAAGTCACAACATCATAGTACAAGGGCCATTTGAGATACTTTTCTTCTCTCGTTTTCTTTTCTTTTTTTGGTAGCAAAACATGATCCTTTCATTTTATAATACTTTAAGCAAAAAAAAAAAGAAAAGGGTTCAGTTGGTCCACCGGGATTGCCTTTTCGAACTGCATCAAGTGTCGAGATCTAACCGACTTTATTACTTCTAAAGTACCATCAGAAAAAGAATGCTTCAAAGAAGGGAAATAGTTATACACAAGCCAAAAACGGCAGTCGCGTGCCTCATTATCTACTCAAATTAAAGGCAATCAAGTGACAGATTAGGCTGTTTCATTCATGATATATTCTTGAAGATAGTGTAGAATAAAGACATAATATTCGACAAATTCACACAATTACCTTTAATAAATGTTCCTTGGGTTTGATCTCCTTCAACAAGTAAACGCCTTTTGCCTCTCTTCCAAAAACAGAAGCTCGTCTACAGTGGATGCGAAGCGAAGGAGGACTTCATAGAGACTGAATACTACAAGGATCTCAACTGCGTTGACAAGCAACACCACAAGGTATGAACATTTGTCAAAGCACGTATCAAATTAAGCTCTGCAAAATATTAATTTAGGTCACCTTGTCAAAACAATATTCCGCTAAGCCTGCGATTGAAGACACCATTAATCAAGCTCTTGTGGATTTAGATCTTATAAGCTTTTTCACAAATTAATAGAATGGCAAATATCTTTTAATGGTTCTCTTGGTCGAGAAGTAGATTTGTAGTGTGAGATGATTAATGAGTACCTTCTAACTATCTGAGCACATTCCAGACTGGGACAGGATTCATAACGATGGAGAACACGAAAGGCGAGGGCTTCAGTCTTGACTCAGAAAACTCCACCATGCGTCATGCCTCTTGCAAGGGAAACCCAGCGACTAATGAGTGGATCCCAGCTGCTTCTGACATCGTAGGCGAGCATATCTGCGTAAAATTTGATAAATACCAACCGTTGTTTTTGACATTATCTCTGACTAACATCCTGCCTTTTGTTTCAGGCGACATTCCACTCTGACAAACCAAAAAGGAGTGATAATTGAGAAGAGAGCGATGATGTTGTTGTGACTTCAATCGAGCCCAGTGCTTTATGCAGTTATTTCAACTTGCTTATGAGCTTTTACTATTCTGAAAATGTACTAAAAATTATGTTCTTCAAGGTATTGCAGTGTGTAAATGTAAGTTTCTGAGTGTTATGCATCATTTAAAAGGTGAAATGAAGAGTTAATCCTGTTGCTTGTCACTCCCTAGTGTATAGAGGACTGGATATTTCGTAGAAAACTAGTACAAATGAAATGCAACATTGGCTCTTCCCATGACACTTCAACTGAAACCACAAATTGTGATCCCGGTAGATCATTTCTGGTGTATTGGAGAACAATAAGGTCTTATATTGATTTCAAACCGGCGGAAGCCAAGTGGAGCACTATATTTCTCTCTTTGCCAACTTCCAGACTCCTGACACCTCAGGGCTTGAGAGAGAACTCTCAAAGCCAGCATACAAAAGGAAATTGGTCATTATAGCACAATGAACAACCATATTTCAATTCTATATATCATGACAATCTGTTAGATTCAACTCTTTACTGAAAGCATTGATTTTAATGCTGAAACTGAAATCCACTAACCCGAACAGATCAGGGAGTAAGAGACCATAAAAAAGACCATTTTGATAATTTTCACTCTTCGCTAATACTATGACAAGACATTTTAACTCTCTTCTTGCCTACTACCATCCGAGAAAAGGTCTCGTTTACCTACTTTAATTTGCCAAATTTCTGCAGCATCAAATGGTAACTGCACGAGAATTTGCCTAACTCGACAATAGAACAGTTCGCACTTTTTCTGTCACTTTATGGTACTATCCAAATGGAAACTAACATTGTTTATGAAATTCCTATATGCGAATGACAGACCTTTATGTCCAAATATATACCAATTAATGACCAGCATAACCCTATTGGACACATATGGACATGGTTGCAAGAAAATTTTCTGCTGGGCAAATGTGTGTCAAGACGTATTAATGAACTTTTTACCAATAATAGGCAAATCAGGGCCAAATGAGGTAATTATGCAAACTATGCTGCACGAAACCCCCCCAAAATATATATATAAAGACATATAAATAAAAATCCAGTTTCAAAGAGTTAAACACTGCAGTGGCTAACTTTTTGATGTTTTACTCCCTGTTAATGGATACACCCAATCTTCCAGAGAGAAATCAACTGATATATCTACCAATGAGACCTCCCATAGTGTGCTGCATTAGAGGGAAGGGGAAAGAGTGCTTCAAAGGAGCCATGAATGTTAGTGCCCCAACCAAGAAATCTAACCACATGCTCTTGCCGAATTTAAGATTCATCATCTTCAGGTAAAGAACATCCTAAAAATGATATATTTACTATTATGAGAAATGAGAATATACATTAAAGGAAAATCTTCGTCAAAAGAAAGCTCCGGCGTACCATGTTTCCCTGTACTACATTCGGAAACTATGTAAACAGAGGATCTTCTTCTCATGTTAACGACAAGAATGCTGAAACAAGTGTTTCTTCCAGCACTTGAAACGAATATATTCTTCAGCTTCCAGTGCTTCCAAAGGTATTCTTTGTAAGCTGCAAAAAAGAGTGTTGTAGTTGGAAAGAATGCTCTGGGTACATGCATAAAAACTACTCTTTCTGGATCATATAATATCCCTCTCAAATGCCATCTCTCTCTTGTAGTCTTTCCAACCATTTATATTCAACAAATAGTTAAAATTAGATGGCAGCAAAAGAGTATAAGTTATAAATCCCAATCAGCAGTGAGGGAATGACCAAACAAGAAAACCACTTTCAGACGTAAACTGGGTTTTAACAGTTCACTAAGCTAAGTTATACCTGACGTTACAGATGAAAAGATCATCCCTTTTTCCAGGAAATAATTTTTCCAAATGATGGAATTGTAACGTGGCTCTCATGTAACTGCTATCCATGCACTAGCAAAATTTTGATGAATTTATAAATGACAACTTGGTGAGACAGCAAGTACAGCATGCGTTAAGGTTATTTACATTAACAAGGCAGGCTTTCAAACCAAAAGCAAGCTTCACGGCATGCAAGCTAGCAAGAGTGTCTCATCACCTTCTTATGGTAATTAGAAGCAAACTCCACTCTGGAAAGAGGAAACAACAAAAAACCAAAAGATGGAGACCAGAAATTTTGAATAACCACATTCTATGTGGAGATTCCTTTTCCACAAGCATATTACCATATAAGTCGTCCATCAACCGAACAACGAAGATATTATGAGCGTTTTTGATAGCACGAACAACAACAACACCTAGAATGGATAAGAAATAAATAAGTTCCTCGTTCCCATCTAGGTCCATTTCCACCTCAATATCAGTTCTCCTGACTTAAAAACATGAAAGTCCTGGATTGCTACTCCCTTCCCACTAACAATTGAGCAGGATACTATTGACCCTCACCCCACATGGAGTTTCATAGATGTGAACAAAAGCAAACCTTTTAACAGATGGCAAGACAAATTGCAATTAAAAAAAAAAACAAGACAGTTTGATTGGCGAGAACCTTTAGCAATCTTCAGAATTTCGTCTACTAATCGAACATCAACCAGCTTTATGAAAAGAGAGAGAAATACCGCCGGCATGTCAATAATGTCCCAGACTGAATTGTGAGAAACTATAAATACAGAGAGCAACCTCCCTCCATAAAAAAATTAGATGAATTCAAATAGAAAGTTTTCTTAGGGGAAACGCCACTTCTAATTAAGGTATTTGGATAAGACAAAAGCATACAAATGACCTATTCAATGAAATAAGAATCCTGAATCACAGTCTACGAGACAATTGTTGAGCTCTTCTCCACCTTTCTCTTTCAATCTTCGGAAAAGCTTGCTCAGATTGAGAGTGATTGAACAAGCTACATAGTTCATATTTCAGAATTAAAGGCCTAAGATCAGGCAGGCAGTAATAGGAGAAAATTCCTGAATTTTGCCTAAACTGACATTATTTTACTTGCTTTTCCTCCTTTATTGGTTTAGCAAAGAAACTACAAAATTTTTCAAAATTAGTTGTCATATGACATTGTTAAACCAATGATTTTTTGTACTTCTGTCCAGTACGTGCTTTAAAAAAACGTGTTGTAAACCACAAAAATAGCAAAGAATAACACAAGCAATTGTCTTGATATAGTGCCAGTAATATAAGACCAGACGATTCCTCCTTGTTATGGTATGAGGGCCCCAAAACCCAAAAACCTGAGCGAAACGAGGAAGGAAAAAAAAAACTTATGTTGCATTAGGTTGAGAAGAAATAGTAGCAAGTTCTGTAACTTCCGACATGCTAGCCAACCAGAACAGGGAAGCACTGCCTTTTAGAGTGACCTGCTTCAATCACAATATTCCTGGTTGGAGAGAAAGAAAGCACAAAATGAAAGTTTTAGCCTGGAAACAAACGGGTCATTCCAACTTCCTGGAATCCCCATAACTGCCAACTTCCAAAGGAAGTGCAGAAGTAGTCAGAATTAGCATTTAATCCCACCATTGCCTCTCCTCCACTGTCAAAAATTTTTCCTTCTTAAGTGGGAGAAAGAAGTGAGATTTAATTATATTCAATTACTGTCTTGCTTTACCTTATTGTTGTCATCACATCACAATTAAAGCAAATTAAAGGACAACCTCCAGAAAAGGCCTCTATGCATCCAAGCAAAAAAAATTTGTCTATATTATATAAGGTAAACCAAGCACCACTTGAGTAACTTCATAAACTTCAGATGGTAGCATAAGCAACTCTTTCAGCATATGAGGAATATATTAACCAGCCCTGATCTTGCATGTATGTCCTACTGGTTCCATCTTGGTTCAAGGACTTATGGTATCTGCAACCAGATTGCCAAAATCAAACCTCAAACACACAATAATATGTTGCTGCAGATGCATGTTACTACAAGAATTGGTCAGTTCCTAAAGGAGAAACTTGAGTATTAGCTTATGTTGTAGACTGCCCTATGGATTTGTTATCCTAGAATAAGTCAAAAAATAACTGCTTTAGCATTTCTTCCAAAAATGACTCATTTATCATGTGCATAAGAGATGAATACCGCGAGCCAAAAAGATAGAGGAGGGTGAGTGGGAAAGAGCATATTCATATCAGCAACAACTCACGAGAAATTTTTGCTGCTATTTGACATATTCCATTTAAGGAAACTAGTTACTAAAAAGGATACACATGTTAGAAAAACTATGTCATAATGGAGAGAAGAGAACAATGAAGGGAGAATCAACTAATACACAACATGAGGTTTATCTATAGACACATTGACTTGCGTGCCTGTGCGCACACTTATACCAAGAGTAGTTGCTTCCAACTATAACCCTTTCCTTTGGCAGCCTGGAATAGAATGTACCTTTGGATGCATTTGAAGCTGAAGAACATTTTTTTAGGTGCTAGAAGAAACATTTTCTTCACCATTTATTTCATTAACATGAGGATAATTTGCTTCGGCACTCATATCAGAAGGATTGTCTACAGAATTTTCTGAATGTAGTAAAAAGAACCCTGGCATGCTGGAGTTTCCATCTGATGAAGCCTTTCTCTCTTTGCTGCTCTGCTCACAAGAAAAAAATTACCTTCAGGACATTTTACCAAACATCAATCAATGCCTTCTCCACAGCACTAATTAGTTCCTATTTCAAGCAGCTTGTGACAGTCACTACACATAGATTTGAGTCCTGAGAAGTATGAGGTACTGGTGAAACAAAGCCAAATAATTATTACAAGTGTTTGGCTCATTCTTTGAGTAACCCCATTCTATATTTAAGATGTCACTACAAGAAACTCAAATGCTCCAGAAATGAAAATTCACCAAAATCATGGTTTCTACAGAAAATTCTGTGACTAAATCTGCTCCAACTATCTAAGAATGTGACAATGCAATAACCATCAGCACTTAGATTAGTAACATGTGATGTGATCAAACTCAAATAATCAAAATGATCGGATTTAGTGATATTACTTTTCACCATAAATCAGATGCCCAGGCAGCAATAATGCCAGATGAATGCACAAGATCCCATGCAATTGGTGCTGGTATCTTCCTTCTCCGCCAAAAGAAGAAAACGGCCCCTATTCTATGCATGCATCAGAAATTGTTAAAGGCTCTTGCAAAGTAGCTAAGAGACCCTTCTCACATAAGATAACGCTAGTCATTTTTGTCTTGATCATTAATAGACTTATAGAGTCCAATATAATAGGCTGAAATGTGTGCATGTGCAGTGTATATAAAATAGTCTACTGGCAAAGTGGATTGTTGGTAAAGTAGAGCTTTTCAGAAAACTAAATTTGACATGGGAGAGAGGCATGGAGGTGCATGCCCAAACTGGAATCCCTTTTCAGTTATTTTAGCACAAGTACAGAAACAACAGTCGGACAGATAAATTTGGGAGCACATCAACAGACGCATTTTTAGGTCATGATGTTTGACTCGCCATATTTAGAATAACTTCTGCATGTACACCTTTGAAAAGGTAGTAAACCAATGAACCTCCACATTTGATTTTTTCAGAAAGATAAACTCCACTAGACAGTGACACATCCACCATAATCCACATTTTGCACATCCTTTTCAATGTAATCAGTCATTCTCTGGTTCTAGGGTGGATGTCTTTCTCAGCCACTGAAGAGTATAAGAGGCCACCAGATAGGAAAAGTATTGCTACCACCAGACCAACAACAATTGAGAAGTTATCTGGATGAGTCCCCTCCCAAAGTTTGCCTATTCATATGCAAATACTGCCTGTGAAGACAAACAGCAGATAGTTACCTCAGCTAATCGTGAAAGTTCTTTGATTTTCTTATGATCTTCACTTTTCGGAGAACTTAAGATATGATTCTCCAATCCTGGAGGCATGAGATGTGCTCCCTGTCAACAGAACAACCAGTTCAGGACCAGCTATAGGAACTAAGTTACAGGTGCAAGAAGAAATGTCACTTCCAGCAAGCTAGTTCTATTGAGATTTTGAAGCCACCGTTGCTACTGTTAGAAACTCTCCCCCTGTTTAGTGAGTAAATATAAAGTATTTTAATGTGAGACACCTGCCAGTGATGAACAAGGCAGAGATGCTTCAAGAAACTGCTTTTTCTACTGAACCACTTTCAAAGGCCAGTATTCTATTTTCTATTTTCTAATCCTAGTGCTTGTGAGCTGAAGAACTTACTCCTTGTGGGATTAAATCATCAGTGACAACCAAAGAATTTATAGTCGAGGAAAAAGTCGATGGATTCTGTTGATACGACAAAGGCATGAGATTTTGGGGGAGATGATCAGCTTTCTGCAGGAAGATTATGGTAAGAAGTTCATAAAGGTCAAGAGCAGATTGCGCTGATTAATTGGAGAAAAGGGATCTGGTGATATTGCTTACTGTTGAAGGCCATTCTTTCGACCACATAAAATTGTCACCAAAGATCAATCCTGCATGCACAAATGCACACCAAATTTTCTTACTGGAATTGGATTTTATATCAGAAAATTCCAAAAGATATACAAGCTTAATTAGTTCACAGAACTACTTGTAATCTTAGTATATTTAAATTGAAAGATTAACAACTGGAAGTATGTTCTTGTAAGATTCAGGAATGATCCATTTGACACTTACTGATACAAACCTTTCTTTCTTCCCTTTTTTCCCTGGGAAATAGATAACCCTAAAAAGAATCCTCTATATATAAACTGAAGAATATAATTACAAGAGAAAATCGGATAATCCGTGCATTTGAGATAATGTCAATTATATAAAGAGATAAAAAATTATCCAATGGTTTTTTAGATTGGCCATCTACGGAGTCGCGCAGATATCAGCAGAAGATTACTGAACAATTTAACTATCACTACCAACTTTGAGAGGACTTTGAATATCCATTGCTTGATTCTACTAAAACCCCCATCATAGAAGTATGTTCGAGAAGCATACTAGTATTAGTGTCAATTGCTGAGTCCCTTGTCATTTCCTCATTCATTGTAGGCTGTCTGTTCAGAGAACCAGTTGTCTCTTGGGAAGAGGTCATCATCTGTAGACATTTTCACAAGATAATCGATGGAGCAAATAAGAAAATATTGTGAGGGATACAAATTATCTGACCAAGCTAAGAAACTGGATGAAGCATTACCATTGTGGGAGAACTTCCTGAGAAACTCCCATTATTTGGCTGGCTTGCCATGAACACCTCATAGAATATCAACCACCATTCATACAGAAAACCCTCTGGGACACCTATTCCTGGGAATATACGAAACCAATCCACTCATGATCTCCATCAATGATGCAGTAAATAATGTATTCGGTGGCAAACAAGAAGCTAAAATCGAGATTTCCACAAACACTTAGCAACAAGTTCTAATGATGTTTCAAAGCTAGAGGTTACTATTTTGTATAGCCTCGCTACAAACCAAGTTACCAAACACTATGCAATCATCAACAGGAGCAGCAACAAAAAAAACACGACTGATAACGGTATTTTAACAGAATCACAAGGCCTTGCTATCTACAGAATACTTATCCCCCTGCCAGGAACGATCACAGCATCAAATTACAATTCTAAAGCCCATTTGAAAGTGTATTACGGCCAAGTCAATGCGCCCTGAGTTCCTTTTCTCCGACCACAGTATAATCCGAACGGCTCATTTTCTCCGACGAGTGCCAACACGTGAAAAAGACTCCAGTCAACGGGCAGAATATAACACATAAAACGTTCGAGCAAAAAAAAAAAAAAAAAAAAAAATTGCCTCCAGGAAGAGCTGTATCAAAAGCCAGAGCAGCCTCCCTCTTGAAAACCTCCGGCGTTTCGCGCATTTGCTTCTTGATCATATAATCGTAAATACAGCGCTCAAGCCTACAAAAAAGAAAAGAAAAGAAAAGAAATCCAAGTCAGATACTCAGCAACGATGCATCGCAAAAACCAGACGCGGCACGGGCCGATGGACCGCGACAACTCACATCAAGCGGCTGTCCCAGCCATTCATGACGCTGGCGGACGGAGGATTCGAGACGGCCGAGGAGAGCAGCAGCGAGAGATGCGCGAACCGGAGCGAGAAGAAAGGGGGGAGATCGTGCGGCGTGGAGGCGATGGAGAATTCCTCATGCAGGGAAAGCGAGCGCGAGAGGAGGCCGATTAAGCCCAATAAATAGACCTTGCACGTCGCGAAACGAAATCTGCAGAGGGGGCGGGGGCGTTTGTTAGTAACAGAAAAATGGCGTCGACAGGTGTAAGAATCGCGAGAGCGCGAGGAAACGGAAAAGCCTCGCCTCCTCCTCCTCCTCCTCCTCCTCTTCGTCTCGCCGCGAGGCGGCGGAATAAGGCTTTCCGGTCAGGCGGCGCAGGGCGCGCCGCGACTCGCTGGCATTGCAGCTGCTGTTGCTGCGACGGAGAGGACGACGGCGGAGACGACGGAAGAAGAGAGAGAGAGAGAGAGAGAGCTCACTGGCGCGAAATGGAGTCGCGAGCGACGACGGGTCGTCGCCGTGGAGCGAGTTACAAGTGGAGAAACGGGACGCCGGTGGTGGAGCGGGATTTCCTGTGGCGCGAAGCGTGCGCTCGTTCCGTATGAGCCGTTAGATCCAATGGCCCCGTGCGGGACCCGCGGTTTTTAAACGGCTAGCCAGGCGAGCACTGAGCGTGCGTGTATCCGGCACGTTACAATAATTTACTTGAGAAATCGGGTAAGCGGAAATGGATGGAAAACAGAAAAGAAATGAAACGGAAATTTAGAAAAGTAGACGGACGTTATGAATTCCTTCTTCTGTTTTAGCAAAGTTGAGTAAGTAATTAATTAAGGTGGTTTTTTTTTTGTCCAGAATAAATTAAAATGGTTGGAAAAGGAAAAAGTGAAATGAAATGAAACATAATTTTCTTTGAAAAAATTATCTAAAAAATCTTAAATCTATTGTAAAACAATAAATTTAGTCTTAAATTTTTTTATTGTGACGAATTAGTTCTAAGTATCTTCTTGACAATTTACCAAGTCTCCTATTATGAAAATTTAGTTCTATATATTTTGAGAATTTATTAATTTAGTTATGCATTTTTAAACAAATTACCAATATAATCATTTTGATTAGTTTTGGCCGAAAATCATTAACATGACAGTTTGGACAATATTGATTTTCTCACGTGGTTGTTGGTCCATTAAACCCAAAAAGAAACAAAAGAGGGAAAAGGAAAATTAAAAATCTGACGTAATTCATAAAAATTTAAAAAATTGTTAATATTAATGCCAATCACACCACTAGGATGGTCAACACTGTTTAAACTATTATATTAGCAATTTTCGGCCAAAATTAGCTAGAAATATTATGTTAGTAATTTATTCAAAGGTTTATGACTAAATCGGTAGTTCACGAAAAGTTTAGAATTAAATTTCCACAATTAAAATATTTATGATTGAATCAATAAATTTTCAAAATATTTATAACTAAATTTGCATAATCAAAAATTTAATACTGAATTGATTGTCGGTTTATAATTTTTTGGACAATTTTTCCAATTTCCCTCTTCTTATTCTTTTAGCCATGTTTCACTTGGATATAAAATAATGTGGAGGAAACTATAATAAACAAAACTCCGTTTATTTCACGAAAAATCAATAATTTGAAAATGCATTCCTAATCATTCATTTTTCTTGAAGTACGGAGTCTTGTAAATTAAAATGTATTTTGTCTTATAGCTTTTGTTCATTCGTTGCGCGTCCTTGTCATACTGGGGTTTCAAATGATGAATGGCCGGTGTGACGGTGGTGGTAGACGGGTCATGAAGGTGGCCTACAATGATGGCCGAATACGGCGGCCCGTTGCGGACGGTGGAGATCCGCCGAACGAGCATGTGTCGGTTGACTGGGAAGCGTAGATGTGCATGTTCTAATTCGTTGGTGTTTTGAGTTTTGATTGTAGTTCTTTCATTATCGATTGGCTTGTAGGGGAAGGCGATGGGGTGAGCAGAAAGGAGATGAAGTAAAATAATAATTAAAAAAAAAAAAAAGATAAAGAAAATAATGATAAAAAGAAATAGAAAAGGGGTTCGAGTTGGGTTTTACTAAGAATGGGATCCATTCGTTTTGGTGAGCACGGACTCGAGTTTGGTTTTGAATGGATTGGACTTGGATGAAGAAGCCCATTTCGTATATCAAGTCCTTTGTTTTATCCTAAGCCCAGATCCTAGATGACCCGAGTTCAACAGTCATTAGGACCGGGCCTATGAATTCGACCCAAACCCATAGAGGTCCAAGATAAGTCCACGTTCGGACAGGCCCAAAGGCCAGCCCGAGTCCCATTTTCCAAATTTTGTTATTAAATTATGTTATGATTCGCTTGTTCCAAGTAAATGGTTAGGTTACCTCTTTAGAAATATAATAAATTTCAATAAATAGTGTATCAACCCTTAATGGAGAAAACATTACTGAGTCATAATTTGATCAAAGAAACTCTGTATATAGACATCTCTCCATCGACACACTATTTTAGTTAGGTTGTGCCGATCTAATCCAAATTTACACATTAAAATATATAAATGTCAATTCACTTAGACTTTCTAACCTCATACATAAATATATTGTTTGAGATATTGGGCCATAAGAGTATTGAATTAGATGTTTTATGAGATGAAAAATAGTTAGAGATAAACATACCACAAAATACCAATTTAGAATTTTTTACGTGGAGTAATTGTATCGAGATACCAATTTTTTTTTGCAGACTTTTAAATGGTATTCTTTTTAAGCCAACGAGAGTGAGAAAATATAGACCGCGTATGGTAATTATCCCGTTTTTTATTTCTAATAAATTTTAATTCTGCACTGTATTTTTGAATAGAAATCATTTATAAAATAATTTCATTTTTTATTTAAGGAATATATTTTTTATTCCCGGAAATAGGTTTAGAATAAAAATAAAAAACAAAAAAAATTTACTTTTCTATTTATGGAATAGAAATAAAAAATTATTTATTTCTTACTTCTCACTCGAAGAAGTTTTTTATCGTCCGCCGCTCATCATCACTATCACCTCTCGCCGTTGGTCGTTGGCCACGCCATCGCCGCCATTTAAAAAGTGAAATTTTATTGATTATTAAATGAATTTCTATTCCAAGAATAAAATTAATTATCATTATCAAACGTATTTTTTTGACGAAAAAACTTCATTTAAAAATAAAAATAAAATAATATATTTTTATCTTTAATAAATCAATTTATAATCAAAAATATTATCATTTGCACCGTATAAACTAAACTCGACGCATCAAAGTTCGATACCTATTCCCAATCCATATCCCAATTCTCTTGCTTCCCTCTGTCGCCATTTCAGCCTTTTCCCTGCGCGGGTTCTACTTCCGATCGAGCCCTAATCCACAGAGCAATCCATCCGAAGTCTAGAGAGGGGGAGGGAGCGCGAGAGGCGTCGAATCCACGCTCCGACGACGAAACCCTAGACCACCTCGGGCTCCGATGGCGCACCGGCTGCTGAGGGACGCGGAGGCCGACGGGTGGGAGCGTTCCGATTTCCCCATCATCTGCGAGTCCTGCCTCGGCGACAACCCTTACGTTCGCATGGTAACGATCTTCTTCTCCTTCTTCTCTCCTCCGATCCCACTCCTTTACTTGTTCGCTTCGCCTCCCTTGGTTCTTCTGTGTTCGCCACCTCTGGTTCCGTTCTCTTGGTTTATTCCGTTGGTTGGTCCTTCCTCGAGCGGTTTCGCCCTAGTTTCTTGTTTATCTACCTGTCTTTTCTGTTCCCGGAACGAGGGTTTCTTGTTCGATGGATTGCGATTGTAGTTGTCAATTCGAGGTTTCGCCCCCTTTTGGGTTCTGGGTTTCTCGATTGCTGATCACGAATACATACTTCTCGCATGGCCTGTTACATCTCTTTGTGAGCTCAAAATTTTGTCAGCCATGTTCTTTGTATGCTTACTTGATGTTCTACCTCATTAACCGTCCGTCATCGGTCTGTTACCCGTGTCATGTTGATGCTTGATTGCAGCTCGTCCTGCAATTTGCCCTTTTTAAGGTTCCTTAGCTGTTGGGTTAGCGTGTTTATAATGCCATGCTCTGATTTATTTTCATCTGACCTGTCTGTCTTTGTGCTGTTGGGCATATGTACTTGAATGCAGACAAGGGCACAGTATGATAAGGAGTGCAAAATCTGCCAGCGTCCGTTTACAGTTTTCAGGTGGAGACCAGGCCGCGATGCTAGATACAAGAAAACCGAGATTTGCCAGACTTGCTGTAAGTTGAAAAACGTCTGTCAAGTCTGCCTTTTGGATCTTGAATATGGGTTGCCAGTTCAGGTTCGAGATACGGCCTTATCTATCAGCTCACATGATGCCATTCCCAAGAGTGATGTTAATAGGGAGTACTTTGCAGAGGAGCATGATCGAAAGGTACCCCCCCCCGCCGCACTGATTCCTCATTGGTCCTTGCTTGCACAGTTGCACTTCATGTTTTCCCACACATCCATGTGCTATAACATTATAATTAGGAGAATATTGGAAACAGTGAGGCTGTTAAGAGCAGTAGGTACAAATTTATCACAGTATGCGATGATTATTGCAGACATCCCTAGGTTTTTTGAAGATATTATGCTAAGGGGGAGGTTATTAGGCTAAACATACCTGATATAAGATAGTGGTGGTTGAGAGGCTTTAATTGGTCATATCGTCTATTAAATGGGTTCGAGTTGCAGTAGAGATGGCATGGTATACACGTGCTCTGACCGATAAGGAGATATTTTGGATAAGAATTTTTCTAATAATTGCAGTCGTTTATGATTAACAAAGAACCATGACTATCATGTCCATCTTTAATTGGTTAGAGCTTTGCCGAGTTGCTTCATAGGATATGTATGATCCTTGTGCCAAGGGTGGGAAATTTAACTCTTAAATGGTATGTTTCACCAAAATAATAATAATAATAATTATTGTTCATTGAAAAGACTGCATTACCCGATGGCTTGCATGGATAGCGCTGAATTCACATGCTTCAACCCATATTGAACAGGCCTTTGGATGATAATGTTTTGCCAGTTGTTGCACTTGTCTGTGCAAGTACAAAAACCTTAATATGATTAGATCTTTAGTATGTAGGTTGTACTAATGTACTTTCGCATATGCTCACTGTTCCTTTTGATCATTTGGGGTGGACCTTTGTGTTATATGCTTAACCATGAAGTAATTTGATGTGGAGATTGATAGTAAGTCTTCCCAGCAGTTTAGTATGATTGTGAAACTTGTTTCCATTTGTGTGCAGGCTAGGGCTGGATTAGATTATGAATCCTCATATGGAAAGGTTCGGCCTAATGATACTATTCTGAAACTTCAAAGAACAACACCATATTACAAAAGAAACAGAGCACATGTTTGCAGCTTCTACATTAGGGGGGAATGTACCAGAGGTGCTGAGTGTCCATATAGGCATGAAATGCCAGTAACTGGGGAGTTGTCTCAGCAAAATATAAAAGATCGTTACTATGGGTATGTCTCTTGCCTTGCATTGCATTTATTGTGCAAAACTTCTTCAATTAGTCCCTCTCCATGGATATCCATGTTCTTGCCTAGGACGAACATTTTTCATGGTTTCCTGGTTTCTTGATCTTGAATTGTATGGGTGTGAAATAGAAAGCCTCTTTGCACGTTTAATATGTTAACAAAAGTATGCTCATGCAGTTGAGACTTTAATGATTTGTTTGGGAAGGAGGGAGAGGTGAGGAATTTGGGTAGTGGGTGAAGAAAATGGGAATCATTTTAATAAATTTTGAGAAGAAAAGGGGGAATTTTGATTATTTTCATCCCCTCCTTGATTTTCACTCCTCCTGATCATACCATAAAACTGGTGAAGTCATTGGTTTTAATCAATCCTTAGGTATCATTTTGATGTTCTTTGCTTTTTTTTTGTCTTTTCATCTGCTTGGGTGTGTCGTATGTTGTTATCTCCCTTAGCAAAGCTATGTAACTTAATGCCTTTTTTGTCAAAATCTTATGCATTTTGCTTTAAGTTTTGACCTAGCTTTTAGTTGAGAATTTATATGTTATTCCACCAAAGTTTTCTTCTCTTTTTACATCTTTGAATGAGTTCATTATAGGAAAATTGGGTAAGTTCATCTCATGGTGTATGTTTAAATCGTTTTATCTTTTGCAATTAGTTCTATGTTTTGAGACTGAAATAAAGATTGTTCTGTCTTTTATTTTGTGAGTTATTTTTCAAGAGGGTTTCAAAAACGTTGATTTATGCTATTGTGTCGATTTATGGTCCTCAAGAATCTTTTACTGCAATATCATGGGAATTTCTCTTTAATGTTTTAGTTTTACATGGCAATAAAGAGAGGATGCAAGGGGGCTGTAGATACTGATTCCTAGTGTAGTCCCATTGGATAGGTCCGCTAGAAGTGAAATATTGGCAAGGTTCTAGTAGCTGCGGGCGAAGCTTGTCATCCCTTGCATTTATCGTTGTTAATCTTGTCAGCTAGAACTCTCTGTTAGGTCGGATTTTTCGGAGGAATTTGCCTTGCAATTTTGTGAAAATGAGGTAACATTTGACCTAACCAGTTAGATGATTGTGTGGTCTATTCAAACTTCTTGATGAGCATAAGCGAAGGCTGATAAGAATAATGAGGGTATTTTGATAATTGAATCTTAATAGGAAGCACCATGATTTGCTCGATATTGTCTTTATGTATACAACATCTATTACCCGTTCCTTTGTTGATGTCATCTCTATCTAGTAGATTCTCTTTGCCATTTTCTTTCTTTTTTGGTTCACAAGGTTAGTGTGTAAACTTGTTAAAAACTGCATATATGTCAGAATTTGGTTGCTTATTTTCATGGATTTTTGCATAATTATGTCCAGAGTAAATGATCCAGTGGCTCTAAAGCTGCTCAACAAGGCTGGGGAGATGCCCTCATTGGAGCCCCCTGATGATGAGAGCATCAGAACACTGTATGTGGGTGGCCTCGATGCAAGGGTATCCGAGCAGGATTTGAAGGATAATTTCTATGCCCACGGTGAAATTGAGTCAATAAGGATGGTGCTACAACGAGCATGCGCTTTTGTGACATACACAACCAGGGAAGGTGCAGAAAAAGCTGCGGAGGAGCTTTCAAATAAACTGGTGATAAAGGGATTAAGGCTGAAGCTGATGTGGGGTAGACCTCAAGCCCCAAAACCAGAAACTGAAGGTTCGGAAGCTGCACGGCAGCAGGCAGCTGTCGCGCATAGTGGGCTGCTACCAAGGGCAGTTATATCTCAGCAACAGAGCCAAATGCAAGGGCCTGGTTCCCAGGACCAAGGCCCTGCAATGCACTACTACAACATGCTACCGCCAGCCCAGCCAGAGAGAACCTACTATCCTTCCATGGACCCCCAAAGGATGGGTGCGGTTATTCCTTCCCAGGAAGGGTCTTCCAGTGGGCCCTCAGGGTCCAGTGAGAGCAGGCCACCTTTGGAGCAGCAGCAACAAGGGCAGCATTATGCTTACCCTGCAATGGCCCCGCCTCATGGGCAATATTATCCCCATTATTACCCTCCTTATGGTTATATGATGCCTCCGCCTCCTTATCAACAATACCAACTGCCGAACCAATCAACGGTGCCTCCGCCGCATCCCCCTCCGGCAACTCAGCAGTATCAGCAGCATACCGTGCAATCTGGGTCTGCACCCTCGAGTTCTGCACCTGTTCCACCACCGGCACCACCATCAGCTTCGGGGTCTACACCTGGGGGCTCTGCTCCACCAGTGTCTTCTTAGTAATTTAATGTTGATCTTCAGCTGGAATTGTATAACATGCTTTTTCGTTTCTCCTCTGCTAAGGTATGGTTCGCATTCGTTTTGGTTTTAAGGCCTTTTGCAATCTGGCCCTTAGAAGGCTAATAATTGTACTGTGCCTAATTCTTGAGCTTTTCAAATATTAAGACCGGTTCATTTTGCGACTTCAAGCTAGTTGATCTTTGAATGTTACATAGCTGCTCTCTGGTCATCAATTGCTTTTGAGTGCTCTTTAAAGCAGGGTTAGTCAGTACAGGGATGGGAGGGAGTCTTAGGAAGGCAGGAGAGGCAGAAGCTGGATTTACTTAGCTCTCTTTTTGGGTTTTGGCTCTGCTATGGGGAAAATTATTTTGTGTCAGTCACAAAAATGACTTGGTGTCATCGACTAAGCACGATGCTTGTGCGTTCTATGCTTGTTATCCTGTATGTCGTTTGAATTGTGGAATCAATCACTTGAGGTAGCTGTCCTGTACGATAATTTCTCCATTTGTTGCTATTTATCCTGCGTGGGTGGAGGAAACGTGACTAGGTTCTGGGAGAAGTCTTGACCACATTCGTGCGCCATCGCCAAGATCGTTTGATCAAAGCATGTTATTATGTCAAACTATATCTGACCACATATAGGCATGCATATGAATTGAATATCGAATGTTTTGTGTTCCATACTTGTTTCAAGAAATTCATGGTGAAAAAGAGTATTTCCTGGTCGAGTAATTTTTGTGACCGTGTCTTTGTAGTCAACAGTAAACAACTCGCTCATATGGATTTCTTTCGTCCGATTTGCAAACAATTGGCGATGTACTGATAGATGGCCAAGGATGGTCCTAGAGACTTCAATATATCTCGCGGGTGGTCCTGATGCAACCTATCGTTTTCGGCGAATCTCCACGATGTGGTCCAGGGGAAGTTCACTGGAAATAGGTTGAGGGGATAGGTACTAATCCATCTTCTCGACTTGACAGACTATGATGGACTCCCACAGCATGTCAACTGTGGAGTCTGATGCAATTAGGGAGGATGGAAGCGAGATGCTGAATAGGAAACTCGGTGATTTCGTTCCCTCCCATTTTGGCCCAACACGTCCGGATTATGAAGGCGGGAAAGAGGACGATGGAGGTGGTGCCGTCGCCGTGGATGACAAGCCTACAGTAGGCAAAGAATGCTTGAGAACTGAGAAGTATTATCCAGAGTCGCGTTCTATCAAATTGGCCCTAAAAATGAGATCTAAACATCCTTATGAGTGACATGCGTTGAGTGGTGTCTCGTCCATAAAAATCTTCTTTGAAGGGAAGGATGAGATTGAGATTTGGCGATCTAGGAAAGTGGGATTGAAAAGGAGTGGTGGCGGTGGTGGAGGAAGTTTGGCTAAGGTACTAAGGTCGAAATGCAATGATGAATTTCAATATAGTAATGAATTATTAATACAACGAATAACTTTAGTAAAAAAAAGGAACTAATAATGTACAATTATTTTCTCTTTGACCATTACACGGTTTTTTTCTAGATTTTTTTTTTTCTGGAAAGCAAATATCAAACAAATAATTTTTTATTTCCAAAAAAGAGAGAATATGAAAAAACTCCGAAGTTGGTTGTTGCCCTACAATGACGATAAAAGAATTTTCACTGGGTGTAGTCATTGTCGAGAAGTTGATAGCTAGCTTATTTCTTTTTACCTTTTTATTATTTTTTTTGGCCAATTATACTTTTTTTTTCTTTCAAAGTTAGATGGCATTACAACTACAATGATTAAGTAATGTAGAGATGATGGCTGTAATGGAAAAGCTGACTTTGGCTTATATGCTAGCTTACATGCACGGGCAATTATGTCCATATATTTTTGCATGAAATATCCCTTTTGATTTAGATCTGCAGCTTTTTGTACGTACTTGAACGCGGAACTAGAGCATTTTTTTTTTTATAAATTATCTATTCGGGTGGTTGGAAAATTAAAGGAGGAAAACCATGCAATTTGAAATGTGGAAATAGTGGAGCAAATGACTATTTGCATAATCGCTTATACAGAGGGCTAACTCATGACATAACGGATACGACTAATATGTCTTTTTACTATAAAACTTGTGACGGTATGTCACATTGTTGCTTGATCAAACGATTTTGAAAGTTAGTTATACATATATAAATAGATATGTATATAAATAAATACACATAATGTAAATTTAGTATAATTTTTTTGTAGTTATTACAGCCGTGAAATAAAATGCTTTAATTTTCAAGACACTTATAAAAAATATGACGCCTTGTTGCACTCTTGTAGTCGAAGTACTTGCAAAAAGAATTTCTACAAAAGGTACCTCTAATAGCATTTTAAAATTTTTAAAGATTTTATTTTATCACTACAAAACTATCCATACAAAAAATCTACTTTTGTCGTGTTCTTATTTTTTCCACAATGTCATATAAAATAACTTGATAATAGCAATAACCATAAAATTAAAGGCATATAAAATAATAACAACAACAACATTTTTTTATTTTTGTCATTATTATTACTATTCTTATTCTGATTATTATTATCGTGTGGTGAAAAAGGCGTATAAAAAAAACACGAGGGAACCACGGCCACGAGAAAAAAAAGAAAAGAGGCGAAAATAAAAATAAAAAAGAGGAAAGAAAGAAAGTCCCCAAAAAAAATAAAATTGAAGTGGATTTAAAAGGGGATTTCGCGTCCGCAGCTCTAGAAGCTTCTCTCGACCCTTCCGCGTATAAAAACCGCTCGCGTCGGATCCTTTCAGAGTTATTTCATATTCGCCATCAGCACTTGCGATCATCTTCCTGCCGAGGGAGGAGGGAAAATTTTCCGATCGATCGTACTCGCCGCGAGCTTCGATTCGTCGCCGTCGCCGAACCGGTGAGCCTCTCGATTTCGTGTTCGAATCGTAATTTCAATTGCGGGTTTGTCTGTAGCCTATCTTCCGTACCATGTTTGTCCATCGTCGAGCGGGAACGATTGGGTTCGGTGAGTTTTGGGATTTAGCTGTTGGATTCTGGGCAATCCGCGAGGGCACAATCGAGAGTTTCTTTCTGGCTTGCTTTGTCGGTTTTTTTCCCCGTGGTTATGCGATTTAGTGTTTTCTCGGTCTGTTGATTGATGTGCTGGACCAAATTGAGGGCGTGTTCTCTGAATTTGCTCGGACCGTGCACTCTTTTGAGCTCGTTTGCCGGATATTGGTTCTTGATATTCGGAGTAGTGGGTTCGAGAATATCTGTGTCCTTGCCACTAGTAGGTGGATCAGTTCAACCTTTTTATTGCTGGAGACCTGCTTTCTGTGGAAAAAAATTCTCCTTTCTCTGGCAACTTTTAGATGATTTGGGTGAGAATATCTCGTGATTCTTACGTTGGTGGGTATCTTAAATAGGAGTGAAAGGATCATATGTTCAGTTAAAGGGCATGGGCGGTTGCCTGCCCTTGTGGAATTGAAAGGGAAAGAAAGACGATCTCTGGCTGTTGCTTGGAGCTAAGGGAAGGGTCTTTGTGGCTTGCTTGTTTCTAGTGTGGAATTATTCATGTACAATGGAAAGTTTAGGTGTCTTGATGTTAAGAACGATGGCTCTTCAGCTTTGTTACGGGGATTCGATTTTACTTTGTTGAACCAACTTATGAAATCTCATATGATGTGTGATCAAGCATTTGCAGACTATGGTCTAGAGAATAAACAACAATTGCTAAAAATCATTGTTATGAGGCAGTTGAGATAAATTGCTGTACTGGTATCTGCTCAGATCTGTTCAAGCTTTTCTTCGTCTTGTCTGGGCATTGTAATAACATATTTACACTTATATCATGGTTGATGGCATTGTGGATATGAAATTTACCATGTGGGTCTTTTTTTTGGGTTCTCTCACCAGATGTCTTACTCCAGAAGGTCCGATTATTCTCGTTCTGCTTCACCTCGCTGGAGGTATGGTAGGTCAATCTCTAGGTCAAGGTCGGTGTCCAGGAGCAGATCAAGGTAAACTTTAAATGATAATCCTTCCTTTCTGATAGCATTTGGTGCGTTTTTTTTATAATGCTGATGTAAGCCTCCCATATCGGATAACAGGAGTGCTTCTATTGATGTTGAGAACCCTGGCAACAATTTGTATGTGACGGGACTGTCCCCCCGGATTACAAAGAGGGAACTGGAAAAGCATTTTGTGAGCGAGGGAAAGGTGGAACCAAGTTGAATCTTGATCAGTGTCTTGTATCAATATTTTTTTGGATCTCTCTTATTTTTAGTTCATTGATGTGTAGGTGGTGGATGTGCATCTCGTGGTTGACCCGTGGACAAGGGAATCTCGTGGCTTTGGGTTTGTAACTATGTCAACTATTGAGGAGGCTGGGCGGTGCATCAAATATTTAGATAGATCTGTGCTTGAAGGTCGTGTAATCACTGTTGAAAAGGTATATATTTAGCAATTGTTTTCTTTTGAAAGTTTTCCTTTCTTATTCTTTTCCCTGAAGGAGGTCTTGTTTCTTAACATTGCACATATATTACATTGCTATAAGTTTATTTGAAAGTTGTTTCTTTCCACTTGAAGTTTTTGTGGCAGCAGGTTAGCTGTGTGTAGCAGCTCTTCATCAAATTCCAAAAACAACTAAACAAACAAATCAAACACATGAAGTATCAGATCACTGGGGTTGTATGCCCTGCATTTCTCTTTTCTTTCTGCCTACTGAATTTAGATATCTTGCTTGTGTTATTTACTTATTGCTACATCAGGAATGCATGACACTGTATACTTATTTTCTTGCCTTTGTTTACTTGTTTGTTTAGGTAACTGATGAATTGATTTGTGATGACAGGCTAGGAGGAGGAGGGGAAGAACTCCTACTCCAGGAAGGTATCTGGGGTTGAAGACTATTCGAGGTTAGTTGGTTTGCATTGTTATTTGATTTGGACTGTTTCCTGTTGATTGCCCACTAACTTACGCTCCTAATGTTTTATTAGTGCGCCGGCGCTCTCCCAGTTACTCTCCCCGCTCCTCTTCCCGTCGGACTCCAAGCTATTCTCCCTATAGTCGGAGCAGGTCTCCTCGTTATTCATCTGACCGCAGCAGGAGCAGGTCCTACTCCCCTTACCGCAGGAGGCGCAGATCCTACTCTCCTTACTATAGTCAGCGAAGGGCTTATTCACCTTATTATGGTCGACGTAGATCGTACTATAGATCCTGTTCCCCTTACAGCAGGTCGCCAGTGTATCAGCGTGATAGGTCCTATTCTCCATATGATTCAAGGGACTACTCTCCAGATGATCGCTATCACAGAAGGAGCCGCTATCGATCTATTTCTAGAAGTGTCTCACCAGGAAGAGGAAGATACTCCAGGAGCAGCTATTCCCCCAGGCTTAGGAGGAGGAGATACTCCCAAGTGAATCTCCAAAACCCAGGAGAAGGTCGAGGAAGAGTTACTCTCGTAGCACCTCAAGAAGCCCAAAGAAGAGTTCTAAGCGGAGGTACCCATCCAGGCGTGGGCATTCAAGGGAAAGCTGTTCTTCTAGGAGTGTGTCTCCGAGCCATGGTGTTAGTGCAAGTTCCAGAGCAGTTTCAAGGTCTAATACGCCAAGGTCATCATCACCTTCAGCTTAAGCAAATGTTTCTGCTGATAGGGATATGTGATTTGCTTGTGAGTCGTCTGGTTTGTCCATGCTGAGTCAGTTCTCTGCATTTCGAACAGGGAGTTAGGATTTTATGTAGTCCCCCTCCACGGGAGGCAAACTCTTTGGTTACTGCGTGCGGTCTCTCTAGTAGTTAGAATTATCTGATACGTGTCGCACCACTGACTCTACCATTACATGGTGATTCTAAATATTATATGGATCCGATTCTCAATTCACGGGGGAAGGCCCATCTCTATGGTTAGTCTGGCTTTTTTCACTCTAGGACGGGGACAACATTTCCATGCCCGGTCAGCATGGTACGACGTTGACCCTGTCCTGGTTTGAACCCAATAATCAAATAGAACTTTGTTGCATTAGCAATTTGAAGCTGTGAAACAGCATGGACTTTCCAAAATTGATAGAATCTAGCGAATTTTCCACTGCCGAAGGAAATCCGATCTCCGTCATCCTCGTACTCGAACCGTCAGTTTATAAGCGAGAAGGTTCTTTGCCAGTGTGTCCGGGGGGAAAACAGCTTTAACCTCCAACTCATCGGCAAATTGGAAGAGAAGATTCTTCGCTGGTGAATTGATATGCCAAATCATTTCGTGTCAACTTCTGAGCACCATAGTGTGACGGCCATGTCCGACTTTATCAGGCATTTAACCTAAGAACAAGATAAAAACTGTAATCGAAGAGGAGATTGAGAAATGTCCTGCTGAGGATTAGTTTTCTTGGTTTCGGGTTCCCTTTCTATCAAAGTCTCAGATGCCGCCCGATTGCCGCAACCTTGCACTCAACATCTTATAAGATAAAACCGCAGGATGAAACCTAGAGTAGCAGCTGCCATCCTTGCCGTGTTCGGGAGTTACTCGCTTCTTCACATCTGGAATCCAGAACTCGCTAGTCCTCTTAAACAAATTCGAAGTTTCAAATGAAGTTGAAAAAAACATGGGGAAGGGAGTGGCCATTGGTCACTCTGCTTTACGAGTTCTGTGAAATGAAGTTTCCCTCATTCGTAGGGGTAAAAGAAGGGAAGTTGGGCAAAACCGAGGCATTCCTTAACCTATATTAACACATTTGAGCAAAAGACTATACATACGGAAGCTCGGTTATGCAGATACAAATTTGTAGCTTTCGCCCTCCTCAATGCCGAATGACATATGGCGATGATTCTTCGTGTCCCTAACAGGATAATTTGCAGAATGAGGGAAAGCCAAAGGCAAAGGGGAGGAAGATCTTTCCCTGAACTCTTTTCGAACTTCCCATAGTACCTCGGCGCACTTCCGCATGGAAGGCCTCGACTCTTTCTTGGAAGCAAGGCACTGTCGAGCCAGTTTCAGGATGTTCTCCAGAGCCACGATGGATGCTGGACTTCTCCGCAGTCGCCAGTCCATGACGAGAACTGCTTCTCCCTCTTTTAGTTTCTGCATTGCCTGCACATATGTACACCAGATGCGACCAGATCAGGCGTAGATGCTTCTCTGTCAACTGACTAAAACTGCTCTTTTTTAACCCTTGGATGTTCATCTCCTCCTATGGTTAATTAGTCATAGACTCTTTACTTGTAATGACCAGAGCAAAGCTCTCCCAAAGTCTGCTTACACGTCATGTTCCCTTGACTTCGTTTAAAGGAGATTGTTCAGTTTCCACTTCATCGATGAAAAATGTGAACAATGCATCCCTACTTCTGTCTCATGAAGGTCTGAAAGTGAAAGATTCATCATAATATTCACTCATTTACTAAAACTCATGAACATAGGAACTAATTATGGTTTTCATAGTGCAGATGGATTATTATACCCTGATGCAACTTCTCAAGAAGACTAGATCATTCTGTCTTCTGAAATAAATTGAGCTATCAATGCTACTTGATTAACATATCCCAGAGGCCTATGGACCTGTTTATCCAGGATGCAATTATGTCAAAAGTGCTGGCCGACATTTGGGCAGATTTCAACTAGTCAAAATTTTGAGGTTCCTACTCTCTCTCTCTCTCTCTCTCTCTCTCTCTCTCTCTCTAACAAATATATCTATCCCTCACCTCCCTCTTTTTCAAGAATCAAGAAGATAGAGTTCATTTCTCAGATTCAGAATGCATACCCATTTTATGGTTATTCTCTCCTTGAGAGGTCTCTTTAATTCAATTGGGTGTCTTCCTGTCATATTTCCACGAGCAATACACCGAATGAATACACATCACTCTTTTCAGTAAGTTGGTATGTCCTCAGGTACTCTGGATCCAAGTAGCCTGTTGATCCCTTGATTTGAGTGGAGATGTGTGTTGCACCAGGGTCTTCAGAAGCCAGCCGTGCAAATCCAAAGTCCGTCACTTTGGCCCTTAGTTTCTCTGTGATCAGTATATTTGATGCTTTAATATCTCTGTGTATAATTGGAGGATCTGCAACAAAATCACTCATGTGATGACACATCACTTCTCAATAAAGGTGGCAAAGGAAATTTTGATTCGGTAATTGACCAACAGTTCAAGATACTACTATTTGTCAGTTGAAAAGAATCTGCATCAAAGTTGAGGGCATGAATTTTTTTTTCTCTACAGCTCTCTTTGCTATTATGAGAACACAAAAGGGCACATCCATGTCATTTGAGATGCATTCAGGCCTACTCAATTTGAATGCTAAATTGTTTGGTGTTAATCCCATTCCCAATGGGATCACTGCACATACCAGAGTACGTGTGAAGATAGGCAACTGCATGAGCAATATCAATTGCAATATCCAGACGCTCACCCATTTCGAGTCCATTTCCCCCTGTGCATGATATGATAAACGACTCAGTGAAGTACCCAAAATAATAAGATTAAATCCTGCTCACAGAACATTATCATGCTAGAAAATCAATGTTTAATGAACAACCAAAACTAATTCACGATTATAACCTGCCAAAGTACATTATATCACCATCTAACATGGGTTTCATCAACAAGAACGGATTTTCTCTAGTTGAAGATGTCGACCCAACAAATACTAGCAGTAAGAACAAGCAAAATAAAATAAAAAAATAACATCTAGGAAGGGCCAATTCGATGGCTTCTGTGATCATATGAAATTTGAAGCAAAGGGCTGGTAACCATAGAGTCTCACTATCACCTTCTATTTCATTTCCATCATGATGGGATTACAAATAAATTTATTATTCTGGTTCAGAAAATAAAAAGAACAGCTGAGGTATATATTGACTTAAAGCTCACCGAATACATGGTTTTACCCTTACCAACTTCCGACCCCAGTTCAATGCTTCCTTAAAAATTGCAAGCTTCAGGAATGAAAGAGTTGCCTGACTTACCGTTGAGGTGCTCCTGCAGCGTTCCACCGCCGATGTACTCTTCCACAATTATCCTCTCATCTCCATGTTCCAAATATCCGTACAACCTTACCAAATTAAGATGCTCTATCTTCGACATGGTAAGGACTTCGTTCTTGAACTCGGCCGATGCGCGCTGATTTAGTATGTCCTGTCGAATACATTCGAACTGAGTAAGCAAGATCCACCACAGAAGGTCAAGGTCCCTGTTTCTCCCCTCTTAGACACCAATTCTCCCCTCTTAGAACTGTACTGGAAACAACAACTGCTTTTACATGCCCTGTTTCTTTTTCTCCCCTGATATTATACTGGAAACAAATTCGAGCCCTGTCTTTTTCATGATATTATCATATAGCAGCTCACCTTCTTGGCGCGCTTAATGGCCACCAGTGATCCGTCCCTGAGTTTGCCCTTGTAGACCGTCCCGAACGCGCCTTCTCCGACCACGTTCGATGCGGAGAAGTTCCCCGTGGCCTTGACGATCTCTTCCATCGTGAAACCCGGCGGCGCGACCAGCCCGCTCGGAGCAATCGAGGAAGCAGAAGAGGAGGCGTGCGAGAAAGACGACCTTGCCTTTGACGAGGTCCTAGCGGTATCTGTAGAAGCTGCGGAACGTCGTCAATCGTTTTCCACGGAGGGACGCGACGGTCACGAACCAAAAGCTAAGGACGAAACACTACTCGAGATCGCGAGAGCCGATCAGCCTAGGAGTGAGAGAGAGTGAACAGTGGAGCGCGACTTACAGGAGGCGGCGCTGACCTGTCCGCCGTTTCCGGGAGCGCCGGACACGGCGTGAGTGGAGGAGGCCTTCCGCTTGCGGCGGAAGAGGAGAGCGGCGAGAGCTCCGGAAGCTCCCTTGGCCGCGGCTCTGAAGAAGCCCGCGAAGGAGCGGCGCCTGCGGCCGCCGACGCCGTCGCCGTCGCCGTCGCCGCTCATGGCTTCTCTTCGGCTTCAGCAGAATGGATTCGACGAGTCTTCGAGTCTTCGTCCCCTGCGCTCTGCGAATCCGGATGGATAGGGATTTCACGCGTCCCGTAACGACGTTGTTGTCTTGCGGGGACGACGACCGGTTCAATCGACCTCGAACTCGAACCATGGCGACTGGGTTTGAACGAGACAGTTTGGTTCTTTTTTGGTCCGAAATGACACGAAATTTTACCGACCGGTTTTTAATTTTTCCTTCATTTTTTTTTCTGTTGAAGTTAATGAACCGAGTCAACGAACTGAATCGGGGATGCAGTGCAGTCCGGGATATACGATCGGACCCCGACCAGTGTCAGAGATTTGACTGAGGATTCTTTTAACTGGGCTAACGAAACGGTACTGTCTCCGACACGGTTCCCGCTGTTCTAGCCCCGGTCCAAGAACCACCGTGTTTTCTGACCACAAAAACGGAAAAAAACAAAGAAAGACTGCCGTGATGAGAAGGATTCTTAAATTGACCAAATTCTAAAATGAAAGATTCCACGCTAACAAATAATAACATCGACTTCCCAAGTAATACCCAAAGAAGAATAATTAACATGCGTGACGCTGACACGCAGAAAAAATAAATATTGACTTGAGCCACGACCCGAGAAAGCTACGCGACTCCATTTCTGATTTTGAAAATTCAGCCTGCTCAGACGAAAGATTCAGACAATCGTCATTTCCACTCTTGAAAAAAATTCATAACTTTCTTTTATAATTTTAAAGGCATGGTAATTTTCATCCCACGCACAAATTCTTTTTTTTTTTTTTTTTTTGGGGGGGGTGGGATTTGGGCTGTTTCGAAAATGATAAAGACGTCAAGAATTGAAGCGATTGCCGTTCCATAAAAGCCCCCATCACTTCAAATGCAGTAGTACGATACAGACCGGTCCTCCAATCTGCAGATACGTCAAAAAATTCATTCGGTCCCAACCACTGCTACGATTCCGGTGGCCTTCGCTTTCCTCGTCATATTCCACTGGGTCCCCCTCTCTTCGATCCATGCCTTTCTTCTGACCTCGCCATGCTCCTTTCGACTTTTTGTGTTGTCCTCCTTTCGGTCTTCTTTCCTTCCTTTTCGTAACTCGGAAGTTCGTTAAACCCCAAACAAAAAAGAGCTTTCCGTCCATGACCGTTGGTCCCCTATTTGATCCCACGGCGGCGTGCTGGCATGAACTGATCACGAACGTGCGAGGGCCTCGTGCTTCGATTTCAATATATACGTAACACTTTGAGAGTCTTAACCGTACGGAATGGGTAGCAAGTACCCATTTTGACCAAAACTCTGAATTCCGTGCTAGATGTGGGGGGGCTCACCTCTCCCTGGGACTTCACTCACAGAAGGAAACGCCGCAGGAGTGACGGATTCGACAGACAAGAAGTGTTCTACCCAGCAAACGGACCCTCTACTAATGGAAAACGTCAGCAACTTGCTGGTTCACATCTTTCACGATGCTCTTGATTCCAGGAGAAGTACAAACACTTATCTCATCATTATCGACGTGATTAGATATTTTGGGGAAAACAAAATTTGTCCGTCCATTGCGTACATCCATTTTCCCCACTCGCATCAATTTTCATAGCAGGCCATCCCTATTGACGGTTGCGGATTCATCACTTACAAACGATAAATTGCTATCCAATGGTTACTGGAAACCAAAAGAGGACAGTGGCCATCAAGCAGTTGGACCCCAGAATATTCATCTGTATGCTTGAGATGGTATTATGCATTGAAAGCAGAATGGCAGTACACCACCTTTACTGGACAAGTGCTTTTAACTATCTCAAAGAACTAAGAAATCTGGTTTGATAGAAACCACTAAAATCAAATTGATCTCATATATATTGACCTGAGAAATAAAAACACTTAGGAAAACGCCTATCCTCTATATTTCTTTGATGCCACAATCTTTACATGGATACACAGAAGGGGGAAAAAACCTTCATGAGTGAAGAAGATGTTGATACTGGATACCCTCTTGATATGAATGATTGAGGGTTTCACTTACAGGCCTTATCCACCATTCCTTTGCGATGAAGATGTGCAGAATTTACCTCTGCTGCCTGGGGCTGTGTAACCAGCAGATGCAAAGGCACTTTTCATGAAACTGTTGACCCAGAATGCGGTGACAGATCTGTTAGAAAAACCGTGAGATCATAGAACTGCTCTCTGGAAAATAAAGGATGATAGGAATCCTAGCACATTCCATAGACTAACACAGTTAGGTAATTCATCAAAGTTGCAGAAGAAATCATCTATCCATAAATGTGTTCATTTTCTGGTACTTTTATCTGAAAATAGTGGAGCGATCTAATCACAAAATTAGTAGGAAAGAATGGATAAAGTTACAAAGAGGAATAGGTGATACTGACCTGTCTCATCAAAATTTATCCTCTCTCCAGTAGAAAAGATATCCCAAAAAATGGCAGCAGAAATATATAATATTGATGTAAGCAACAGAAATCCTCTGAATGAACCGACCAATTCAACGAAGAAACCAGCTCCAACTGTTCCCACAATAGCTGCCAATGTTCCTGCTGTATTCGAAATTCCTAGAAGGAGAGGTAAGTATTATTTTCAGAAGTCATAAGTACTAGAGGCTATCAGTGCAACTAAAGAGACTGCAGAAGAGCACATATCAAAGAATGAAATTTGCAGACTTGGAGGATGTACAGCAATTAAAAAAATGCGAAAACCTTGCTAATGCTAGCATTAGTTACAAATTATGATGAACTGCCTCCTCCCCCATCAATAGAAGCCTTGAAGCAGCAAGAAAAGTGCATGGACCATTACTTATTAAAAAGCATGAGCTTTTCCTTCATCATGAGAATGACAGGATGAGCCTTGAATACTTTCACTTTTGTAAATCCAAGTCAGGAGAGCCCCTGATAACCGGGTAATTACTAATTACTGAAGATGATGCATGGAAGCGATTGAGTTGATATTGCAAACATACCATGTAGAACGCCTGAATACTTTGGAGAGATCTCCTGTTGATAGCAAGTGAAAATAGAAGGTTACATACGAGAAAGAAAGATTTTAGGTAAGGACTGTAGATTTTGCTTGGAAAAGCAACCTGTAAGTTCACTAGAAAGCCAGAGTGGCTGAAAGACTTCAGTCCGATTGCTAAGGTAAGCCAGGCAGATGCAATAGATGGTTGCTTGGCTGTAGTTAAGCCAATAAGAGCAATCCCAGGACCAATGAATCCAATTGACTGTAAAACGAATATACAGAAGATTCTTAGCGCATAACAAAGGCAAAGTGCTGGTGAGAATGAGAGGAAGGATTGGAGAGAAAAACCATGTGCCCAACATTGCATAATAGTATACAATCGATATACACATCTACTATGATACTATTTCCAATTCCTAACAGTGTTTAACAACGAAGCAATAATTCATCAGCATAAATATATTGTTGACGTGCAATACCTAACAAATCTCATGAATTTCATGAAAAAGAACCTTTAACAGGGGAAAAAAGAAAGCCCACAAATATCTTTGATAGTCTTCTTCAATTTCCATCAAACAAGTTCAAAGCCAAAACCACAGCCACCATAAAATTCCCAAGTTGATGAATTCGACATTTATGCAGTGAGAGTAACTAAAGCAGTTTCCCAAATCGTCAGATGTTGTTTATGAAAGCAAAGGATAGTTGGCCAATTCAAGAGGAAATGCACAGGAAAAAATAATTTCAGAGGTAAGCCTACCTGCATAAGCTTGCGAGTCAAAGAGATGCTTGTGCCTCCCTGTATCAACAAGTCTGACCACATACCACCTAAGTACCCAACAAATGCCATCACACTCCATGGAACAGCACTGTACCATGCTGCTTGTCTAAGGTCAACATGATAGACCTGTCACAGGAACATATTCATTTGAAAGTAGCTAGATGCACCAGGATAAAATTTGTCTACAGCTAAAAAGCAAAATGGTCCCATACCGAGTAAAAGTAGATTGGCATCCATGAGAGAATGACAAAGAAACCCTACAGCAACAATAGGAGGAAAGTACTCACAATTAGCAAAAAGAATTCACTGTATCATTATGAGGGTATCTTCTTTTATTTTCCGTTTTGCCCCCAAAAAAGGGGTATACTGGTGATATTATCTGCATGACATTAGTGGTGATGTTCTATGTGAAGTCAAAACGTGCGTTACCCAGCTGTGCATTGCATTAGCAACAATTAGGGACCATGTAGGCATCTTGGAAAGCAGGCGCTTAAAAGGAGGGATCATGATACTTGTCTTGCTTTTAGTATTCGGCTCCAAGGGTTCATGCCTCCCACTCCTTATATAATTTAGCTCATATTTCGATATCTGAGGATGCTGATCAGGAGTGCTTGTTATTGCAGACAACCATACCAAAACCCAGAGAAACCCAGACAATCCGAAAATAACAAAAGGCCCATATATTCCACCTTGTGACATAAGAATTGGAGAAAGGGTGAGTCCTATGGCATTTCCTAGGGTAAAGCCAGCCATTGCAATACTGACAGCTCTGGCTCGTTCTGCTGCTGGAAACCATCTAAGAAATCCAAACATCACTTCATTGTCACAACATATTCAAGCATCAATCAAAAAGCACGAGTAACAAATAACAGATTACTTTTTGTTAAGATAGAAGATAAACAGATCAGTATTTTATTACCTTGCTACCATCTTGTTCATGCAAGGAAGAGCCACACCTTCTGCTATGCCAAGTAAAACACGCATCGCGAGGAGAGCCAATAAAGAAGCTTCAGCAGCCCAAGGGGTAAGAAATGTTGCTAGGGACCACAAAGCCACACCCCATACCATTACAACCTTACCTCCATAGTAGTCCACAAGAGCCCCTCCAGCTATTGGTGATATCAAGTATCCCCAAAGGAAAGACGACTGTGGCGAGTGTTGACAGAGGAATCAATTTTAACTTAAGAATTAAGAATATATCAAATGTCAAACAGATAAAAAGAAAAGAAAGACCCGTTGTCATCAGTTGTAGGCAAACACGTTGATAAGTCACATTGGTACTTAACTAGCAGCCCACTTTTCAACCAATAATAATTCATGGTTGACAATTCACTTAGTAAGCACTACCAGACACAGAAAAGTGAGAAACTCAACAGAAAGGTTTCTGAATCCCGCAGAAAGCAGGAAAAAGATTTCATATTTATTTGATCCAAATGAATAAGCCAAAACCCTGCTCATCCAAGAAAATTACCGACCTTTCCATCCAGAATTCAATCATACAACACTTAGTTCTAGCTTAATGCTTTGCAACTGCAGGCGAAATCTTCTTTTTTGTTAGGCGGAACGAGTAACTAATAGGCTAACAGCTAAACGCATATACTGAGCCAAGTAGCATTCAGTCAACCAAGTGAAGTTCGGCTCACGACAAAGCAACTGAAGCAAGCATTGTCCAAAGCAGCATTAACAAAGCGAAGCAGAAACCCAACCTGAACGATGCCGGCGAACGACCGGCTCCAACCGTGCGAAAGCGACAAAGGCACAATAACCACGGACATCACCACCCGGTCCGCATTACAGAGCGCCAATGCCAAGGCGAGCATAGCGACCACCTTGACCCTCTCCGAAGTGATGAACTCAACAAAACCCGGAGCCTGCGCCGCTTCCCCGTCGGATAACGGACCCGACGGAGCACCGCTCGGAGAAACCCTAACCCGAGACGCGGACTCCGGTTTCGCCTCCACCGGCTCGCGCCCGCGTTGGGCTCTCGGGGAATCCGGCGCCGGCCCGGGCCAGAAGCATTTTCGCCTCGAGATGGCGCCGGCGCGCGACGAGACCCTGAGCCCGGCTGATCCGACGGAGTCGGCAGGCCTCCGGGAGTAGCTCGTCGGAGGAGGAGGAGCGAGATAGGGGAGCGGCGGTCGCCGGAGGGGAGAGATGAGCGAAGCCATCCCGAGGAGAAGCGACGGCGGCGGCGGCGAGGAAGGAAGGAGCTCAGGCGAAGTCCATGGCGGCGAGCCGATGGATTTTCAGTGCGTGTGGTTGCGGCAGTCGTCTTCTTCTTCTTCCTCCTGTAGCGAGTTGCCAGGGAGAGATTGTCTCGCCGCGTCACTGCACAGAGAAACTCCAAAATCTCCGCAGTGATTTATGTCATCAGTTGCTCATTTTATATTTATATAATTTTGACTATGATGAGGTGGAAATGTCTATCCTCCATAAAATATCAATGCATTTTGTGTATTATTATTATTATTATTTACATGCAAAGAAATTTATCATATTAATATCTATCAACTAATAAAACAAGATAATGATGTGTAAATAAGTCGATTCTATCTTGAATATTAGCTCGAGTTCATAATTTGACATGTTAATCGGAAGAAATAATATATAAATGAAGAAGCTGATTGTTAGGACAAATAAGAGTTTCGGAATTTAAATATAAAAAATAATTGAAATGCGGAGTAATTTGATTGATTAAATTATATGACACTTTTGTCCTTGTAAATGACACAATAGAATAAATTTTCTTTGTTAGGGTTTTATTACAAATATCAAAGAACTAAAATCCAAACTAAATTAAAATCTAAATATTAGGTGTATGGATCTATTATTGATCAATAATTTGATTTTAACTTGAGAATTCTTTAACAAAAATAATCGCCAACTCTTTGCATTGATACTTGACAATGTACAAGTTAAGGCATGTCAAATCATGACAAAAGAAGTTTTTTAAGGATCAGTTGGTTGGTGTGATGTCACTTTATCCTAATTTAATGACGAATCGTCTTTAAGTGGAATTATTTATCAAAAACAAATTGTCTAATTATGAAAAGATATCTGCAATATCACAAGAATGGACACCAAATACCAACCATTGCTTTATGTGCAAGCATATATTATTGAGTGCTCGAAATCAAAAGCGAATGATTGTTTTCAAAATTTTCTTGTAAAAAATTCGCAACATCATCATTGTCTGCACAGCTTTCACAAAATGAATTTTAATTTGTCTTTTTTTTTTTAATCCATGTCCTTGCTATTTAATTCTACTTTACGTAAAAAGTGGTGCTGGTGTCTCCGAAAGTTGATTCCGAAGCTGGACTCCGACAAGACCCAATGGCAGGCAGAGGCTTTTAGCTCAAGGACAGGGGCTTTTCAAAACCAGTTGCGAATTTGAGACGAGAGGCGTAATTTTCAGGAGGGAAAAGAACGTTTCTGCATGTTAACATCATACTACTATCGGACTGATCGAATCGAAGGCACGTCCTGAGATCCATGCAACGATGTGGACAAAGAATTCCTGGAAGTAGACGATGCACGGGTTTCGCTCGACAGTCTATACAGGGAGAATGTTGATGAGGAGATGAGACCAGACGAACATCAAGAAAAGCTGAGGATACATATAGGACCGATCCAAAGCTTCTAAATGTACTACTTATAGCATATACATGATGCCCCCCCATCTGAGCCTTTTTTCACAAACCTGAAACCTGGAAAAAGGCATACATGCCATAGATAACTTCACTTGCGTGACATTCATAACTACAGCGATATTCCAGGAGTTCAATCCAACGATGCAACAGACATTCCATAGTAAAGGCACACATCCGAGATTCAGGTTAATGGTGAGACCAGTGTTCTGTTGCCATCAGCATATTAGACCACATTCCTCAGGTCCAACTCTAAAAATGTACTCACATTTTGCTCGCATGTGCATTGAACAATGAGTGACGACCTTCAGCAATTATCTCCCCCGTCGCTTTGTTCCTCATAAGTACAATGGTTGCACAATAGCCCCCCTTTTGTCCTAGAACCTTTGAAGTAATCTCTAGCTCATCCTGCAATATAAGGTGGAAATCCATGACTGTCCGACATGTACATAATTGAATTCAAAAGGCAATCCTGGTGTAATAAACAATACGAACCCAGTGTCATAAAGTTGTCTAATCAGTTGACATAGTAATGCAGCTGTATTAGGCTATACTTACTCGAGATTTCAGTTAATTACTTCATCTATACGCCAAATAAGAGCTCTATTAGTGCAGATCGAGCAAGAGGCTTTTTTTAAATAGGTGGTGCACGTTGGTTGATTGTTCCAAAACTCAATAACTTGGCAGGCAAGTTACAGCAACCAAAACACAATTTGACGACGTAGGACTCTCTCATAGCCAAAAAAGAAAGGACAAGAAAAGAAAAGATCATTGCCAGAGTGATAAACAATGCTCATGAAACCACCTCGTGTTGCACAAAATCATCCTCCATCCAACCACTGTGATATTTAACTACCAGGCCATCTATAAAAGACGAAACTTTATGAAAAGGCCTAAACAACTGCTAAAGGCAATCGGGTCCGCGCATTACTTTCACGTTTGGAGAGCAAGGAGGTGCATCATATATACATTCAGAGCATCAACTAAGCCTCGGAGGATTGAGAGTCAAAGGGCTTGCTCACATTGATCTTGGCCGGAGAGAGGTAGGAGATCGACATGTTAACAGAAACGCTGATCGGGATACCCTCGACGTGCAGCACCGAGTATCCGATTTCATCGACCATGTTCGCGATCACACCTCGCGCCAAGTTCCCATCCCTATCCTGTCCCAAATTCATTGCAAAGCATGAATTGCAGCTAAAAATCGATTTGAAGGGCGATCACGTCGCTCACAACTACTATTGCAAAGACTTAGTCAGATTACAGGGCATCGTTCTCGCAGCCACTGTCTGCCAGCAGCAGCAGCAGCAGCACATCCATTTCCAGCAAAATCGAGCTCATCCTCTCGAATTTATCACCGAAACTGATAATTGCCATCGAAAAGGCACGCGCGATTCGGGGAAAAAGCAAGACGACGCGCGGTTTCAGAGAATCGGGAAGGAGAGGCGAGGTTTCGAGGGACTCACGGTGAGGCGAGGAGGGACCTTGAAGGAGCAGACGACGAACCCCGGTTCGACTCGGTCGACTCGGAGGCCCCTCAGAGAGAAGTTCTCGTAGAAGCTGGGGTTGTCGCCGGCTCGGCGAGGAGGGACGGCGAGGCGCGACACCGCCTCCGACGCCTCGTCGCTGACGCTGAGGTATTGCTTCGCCTTCTCCATCGATGGTGGGCTCGGTCGTGGGGAAGAAGCTAGAGTTTAAAGCTTTATGGGGAAATGCGGGCACGGGCCCAGTGGGCCTGGCCCCGAGAAACGCTGCGGATTCGAAATTGGGCCACGAGACAATAGACTCGCGATAGAACAGTGCAGTGGAAAGTTATTTATTATTGTTAGTAATATGTATTCTATTTAGACTCGGTTCATTTCACGGAAAATGTGGCGTTTTAAAGAAATATTTTCTAGGAAATCATTTTTTAGAAAAACGTAACTTATTTTCCTATATTCATATGAAACCTGAAAATGAAGCAAAAATATTTTCCGCTATTCAGTAGAGAAAATATTTTCCTTTATACACACTTTTTTTCAATAAATTTATTATTATTTTATTTTAAAATAAAATTTTAACTATTTATTATTTAAAAAATCGATTTTTACTTATTTATTAAAAATCCATTATTAATTTGTTTTTTCTTTTTCCTTTTTCCTTTTTATGTACTCTCTCTTCTTCCTTGGCCAATCATCGACCATGGCGATAGCTAGCGACTGGCCATAGACAAGCCTTGAGCTTGCCTTCCTAGTGAGGCTCAAGGTGAGCTGAAGGCTCGCTGACCTTTGGCGAGCTTAGGCTTGCCCACCTTTGGCTAGCTCAGGTTCACGGCTTGTTAGTGAGCTCACCCGATTGGCGGGCTAGAGCCTTCGGCTTGTCCATCTAGCAAGGCCAAGGCCGACGAGCTCAAGGCTTGCACTCGCCAATCTAGTGGGCGATGAGCCTAAGCTTGCCTTCTTTGGTGAGCTTAGGCTCGTCCGTGGTCTACCACTGGACAACGGACGGCCTGCCAAGGAATGAGAAGAAATAAAGAAAAAAAAAGGAAAATATAGAAACTTTTAGAAAATAAAAAGAAAAAGAAAGAAGTGGGGACTAGTAGGGGTGTTAGATAAGAGAAAGTGTGGAAAATATTTTCCCCGACTTAAAAAATGAAAAATATTTTTTCCCATTTTAGAAGATTTTTTTCTTTTATGGAAAATATTTTCTCTCCAATGCATTAATTTTCCATGAAATGAATAATGGAATCCGAAAAATATTTTCTTGAAATTATTTTCCATGAAATAAATGAAGCCTTAATTTTGTATTATTTTCTATATATATATTAAGCTTTTATAGCAATTAAGGGTAAAAATTATATTTTCTTCCCAAAAGAAAAGTTGAATATATACTAAAAGTCACCCACCGGTGAGCAGCTGAGTTAGTTCGGCTTTGGGCATTTTATCGCAGAGGTCCCAGGGTCGAAACTCCACAGCTGTTAACACGTCTTAAGTGGGGGCCCTGGTGATGGATTCTTGGCTAACTCCCCTCCAGGTATAGTTAGTGGTTGTCGCTGGGCCTGTGGTCATGCGCTCCCGTAAGATTGAGCCAAGTCGGATTCTGGATATATATATACTAAAAGTCACACACACATTACAATGCTAAAGAAAAAATAAATAAATAAGAGTTAACGCCCCTAGCTAAATGAAAGTTTAAGAATTGTCGTGTGATAGTTGAAAATTTAGGGGTGCAAGAGTGAAAAATGATTCAAGAGTATTTTGTGTAGGGTTGTATTAAATGTCAAGATATCTCAACTTGAATTGCCAAGAGGGGCAAAATATAAAGTTGAATCCACAATCACTTAGAAATTTAAGCTAATAAGTTACGTATCAATTCTAATATACTAACTGCTCTACATCACATTAATTTTCTAATGAAGGATTCTTCTAATATAACCCACTCGCATGTGCATTTTAATAATGCCTTTGCCCAAATCAACACAAAAAATCTGTGGACTCATGTGGCTCGAGCCAGGTTTGATGGCCCTATAGATTGCTAAGGCCATAAATGGGTCAAATCATAACCAAGAAAATGTGTACCACAAATCAAGTTATCGGATTAGGAGTGTAATCAAATTGAATCACGTAGATATATTACCAAGGCCGAGCTTGTCTCTACAACTTGCATATTTGATGCTCGAAACTCGACTCAAGCTCAATTGAATATTAAATTTTCTACTCAAGGTCCACTTGATTAACAAATATTTATAATCAAGTTTGACTCAACTCCATCGTAATTTAGTTACAAATACAACTTGTGCTCGAGTTTTGCGGGTTAATTTTCTTTTTCAAGTATTCAATGTTTATTTTTTACAATGATTCTATGTAATAATCAAAGCTTGATTATACTTTATTATGTTCAGAGCATATCGAGATGAGTATTGACAAGCCTAAGTTCGACATGATGAGTAACTCGAATTCGAGCTTGACTCGAGCAGAGTAGTTATCCGGTCGAACCAATGGGATTTGGGAAGAAAACTAAAAAGAAAAAAAGGGAAGAAAAGAGGGCAAGTGAAGGAGCAAGTGAAGGAGTAGCTCACCGGTGCTGGGACAGCATTTAAGAAAGATTCCAACAACAACGATGTTTCGTCAAGGCTGCATCGGTTCCGAGGCCAGAGATGGTTTTGGCCTTTAGCGGAGTTGACTTAAAAAAAAAAACAAAGAATAACAATATTGGGAAGCGGCAAAATTAAGAAATGATTTCACGAACGGGTTGTCCCCCCATGGGCTCTTGTCTCGTGCCATCGTAACCCGCGAAAGAAAAAAGATGCCGAATACCGATATGGAGCTTTGCACGAGCTCTCAAGGCCCTGGCCACCTCTGTCATCATGCCACTGCCTAATTTCTCTTTTCCTTTTTCTATTTTTTGGGTACGATCCGACGTTAATGACGTGTTAAGCAAATAGAAATACCAAAGAGTTTTTAGATATAGATAAGTCCTTAAAAAGACTCAAGGAAGATTTCGAGAGATGGGACTTCCCACCGTCTTTTGTTTTCCTACTCGGGAAAAAAATTATCGACCAATCAACGAGGCGTGAAGCAAATAGAAATAGCAAATATTTTATTATGCATGACAAATATAGGGGAAATTAGAACATTTTCTCAATAAACATTTCCTTCATGAGTATGGTTAAGGAGTATCTTAGGAGTACTCTTGAATAGTACCACTTTCTTTATTTGGTATACATAATGCACTAGTATGATTTATAGCCGAAAGTCTATTTATGATGGGATTACTTGAAGTTTTATTGTATTATCACAGATATGATTTATATTTCCTAATTTTATCATTGGATGTTTGAAAACAAGAATATAATTTGAAATTGATGCAAAAGGCATCTCGTTTCAAAATTCTTTGTGTTGCACATAACGCCTGCCGAGAGAAGGAAACTCGTTGTTACCCTAAATCTTTAATTTCAAAATGTATTTATGTAGAGGGTGCATAAATCTCAAATAACAAGAAAATGATTAGTTAAAAACATATTTCATGTGAAGAGATTTACTACATGCTCGGCTATTAGAATTTTCATAGGCTTATCAGACAAGCTTATCAATCTCGAACTTTTGGATCTTTAGTGGTTTAGAGTAATCACAACTCAAACTAAACATTTAGCAATGAGTACACAACCCTTATAAGATTATAGAATATTGAATCTTTACGGTATCAAAACTTAGCCTCACGAAATTACAAATCACAATCAAATCATTGACATGAATTGGAGACTGCATTTCATAAAAGTTGCTATAGAAAAAAGAGAACAAACAAAGAATTCCAAGACCAAAAGTTTATAAGCTTGTCCATTAAATGTTGATTAATCTATCTAACTACCCTAGACACCGTTAAATCATCATCAAAGAAAAGTAAAAAGGAAGTCGAATATGTATTTTAATTTTGCAATTCGGTCAATTTGGAGGGAAAAAAAAGATCAATTGGGTTGTGAGTATAGAAAAGATTAATTTTTCGCCATGCGTATTTCTCCACCGTAGAGCAACCGACCGCAAAATACATACGGATACGGTTACGTATACCTTCCGAAACGGAAATATAAATACTCCGAGAAAGGGTTTATACGGGGTTTTCGCTTCACTTCACGTTCACCTAACCTGAAGAGCTCCCAACCGAAACTGCACCGATCTTCACTCACCGAGTCACTCATCCACCCGCTCACTCGCTCACCCGCTCACCCTCTCTTTCCCTGATATGCACCGGCCGCGTCCGCCGCCGTCGATCCACCAATGACCCACCAGGCCCGAGCCCAGACCCACCACCTCTCCACCTGCCCCCGCCACCCCACCGCCACCCCCCACCGGCTGCTGCGCCTCCTGCCTCCGGGAGCGCCTCGCCGGCATCGACCCGTCCACCCACCAGGAGATCGCCAGCCACTCGAGCCACCCCCTCCGCCGCTGCAAATCCTACTCCTCCGCCGGGCGCGATGGGCTCTCCGCCGGCGTCGTCTCCGCCGAGCCCCGCCGCAAGTCCTGCGACGTCCGGGGCCGGAGCACCCTCTCCGATCTGTTCACCCTCGACGATGGAGGGAAATGTGAGAAAGGCGAGGCCTTGTTCGGGTTGAGGGAAGAGGATGAGAATGAACAGGAGCCAGAGGAGGCGGAGGAGGAGGGGGAGGAAATTAGGGTTTGCGCGAGAAGCGTCCAAGCGAATGAGAATGTCGTCCACAATGGGAGTGTCGACGAGGGTTTCGACGATGAGGCGGAGTTCAAGACCATGAAAGAGCTTATAGATCTCGAGTGGCAGAGCAAGAAGCAGACGAGGAAGAACATCAGGGGTTTGTTGGAGGCAGCTTCTGTGTTTCGCCGGAGATTAGGGAAATGGCGCCGGAAGGAGAAGATGGAGAAGCAATGTGGCGGTAACGGTGACGATCTGGGGGTTGCAGAGGATGCGACAGGAAGGAAGATCAGTCTGAGGAAGTTGAGGGAAGCACAGTCTGAGGTCGGAGAGTATGGATTAGGAAGGAGATCGTGCGATACGGATCCGAGGTTTTCGGTTGATGCTGGTAGGGTCTCGGTCGATGAGGTGCGGTGCTCCTTGGACGAGCCGAGGGCATCTTGGGATGGGTATCTGGTTGGGAGGAGTTATCAGTACCCGCGGCTCAATCCAATGGTGTCCTTCCTCGAGGACGTGAAGGTGATCGATATAGGTTTCAAGAACAGGGTTTTGGTTGAAGACCAGTTGAATGTGGTGAATGAGGAGGGTGAGAGGAGCCCAGGTGGGTCTGTTCAGACTAGGGATTATTACAAGGATTCGCAGAGGCGGGGGAGGAGTTTCGAGCGGTTGAATTCCGCTAGGAAGGGAAGTTTAGTGGATGATGATGTGAAGTTGGTATCGAATATGAAGATCTCTCCTGCCTCCACAGAGTTATTTTACGGTGCAAAATTGCTCATTGCGGAGGAAGAATTGAGGGGTTCAAGCTCAAAGTCCAGCAACGATGGTAGGACCGAGAGTACCGAGTCTGCATCCAAGGATGATGGTTCTGTTGCTGGTGGGGTTGATGAGAAACGGCTCAAGAAGTTGCCCAGTTGGCGAAAAGCATGGAATGTTTGGGGTTTGATTCAGAAGAGGAGCGAGAACAAATGCGCCATTGAGGAACATCATGCTGCTGAAAATTTGGAAGAACAGCCGCCGCGAGTCTCCAATGGAGAAGCAAATGGTGTTATATGCCAGAAGCTCAACCGCAGTTACAGTCGGAAATCTTCCAAGATCGACGGGCCTGGGTCTTTGAATGGTACAGGAGTTGCTGAGAGCGAAGGGATTGGCTTGAGGATGAGGGAGGAGTCTCTGTTAACAAGGAATCGGAGTGTGAAATACTCTCCAAACAATCTCGACAATGGTCTGCTGAGATTTTACTTGACTCCATCAAGGAGCTACGGAAGTAAATCTGTCAAGAGTAGGCTGCGGAAAGCACACACTTTGGCAAAGGGTGCTGTGTAATGTGCTGTATCTGTCGTCGAAAAAGAATTTGATGCTGTAAACTGTAAAGACATGCAAAATCTGTGTATTTCTCTCTTCTTCCTCGTTAGTTATAAGAACAGTATGTCATCAGTTCCCTTCTTCCATTAGCAATGATGCGAATGTTGACTCTTTGGCAACCTTTGTTTTCTATGAATTATATATAATTTTGGCAGAATAGCAGATTTACTTAGGGCCGGCTACATGTGGATGGAAGCAAGAAAAGTTCTTTCTAGTGGAGCAAAATTATTGTTAACATCTGATATGCACGAACATGACTCCATGGACTGGGATTGCATTGTGAATTTTCTTACTGTGGAATTAGTGGGCTCACTCTCCCTCTCTTTGATGCATTTATCAGATGTAAATGGCTGAACAAGAACTTTCTCTGGGATGACTCAGAAAACTTATGGAGAGGTAGGATGAAACGTTTTCCTTGTTAACTGGTTTCCAGCTTACTGAGGAGGCTCGGACGATGGTCACTACTACAGTCATTGGTTCTGTTAGAGAAAAAAGTAGGCGATCTCATTATTGTCCTTTACAGTTTTCTTTTTGTTGTTAGGAAACATTCCTACTGTCATTAGTCAACAAAGTTCATGCTATGCTGCTATATACCTTGCACGATATGGTGAATCTAATGAACAACATGCATGAGACAGTCGGCTGGGTTTCGACGCTTTTGCTAGAGATTCAGACATGTTGAAACTGTGCAGTAGAAACTAGAATGCATGTCCTCATTGTAAATTTGAACTTTGGAAAGATTTCTCAAAAAAAAGCCTTTGAGCAGCGCGTGCTTATCAAGGATTTAAGCCCACTCACTTGGCAGAGGTTTTCTTTCTTCAGTTCCAATCCCGGGATATCAGCATTGGCAGTCTGAATCTCTTGCAACACAGTGGACATCGAGTCTGCCATAATTTTCTGTTCAGAGATTATCCGAGCTATTGCTGCCTAGATCAACTTGAGGCGGCTATCAACTTCAGCTCGCTTAGATTGGAGCTGAGAATTTGTTCATCGATTTCTTACACAACCAATGACTTGGAATCTATCTGAGACTGGAGATTCCCTCCTCTCTTCTTCAGCTCACTTGACTCTTCCTTAACAGACAAATACTTGTGCTTCTTGGCCTAAATATCTCCGAAATTTTTGTTAGCCTGCTTGGTGATCTGGGATTTCTTCTACGAGCTTCAACTTAAGCAGTTGATCAACAGTCAAGATGGATTCCTTATGGGCTTGTCTACTGAAAAACGTATCTCTTGCAGGTTCTCTGAGGATAGCAAGCATGAGAAATCCAGGGCAAGAATGGAAGAAAGCTTCTCATGATAAGTAGACATTTCCTCTACCTGATCAGAACCTACACAAGTCGAAGGAGTTGATACGTTAACTTCATCATGATGCTGAGAAAGAATATGTTTCAAAGAATTCAAATAGCCATCAACATCTTCACAGAATTGAGCCCGAAGGCCCTGGACTTTTCCCATACTTGTGCTTTAAAAGCTTTTGACGCATAGCAGCTAGAAACGTTGCTTTGGTCTGAAGCAACGTCCTCACTTTCATTTGCAGAGTCAGAGCCATATTTTGAGTATTCACTTGTATCACTTGTACCATCATCCTTTAGATAACGCAGGTTGATTACAGACTTCATTTCCAGTGTTGGCTGGAGCTGGCATTTTGTAAATGGTCGAGTTCTGCACCTAGGGAACTGCAGAAACGTTTTGATGTAGAAATTTCCAACAAAGTCCTATGTATTTGACAGAGAATCAAGTGTGAATCGAAATCTCATCAACGGGAACAGGAGATTTCAGCCACATGTTTAATCTGTCGACATGAAACAAGGAAAAATTGCATCAGAATGGAGGGAAGGATCTTGTTGACACATTAATATTCATGTTTTCATGGAAATGTAGGCTGCTGGAGGGAAATTTGAAGATGAATAGAGTACAGCTAGGCCATTGAGAAAAGTAAAATAAGCTGTATGTCTGTAACTATTCAAATGTCCCATAAGGCCAATAATGCCATGTCATTGGTGCAGCGCACATGCTTTCCTTGTGATGGTTTGTGATACTGCAGATTTTGTTTCACCATTCAAATGATGCAAATCTTGCTCGATTATGTGCTAGCTCTGTTATCTCTTCTCAACATGGGCATGGACACTTAACAGAAACTTGTGAATGGACTGGAGGCATCGAGTTTGCTTCCAGTTTAGATATCTACACCTTGTGCATTGCCTCTGGACTACTTTTTTGTTTTCTTTCACAAACTCTACTATTTGATGCAGCACAAACCTTCAACAGAAACCTAGCTACCTTTAACTATGGCCCCTGAATTTCAAGCAGCAAAGTCCATGGGAGGATGTAGTGGAGTATTTAGTTTTTAATTCATCGAAGATTAAAATTTGAAGACTGTGCTGCAATGATGAGTGAGCCCAAACTTCAGTGTTTAAACATCAGGTTTGTCCCAATTTTGGAGCAGAAGGCATGTAGAGATGATGCAAGTGGCAAAAGCGTCTCCGACATACCAAAGTTCAGCTCTTTAACCAAGCTTCATGCGAATTATATCTGACTCCACACTACTCTTGGAAGGGCTTCTGCAAAACTCTTGTCCGGAATTTATCAAAGAAGGGAGGTTCTGGATAAGAGCAGACAAGTCATCCTTCTCTTTCTTTTTCAACAATTCAGTTGATATCCCAGTTCTTCAAGTTTCTCGCAAATCTCAACTGTTCAACAAGAAACCAAGTTTCCTTCTGCTGATCCAAAGACAGCGCCAAACTCTAATGGAGGCCCACCGTTAGATTTTACACCTTTATACTAAATTTCTTTCTGAAAGTTGAGGACTCATCTTGGGTCTGAAGGCTCTGTGCTTCTGAACGTGCGAACCTCACACGAAGCAAATGGGGGGACTAGCACTTCGTTTCTTATACTCACCGTCAATATTCTTTTGCCTTTTACTAAAGAATATCGTGTTCTCGTCACAATCAGTGGCATATGCTTATTTTTGGAGGGGCTTCTTCAGCCGAAGGAGCTCCTACAAGACACAGTTGAAAAACTGTTCATGCATAGCATGACAAGGAGAGGTGTTCTTGCAAATCAGAGAACCCGTGCCTTGGAGGCGTTGGAAGCAGTTCAACACTTGGCATTCTGCAGATTGCTTTCAACACTTGCATTCTCTGGAACGATAGATGACTCATTCTGCAAATTTCTTTCAACACTTGCATTCTCTGGAACGATAGATGACTCTGAAGTCGCTAGTGCATGCTTCTTCCCTTGTGGTTATAAGTAAGCCTTCAGTTTACAGAGATCAGGTTTAACCCCTCCGTGGATGGTAGCAAAGGCACGCATAAATAAGCATCAGAAGGTAGCAATGTCTCAAGTCTCAACCATTGTTCAAGCGACCTCAATTTTATACCCTTTTGACTGACATTTCATATATGACCATCTTCAAGTTGTAAGGGCTCATATAATCACAGAGAGCTCATTTATGGAGGCTTTCCTTGCTGAGAAGTAGTCAGCACATGTGGCAACGTTGGATTCAGAGGAAGATGAAACGGGAGCATGATTGAGGCTTTCGGTTAACAAAGAACACCATGTCCGTGGGCTCGCAATCCTCAGAATTTTCAGGCTCGAAAACTGGACTGTTGGCTTCGAATCAACATTGTCACAGGACCAGGTTGTGCTTAAAAAATGCATAACCTATGGAGCACCTGTTTCTTGCAACTGCTATGCTCATTAACATAAAACTCACCAATATAAAATGAACGAACTCTGATTCAGTTTAATCAGCTTTGCTTATTCATGTATGGAGTGGTACTTCTATCGTCTGTTGGGCTCTCACATATTCAGTCACTGCCAACAAACAAACAACACATATCTATTGCTTTCTCTAAGCCAAGCCAAGCGACTGCAGAAACTTTCTTTATGAGGACGGGATTCCAACTCTCAACCTAAATCGGTATGCCACCATATCCGAACCGCCTATCTCGTTTCAATCGTCTCATCTCAACTCCACCGGAGGTTTTTCATGAGTCTTCCGAGTCTGCTATCGTTCCTCTCTCCTGCGAAGAGAAACGGTGAAACGGAGTCCCACACAGGGACTGAGAAAGGCATCGTGAACCATGGCAGGAAACAAAACAGGAGGGTGGGCTACGTCGCAAAGCATACCTTTCTCGGCCTTTTGGCTAAGATCAAGTGTAGTATCTGTTCTTATCAGTTTAATATCTGATACGTGGGCCATCGGTCCACATGATATTAAATTAATTTTTTAAGGGGGAGAGGTCGCCACAGTAGCTTGCTACTGGGCTTCTCACGCGTCTCTCGGGCGTTGCACTACGGCCCTTGCCTGGCGCACCCCACCAAGCCCAGTCCAATCTACTTGTATTTGAATTCGATTAATTTATTTTCTAGTAAATATTTTTTTATTTTTTTTGAAAGAATAGAATTCAGAAGAATTCGAATTTGGAATTCTAATCCATTCTAAAATTCTATTAAATCATAGAAATTCTATTGATTAATTATATTTCTATTAAGTAACAAAAATAGTAACTAATCCAAATTTTATTAAATATTAAATAATAAAATATAGTATAAACTATACTAATATACCTAAAATATGTATAAAATATGTAATAAATATAAATACTAAATACAAAATAAATACTAAACAATAAATTTTAATACAAAATTAAATATATATTCTATATATAGAAAATATCTATTTTAGAATAGAAAGAAATTAAAATATAGAAATAAAAAATAGGAAAAAATAAAAACGAAAATTGTAAAATTTTCCCTCAACTGAGGAAGCTCTTGATACGGTATTTGTAATATCTATCTTATGATACGGTATTTGTTGAATGGTCTCTTTTGTAAAATTGTTTTAAACAGGTGCGGTTTAAGATGGTGAAATTGATAAGAGTTGATAGAATCATCAAATCGTGCAGATTTTGATCTTTGTCAATTGACTGAGTTAGTCCTAAAAATAGAAAAATTGGACCGAACAACTGAGGCTCTCATGTAATAGAGATTTCGAAAAATATGTTCTGCATCATATTTGTCCTAGCGCTGCATGAGTTGAAGTCAAATTTGGGCCTTCGAATACAATTGATTGAGGAACGACTTTGGACCTTTATTTTGAGATTGGTTCCAACAGATAAGCAAGTTTGACCCATTTACCATTTTAGGCACTTGAGAAATCTGATCGCCCTTTCTTGGATGAGAAAAGTCCATAATACTATTCAAATAAAGGAGAAATGGACAATAACAATTTGACAACTTGCTTATCTGTTAAGCAATATAAAACCTTATTTTCTTTTTGTTTCTTTTCTTAAGATATGACTAGGCGTTTGCTTTTTCCCTTGTGGGTCATAAGCCAACCTTCGATCTATAGACATCAGCTTAGCCCCTTAACGGAAAATGACAAAGGCATGTAGAGATAATTTAAGATGGTAAAAATGTCTTCAGATTTAATCGATGATAATAAGATCTCATCAAATCACTTGCATGGTTTCAAATCATAGACACTAGGAATGGGAATGAGCTTGAGAAATTAGTGTCTCGTGGTGCCTGGTTGTGAACAAGGAAAAATTTTCTCTGTGAAAAATGCTTCACAAGGCATTTGGTGGGGTGGGACGGAGTTGGTATTAGTCCTGCCCCTTTTGTATATTTTGGGTAAATTATATACTGATTACAAGTACTGTATTAAAATTGCGATTATTATATTATATAACTTTTCTAATTTAGCATCCACTTAATTTAAAATAAAGTAAAATAAAAAACATGTTATTTAGTTAATATTAGAAACACATTGTCATAAATAAGTAGTGCTACGTTTACAATTCCTTAATATAAAATACAAATAAGCTTAAAACTAATGAACCTAAAAGGGCCTCCAGTTCTTCTCATATGACATCCCACATAGGATAGAAGGCAAGAAAATGACAATGAAGCCGGTCAGAAAAACGTGAGGTTGTCTTGAAGAAAAATCACGCAGCCATGTGGTGAGCACAAAGCGAACTATTCTTTCGCCTTTTACTAAAGAATACCGTGTGCTCGCCACAATCAGTGGCATACGCTTATTTTTGGAGGGGCTTCTTCAATCGAGGAGGCTCCTAAAATATAGAGTGGAAGAACTGTTCATACATAGCATGACAATGAGGGAGTTGCTCTTGCAAATTAGATATCCCATACCTGAAGCGTTGAAAGCAGTTCAACATTCTGGCATTTTACAAAGATCAGGTTTAACCCCTCTGTGGATGGTAGCAAAGGCATGTAGAAATAAGCAAAAGAGGGTAGAAATGTCTCAAGTCTTAACCATTGTTCAAGCGACCTCAATTTTATACCCTCTGACTGACAGTTTATATGTGACCATCTTCAAGTTGTAAGGGCTCATATTATCACAGAGAGCTCATTTATGGAGGCTTTCCTTGCTGAGAAGTAGTCAACACCCGTGGCAACGTTGGACTCAAAGGAAGACGAAACAGGAGGATGATTGAGGCTCTCAGTTAACAAAGAACACCATGTCCATGCGTTCACAACCCTCGAAACTTTCAGGCTCAATAACCGGACTGTTGGCTTCGACTCAACATTGTTACTGGACCTGGTCGTGCTTCAAAAATGCATAACCTGTGGAGCACCTGTTTCTTGCAATTGCTGTCCTCATTAACATAAAACTCATCAATATAAAATGAACGAACTCTGATTCAGTTTAATTGGCTTTGCTTTTTTATATATGGAGTGCTACTTCTATCATCTGCTGGGTTCTCACATTTTCAGTCGCCGCCAACTAACAAACAGCAAATATCTATTGCTTTCTCTAAGCCAAGCCAAGCTAAGCCAAGCCAAGTGACTGCAGAAACTTTCTTTACGAGGATGGGATTCCAACTCTCAACCTAAATCGGTATGCCGCTGTATCCGAACTGTCTGCCTCGTTTCAATCGTCTCATCTCAACTCCACCGGAGGTTGTTCATGAGTCTTCCGAGTCTGCTATCGTTCCTTTCTCTTGCGAAGAGAAACAGTGAAACGGAGTCCCACACAGGGACTGAGAAAGGCATCGCGAACCATGGCAGGAAGCAAAAGAGGAGGCTGGGCTGTGTTTCAAAGCATACCTTTCTCGGCCTTTTGGCTAAGATCAAGTGTAGTATCTGTTCTTATCAGTTTAATATCTGATACGTGGGCCATCGGTCCACACGATATTAAATTAATTTTTTTAGGGGGAGAGGCCGTCACGGTAGCTTGCTACTGGGCTTCTCACGCGTCTCTCGGGCGTTGCACTACAGCCCTTGCTTGGCGCACCCCACCCAAGCCCAGTCCAAATGAATTTGCTTCTTAGTCGTGACATATTCTGGGTTTGCGTGCTTAAATATGCGAGGACGATGCTTTTGTGTTGCGGAACCAGACCGCTGACTCTGTCTGCGTTGTTGAATAACTGGGTTTTGGCTGTAGGGGCCCAAACAAACATCGCCAAGAAGAATTCTATAGACTAGTGGGATCTGTCTCGTGTTTCTCTAGTTTCTCTAGTTTTTTCGTGCGAAGTGGTTCTGTTTTGTTCTTATTAAACGACGACCATTGGAGTCCTTTTATGATGGTGAATGTCCCACAAATTCAGGGCGCTCCTTTTCAAACACACCCAACCACAAATGTAACCTAACCTGACTTGACCGAATTTCCCCTAATATCCTAAATTGGTTTTTGAAATTTTCCCTTATTACAACAAAGATATTTTTTTCCCGTAAGGATACGGAATTTGTTGAACGCTCTTTTGACAATTTGCAAAATTGCTTTAAACGGTTGCATTTTAAGATGGTGAAATTGATAAGACTTGACATAATCATAAAATCATGCAGATTTTGATCTCTGTCAATGACTGAGTCAGTCCCAAAAATAGAAAAATTGGATCAAACAATTAGGGCTCGCATGTAATAGAGAGATTTCAAAAAATGAGCTTCGCATCGTATTTGCCCAAAGCGCTACATGAGATGAAGTCAAATTCTGGCCTTCGAATACAACTGATTGAGGAATGACTTTGGACTTTATTTTGAGAGGGGTTCCAATAGATAAGCAAGTTTGATCCATTTACCATCTTAGACACCTAAGAAATCTAGTTGCCCTTTCTAGGATGAGAAATGCCTATAACACTACTTAAATAAAGGAGGAATGAATAATAACAGTTCATTAACTTTCGTATAATGCTTATTTGATGCTATAATCTTTTAAGTGATCATATAAGTGCAATATGTTCTAAAAATCAATCATTTTTATGTGATGCTTTATATGACGCCAGCTATTTATGTCGTCAGAAAATCACATGTGGTATTATTTTAAAATAAATAATTTAGCGTGACTTGTCGGAGATGTCAAAACTCGATATATAAATCACATGATGTTATTTGGCAATATAAATTTGCCCAGAATTGAGAAATTAAGTTAATCTTATTCCATAAACCAAACTAGTAACCTCAAATTGAGAAATTATGTTTAATTTTTCTCCCTAAAGATCCTAGCCCCAAATTCTAGTTTCAATTAGAACAGATTATTCAATAGCGAGGCGCCCCGTCTCATCCCATGATCGGGAAGGTGTCGATGAAACTGAACATGGACTTCATTGGAAGGTTCAACACCGTCAGTGGTTGTGGAGGCAGGAGTGACGGGTGCCACGGAGGGTGATAGAGAGACTAATGATGGCGGTGATGGTGATGGGGTGGCGGTCGGAGCAGGAGGGCAGCTCATGTGGTGTCCAAAGTGAGTCATCGATTTTGGTTTATAATTGACAGGAGTGGCTAGGGTTTGGATTGACAACTTGATTAGCCCCAAATTCTCAAATCGGGGGCAAGAAAAAGCTTGAAGGACATTGCTTTAAAACATTTTCAATGTCATCTCTTCAGCGAGTCATATTGCATCATTGAGGACTTTCAGACCAGGGCAATCAAATGTAATTTAAGTTTATGTTTTTAAAAGTTGACACTTAAGTGATTGTTAGAAAAATTATAACACTAAAGTGAACATTTATGATTGGAAATGTGACTTTCCCAAACATTTATTATTTCTCCTCACACATTCTAAATTCTTTTTTTTTTTTTTTTTCGTTTCTTTTCTCAAGACATGACTAGGTGCTTGCTTTTTTCTTGTGGGTCATCAACCAACCTCTAGTCTATAGACATCAGCTTAGCCCCCTAATGAAGAATTGCAAAGGCATGTAGAGATAATTTAAGACGGTAAAAATGTATTGAGATTCAATCATTGATAATAAGATCTATGGTTTCAAATCATAGACACTAGGAATGGGCACGACTCAAGAAATCAACATCCGGTGGTGCCTTGTTGTGAATGAGGCAAAATTTTCTCTATGAAAAATGCTTCACAAGGCATTTGGTGGGGTGGGATGGAGCTGGTATTAGTCTCGCCCCCTTGTATATTGATTACAAGTAGTATATTAAAATTTTGATTATTATATTATATAACTTTTTCTAATTTATCACCCACTTAATTTAAAATAAAGTAAAATAAAAAAGCATGTTATTTAGTTTATATTACAAACACATTATCATAAAATAAGTAGTGCTAAGTTTACAATTCCTTAATATAAAATATAAATAATCTTAAAAGTAACAAACCTAAAAGAGCCTCTACTTCTTCTTATGTAACATCCCACATAGGATAGAAGACAAGAACATGACAACAAAGCCACTCAGAAAAACATGAGGTTGTCTCAAAGGAAGAGTCACACAGCCATGTGGTGAGCACAGAGCGAACTATTCTTTTGCCTTTTACTAAAGAATACCGTGTGTTTGCCACAATCAGTGGCATACGCCTATTTTTGGAGGGGCTTCTTGTAATATATGGGCCAAGAGTTAGCCCAGTCCTTTTTCCCTTAAAGTTAGCCCAACCCACATTTATTTTTCTTCTTCTTGCTGCGTGCGAGCTGCTGAAGAAGGAATAAATGTGGGCTGGGCTGACTTTAAAGGAAAAAGGACTGGGTTAACTCTTGGTCCATTTATTACAGTTTTATAAGTTGTCAATGTTAGAGGTGTGAGTGCAGAACTAATTTCATATCGAAGCCCTTGCTAAAAATGATCTACCTTGTCCTGCTCATTAGACACAACATTCTCGGCAAATCTACTCATTTGATTAAAGCGGACTGCATACTCCAAGACAATAGAGTCACCTTGAGATATGTGAATAAAATCACTTTTCATCTTTTGCTGAAATGAAATGGGGAAGAATTGAGCATTGAAAGCCTTCTTGAAGTCCTCCCAAGCTAATCACAGGATTCCTATCTCCAAGGGCAGGCTTCATTCCTTCCCACCAATGCTCCGCTTCACGCTCCAAGTATCGAGTGGCAAAGCTAACCTTCTTGTCCTCGGGAACACATTCAGCTTCAAAGATCCCCTCAATCTTTCTAGTCCAATTCTCAGTTGTAAGAAGGTCAGCTTTTCCATCAAAAGTGGGTGGTTTTGCCTTTCTAAATTGGGCGAAGGTATAAGGGCCATTGACGCCATCTCCACTTAGTTTCTTTGCTTGGCGATACCAATGAATCATGGCCTGCATAAACTCAGTCAGGGGAGAGGGCCCTTGAGCTTCTTCTCTAACTTTTGCAAGTCGGGACTCCCATCATGTCGGTCTTCCAATCTCCTAAACGTTGAGGCGTATCTCTGGCATTGGGGATTACAACTTGCTTGCCTTTACTATTTCTACGAAGCGAGGCAAGTGTCTCCGAGTCACGCATGATCATCTGAATCCAATAATGAAGCGACAACTTAGTATCTAAAAATCTAGCGCACTTCTATCACACAATCTCACCACGTCCCACAACTACACCCAGAAAGATCAAAACTTAAGTTCTGATACCAATAAATGTCACACCCCAAATCACAAGAACTAGGGCATGACACGGCCATCCTTTAAGCAAAGGATACAACCTCAATAAACCAACATATAACCTTATATCAACATATATACATCCACTTATATATATGACAAAAGACATATGATTATAATATCAGAGTTGTCTAAAAACCATCAAAAGATACATACACCTCCTAAACAGCTAGCTTAAGTTCACTAACCAAGCCAGCTCATACCAAAAATTTCCCATAAGCAAAAAGTCCTCTCCGATAGGAATGCTCACGTCCTATTGGTGGCTCGCTGAGGAACCTGAAAAATATAAAGATGAGAGGAGTGAGCTATCACGGCTCAGTGAGTAACGCATTTTTTTCAAGCGGATCGAGAAATCACTATGCACATTTACAATACCAATATAATCCACTTTTAACATAATATATACATATTATAAATATCTCAAGAAAACAACAAAATAAGTACAAATGGTCGAATAAAACAACAAAATAGGTACCAATGATCGAATCCATTGGTCAATCTCATCAATCACATGCCAATGGTCTGTTCCATTGGTTAAACTCGTCAAAACACAAGTCAATGGTCCATTCCATCGACTAAACTCAAATCAAATGTCAATGGTCTACTCCATTGACTAAGCTCAGGCTCAAATGTCCAACCATGGTAACGTTTAACGCCCGTGATAAGACGACCAAGATTCCCCTCTTGGTTAGGTCTCCACTTACTATAAGCTGGTGGCTCGGCCCACAATGATATCCTAGACTAGTATGTGCATACCTATACACCCCTCAAGGTTCATAGAGACATTGAGCATCAACCAACAATCACAAATCCCCAATAATCCACAACAGAATCAGAATCATCTCACAATTCAAGCATTTAATAAATATGGAAATGCTTTACATAAATCAGAAGCTTTCCAAGATCCTTTGATAAAGGTTTTGCAAACCACTTTCAGGCAAATATCCCAACTAAAATCAAAGGACAGTTTTCTCACTCAAACAACAAATGGCAGTAAAAACCAATCATGTTTTTTATGCATCAAAGAATGCTCATTTTCAACTAATAACATATATTACCCATAATATCTTTTAAATATGAGTTTAAAATACAAGGAAGAAATAGTATCACTCACTTGGGAAAAGTCAAAAACCAACTAGGCCCTTAATTGAGCCGATGTACTCGAATTCCTAACAATTAATCCAAAAATAATATCAAACGACTGAGTAAATGGGCATCCTAAATAATGACTTGGCTATACTACGCCTATTTATCGATAATACGACACCTACATGCTAACAGAAAGCTCGCCTCAAAAAGAAACCTATTGCTACCCACGAGACACGATCACGCACTCAACTTCGTCGCATCATAACTTTCTCCACAAAATTCGGTTTCAAGCCAACTTATAGTCATTAGAAAGCCCTTTTGATGCACTACAACAACCCCAACTCAGCAGCCTCAAAACCTTCCCGAAAACAGCAGAAAATCATTCCCGAAGCTACTGTTCGGAATAGTGGCAAAATGCGCATCGAACTTCAAAATTCCATTATGGACAAACTGCAAGCTCAAATTGAGATCCACAAAATACTATAGCTTTATAACATCCTAAATTATCACACCCATAAAAATTTGCAGCTCAACGACTCAAAATCGGACTTCACTGCACAAATCTCCACAAACTCCGAATTTCAAGCCCTAATTGCTATTAATCATTTCCAAGGATGATTAAAGACCTTAATCACTTACCGGTGCCATGGAATGGAGTTAAGGTGAGTTGTGGAGTCGTTTGCAATGAGCACGTGGGAGTTTTGCCTCATTTTCCCTTTTCCTTCTTCTCCTTTCTTTCCTTCTCTTCCTCTTCTCTCGTTCTGTTTTCTGTTCTGTCTTTAGCAGTTCGCACGCAGCAAGAAGAAGGAATAAATGTGGGCTGGGCTAACTTTAAGGGAAAAAGGACTGGGCTAACTCTTGGCCCATATAGAACAAAAACAGAATCATCTCACAATTCAAGCATTTAATAAATATGAAAATGCTTTACATAAACCAAAAGCTTTCCAAGATCCTTTGATAAAGGTTTTGCAAACTACTTTTAGGCAAATATCCCAACTAAAATCAAAGGACAGTTTTCTCACTCAAACAACAAATGGCAGTAAAAGCCCGATCTTATTTTTTATGCATCAAAGAATGCTCATTTTCAACTAATAACATATATTACCCATAATATCTTTCAAATATGAGTTTAAAATACAATGAAGAAATAGTATCATTCATCTGGAAAAAGCCAAAAACCAACTAAGCCCTTAATTGAGCCGACATACTCGAATTCCTAACAATTAATCCAAAAATAATATCAAACGACCGAGTAAATGGACATCCTAAATAATGACTTGGCTATACTACGCCTATTTATCGATAACACGACACCTACGTGCCAATGGAAAGTTTGCCTCAACAGGAAACCTATTGCTACCCGCGAGACATGGTCATACACTCAACTTCGTCGCACCATAACTTTCTTCATAAAATTCGGTTTCAAGCCAACTTATAGTCATTAGAAAGCCCTTTTGATGCACTACAACAACCTCAACTCAGCCGCCTCAAAACCTCACTGAAAACAGCAAAAAATCATTCTCGAAGCTACTGTTCGGAATAGTGGCAGAACGTGCGCCGAACTTCAAAATTCTGTTCCAGACAAACTGTAAGCTCAAATTAAGATCCGCAAAATGCTATAGCTTCATAACATCCTAAATTATTATTCTCATAAAAATTTGCAGCTCAACGACTCAAAAATCGAACTTCGCCCACAAATCTCCACAAACTCTGAATTTCAAGCCCTAATTGCTATTAATCCTTTCCAAGGATGATTAAAGACCTTAATCACTTACCGGCGTCGTGGAATGGAGTTAAGATGAGCTGTGGAGGTGTCCATGACCGTGGAAGTTTCGCCTCCTTTTCCCTTTTCCTTCTTCTCCTTTCTTCCCTTCTCTTCCTCTTCTCTCGTTTTGTTTTCTGTTTTGTTTCTGTTATGTCTTCAACAGCTCGCACGCAGCAAGAAGAATGAATAAATGTGGGCTGGGCTGACTTTAAGAGAAAAAAGGACTGGGCTAACTCTTGGCCCATATATTACACTTCTTCAACCGAGGGAGCTCCTAAAATATAGAGTCGAAAAATTGTCCAAACAAGATTGGTGTTCTTCATAGTACCTGTATCTTAAAAAGTAGTTGCAACACTTGCATTTTGCATATTGCTTTTGACACTTGCAATCTCTGGAACGATCAGCTCACAGATGACCCTGAGTTGCAAGAGCATAAACCACATAAGAGACTTTGTTTGAAATTATTATTTCGCCAAAATTAGCAAAAACACCTTATGCCAACAATCAGAATCCTAGGAAATAAGATGCACGACCGCGGAGGACCGTTGGAAGTCCTGAAGTTGAAAGGAGGAGAGATTCGTTCGACAGTTCTTAAAAGCACAAGCTTTAAAACACAAGCGCACGCTTCTTCCCTTGTGGATACAAGCCAACCTTCAGTTTATAGAGATCAGGTTTAGCCCCTTCGTGGATAGTGGCAAAGGCATGTAGAAATAACAATAGAAGGCAAAAGTGTCTTGAGTCTTAACCATTGTTCAAGCGACCTCAGTTTTATGAACTTAGAAGTAGAACAGGGTATGTGACTAATCTTCAAGTTGTAAGGGCTTAGAACCACAGAGAGCCCATTTATGAAGGCTTTCCTTGTGGAGAAGTAGTCTACACCTGTGGCAATGTTGGACTCGGAGGAGGACGGAATAGGATTGTGATTGAGGCTTTCGATAAAGATTAAAGACCATTGCGTCCATGCAGTTGCAATCCTTGGAACTTTCAGGCTTGAAAACCGGACTGTTAGCTTCAAATCAACATTGTTACCGGACTAGTTCATGCTTCAAAATGCATAACCTATGGAGCACTTGTTGCTTGCAGCTGTTGTCCTCGTTAATAGAAAATGGATGAACTCTGATTCAGTTTAGACGGCTTTGCTTATTCATGTGTAGAGTGGTACTTTATCATCTATTATGCTCTTTCGCATGGGTAATAATGAAATAGCGGGAGTAATAGGACCCTGGATTCTCACTTCACACCAAACCTTACATTTCTAGATTTGGAGTTTTCACTTGTTCTCCGCCTCATCGTAGATAAATAAATTGGTGTTCAATCATTGCCAACTAACAAGCAACACATAAATCAATTGCTTTCTCTAAGCCAAGCCAAGTGACTATAGAAACTCTATAAGGATGGCATTTGAACTCTTAACCAAAATGGGTATGCTACCATAGCCAAACTTTTAATTGTCTTTCATCTCAACTCCCCTGGAGGTTTTCATGCTGTTTTCTTTCTTGCGAAGAGAAATAGTCGACTTCTCAACTATTTATTGCTTTGAAACTACAATTGTTTAATAAGCACATAATATTAATAACGAGTGTTCTTTTAGGGGAGATTTCAAATAAGTGCTTAAAGTGTTATCGTTTTCTCAAATAAGGAGTTGAAGTAGACATTGCTTTAAATAAGGGCTTGAAGTGTTATTTCAATCTCAAACAAGAGTCTTATCTCACTAGGTGATCAAGGGCATTTCCATCATTTTTTTAAAAATATTTCTTTCCTTTTTTTTTCCTTTTTTCTAATTTTTCCCATAAAAAACTCAACAACTCAAAAATTTAAAAATTTAAAAAGAAAAAGAAAACACAAAAAAAAAAAAAAAAACATGCGAGAGGGCCAGCCCTCTCGTTTGTGGCCATTGCCCCTTCACCGGTAGGGCGGTAGCCATGGCAGGCTGGGTAGTAGTGCCTCAGCGAGGGCCTATCGGGAGAGGGTCGCAAGGGTCACCGATTCTAGCGAGAATCCGCTACCACAATAGTGCATTCCATAGCTCCCATTTTCTAAAGAGTATTCACTACCAAGAAGGATGTATGGTCCAATGAGTTTACTATGAAATATTTATTCATGGGTGGGGCAAGCTCTTTTGCTCACCCTTGCCGGAACTAGTGACCCTTGCTTAGCCTCAAGCATATCGAGGAGAGGGTTGCCCTCTCCTGGCTCTAATGAGCTCACTAAGCCCTTGTCTTTGGTTGGTGATGGGGCGGGGGCCACAAGCGGGAGGGCTGGCCTAGCCCTCCCAATTGTTTTTATTTATTTGTTTGTTTTTTTCTTAAGTTTTAATTTTTTTTTTAATTTTTTTAATTTTTATGAAAAAAATAGAGAAAGGAAAAAAGAAAAGAAAAAAAAGTAAATGATAGAAATGCCATTGATCATCTGGTGAGATGAGACCTTTCTTTGAGATTTACATAGCACTTCATGCTTTTATTTAAAGTAAAGTCCATTTCAGATTTTTATCTAAAAAAATGGTGGCACTTTAAGCCTTTAGTTGGAATTTTCTAATTCTTTTATTATGTATAAATTGTTATTGACAAAAAAATGTTCTAATGAAGAATTGATGAAAATAATTTTCTCATGGGGGCGACTCCAGTTCTGGCCCCCACACCGTTCATGCTCCTCCCTTCACAGCAAGTCCGCCTCAAGTTAATGATTCAATAGAAGTTTTAATTTAATGAAAAAACCCAAAGGATGCCCCAACCCTAGTTCCTCTTATAAAAAGTCCCACATAGGATGAAGGGAAAGAACATGGACAGCAAAGTCAGTCACAAAAGACGAGGTTGTCCAAGAAGAAAATTCACGCAGCCACGTGGTGAGCACAGAGCGAACTATTCTTTCGCCTTTTACTAAAGAATACCGTGTGTCGCCACAATTAGTGGCATACGCTATTTTTGAATACCGTGTGCTCGCCACAATTAGTGGCATACGCTTATTTTTGGAGGGGCTTCTTTGATCGAGGAGGCTCCTAAAATATGGAGTTGAAAAACAACTGTTCATGCATGACAAGTTCAGGACGGAGGTGCTCTTGCAAATCAGAGGATTGGAGGGGCTTCTTTAATCGAGGAGGCTCCTAAAATATTGAGTTGAAAAACAACTGTTCCTTGTCATACTGTTCATGCACGACAAGGAGGGAGGTGCTCTTGCAAATCAGAGGACCCGTATCATTGAAAGCAGTTCAACACTCGGCATTGTGCAAATTGCTTTCATTGTGCAAATTGCTTTCAACACTTGCATTCTCTGGAACGATAGATGACTCTGACGTTGCAAGCGCATGCTTCATCCGTTGTGGTTATAAGCCGGCCTTCAGTCCAAAATACAAAGATCAGGTTTAGCCCCCCGTGGATGGTAGCGCAGGCATGTAGAAACAGTGTAAGATGGTAGAAATGTCTCAAGTCTTAACCATTGTTCAAGCGACCTCAATTTTATACCCTCTTGACTGATAGTTTATATGTGACCATCTTCAGGCTGTAAGGGCTCATATAATCGCAGGGAGCTCGTTTATGGAGGCTTTCCTTGCTGAGAAGCAGTCAACCACCTGTGGCAACGTTGGACTCAGAGGAAAGATGAAACAGGAGCATGATTGAGGCTTTCGGTTAACAAAGAACACCGTGTCCGTGCACTTGTAATCCTCGTAACTTTCAGGCTCGAAAACTGGACTGTTGGCTTCGAATCAACATTGTTACTGGACCAGGTCGTGCTTCAAAAATGCGTAACCTATGGAGCACCTGTTTCTTGCAACTGCTGTCCTCATTTAACATAAAACTCATCAATATAAAATGAACGAACTCTGATTCAGTTTAATCAGCTTTGCATATTCATGTATGGAGTGGTACTTCTATCGTCTGTTGGGCTCTCATATATTCAGTCACCGCCAACTAACAAACAACACACATATCTATTGCTTTCTCTAAGCCAAGCCAAGCCAAGTGACAGCAGAAACTTTCTTTATGAGGACGGGATTCCAACTCTCAATCTAAATCGGTATGCCACCATATCCGAACCGCCTGTCTCGTTTCAATCGTCTCATCTCAACTCCACTGGAGGTTTTTCATGAGTCTTCCGAGTCTGCTATCGTTCCTCTCTCCTGCGAAGAGAAACAGTGAATCGGAGTCCCACACAGGGACTGAAAAAGGCATCGCGAACCATGGCAGGAAACAAAAGAGGAGGGTGGGCTACGTTTCAAAGCATACCTTTCTCGGCCTTTTGGCTAAGATCAAGTGTAGTATCTGTTCTTATCAGTTTAATATCTGATACGTGGGCCATCGGTCTACATGATATTAAATTAATTTTTTTAGGGGGAGAGGTCGCCACAGTAGCTTGCTACTGGGCTTCTCACGCGTCTCTCGGGCGTTGCACTACAGCCCTTGTCTGGCGCACCCCACCCAAGCCCAGTATAAATGAATTTGCTTCTTGGTTGTGATATATTCTGGGTTTGCGAAGAGGATGCTTTTGTGTTGCGGAACCAGCCCTTTTTGTGTTGTAGGAGCCCAGCGGACGATAGTTAGCAAGGCAAAGCTTTTGTGTTGCTGAGCTAGCCCACAAATCTTTCAGGTGTTGTCTGTCTCTCTGTTGGCGAATTGCTACTGGGTTGTAGCTGGTAGGAGCCCAAGCAAACATCATTGCTGAAGCGAAAGAATCAAAAAGACTAGTAGACTAGTGTCTGTCTGTGTTTCTCACAATGAGCATTGGGGTCTTTTTTATGGCGGACGTCCCACAAATTCATGGCTCCTTTTCAAACCCACCCACCACAAATATAACATGACCTGACCCAACCGAATTTTCCCTAAGATTCATCAACATCTTCGCAGAATTGAGCCTTGAAGTTCCTGGACTTTTCTCACATCTTGTACATCGAAAGAATTGGATGCATAGCAGTTAGAAATGATGCTTTGGTGAGGAAAGACGTCCTCAGTCACTTTCAGTGTTAGAGCCATATTTTGAGTATTCACTCGCATCACTAGTACTACCATGCTATAGACAAGTCAATTGCAGACTCTTCATTTCTAGTGTTGGCTGGAGCTACCGTTTTATAAGATTGTCAAGTTTTGTGCCTAGGGAATTGCGTAAACGTTCTAATGTCAAATTGTCCAACAAAGGCTGACGTCTTCAGCAAAGAGTCAAGTGTGAATCGGAATCTCATCAAGGGGAACAGGAGATTTCAACTTCATGTTTAATCTGTCAATGTGCAATAGGGAAAATTGCCACCAACGGCAGGGAAGGATCTTTACTCATTGATATCCATGATCTCATGGAAATTGAAATTGCTTGAGGGAGATTCTAACATGATAAGAGTACAACGGAGCCAGTGAGCAAGGCAAAATCAGTTACATGTCTGTAAATATTCAAATGTCCCATAAGGCCAATAGTGCCGTGTCGGTGGTGCTGCGCACATGCTTCTTTCCTTGCGGTAGTTCATGATACGGCAGATGTTGTTTCCCCTTCCAAATGATGCAAATCTTTTTTGAATATGTGCTGGCTGAGTTATATCCATACACCATGGATATGGACACTTCACAAAAACTTGTGAATGGACTGGAGCTGTCAAGTTTGCTTTACTGTTTCAGGTATTACAGTGTCCTGCAGAGTCTTTTGACTACTTTCTTGTTGATGAAGCGCAAACCTGCAACAGAAATTTAGCAACCTTAATTATGGCCCCTAAATACCACGCATTGAAGTCCATGGGAGGATGTAGTGGAGTATTTTAATAGTCAATCATTAAAATTTGAAGACTGCGCTGCAATGAGTGAGCGAGCCCAACTTCAGCGTATAAACATCAAGTTTGTCCCCATATTGGGAGTGTCCAGATGATGCAAAAGATGGCGAAATTGTCTCAATGACATACAAAAGTTCAGCTTCATGCGAGTTTGATTCTGACTACATACCCACTATAGGAAAGGCTTCCCCATAACTCTTGTCTGGAATTTGATGAAGGAGGAGGTTCTGGATAAGAGCAAGAAGTCGTCCTCCTCTTTCTTGCGCAACAATTCAGTTGATTTTCCTAGTTCTTCAAGTTTCTCACAAATCTCAGCCGTTCGACCGGAAAGTGCGTTTCCTTCTGCCGATCTAGAGACTGCGCCAACTCGCCTGGAGGTCCACCGTCAGATTTGACAGCTCCATACTACGTTCATCTCCCCTAATATTTGAGGACTTACCTTGGGTGTGGAAGACGGTGTGTTTTCTGCATGTGCAAACCTCACTCGAGACAGTAAAATGTTTGACTTGGTGGGCCCCACAAAAAAATAAAATAAAAGGAAGGTTGAACATTCAAAGAAGAGAGAAGAAAAAGGTGGGTGTTCAGCTTTTAAAGGAGAAAAGGGGGCAGCAACTTGGAGAGAGAAACGCACGCTCGAGAGAAAGAAAGGCAAAGAAGAAGAAAGAAAAGGGTAAAGACAGTTTCATGTGTGCTTGCCACTGATACCTCGCTGGTTTGACTCTACAATGCAACACCTGCTAAGTGCTCGCGCCCCCTCATTTATTTAATCGCAATAGTTTTGGACTTAGGACTCGAAATTCAGAATTATGTAAATTTTAAGCCGCAAATTTCGATTTTTAAGTCGTTAAGCTACGTAATTATAAAAAAAAAAAATGATAATTTAGGATAATGTGGAGCTGTAGATGTCACACCCCAAAATTTCAAGAAAAGGGAATATGACACGGCCGTCCTTCCACACGAAAGACGCAGCCTCAATATAACCAACAACCTGATATCAACATATATGAACTCGAACCCATATATATAAGATAGACCAACACGTTGGCTACACATCAGAGTTTCTATAATTCTCCAAAATAATATTAACAATAAGGACTCAGCCAACTCAAAAGATAACAAACACTAAACAAGTTTCTTCCTTAAGTCATACCAAAAAAATAAAATAAATCAAAAGCTTCTCCCAACAGCGCTCTCGCTTTACTCGCCGCTAACTGAGGAACTTGAAAATATAAAGAGTGAATGGAATGAGCAACCACTGCTCAGTGAGTAATACATATCTTCTAAGCAGATCGGGCAAGCACTATGCATGGATTCAAAGAAATCCCATAACCTTTTTAAACTCCATCAAATATATAAAATACATAATGAATCATATAAGAGTTACTTTTATACTCATATGAAAACTCATTTAAACCACCATAACAATACAAGAATTAATGGTCAAGTCCATTGAATAATCTCCATTAAAAAATCACACGTCAATGGTCCATCCATTGACTAATCTATTGCTCAATCTCTTACCATGGTCACGACACAACGCATTGTGACAAGGCGACCAATATTCCCCCCTTGGCAAAGTCTCCACCTATAATGCCGGTGGCTTGGCCCAGAAGGATATCCTACCCGGTATGCATACCAACATGCCCCTCAATGGGCTCACAACAATAATGAGCAAAATAACCATCCTCAAATACCAAAAAGTCAATCCATGAATCAATATAATAAACCAAATAAATACCTTTTTGCAATATCGTCATCCACCATTTCTCAAGTCATCCACATCCTTTTCCATAAACCATTTGCAAAACACTTATAAAGATATTTTGCCTTCCGATACTTTGAGTAATATGCTTTCCAAACATTTATAAACAATCAAAAGGTAGTCCATGCCCGATCCGATTTTTATGCAATAATAATGTCATTTCATAATTCCATATCATATATAATCCATATAATTTTCTCACATGAATTTTATAAATCCAAAGAAGATATAGTCCACTCACCTCGTCGCCTACGATCCAATAAAACGATATTTGAATCGTCAAACTCGCGGCCCTAACAAATAATTGAGGAATGAGTTAAAACCCGATAAAAATATACCTCAATTATTGAGACAACTAAATCACGCCTTAACACTAATAAAATGACCCCTAAGAGCTAACGAAATGCCTAACAAAAGCAATTTATTCAAAGACGTTCAAGAAGCGAGACTAGGGTGCAAAACTTGATTATGCCACAACTTTCTCATCCGAACTCCGATCCAAGCAATCTTATAATCAAAATGAAGGTAATTCCGAGCACTAGAATACCCACAAATTGGACAACCCAATTTTGAACCGAAATTGACAAAATCAGACCTCACAGTCACCGCGCGCGTACTGTTCACCATACGCGGGAAGGTTCGAAATTCCGTTTTGGACAAACTACAAGCTCAAATCCAAATCCGTAAAATCCTACGGGTCCATGACGTCCTAAACTACCATTCTTATAAATTTTCATGGCTCAAAAACTCAAAAATCTGACTTCGTTGCTCAATATTCCCAATATTCCGAATTTGAGCCCTAAACCGGAAAAATGCTTCGATTGGAGGAATAAGAGGCACGTGTACTCACCGGGTGTTGTATAAAATAATCGAGTCGGCTTTGCGAGGCTCCCGCGGCGCGCACGTACAAAACCCCTCTTCTTCTTTCCCTTTCTTCTTCTCTCCCTCTCTTCTCTTTTTCTTTTCTCTCCCGACTGGTTCAGCTTCTGCGAATGAAAATGAACCCCCACTTATTCTCTCTCCTTCTCCTTTTGACGTTACAACTCTCTTTCTTTTCCCTTTTTTTTTTCTCTTTTTTTTTTAAAAATGGGTCCCACCACTCCAAAAGAGCTGTATATTACAGTAGAATTTTATGAAATAGGATTTGAGTTTACAGTTTGCCTAAAACAAAATTTCGGAATTTCCTCGCTTGATGAACAATGAGCATCCAGCAACTTCGGGGCCATATTTCATTGATTTTGGGTCGGCTGAGTTAAAGCTCTTGTAGTACATTGAGATAGCTTTCTATTAACTGTAAGAATGTTTAAAACGGGATTTGGTGGAAAAAGTTATAACGTGACCAAGTTTCGCGCTTGAGCTCCGTGTTGTGGACAGCTTGAACAATTGCTTTGGGTACACAATGTATTAGTGCATAATGTCGTTTTGTTAGTGTCTAGGCAACTGTTTTGTAGTTGAGGAAGTGTGTTACTCAATTTTAACGTTGTTTCTCACTTATTTGATAAGATCGCGAGTTTGACAATTTAAGTAACACTTGTTGTTTGGTTGTAAGCGATAAGGTGAGTGGTGCTATTTTTTCTATGAATTTATAAACTCATGTCTTGAAAGAGATAAAGATTTCTAGTGTTCTTTGCCTCATCGCGAGTAGATGAATTGGTGTTCAATAGCCACCAACTAACAAATAATACACGGATCGATCACCTAAGCCATGTGACTGCAAATTCTTTCTTGCAAGGATTGGATTCAAACTCCTAGCCTAAAGCAGTATTATCGCCATATAACACAATCCTCAAGATCGTTCTTGTTTTCGATCCTCTCGCATCACTTCATCCACCGGAGGATTTCGTGGAACAGTGAAACAGAGTCCCCCGTAGGAAATTCGAAAAGCATCGCGGACAAGAGCAGGGGACAAAACAGGAGGCGAGACGAAAGGGCAAATCTCTCTCAGCTTTTGGCTAAGATCAAGTGTAGTATCTATTCTTATTAGTTTAATAGCTGATAGGTGGATCATAGGTCCACATGAAATTAAATTAATTTTTTCAGGGGAAGAGCCCGCCTTACTTAGCTTGCTACCAGGCCTCTCGTGCGTCACTCGGGCATCGGACTACTGCCCTTGCCTAGCTCACCCCCAGCCAAGCCCAGTCAATCAAATTGATTTTTGCTTCTCGAGTTTCCTCCAACGTTTTGTGTGACGGCCCGAGCGACGGTGCACGGGGAGGAGGGATAGCGGTGCGTCTGCGCCTCGGTCCTCGGACGTGCGCAAGGGAGGAGGGTCACATGTCTCTTGTCCCATATTGTTTAGGGGGGAGTCCTAGGCTAGTATATAAGGCTGGGATCCCTCTTCCCTGAGTAATGCGTTTTAAAGCAGTGCGGGTTTCGGCCCAAAGCGAACAATATTACTCAGCAAGCCTCAGGTCCTTACAACGAGCGACGGTGCGCGGGGAGGAGGGATGGCGGTGCGTCTGCGCCTCGGTCCTCGGACGTGCGCAAGGGAGGAGGGTCACATGTCTCTTATCCCACATCGCTTAGGGGGGAGTTCTAGGCTAGTATATAAGGCTGGGATCCCTCTTCCCGTTTTAAAGCCGTGCGGGTTTCGGCCCAAAGTGGATAATATTACTCAGCGAGCCCCATGTCCTTACATTTTGTTTATTGTTTATTTACTACATAGGCGAAGATGGTTCTTTTCGTCGCGTGGAAACAAATTGACGTGTCTCTTGTTTTTGGCTCGATTAGCAAATGTGTTTAGAATTGGGGGTCAAGGATCGAGTAATGTTCATGACTCTAAATCTGATCCGAGGCTTGAAGATGCACAAAGTCTCTTCTCGTGCAAGCTCGTCTCGTTGTTTGTTGGGTTCGATCCACACTGTCCACCGCCGAATAATTGTTACTACAGCAACCTAACTTACATTAAGCATAGAAAAGGCTGAGCAACAAGGACTGCTGGAAAAGCAATTTTTGCATGTCACTTTAAGCTCTACTTTTAGAGAAGCATGGATTATGATTTAGAGAAGCATGCTTTACTTTGCAACAGATAATAGGGATAGATGAGTTATTACCTTTGATATCGATAATGTATTTTATGGTTCTCAAGGTGTGATTTCAACAAGGAGAATTTATCTTGGGAGTCTTGATGTGTTACGTGAGGATATTTGGTGTAATAAGAATTGATTTTAGAAGTTATAAGCTTGAATGGTCATATAAGACATAAATTTACTTATGATGAATAAATGTGATCGATTTGTGAATTTCTGAATTACAGGTAATGATCTTATTCTAAGATGCTATGTGGAGCTAGTAGATATGGTTTTTTTAGTTGTAACTTTCTTGGATGCAAGGTGAATATTTAAGTCTTTGATTTAAGAAGTGATAAATTTGAAGTGATGATTCTTTAAGTTAATAACTTGAGGCCCATTGTTTTAATGGAAACTAGATAAGTTATTATCTCAGTGATTTGAGAAGTTACGGATATTAAGCTGTAAGTGATAATTTCTTAAGTGATGATATTCTTTGATAAAATTTATGGGAGACAGTTGAGATTGGAATTTAAAGAAGTGGATCGTGTCTTTAATGTATTGAGAGTTAATTATCTCGCAATGCTAAAAGGACAAATTTTGAAATATTATTATCATAATCTCTTCTCTAGTTGTTAGTAAGGACTCGAAGAAGTATCCAAAGTTTTTTGTGTAATAAAGAGTTGATTTGTAGAAACCTTTAAGTTGTTGATGTGATATTCTTAGGCTATATTTGTAATTGCAGTGAAAGGATTGTTGAATGGAGAATCGATGGTTTGTGAAAATTCATATTGTGATATATTTTGATTTGATAGAAATTCAATAGATTAAATTTCAAGTGTTGACGGATGATTATGAACTTTATGGTCCACTATGTTAATTGGTGGTACTCTAGAGATGTCATAGATTAGGTAGGATTTGGATTTGGAGAGAGAGAGAGAGAGGCCTCCGAGGAGTCGCTAGCTGAGAATGGGAGTAGTAGGGGAATGGGGGGAAGGAAAACTGGAAGTGTAACATCCTAGGCTCGCCACTGTACACATATTGTCCGCTTTGGGCCGAGGCCCGCACGGTTTTAAAACGCGTATGTACAAGTAGAGAACCCATATGCTTATAAGCTAGTCCAGAACTCCCTCCCTAGGGGATGTGGGACAAGAGACATATCCCCTCCTCTCTTGCGCACGTCTGAGGACCGAGGCGCGGACGCACCGCCATCCCTCCTCCCCGCGCACCGTCACTTGGGCTCCCTTGCGCACGTCCGAGGATCGAGGCGCGGATGCACCGCCATCCCTCCTCCCCGCGCACCGTCGCTTGGGCTCCCTTGCGCACGTCCGAGGACCGAGGCGCGGACGCACCGCCATCCCTCCTCCCCGCGCACCGTCGCTTGGGCCATTACATTCTCCCCCCCTTCTGGGCACAGCGTCCTCGCTGTGGCCCCACACACGGTCGGGAGTCGGCTCTGATACCACCTGTAACATCCTGGGCTCGCCACTGTACACATATTGTCCGCTTTGGGCCGAGGCCCGCACGGTTTTAAAACGCGTATGTACAAGTAGAGAACCCATATGCTTATAAGCTAGTCCAGGACTCCCTCCCTAGGCGATGTGGGACAAGAGACATATCCCCTCCTCCCTTGCGCACGTCCGAGGATCGAGGCGCGGACGCACCGCCATCCCTCCTCCCCGCGCACCGTCGCTTGGGCTCCCTTGCGCACGTCCGAGGACCGAGGCGCGGACGCACCGCCATCCCTCCTCCCCGCGCACCGTCGCTTGGGCCATTACAGGAAGAGAAAGTGATCGGTGAACTTGGATTTGCTCCTAACATTGGGATTAGAAGTGTAACATGTGGGTCAAGAGTCAGCCCATCCCTTTTTCCTTTTAAAAACCAGCCCAGCCCAGCCCATCTTCTTTCCCCTTATTCTTGTTGCGTGGAGTGCTGAAGACAGAAGCAAAACAGAACAGAAAAACAGAGCAGAAGCAGAAACGGGAGAGAAGAGAAAGAGAAGGAAAAGGGGCAAAATGGAAGAATTTTTGGCGCACCCATGATCCGAACGACTCACCAAGCTAACTCAACACTATCCTACGGCGCCGGTAAGTGATTAAGGCTTCTAATCATCCTTGGAAAGGATTAATAACAACTAGGGTTTGAAATTCGGAGTTTATGGAGATTTGTGCGGCGAGGTCCGATTTTTGAGTTGTTTAGCTAAAAATTTTTATGGGAATGATACTTTAGGATGTTGTGAAGCTATAGCATTTTGCGGAATTGAATTTGAACTTGCGGTTTGTCCGGAACGGATTTTTGAAGTTCGGCGCGCGTTCTGTCACTGTAGCGTACAGTAGCTTCGGGACTGATTTTCTGCTGTTTTCGGCGAGGTTTTGAGGCGGCTGTTATGGGGTTGTTGTAGTGCATCGAAAGGGCTTTCTAATGACTATAAGTGGGCTTGAAACCAAGTTTTGTGGAGGAAGTTATGGGGTGACAAAGTTGAGTGCGTGTCCGTGTATCGCGGATAATAATAGGTTTCCATTTGAGACGAGCTTTCCGTTGGCACGTAGGTGTCGTTTTATCGACAAATAGGCGTAGTATAGCCAAGTCATTCTTTAGAATGTCCATTTACTCGATTTTTGATATTATTTTGAATTAATTGTTAGGAATTCGAGTACGTCGGCTCAAATAAGGGCTTAGTTGGTTTTTGGCTTTTCTCAGGTGAGTGACATATTTCTTCCTTGTATTTTAAACTCATATTTGAAAGATATTATGGGTAATATATGCTATTAGTTGAAAAATAGCATTCTTTGATGCATGAAAATAGGATCGGGTTTTCACTACCATTTGTTGTTCAAATGAGGGAATTGTCCTTTGTTGGGATATTTGCCTAAAAGTGGTTGCGAAGCCTTTATCAAAGGACCTTGGAAAGTTTCTGGTTTATGTTAAGCATTTCAATATTTATTAAATGCTTGAATTGTGAAAGGATTCTGATTCTGTTGTGGATTATTGGAGACTGTGGTTATTGGTTGATGCTCAATGTCTCTGTGAACCCTGAGGGGTGTGTAGGTATGCGCATACTAGTCTAGGATATCCTTGTGGGCTGAGCCACCGGCTTATAGTAGGTGGAGACCTAACCAAGGGGGAATCTTGGTGGTCGTCTCGTCACGGGCGTTAAGCGTGACCATGGTTGGACATTTGAGCCTGAGCTTGGTCAATGGAGTAGACCATTGACATTTTGATTTGAGTTTGGTCGGTGGAATGGACCATTGACCCGTGTTTTGACGAGTTTAGCCAATGGGATAGACCCTTGGCATGTGCTGGATGAGATTGACCAGTGGATTCGACCATTGGTACCTATTTTGTTGTCTTTCTTGAGATATATGTAGTATATATATATTATGTTCAAAGTGGATTGTGTTGGTATTGTAAAGGTGCATAGTGATTTCTCGATCCGCTTGGAAGAAATGTGTTACTTACTGAGCCGTGGTAGCTCACTCCTCTAATCTTCATGTTTTTCGGGTCTCTCGCTTAGCAACCGATAGAGTGAGCGCGGGAACTCTTGGGAGCTGAAATTTTTTGGGGTAGTCTAAGGCTGCGTTCTTCGGGCAAGAAGGACGGCCGTGTCACCCCCTTGTCCTTATAGGATTTGGGGTGTGACAAGAAGAAGCCCCAAAAAGGTTGTTTTGTTGGAGTCTGATCAAGGGGAAGCTGTTGGGGGTGAGGGTAGAGTTGAGGTTGTGGAAGTGGTCGGAAAGTCACTTTGCGAATAAAGGGGCAAGAAAGTCTAATTGAGGAGAAGAAGGAATGCACAGACGAGGCACTTTAAGATCATCGGAAGATTTTCAATAATGAGATGAGGGGTAGTTATGACGAGAAAAGTCAAAGAACCTAATAGTGTGATTGTTAAGGATTAAGAGTTCCAAAAGCGAGAAGAGAGTTGAGGAAGTCACTTGAAATTGGTAGTGGAAGTTGTTCGTTATAGAGTTCTTGGGAAGGACTCACATGATGAAGAATCTCCTAAACAAGATAAGGGCATTAATCTTAAACTCAAAGAAGAAGGTGCAGAATACCAAGTTAAAATCAGGAGTTGAAACTAGGAGGAGATAAGGTTCCTCTATAAACCGTTCAAATAGGGTCTTCATTGCCTAAAGATAAAACCAGCTTTGCTGGAGAAAGGCTCGTACATACCTTCAAGGACAAAGGCAAGAGCATTGCTTACATAAGAACATGTATGGGTTGAAAGAGAATCTGGAGATGTTGTGAGTAACAAGGACATAGACATGGAAGGGCCGAGCACTAGGGGTCTTTTGTTGTTTTTGAGCTCTCCCATTGGGAAAAAAAAATTTCAGGAGAAGTCTAAGGAAGCTCCCGTATAACAAGAATCTCTCAGCCGGCACTCTTTACTAGTATCAACTGGTACAAGGCAATTCAAATGATGAGCTCGTCCAAGGATAGAACCTCTGGGTATTAAAGGGAAGTAATAAAATGCTCAGTGGACTGGTCAGACAACTGAATTTTAACAAACAGTTATTGAGAAGGCAAACAAAGCATCACGATGATGTCAAGTCCCCTTCACAGATTGTTGGATCTCATGATCCAAAAATGAGTTATAAATTCGATAAGAAATGAGCGACATGAGATCAATATAGTAGTAGCCTATACAGAGTGGTAGCCAAAATGAGCGCAATAAACTATTAATGGGTAGAAGTAAAACTGAATTCGTTTAGTTGCTCATTGAAAAAATAGTTTTGAAACCATTGCGTGAAATTGCAAGGAAATGTTGTAAGATGAGCGAAGAATCTTGGGCATGGTTCAAAAAGGATTATGCGGGAGTTAATGGTCAATAAAGATAAGCATAAGCAACTATCGGCTTTCCGAGAAGCATTGTGAACCAGATCAAATATAACTGTTGAGATGCTATCGAAATGCCATTGAGCTCAATTGGAGATTTTGATTGGTCTCCTAGGCTATCTTCCACTTCCATCTAGTCTTCCATCGTCCATTTTGGCTGAGATTTTTCTGAATATCAGATGCAGAAATGTTTCTTGCCAGAATGCTTTATCTAGTAATGGGTGTAACTGCAAGGTTTATGTAAAGAACGGCTTTTATAGTCATTTTATGTGCCTAATCTACTCCAAGGTTGACATAGCATCCAGTATATGTATTTGGGTTAGTTGTGATGTTTCTCTTCATTGGTGTCATGTGGAGAGGGCTATAAGGGAATCTTATATTATGAATTGACATAGTGCAACTGGCACCCAATAGATGACAAAGATGCAATTTCATTATGTTGCTTGTAATCATCCCTCTAAGAAGTTTGATATTGGTGAAAGAGAATTTTTCAAGATTTTTGCCTGAGGATGGAACGTTAAGACATTTTACAAAGAACCTGAATATGTTAAGGGTATTTTCAATTTGAGCAAGGACTTGAGGGGGAAATGATTATATGAAATTGCTGATGAGTTGAGATTAACAAATAAAGCTAACATTTTTTAAGTATACAGTTATGTGATGACCTTTCTAAATGAATTGGATTTAGCTAAATATGATAAAATTTTAGATTCTAGCATTGAATGAGGGAAAAGATTCACTAGTGTGGCTGAAACTAGCCAGGATATGTTGTGGGTCATAGCTATGGTACTGGAAAAAGGTCTTTTCAAGTCAAATATATAAGCAGTACAGTTCCAAGCCCCAGCAATGGCTGGAGTGATAAGAAAGAACCATTGTTTGATGAGCTGTAATGTGTCGACAGAATTAAATAGGTAGAAGTGAAGATATTTCAAAACTTTACTAATAATGCAAGAAGAGAAGCTGAGGAACTGAAACATATAGCAATGATTGAGCACATACCATCCTAATGGTGACTATTTGATTCAAATTTTCATCATAGTCGAGTCCATATTATTGAAAGAATTCTTGAGCCACCAAACAAACCATGCACTTCTCTTGGAAGCTCGAGAAAGAGTCAAGGTGCAAATATCCTCATTTATTTGAAGGTCAAGTTAAATTCAAATGTTGAGGAAGAAAAGAAGAAGCGTTGAAAAGTCAAATAAGAGAGAAGGAAAAAGGGGGTCGGCTACTAAAAGTCAGAGAGCATGTGGGGAAGAAAGGAAAGAAAGGAGAAGGAAAAGAGAAAAGGGTTTCACACATGCACGCTACGGTACACCTCATTAAGCCAACTCAAATACGTAACACAATGCCCGGTAAGTGCTCACACCCCTCATTCGTTCAATTGGACTAGTTTTGAATTTAGGGTTTGAAATTTGGAATTATTAGAGATTTGTGTGGCAAAGTCAATTTTTGAGTCGTTGACTTGCATAGTTTTATAAAAATGATAGTTTAGGATGTTATGGAACTATACAATATTATAAATCTCGATTTGAGCTTACGGTTTACCCGAAATGAAATTTTAAAATTTCCCGCGCATGATGAACAGTGCGCATCCAACACATTAGGGCAGTATTTGTTCATTTTCCGGCTCAAGTTCAGGTTGTCTAAGTTAGGGTTCTTATAATATAACACAATCCTCGAGATCGTTCTTGTTTTCAATCCTCTCTCATCACTTAATCCACCGGAGGATTTCGTGGAACAGTGAAACAGAGTCCCCCTTAGGAAATTCGAAAAGCATCGCGGACAAGAGCAGGGGACAAAAGAGGAGGCAAGACGAAAGGGGAATTAAATTAATTTTTCCAGGGAAGAGGCCGCCTTAGTTAGCTTGCTACCAGGCCCCTCGTGCGTCACTCGGGCATTGGACTACTGCCCTTGCCAGGCTCAACCCAACCCAAGCCCAGTCAGTCAAATTGATTTTTGCTTCTCCAGCTTCCTCCAACGTTTTGTTTATTTACTACATAGGCGAAGATGGTTCTTTTCGTCGCGTGGAAACAAATTGACGGGTCTCTTGTTTTTGGCTCAATTAGCAAATGTGTTTAGAATTGGGGGTCAAGGATCGAGTAATGTTCATGACTCTAAATCTGATCCAAGGCTTGAAGATGCACAAAGTCTCTTCTCGTGCAAGCTCATCTCGTCGTTTGTCGGGTTCGATCCACCGTCACACTGGCCACCACCGAATAATTGTTACTACAGCAACCTAACTTACATTAAGCATAGAAAAGGCTGAGCAACAAGGACTGCTGGAAACGCAATTTTTGCATGTCACTTTAAGCTCTACTTTTACTTTCACTTCAATTTTGATTCTTTAGTTACAAAATGACACAACGAAGCAATTGGTAACCTGCGCAGAATTGTTTTTTCATGCACACAACAGAAAGTAGAAAGTATGTACTTCAGGCAGGCCATTCTTTAGCTTAAACCAGCGAAGCAGATGCCCAATCAAAGACATCTGTTGAAAGTCACAAACGAACTGAGGTCACTGCGGAAACAAGTTCTTAGGCTGGAAGAGACCTGCACTTTCAGCGGAGCGTCCCCACCACCTTCTTATACGTGTACCACCTCGCTACCAAGAGAAAAGCTCCCAAGTTGATCACGCTGAGGACCACCAAGAGCCAAAAGAAGTAATGGAGGTGACCATAGTTCAGATTGTCCGGTATCCATCCCAGTTTCCCGTGTCTTGTACTAATTGCTGTGACAATAGTTACAAGGAGTGAGCTCAAGTAGTTTCCGAGTGCATTCGTGGTGAGTGAGAGAGCGGAGCACATGCTCCTCATGGCATCAGGCGCTTGCTCATAGAAAAACTCCAATTGGCCAATGAACGTGAACACTTCTGCACAACCGATGAGGAAGTACTGGGGGACCTGCCAGAATATCGACATTGGTACGTACTTGTAATTGTAGTAGTCATGCCTCCTTACCATCTTAAGTCTAACGACCTCCAGTATCCCTGCCGATACCATGGCGAAGATGGATATGAAGAGGCCAATCCCCATTCTCTGCAGTTGGGTCAAACCACTATTGCGACCCGTGAATCTCCTTGCCACCGGAACAATGATGCGGTCGTATACAGAGACCCAGAATAAGACGCTGAGGGTGTCAAAGATGGAGAGAGAGGCAGCTGGAATTTCGAAGCTAGAGTTTCCAACATGAGGGTCCATTGTATAGCCTTGTAAAACAAACAAGGTACTCATCTGGTTGTACACAGTAGCAAAGACGATTCCGGTGGCCCATACAGGAAGCAGCCGTATGATCGCCTTTAGCTCCTCCACTTGGGTGACAGTGCACAGCCTCCATGGATTCACGGGTTCCTTGATGTGATCGGTTTGCATTTCCACAGCAGCTTTGTCAAAGAAACTGCAGATTTAGAAAATGCAAGGAAACTAATGTTAGGACAAGCGAGTGTGCTGAAGTATATCTTGAAATGAAAAGCATCCTAACATTATTAAACTGAAATGGTTCAACTCATAAAGTAGAGCAAAATCAGACATAAAATTTCACCATTATAAATTTGATGAATATAGCAACTCTCTAGAGGACTGTGGATTGGAGTTTTCTTTTCTTGTTTTTGGGTTGGTGGATCAGAGTTAATCTTAGGATTGTATTCTAATTCTCTCACATAAACAGCAGTACAACCATGGAACTAGCAATCATCCAATTAGTCCAATATGTGCTGCACCATTAAGAAATATGTTGAGACTGCTCACTTTCAACCAACTCAGGTGACTGACTAATTCAACCTGAATGAATTGAGGAATCCTGATCTAAGAATGGCTGAACAGAGCAAACACACAAATGCAATTTGAACCACTAACCTCAAATCTTGGGTATGATCAAGCTTGCGGCTTCCTTTGATTGTAGACTCGGCATCTGCAGTCTCATACAGGAGAGACTTGTCGGCAGGTACTTCCACTCGATATTTTCTGAAGGATGCTACCACCACTTGACAGAGGCGCGTAAGGGGGCTCCCTCCAGGCTTTTGGTTACGATAAAGGCGCGTGCCCGAAAAGAAAGTACATACTGCAATTGCCATAGCAGCTGCTGGAATGCCGAAACCCAATCCCCAACCCACGTAGGTTTGTATGTAGACCAAAACAGAGGCGGCAATGAGTGCGCCTATATTAATTGAGAAATAAAACCAATTGAAGAAAGAACCCTTGTGTTTCTTCTCGGCCTCATCAGCATCGTCAAATTGATCAGCTCCGTATGATGAGACACAAGGCTTGATCCCTCCAGTCCCGAGGGCTATGAGATAGAGCGCTATAAAGCACACTGCACTTTGGGTATTTGTAGCGTGGCAATTATCTTTTTCTGTACAGGTCGGCTTTAGTCCCGAAACTGATGCTGAGAGCGTCAGCAGAGTCATCCCCTGTGTATAATGATATAATAAGAAAAGCTTGCTGAATCTTGATTGTTTGTAAAAGTATGCTATCAGTTCTTGTCGGGAAGCTAAATTTGTGAATGTTCAACAAAGAAATGCAGAACCCCTCATTTGTGCAGCACAACCTATGCAGGTTGGTTATCAAGTACTCAGATGAGTAAAAATATGTAAATGTGACTTACGAAAACATAAATAATCGAGAAACATGCTATAGTCCAGTATCTCCCTAGATAGGCATCAGCGAAAAAAGCTCCAATCAAAGGAGTGAGGTAGCACGTTCCTCCCCAGTTCGTGACATTGTTAGTAGCGGTTGTACTGTGTTGATGTAAGCGGAGCTTGAAGTAAAGCACCAGATTGGTGCTCATGCCATAGTACGCCAGCCTTTCACAGCATTCATTGCCTATTGATAAGACATTGATACCATGAGCATCTTCTTTCTGTGAATAAGGTTCAATTATGCACTTTAAGGAAGTGGATGTGTGGAGTTACCTAGAATAAAGGGGCAGGTCTTCCATGTTCCGGTTTTCTTTTTGTTCGCAGGGTCACCTTTGTAGTCCACCGTTCCATCTTTCGTGTAAACATCTTCTTCCTCCATTGGGTTTTGGTGATTCTCGTCTCTGCTTTGATTCATCTCAGTTTGGCTTCTCAACAAATGGTTGCGGAATTTGTAATGTCTTCAGGCTGCAATAGAGAAGCACAATTCACTCAAAACCTTTCTGCCTCCATTTCTCCACAAAGGCGAAATCACTGAAGTTCCATTTGGGAAAGAGTGACAAATCTTTTTAAGGAATTCACGAAGTTGAAATTTTTTTCTTTTCCGGTCTATCACACTAGCTCGTATATTTCTAAATCTCAATACTAATCTTGGAAATGGACCCGTGAACGGCACCATCTCTCATGAAACAGACAGTGAAGTTCTACAACTTCAGAGGCGGATCAGGAAGAAAGCAATAGTGATTCCCATCCAATCCAGCATACAAGGTGTAAATGACTAGACTAAGCCAAACGTAGCACGAGTTGAGCCTGCGTAAATAACTAAGCAAAAGTAAATAATACCACCAGAATCTGCAATGCCAATATCACAATGTGGCGAGTGAGCGAACTCGAATTGCTCGATCTTAGCACCCTTACTCCTGATGCTTGCAACTTGCATTTATTGCCACATGAAGGGACGATGAAGATCATGTGCTCTAATTTTACTTTCTAAACATTGGTGATTGGACTAAGGAAGCACAAGCCAGTCAGCACAAGGATTGTCAATCGTCTACTATCGTCTCAGAGCTGCAGCGCGAAGGAAATTCTGTGTTATTGCGAAAGTCGGCTAATCAAGAGTGCGCCCATGCAATTCATCCTGCTGATTCAAACCCAGCTACGGTGATCAGCTCAGGTTGTGGCCGGAAACGACCCATGCGAGCGTTCACAGAACTTGAAAGCTCAGAGAACCGGGAAGTCAACCCATGAGTTTCGACTGACCATGACCGACGTAAAATAGCGCGCAGCTCATTGCTTAAGATACCCTGCAACTCTCGACTACACAGCTAACCAGAAAGAGAACAGCAGAGCAGGAAGGAAAACCCGGAAACGCTTGACGAGCTCATCCTCTCGAGCTCGAAGCAAAACAAAGACAGAGTAGGCCATGGAGCACCTGAACCTCACCTGCAGCGGTGCCGGCCTCGTGGCTTGGTGCTTCAAGAGAGAGAGAGAGGGGAATGCTCGTCTGCCACCGGAGATTCTTCCGCGACGACGGAGAGAATCAAGAAGACGGCAGTGGTCGTCTTGAATCGCCACCAGCGCTGGAAACGAGGGAGCTTTTATAATGAGCTCGAGCCGTTGGCCCCCTGGATAGTCCAGCTTTGCTTCCCGGGCACTGGAACTTTCGCAATTATCTTTCAATTTTTTTTCTTTACTTCTTTTTCCGCACGCATTATGAAATTCATAATGCAAGATCGATCTAGGCTAATCGCTCCCTCTTGGCGTCTCCGTGACGTTCGGTTCCGTTGATGCTGACCATTTTCTCAGCACTATATAGGAAAAGCTTAGGATATAATAGTGTTGGACCCCTAGAACAGCCTGTTTAGAAATGAATCTTTTGGACTGATGTTGATTTTATTACTATTGTTTTGCATCGTGTGAACCCAAGAAGTAATGACGATAATGACGATGACGATTTTGCCGGGAAGCTTGGACTGCTACAAGATACCAATCGATTCCTATTGCCATTGTCACTGTCCATCATTTCGGATTCCACCGCCTAGGGTCGCTTTCTCGCCATTGACAAGAAGGCCAGAGAAAATGGGCCGTTGCAGTAGCTTGCTACTGGGCCTCTCATGCGTCGCTCGGGCGTTGCACTACTGCCCTTGCCTGGCGCACCCCACCCCAGTCCAGTCCAAAATGATTTGCTTCTCTAGCATTAGGCTTTATTGTTATCAAGACGAAGCTTGAAGCTTTTGTGGTGCTAAGCTAGCCCACAAAGCTTTCAGGGGTGGTCTGTCTCTCTGTTGGTGAATTGCTATCGGGTCGTAGCTGGTAGGAGCCCAAGCAAACATCATTGCTGAAGCGGAGAATCCAAAAGACTAGTAGACTAGTGATCTGTCTGTTTTCTACAATGAGCATTGGGGTCTATTTTTAACGGCGGATGTCCCATATATTCATGGCTCCTTTTCAAGCCCACCCACCACAAATATAACCCGACCCGACCCAACTGAACTTTCCTAAGATCCTCATCAACATCTGCACAGAATTGAGCCTTGAAGCTCCTGGACTTTTCTCACATCTTGTGCATAGAAAGAATTGGATGCATAGCAGCTAGAAACGATACTTCACTGAGGAAAGATGTCCTCAATCATTTTCAGTGTCAAAGCCATATTTTGAGTATTCTCTCGCATCACTTGCACTATCATCCTATAGACAAAGACTCTTCATTGCTAGCGTTGGCTGGAGCTGACATTTTATAAGATCATCAAGTTCTGTGCCTAGGGAACTGCATAAACATTCTAATGTCAAAATGTCCAACAAAGGCTGATATATTCAGCAAAGAGTCAAGTGTGAAGCTCTTTGGGCTCCTATTTGAGGTAAAGTCCACTTCATGTCTTTATTTGAAAAAATAATGACACTTGAAGTCCTTAATTAAAATTTTTCCTTTTTTTATTATTATAAATTTTTATCAAGATCGACAGAAAAATGTTCTAATAAAGAATTGATGAAAATAATTTTCACATAGGGGCGACTCTAGTCCCAAGCCCACGCCGTCCATGCTCCTCCCTTCACAGCAATTCCGCCTCAAATTAATGATTCAATAGAAGTTTTAAATAATGAAAAAAACTCAAAAGATGCCCCCCGCTCTAGTTCCCTCTTATGAAAAGTCCCACATAGAATGAAGGGAAAGAACATGGACGGCAAGGCCAGTCACAAAAGACGAGGTTGTGCAGGGTAAAGAGGCACGCAATCACGTGGTGAGCAGAAAGTGAACTATTCTTTCACTTTTCACTAAATAATATAGTGTGCTCACCACAGTCACTGGCATACGCCTATTTATGGATGGGCTTCTTCAACTCAGGTAGCTCCCAAAATATACAGTGGAAAATTCACCACAATCAATGCAATACTCCTTTTATTAAAGCGAATTATTCTTTAACAGGAATCATTTTCCTGCCCATTGTTTAATATGTTTTTAGTGATTGTTCAAGCGACACTCGCTCTACACTTTTATCTCAGTCTAGGTATGTATAAATTTTTTTAGATTTGGTTAAATATAAAAGTGTTTTGGCTATTGGCTATATTGAGTATGAGTCGTTAGATTTGCACTGTCGTTAGATTTACACTGTCTAGAAATGAGTTAAAACGGTTTAAATTGGTTTAGACTGTTTGACAAGTTTGCTATGGTTATATTTGGTAGTCAGGATAAAAGTTAGGATATGAATAAATTTATCCTATCTTATGTTTAATTCATGTCCAAAACATATTAAAGTTGGGTATAATGAATATATAGCCTAAATAAAGATATCCAAGAAGGAGGTGGATGGATTGTTTAATTCATGTCCAAAACATATTAAAGTTGGGTATAATGAATATATAGCCTAAATAAAGATATCCAAGAAGGAGGTGGATGGATAGCATTTCCTATATCAAGATATAAAAGTTATTTTTTTTCGAATAACAAACTTCTTAAATTAATAAACTTAAAATAATTATTAGATATTAATAATATTTGAATTCTTATATAAAAAGAAAATAAAAAATAAAAATAATTTTTTTTATTTTTACGTATTCCTATTTATATTCATATATTTAAATTTCTAGAGTCTATATATATATTCTGTATGCATGGATATATAGTGTCTATATTTATTGCATATTCAAGGTACATTAGTATACTTTATTAATTAGTAATTTTTTTATTAAGGAATGATGAAAGGGAATGAAAAAGAAATAAAAAAGAGATGAAAAATAATAAAAAATTGGTAATTAAAATGAAGTAGAACAACCTAGATTTTAAATGAGCAAATTTAAATTTAAAAGCCTATTTCTAATTTTTGAAGAATGAGGGACAATAATATTTCTAGAAAAAAGACCTACTCTCTCCGTCTCCTTTTCCAACTTTATTTCTGTTTCATGTTAAAACTTCATGACTTCTCCATAGTTCTTTAGTCACGACAAACCTCTACAAATACAAATGAGAGAGTTGAAACTCCTATCCGCAACTCTCTTGTTCCAATAAAAAAATACACAAAAGCAGCAAGAGAGTCAAAACTTTCTCTACCACAACTTTGTGGTTTGCGTTGAAGTTTTACAAAAGTGGCGAGAGAGTTGAAACATGCTACTTTTTCAAATTAGGAAGGTAAATAATCATGTTTTCTCTCTCATTAGATTTGGTATTTGCACGCTAATTTGCCCAATTAATATTGCGATTGCCCATTTACATTGCTTGTCATAGCTGAACTTGTGACTTTGGAATGCTCCAATGAGCTCCTTTGTTGTTTAAATTTAGATGATATAATAGTCATAAATTGATTGATGTAGATTATCTCCATTTATGCATTTGTAGTTTCTTCAGTAGTTAATCACCAGAGATTCTTTTTATCTCTATTTGCCATTTTCATGTTTTATACACCATATGTCGTTTATACCAAACAATGAGCAACATAAAATATGAACATATTCAGCTTTATTATTATAATTCACTAGACAATAGATAAGAAATAGCAATTTTTTTGAATTTTATATCTTATCATATCCTATCCATGTTATCTTAGTTATAAATCTAGATGACCAAATGCAACCTATTTTCATAAGTTCACTAAAGAACTGTCTTATAATCCATGTAACTCGAGGCTCGAAAACTTAGTATTAGCTTCAAACCAACGATATCAGTGGACTAGATTAGGCTTCAAATGCAAAATATATGGAGTCATTAAATGAACCAACTCAGGTATAGTTTAATCGGCTTACATACGTACGTATGTACATACATAAATAAATGTAATATACATATATATGGGGTGGCATTTTATCATTATTTGGGCTCTCTCGCATGGGTAACAGCATAACAGAGCAGGAGTAATAGGATCACAGGTTCTTACTTCACACCAAGCCTTGCGTTTCTAGTGTTCTCTGCCTCATCGTGAGTAGATGGATTGGTGTTCAATCACCACCAACTAACAAACAATACACAGATCGATCACCTAAGCCATGTGACTGCAAATTATTTCTTGCAATAATCGGATTCAAACTCCTAACCAAAATCAGTATTATTGCCATAAAAAACGCCCCGAGATTGTTCTCGTTTCAATCCTCTCTCATCTCTAACTCCACTGGAGGATTTCGTGAAACAGAGTCCCAGATGGGGAATTCAAAAAGCATCGCGGACAAGAGCAGGGGACATAAGAGGAGGGGAGGCGACCAGTTGGGGTGATTGGTTCTAGGGTAGATCTAAACCCGATCCTGTAATAATCAGTTCTCAATTTTTGAAACCTATACCCAACCCTATTTGTATTGGAACCTGTTTTGGAACCTATATGTTTTTCCGATCCGATTCTAGGGTCTACCCGAGAACCTATTTTTCATAAACACCCTGAGCAAGAAGCAATTGCCCAATGTTCTATACGGCTTCGAATTTTACATAAACACACGAGGAAGCAACAACATAATTTCCCTAAACTTGTGAGCTGTAAAATATGATAATCAAGGTCCCCAGTCAATTACTTCATACATCAAAAATTCCCCACTAAACATACAAATTCAATCAACCTGGTTTGTCAACTAATGACTTCATGATAGTATAATGTTAGTGCTTAAACAACATTGAAAGGTATTCATATGAAACAAATATAATAAATAGAAAATATGAATTGAGATTAAGACTACTTCTCTTGATTGTACTAGAGAAAAAAAATGTCCAAATAAGAAATTGCAAAGTTAAATACTCATTCCTCAGAAAAACTCTTAATGTTCAAAAAGGTAAAATTATGGTGTTTTTCAATAAGAACCGTTTCTAAAATCAGTCTAGTTTCCAAGTGGGCCTTCCCTTGGAACCAGTTCCCAAAAAATGGAACAGGTTCCTAGACCGATTTAAACAGGAACCTGTTCAGGGACCTATTTTTCGAGTGGTTTGGTCCAATTGCACACCCCTAACGACAGCGCAAAGCATACCTTTCTCAGCCTTTTGACTAAGATGAGGTGTAGTATCCGTTCTTATCAGTTTCATATATGATATCTAGACCATAGGTCCATATTAAATTAATTTTTCCAAGGGAAGAGGTGGCCTTAGTTAGTTTGCTAGTGGGCCTATCGTGCGTTGCACTATTGCACTTGCCTAGCTCACCCCACCCAAGCCCAGTCAAATTGATTTTTGCTTCTCCAGTTTTCTCTAACGTTTCGTTTATTTACTGCGTACGTGAAGATGGTTCTTTTCGTCGCGTGTAAACAAATTGATGACGGGTCTCTAGTTTTTGGCTCGATTAGCAAATGTGTTTAGAATTGGGGGTCAAGGATCGAGCTATTGTTCATGACTCTAATCTGATCCAAGGCTTGAAAATGCACACAGTCTCTTCTCGTGCAAGCTCGTGTCGTCGTTTGTCGGGTTCGATTCACCGTCACACTGCCCACCACCGAATAATTGTTACGACAGGAACCCAACTTACATTAAGCATAGAAAAGGCTGAGCAACTAGGACTGCTGGAAAAGCAATTTTTTCATGGCACTTTAAGCTCTACTTTTACTTTCACTCCAATTTTGATTCTTAGATTACACATTGACACAACGAAGCAATTGCTAATCTACCCAGAACTCTCTTTTTTCATGCACACAACAGAAAGCGGAAACTATGTACTCTTAGCTTGAACCGGCGAAGCAGATGCCCAATCAAGACATCTGTTAAAGTCACAGACAAACTGCGGTCACTGTGGAAACGATGTCTTAGGGTGGAAGAGACCTGCACTTTTAGCGGAGCGTCCCGACCACCTTCTTATACGTGTACCACCTCGCTACAAAGAGAAAAGCTCCCAAGTTGATTACACTAAGGACCACCAAGAGCCAAAAGAAGTAATGGAGGTGACCGTAGTTCAGATTGTCTGGTATCCATCCCAGTTTCCCATGTCTTGTACTAATTGCTGTGACAATAGTCACAAGGAGTGAGCTCAAGTAGTTTCCGAGTGCATTCGTGGTGAGCGAGAGAGCGGCGCACATGCTCCTCATGGCATCGGGCGCTTGCTCGTAGAAAAACTCCAATTGGCCAATGAACGTGAACACTTCTGCACAACCGATGAGGAAGTACTGGGGGACCTGCCAGAATATCGACATTGGTACGTACGTGTAATTGTAGTAGTCATGCCTCCTTACCATCTTAAGTCTAACGACCTCCAGCATTGCTGCCGATATCATGGCGAAGATAGATATGAAGAGGCCAATCCCCATTCTCTGCAGTTGGGTCAAACCACTTTTCTGACCCGTGAATCTCCTTGCCACCGGAACAATGATGCGGTCGTATACAGGGACCCAGAATAGCACGCTGAGGGTGTCAAAGATGGAGAGAGAGGCAGCTGGAATTTTGAAGCTAGAGTTTCCAACATGAGGGTCCATAGTAGCGCCTTGTAAAACAAACAAGGTACTCATCTGGTTGTACACAGTAGCAAAGACGATTCCGGTGGCCCATACAGGAAGCAGCCGTATGATCGCCTTTAGCTCCTCCACTTGGGTGACAGTGCACAGCCTCCATGGATTCACGAGTTCCTTGATGTGATTGGTTTGTGTTTCCACAGCAGCTTTGTCAAAGAAACTGCAGATTTAGAAAATGCAAAGAAACTGATGTTAAGACAAGTGTGCTGAAGGATATCTTGAAATGTAAAGCATCCTAACATTATTAAACTGAGATTTTCAACTCATAAAGTATTATAAATTTGATGAATATAGCAACTATCTTGAGGATTGCAGAATGGAGTTTTCTTTTGTTCTCTTGGGTTGGCGGATAGAGTTAATCTTAGGATCTGTATCCTAATTATCTCACATAAACAGCAGCACAACCTTTTGTGATCATCCAATTAGTCCAATATGTGCTGGACCATTAAGAAATATGTTGGGACTGCTCACTTTCAACCAACTCAGGTGACTGACTAATTCAACCTGAATGAATTGAGGAATCCTGATCTAACAATGGTTGAACATAGCAATCACAAAAATGTAATTTGAATAACTAACCTCAAATCTTGGGTATGATCAAGCTTGCGGCTTCCTTTGATTGTAGACTCGGCATCTGCAGTCTCATACAGGAGAGACTCGTCAGCAGGTACTTCCACTCGATATTTTCTGAAGGATGCCACCACCACTTGACAGAGGCGCGTGAGGGGGCTCCCTCCGGGCTTTTGGTTACGGTAAAGGCGCGTGCCCGAAAAGAAAGTACATACTGCAATTGCCATAGCAACTGCTGGAATGCCGAAACCCAATCCCCAGCCCACGTTGTCTTGTATGTAGACCAAAACAGAGGCGGCAATGAGTGCACCTACATTAATTGAGAAATAAAACCAATTGAAGAAAGAACCCTTGCGTTTCTTCTCGGCCTCGTCAGCATCATCAAATTGATCGGCTCCGTATGATGAGACACAAGGCTTGATCCCACCAGTCCCAAGGGCTATGAGATAGAGTGCTATAAAGCAAACTGCACTTTGGGTATTCGTAGCGTGGCAATTATCTTTATTTGTACAGGTCGGCTTTAGTCCGGAAACCGATGCCGAGAGCGTCAGCAGTGTCATCCCCTGTGTATAATGATATAATAAGTAAAGCTTGCTGAATCTTGATTGACCGTAAAAGTATGCTATCAGTTCTAGTCAGTAAGCTAAATTTGTGATGTACAACAAAGAAATGCAGAACCCCTCATTTGTGCAGAACAAACTACCCAGGTTGATTATCGAGTACTCAGATGAGGAAAAATATGGAAATGTGACTTACGAAAACATAGATAATTGAGAAGCATGCTATAGTCCAGTATCTCCCTAGATAGGCATCAGCGAAAAAAGCTCCAATCAAAGGAGTGATGTAGCACGTTCCTCCCCAGTTCGTGACATTGTTAGAAGCGGTTGTACTGTGTTGATGTAAGCGGCGCTTGAAGTAAAGCACCAGATTGGAGCTCATGCCATAGTACGCCAGCCTTTCACAGCATTCATTGCCTATTGATAAGACATTGATACCATGAGCATCTTCTTTCTGTGAATAAGGTTCAATTATGCTCTTCAAGGAAGTGGTTGTGTGGAGTTACCTAGAATAAAGGGACAGGCCTTCCATGTTCCGGTTTTCTTTTTGTTCGCAGGTTCGCCTTTGTAGTCCACCGTTCCATCTTTTGTGTAAACATCTTCTTCCTCCATTGGGTTTTGGTGATTCTCGTCTCTGCTTTGATTCATCTCAGTTTGGCTTCTCGACAAATGGTTGTGGAATTTGTAATGTCTTCAGGCTGCAATAGAGAAGCACAATTCACTCAAAACCTTTCTGCCTCCATTTCTCCACAAAGGCAAAATCACTGAAGTTCCATTAGTGAAAGAGTGACAAATCTTTCTAAGAAATTTGCGAAGTCGAATTGTTTTTTCTTTTCCGGTCCATCACACCATCTCATATATTTCTAAATCTCAATACTAATCTTGGAAATGGACCTGCAAACGGCACCATCTCTCATGAAACAGACAGCGAAGTTCTACAACTTCAGAGGCGGATCAGGAAGAATGCAATAGTGATTCCCATCCAATCCAGCATAAGAAAGTCTAAATAACTAAACTAAGCCAAACATAGCAACGAGTTGAGCCTGCATAAGTAACTAAGCAGAAGTAAATAATACCACGACAATCTGCAATACCAATATCACACTGTGGCAAGCGAGCGAGCGAGCTCAAATTGCTTGATCTTAGCACCCTTACTCCTGATGCTTGCAACTAGCATTTATGGCCACATGAAGGGACGATGAAGATCATGCGCTCTAATTTGACTTTCTAAACATTGCCAGGCAGCACAAGCATTGTCGATCTTTTACTATTCTCTCAGAGCCGCAGCGCGAAGGAACTTCCGTGTGATCGCGAAAGTCGGCTAATCAAGGGTGCGCCTACACAATTCATCCCGCTGATTCAAACCCAGTTACAGTGATCAGCTCAGGATGTGGCCGGAAACGACCCACGCGAGCGTTCACAGAAATTGAAAGCTCAAACAACCGGGAAGTCAACCCACGAGTTTTGACTGACGTAAACTAGTGCGCAGCTCATTGCTTACTGGAACCTACAACTCTCGACTAAACAGCTCGCCAGAAGGAGAACAGCAGAACAGGAAGTAAAACCCAGAAACGCTCGGCGAGCTCATCGTCTTGAGCCCGAAGCGAAACAAAGATTGAGCAGGCCATGGAGCACCTCAACTCACCTGCGGCGGCGCCGGCCTCGTCACGTCGCTCGGTGCTCCAAGAGAGAGAGAGAGAGGAATGCTCGTCGGCGACCGGAGATTCTCCCGCGATGACGGAGAGAATCCAGAAGACGGCGGTGGTCGTCTTGAGTTGCCACCAGCCTTGGGAACAGGGAGCTTTTATACTAAATCTCGAACCGCTGGCTCCGAGGACAGTCCAGCTTTGCTTCCCGGGCACTGGAACTTTCGCAATTATCTTTCAATTTTTTTTCATTACTTCCTTTTCCACACGCATAATGAAATTCATAATACAAGATCGATCTAGGCCAATCGCTCCCCCTTGGCATCTCCGCAACGTTCGGTGCCGTTGACGCTGACCATTTTCTCGGCACTATAAAGGAAAAAAGCTTAGGATATAAACAATAGTGTTGGACCCGCAGAACAGCCTGTTTAGAAATGAATCTTTGGGACCGATGCTGATTTTATTATTATTGTTTTGCATCGTGTGAACCCAAGAAGTCATGACGATAATGATAACGATTCTGCCGTGAGGCTTGGACTGCCACAAGATACCAAGCGATTCCCACTTGCCATCGCCAATGTCAAAAATTTCGGATTCCACGGCCTAGGGTCGCTTTCTCGCCAATGAAAAGATGGCCGGAGAAAATGGCGCACGCTTTGGATTCCTTTTCAACTCGTCACGTGATGTTTCGGAGGGAAAAGGAAGAAGAGAAGAGGAGAAAAAACCGCTCGTCGGGCTGCTGGTTCGAGAGCGTTTCGCGCTTGACCCGCTAGGGAGCGAATCGCGCTTCGTTTGATCCGTGCATAAATTGCACATGTTCGGCACACGACCCGAGGCGGCGAGTGAGATGGTTGCTTTGTTATGTGTCTGTTCTTTTTCTCGGGTTGAGTAGTATAGGAGCATCATCGTGAAATCAGTACCGTCACCAGCTTGCGAGGAGAAGGCTTTGTACGACGTGGTTGGATTGATTCGGGCCCTTCGTTCGTTGATCTTTTGGCTCCTTTCGTCGATCGGGTAATATCGACAGAGGAGACACCGGAAGCTGCCGACATCAGCATCGAGGCCTTGTTTGGGGGGAGTGCGAAAACGAGCCCAGACTGGATCGGATCGGACCGAACCTCAGTGGAACTTTGAATTTTCCACGAAAACGACCGGCGCAAACTGGACCATGAAGAGGTGGGGGCAGCTAGAGGGAGGCGTTCCTCTTGGACTGGTCTGAGGGTCGAGAACGGCGCGTTCAGACAGGAGGAAAACGGCCAAAACACCATGTCCCCCACCATGGACTTGTCCACCTCTCTCACCTCGTCTCTATCAAAGTCATATTTTGTTCACATTCGTGGAAAATGCGATCGGATTGGGTTCTCTGCATCATCTTCTTATACATCATTGCATACGCATATCTTGTAACGACGTAATTCGAGAGGGTGGAGAGTGATCGCTAGAACTAAAGGATGGATAAAGAGCGATTCCTGACAGGTTCATAGAATGATAAAGAGATAGGATTGAAACAACTTATATACTGAATAACGAAAAAATGATTAGAACTCCAAAGTCAAACAAACTCAGATTAAAACATTACCGAGATGAGTGATATGGGACAGGAACAAAACTGTAAGCCTCGACATGGAACTAATCAAAGTGGACAATTCGATCCTATTAATTTAGGAATCCACATATCCGATCGATACATAGGTTCGTGATTGGACAGGTCCCATTGTAGATTCTCGATAGGGTTCTCGACCGAAGATTGAGGCCGAGAGAATCGGCGGAATTCGAGCTCGGGGCCGCGATGTTGAAATGTGGCATGCGTGTTCTGCTCTCGTGTGGTGTTTTGGGACTATCTTATGAGACGAGAGTGATTAGAAAAAGGATGTAATCGGATGTCAGTGCGGTTTAATATAATGGGGGCTTTGCTGGAACCGGTTGCTCCCTTGTCCAGCCTCACTTCTACTTCGACTATTTCATACTTAATTTATACGTTACATAGTCTTGCAGAGTCGTTTTGCTGTAGCTTGGGCTCTAACTATGCCTTTGTCTTTTTGATTTTACGGCCCATTTGGTAGAAATAATAGAGCAAGGTTGTAATGTAATAAAGTAGTACTAGGTGTTACGTTGTTCGGTGAGTAATGTGATACCAATTATTATATTTGGTTTCGTGAATAACAATCGTAATAAGGAGACAATAGCATCAGAGTTTCCAAATTGTCTCCAAGGGTGTGTTTGTTTGAGTAAAAGTGTTTTCCAGAAATTGGTTTTTCGGACTTTTACCCATTTGGTTTGCCTAAAGTGTCTAGTCAATTGAAACACTTTCCAGTTAACGAAAATATTCATGCATGAAATTAAGAAAGTGAATTTCTAAATTTAAAGAGAGCACGAAACATTTTCTAGAATTTCTCCTCTCAATGTTTTTAATAATTTATTTTTTATTTTATCTTTTCTTTCTTTCTTTCTTTCTTTCTTTCTATTCCGTTCTCCCTTCGCTAGTTTCTGGGCCTCAGCGATGGCTAGTGACTAGCCACAGGCACAAGTTGACAAGCCTAGACTTTGGCATATTCTAGTGAACTTGAGCCTTGCCAAATTCCAGCGAGGGTCAACCTCGCCACAAGCCGGTGAGCTTGAGTTCCCCAAATCCCAACGAGGTTAAACCTTGCTTGTGGCCTATCACCAGCTGTGGTCGAGGCTCAGGCGACTAGCAAAGGAAGAAGGAAAAAGAAAGAAAAAATAAAATAAAATAAATTTATTTAAAAATTCGAAGAAAAAAATTCCCTAACATAAAATCATAATGTTGAAATCATTTTTCAAATGAAATCTAACTACCGGAAAACGTTTTCAATCACGCATCACCAAAAGGAAAACTATCCATTTTCCTGAAAAATGATTTCACGGAAAGTATTTTCCTTTATCATGAAGTATTTTTATCGTTTACGAAAATATTTAGACATAAATTAACCAAGGAAAATAGATAATTCTAAAGGTGATTTTTTTTTATACAACGTGTGTCTTAATTTCTATTAATGTGTACCAAGTAAATTTTGGTACGTTACATTATGTACTAGTGAAGCCGTGGTGTCACAAGTCAATCAAAAGTGAGTGATTCTAAGGGTGTGTTTGTTTCAATGAAAGTAGTTTCCTAGAAAGTGTTTTCCAGATTTTCCGATGTTTATTTTTCCAAAAACGATTTGGTCAATGGAAAATACTTTCTAGTCAACATAAATATTATGTATTATTTTAGGAAAATGAATTCATGTGCATGAGAATGGGAAAACACTTTCCATTTTTATGAGGTCTTTAGGTTCTTTCCTTTTTGTTAGTTCAAATGTTATTCAATCATTTTTCAAATGCGATCCAAACGCCTGAAAATATTTTCAATCACATATCACCAAACACAAGAAAACTAATCATTTTCATGGAAAATGATTTCCTGGAAAACATTTTCAAAAATGGTATGATTTCCGCGAAACAAACGCACCCTAAGTATCGTATAGGATGACACTAGTATATTATTTAGACTTATAGTAAGAAATACTTTTATAGGACTAAGCCCATGGCAGCTTAAAAAGTTCATCAGAGGCTGAGCTTCAACGAAGACACTTCTCTTTGGTCACCCTAGAGGCATCCTTGTATAATTCCGACGGTAGATTTTGTGGTTGGACTAAATACTATTATGATCTTATGATGTCTTTTTTCTTACTCCTTTTACCATGTCACAGGAATCGAATCCCGCATCTGTACTCTCCAGTCCCACCCCAAAATCTGTTTACCAATAGGGCCGGACGCTTGTTGGCTATGATCTCATGATGTTAAATAATTTTTTTTTATAACAGATTTAGATGATCGATGACATAGGAAAAGTTAAGGAAGCCCTAAATAAAACATTACTAGGATGAGTGACCTAGAACAGTGTTTGCATGTACGTCGAAGGACAAAATCGTAAGGCTCGACATAAGACGAGTTAAAGTGGATAATATCTCGAGTGAATTAATTCAGAGATATCACTTATCCAATCGATACATAAAGTCATGATTGGACCAATCCGATTGTAGATTCTTGATGGAGTGCTTGACCGAAGCATGAGGCCGAGAGAATCGGCGGAATTGGAGCTGGGAGCCAGAGTGTTGAAATGTGCCGTGCGTGTTTCACTCTCGTGTGGAGTTTGGGGACTGTCTTACGAGACAAGAGTGATTAGAAAAATGATGTAATCGGATGTCGATGCCGTTTAAAATAATGGGGGCTTTGCTGGAACTGGTTGCTACCTTTTCCAGCCTCACTTCTACTTGGACTATTCCATACTTAATTCATATCGTTATATAGTCTCGTAGAGTCGTTTTGCTATAGCTTGGGCTCTAACTATGACTTCATCTTTTGATTTTTAGGCCTGTTTGGTTGAAATAATTGAACAGAGTTGTGATGTAATAGCTGTTACGGCATAACGTAATAAAGTTGTATTAGATATTATGTTGTTTGGTTCCAGTAATGTAATAGCAGTTATTATATTTGAATGAAAGTGTTTTTTGGAAATTAGTTTTCCAGACTTTTCCCCATTTAGTTTGCCGAAAATACCTAATTAACTAAAAGCGATTTCCAGTTAACGAAAATATTCATTCATAAAATTAGAAAAGTGAATTCCTAAATTTAAAGATGTATCCTCTCGATTTTTTATTTTTTATTTTCTTTTTCTTTTTCTTTTTCTTTTTCCTTCTCCATCTGCCAATCGTTGGGCCTTGGCGATGGCCGGAACCAGCCACAGGCATGAGCTGATGAGGCTCGACTTTGCCAAATCCCAATGAGCTTGAGCCTCGCGAGGCTTGACTTCGCCTAAGGTCCACGAGCTCGAGCTCCTCATATAGTGAAAACAAGCCTTGCTTGAGGCCTGTCACTGACTATAGTTGAGATTCAACAACTAGCAAAGGAAGAAGTAAAAATAACAATAAATTTGAAAAGTTCGAATATTTTTTGGGCTAACATATAATCATGAAATTAAAATCATTTTTCAAATAAAATTCAAATATTAGAAAACGTTTCTAGTCGCATATGATTAAAAAAGAAACTATTCATTTTCCTAAAAATGATTTCTCAGAAAGTACTTTCCTTTGCTATTAAGTATTTTCATCGCCCATTAAAATGTTTAGATATAAATTATTGTCGATAATAAAAATATTTTTCATTAACTAATTATTTAGAGTGATATAAGCAATTATTTTAGAAAAATATTTTCTAAATCATTTATTTTCCGCGAAATAAACGGTGCTTAAAATTAGATTTAGAGGGCGTGTATGATTCATGAGTTTAATACCCATATAAATTATTAAATATTCGATTTATCATACCAAATATCTATTTATATATGATTATTTTGAAAAGTAAGCATATAACGTGTTATATACTAGAGTAAATATTATATTACCGTAATTATCACTTATATAACCAATCTTGAGGATAACACATAAATTTAATATGTAAATATCATCGATTATATGATCATTATATTGAAATTAAGATTTAAATTTAATAATTGACATGTGATTATGTAATTACATATGTATTATATTATATATAAAATCGAGAATTTATTAGTGTAATTAATAATTAATGGAATCGCTATACAATGAATATCATGGCCATAAAATTTTAGATAATCGTACCTAATCGTGAGCAATTGATACAATTACTATATGTGTGCGTTGTTAAAATTTAGATTGGGCTGGGCCTGGATTCTATTTTGCTATCAAAAAACAAGTCCACTACCTTCATCAATTCGATTCTCCCATTGCTAAAATGGCCGGAGCCCACGATTGCATTAGACAAATTTCAGCCGGATTCCCCACTAATGTCTCCCGACATAAACAAAGAAAATTGCCCAAGGAATAAAGATAATTCCAAAAGGGATTTTTTTATACAACACGTGTCTTAATTTCCATTAATGTGTACCAAATAAAATTTGTTACATTACATTATATAACAGCGAAGCATGATGTAAAAAGTAATCAAAAGTGACTAATTCTAAAACTACATTCGTCTCACAGAAAATAACTTCCAAAAAATATTTTCCGGAATTTCCGATATTCGTTTCACGGAAATGAACCGGTTGGGAAAAATATTTTCTATCAAAGGAAAAAAAAGTCTTTTAAAATAGGGGAAAACTTTTTACGCTTTTCAAGTTAGGGAAAACATTTTCCTCACTCATTCTCTCTTATTTCATACCCTACTAGCCTCTCTTTTTTCTTTTTCAAAAAGTTGAATTTTTAATTTTTTAATTTTGTTTTCCTTTTAATTTTTTCATCTTCTCCTTCGGCCAATCGCCGACTATGACGACAACTAACGACTAGCTACAAGAGAGTCTCAAGCTCGTTGACGACAATCTCGAGCCTTGCCAAATCGGCGAGCTAGAGAGATGAGTGATGAGCCCTCGCTTGCTAGACCAATGAGCCTTGGCTTACCAGATCGGGCAAGCTTGAGGCTCACTAACATCAACCTTAGGCCTCACTAGATCGGCAAGCTAGAGGCTCGCACTCACTATTGGCTAGCCAATCTAGCAAGCAGTGAGCTTAGGCTTGCCAGAGGTTGACCTTGACACTTGCTGCTCTCTAGCGAGCGATGAGTGCAAGCCTTTGGCTTGCCGATCTAGCAAGGCTCGAGGCCGGCGAGCTCACTTTTGCTAGTCACCATGGCCAACGATCAGCCATAGAAGAAGAAGGTGGAAAAAAATAAAAGGAAAAGGAAAAAGGAAAAAAGTAGAAAGAAAATTCAAAAAATAAAAATAATTAAAATTTTGATTTTTTGAAAAAATAAAAATAAAAACATGTTAAAGAGTGGAAAGAGGAAAATCTAATCAAAATTTCCATACCAAACAACAGAAAATATTTTCTTGTTTATTTTCAAATTTCAGCTGAACACTAAGAAATATAGTTATTTTTCTGAAAAATGACTTTTTGAAAAATATATTCTAAAAAAGTCATATTTTCCGTAAAAATAACAAAGCCTAAAATTTGAAGCATCGTGTAGGATGACACGAGTATATTGCTTAGACCATTATAACAAATACTTTTATAGGACTAAGCCCATGCTGGCTTAAAAAGTTCGATCATAGGCCGAGCGCCAATGAAGACACTTCTCTTTGGTCGCCATAGAGTCCTTGTATAATTCCAACGGTAGATTTTTTGGTTGGACTAAATACTATTATGATCTTATGATGTTTTTTTTCTTATTCCTTTTTACTATGTAAATGTGTGTGGTGCTCACAAGAATTGAATCCCGGATCTGATGCTCGCCATCCCCACCCCCAAATCCTTTCACCTATAGGACCGCACACATGTTGGCTATGATCTTATGACGTTAAATATGTGGCTTTTTTCAAGAGATCTAGATGACCAATGACATAAGAAAAATATATCAAACAATCAAATGGTAAATATGTAGACTATTTCTTGCACTGAAAGTGGACCTAATAAAAACCTATATTCACGAGTCATTTCATCACTCTCTACTCTTGTTTTACAATACGAAACCCTAAATTGAAAAGTAAACTCTCACTTCACCGAGTATCCTATAATTACACGAATCGTACCGACCGTAAACACTGGAGTTTAAATCAACCCGATGAGTCAAAAAGTGAGATCATTCTTGTAATTCTATGGACCGGATAAGACGGGAATTGAAATCGACCGTGCACCGGTTTTATCGACTATTTTTTCTTTTTTATCTCTAGATTACGCTTCCCAGCTACCGTGCGTGGCCCGGCTGAGCGTTCGAACTTCGTAATCCATGAAGATGGGACGTCCACTACGAGCCGCCGGACATGGATTTTCATAATGCCCAAGAAAAAAAAAAAAAAAAGACACGTTGATTTTTTTGACTCATCCATTCAATGATCATCCGTTCGGTCATCATCAAAACCAAGTAGATCACGCTTGAAAATTTGCAGTCCCTTTCGCTTTTGTAAATTACCAATTTTTTTTTTATAATAATGTCACACTTCCCCAATCATTACGAAATCAAACATTTATACCAAGGACTTACGTTGCTTGATGAAATATCCAAGTGTCAAAGATGGCGACGGTCCGTTCAACACAATTGCATGGACTTGCTTTGCTTGCATTTCAAAAACACTGATTAATCATTTAATCTTTTGAAGTTTGATGATTGTGTGCCATGTTGCTTATTAGGGGATTAAAAGTCTCAAAAACAAGGTTATTAAACTAACTAAAATCCATGGTAGACGTGTCTTTTCGTGGTCCTTGATCCTAGTGTTATATAATCAGTCGTTTCCATTAGTTTTATCGCTTAGAAAATTCATTTCGCGCGTTCATCTCCTTTGAACAGAACTTAGGGAAAATTTAAAATATGGCAAAAGAGCCAAAGTTGCATGTCGTAGTTGCTTAAAGTAACTGAACAATGCGAGCGATGATGCAATGAAGGAGAGAGGGACAAGTCAGAGGTCTAGAAAGACTGGATATGGAAAATGCTTGCTTGTTGATTAATCAAGCTCGAGAAACTCGTTTCTTCTTTTCTTCGATTTATAATAAGAAATTGTCAAGTAGCTTAGTGCTTCAATGATTTCGTTAATTAAGCACGATTTTGCCGTCCCATTTCGTCCTTTCTTCGTGCATATGGAATTGGCGGAAAAACTAATATAAAGGTCAAGATATTTCATGTGACAATCATTTATTTACTGATGACATGCCAAAATTTGTGGGAGCATTACCAAAAAAGTCATCAACTTATTGTAATTGTTTCAATTCAATCATAAACTTTATTTGGCCAATTCAATCTAAACATTTTTCATTTATGCCAATTTAGTCCATCCAAACAATTTTGGGTAGCCGGCACCTACGTGGATGCCAACTGATGTTTGTTGTCCGGCTAATGTTAACGTGAACAAGTTTTTATTAGTTTTGTTTTTTTATTTTCTTTTTCTTTATTTGTCTTTCTCTCTTTTTTTTTCCTCCTTCTTCCTTCTTCCTTTGGCCGATGGGCAACCAGCCAAAGGTGAGGGCCAGCAAGGTCAACCTCGCCCAACCATAGCGAGGTCGACCTCGCTAGAGAGGGCAAGCACTCGCCTTTGTCCAATAATGACTAATCAAAGGAAGAAGGAGGAAAAAAAAGAATAAGAAAAGAAAATTTTAAAAATTTTAAAAAAATAAAAATGTCAATGTCAATGCTAATCAACCAAAATTGACCATTTTGATCGGATAGGCTGAATATACACAAATACAAAAGGTTTAGGACTGAATTGATAATAAATAAAAAAAGTTTATGGCTGATTAACACAATTGCAATAGGTTTAAGATTTTTCTGATAATTTTTCCCAAAATTTGCCTCTTACTTTGTGGTAGTGATTTTTTTTTATTTTGACGTGTATGAAGATATGTTTATTAATCTTAGAATATATCAACTTTGATTGGTTATGAGGGGTAAATATTGCGTACAAGATATTTCCTCACGTCTTTCTTTTCCATTCCCAAAAATTTCAAAATAAACATAAAAATATTGCATGGATAATTATACGTTTCGTCCATGCTATGAGATGAGTAAACTGTTTTTTTTTTTTTAATGTTAAACCATTTGAAAATTGGGAGTACGTTATCTATAATTAGCAACGTGCTCGCACTAAAATTACATTTATTATATCATTTTTAATATTGGGGTATCGATTATCCGCAAGAAAATATTATGCGAAAAGTTTTGATAGATACTCCGTTTGAAAAAGGGAGAGACAGGAACAAGAAAAAGAAAAAGGGTATCTTTTTTAACGGAACAAGAAAAAGAAAAAGGGTATCTTTTTTAACGGCTTTTTTTTTTTTTCCTTCTATCCTTAATTGAAAAAAATATTTCCTCCGTCCATGTATTTTATTGGTGAATTATAAGTAATGAACATTTTTTACATACAAACTTAACTGTAGGGAAAATTACTCAATCGGTTCTAAACTTGTTGTGCGGATGCCAATTTAATTATAAGCTTTTCAATTTTGTCAATATACTCCGAAATCTTCATATGAAATTCCAATGTATTCATTCCCATCAATTTAATTCTAAGCTTAGTTATCGTCAACCATCCTACATGGCACCACCACCTTAACGATTTTTGACAAAAATGAGCTAAAATGACTTTATTAAAATTTTGCACGAAGTTTAAGATTAAATTAGCAAAAATTGAAAATTTTAGGACTAAATTGACATCCACGCAATAGGTTTAGGGCTGATTGGACAATTTCTTCTTAACTGTAGAATGTCCACATATCTACTCCACCAATCAATGGAATTATTGGAGGAAACTTCTTCAAATAAATCTCTAATTAATGAGTTACAAGTTATGGATATCATTTACATTATCTGCAATTTGAGGAAGTTTGTGGATAATGGAAATGATGTCCCGCTCTCTAATTAGTGATTGACCCTCTCCCTTGTTGCTGTCACCATTGAAGAGGACAAGGCACCGACAGCAACAAGCTAATATGGAGGCTCAAATCGAGCCCTAGTGCCCACTCTCAACTTGGCTTGACATCAAATTAGTGTGAGGGTGACTTTGGACGAGCAGTTGAGGTTGTTTTAACAACCTGATCCTACGAGGGTTGGAAGTGATCATGAGGGCTAGAGGGCTCAAACAAACAGTAGATCTTGGCAAGTTTTTAAGATGGTCAAGGGGTAAGAATGAATTGAAATGCGCACCTAACTAGAAAAGAGTGTTCATGGGATTTATATGTGAAAATTGAAATTAACTCACAAAAGCGCCTTATGATGTATCGGCAATACTTAGCATTGGAGCTTCTATGTTAAGTGTGCTTAGGTGTAAGCACTATTAGAATGGGTGCCTTCTGGGAAAGTGTCTACCTACACACCAAAAGGACCGGATTGTGAAACTTGGTATGGGACGGCCAAAACAGAGAATATCTCAAGTGGGTTAATCAAGGATGTCACGACATGATATTAGAGCGAGACCCCTTCCAATAAGTGTGTGGTACCATGCGAAAGTTGGCGGGCCTATGACGACCCAGTTCTATGAGAGCGAGGAGTGATTGTCGAGGCTAAAGGGTTTAAATAAGAAACGACTCTTGGCAGGCTTCTAGGATGATAAATGAGGCAAGTATGAATTGAATTGTGTGCTGAATAGGGAGAGAGAGCGTTCTTGGGATTTATATATGAAAATTGAAATTAACTCAAAAAGGAACATTTTGACGTAAATGCAACCTTAGGCTTTGGAACCCAAAATTAAGTGTGCTCAGATGAAAGCACTACTAGGATAAATGACCTCTTGGGGAAATGCCTTCTCATATGCCAAATGACAAATCTGTGAAGTCAGTATTGAGCGAGCCAAATTGAATAATATCTCAAAAGAGTTAATATAAGATCTCACATCATGACTATCAAGATTGAGGGTGGTGGCGACAAGCAAACTAATAGAGAGAGAGACCTAAGAATGGCATCGTGCAATGGCGATGGCCGTGTTGGCCATTTACAATGGCATGATGCAATGCTGCGCACAGCATGGATGGCATCGTGCAATGGTGATGGCCGTGTTGGCCATTTACAATGGCGTGATGCAATGCTGCGCACAGCATGGATCTCCAATGACTCAGAATAATGGTTAGAGTCGACGGATGTAGAGCATGAAAACAAGGCTTCTAAATCCATGAGCAATATTCATGGTCTGTAAACAACCGATCAACTACAAGACTAAGGAAATTTCCTCTCATTGAGAGATTACAAAAAAACAAGGCTCATCCATGAGTGATATTCATGGTCTGTAAACAGCCGATCAAGTCCAAGACTAATGAGATAAACAGCCGATCAAGTACAAGACTAAGGAAATTTCCTCTCATTGAGAGATTACAAATTATGAATGTCGCGACAAAGGACCATTCCTCGCAACAATGATAAAAGGACTGATCCTGACAATCAAGAGTCACAAAAAATTATTTTGTCTCGCCTCACTAGACACTAAAGCCTCCACTCCCCTCCTGTGCCTCTAGTAGGGCCCCGGCGCAAGAGGAGGCTTCTTTTTCATCCCCTCATCATGTATATATCCATAGAAGAAAATTACGGCAAACCGCACGTCATGGCTTTCTTGTCCCTCTCTTCTTCGTCGAAGTATATGATTTGAAGATCACTACGTTGTTGATGGAGAAGCCGGACCTTAATTAAATCGCTGCCAGTCTGTGACCAATCGTAGGAGGAGGAGTTGGGGAATTGGCCAATGCTAGAGGTTGAATCGCATGAGCTAAGCCGTCCCCCACACTCTGTCATCTCCCACTTTTACTATACTAGAAAATTGACCCGAGCTCAACTTGCGCCAATCAAACGATCTACGTAAACCCAAAAGCAAAAGGATAAAAATAAAAAGAAGAATTCAGACGACCTATGACAAGCACTTCTCAACTACACATATGAGTCGGGTCAACATCTGATATCTAATCTAATCGCTCATTTCTGCTGTTTACTTAACCAAGCTCGGTTTCATCGTACATGGGTCGACATGGCTAACTTGCGCAGTTACTCTTGGGGTAAAGTGACGGCCTGTGATCTTGGAAAAATAATAAAAGCCATGATTATAATTATTAGCACCTTAATCACTTGCATTGGCTCGGTGATTTAGAGATAGATTCGAACACCTTTATTACTCGGATTGCTCATCTCGATCTTCTTAATATTGAATCCAATTTGTGAGGTCTAAAAACGACTCACGATTTTGTGATTCTCTAAATTAAAGTAGGCTTCTTATCATCAAGAAAAGTGACAATCATGTCTAATATCATCCTTCTACAAACTGCATTATAAAGAGAACATCTAACCAAAAAAAGGTTGTTCTCTATGAATTCAGATTGCATGGCTCTTGAAGCTTTCCCCTTAACAACTTTAACCCTCGATCCTGATCGGTCGACTATTTTATAAGTATGGCAACAGTTAAGGTCTCGCACTGAGTCATGAGTTGCATATCAAACACATAAACGGCTAGCTTACTCACTAGTTAATCTAATTTCTTCCCATGGACACATATAATAAGGCACTGTAAGCTATAGATTCCAATCACAACTAACGAAATCTTTGCCAATCATTTCGAATACTTAATCCAACCTCCCGATACATGTGATAGAAAGATTGTGATTTCAATCGTGGGCGTCATGATTGAGTGCAATCTCGACCTAATCCGTGACAACGCTGGTGGCTACTCGTATGTTCCGTTGCGCAGCAATAGAAAACAAAATCTAAGTGACGCTGGATCCATGGAGCTGGTAGGAAAAAAGAAGAGGGAAGGAGAACACCGTTTGAAGAGTGGTTAAAAGTTAGATGGTTCGGGTGCGCTTCAGCCAATGAGGGTAGACCAACCCAAGTAGGGTTTCCTCACTGCGGAGTCAATGTAGCTCGACATCAGTAGCTTCAGTTAGCTGAATTGAAAAATGGTAGAGACCAGCTGCTTCTTCTGCTTTCCTGTTGCTTCCTCGTGTGTCCTTTTGCGCCCTAAAGGTCGACTTCGGTTCGATGGATAACTAAACTCGTTCGTGTCGTGCGTGTCAAAGGAACCATAGAAGGTTCTGGCTTCTAATGCGGAGGAAAGGAATATCGCGAATTTTCAAGCGTATAATATGTTTGTCTTTGGTTCAAATTGTAGGTAAAAACGACAGGGCAACAGAGGAGAGGACGAGGACGGGGACTTGGTTATAAAGTCTCGGGTTGACGGTCACAAGCTGCTCTCCAAGAAGAAGAAGAGGCAGCAAAAGATAGTCTCTCTCCAACACATATACACAGAGAGAGAGAGAGAGAGATGATGGCGATGATGCCGCCATGGATGAGAGTGTTGCTTGCAGCTTGGTTATTAGCGATGACGCATGTCGAGGGGATGGTCCGTCACTACAAGTTCAATGTGAGCAAATTCTCTCATTGTTTTTATCATTATATCTGCATGACCCACGATTGTTTCGAACGTTTCATTTCTTTCATGCATTCTTCCTCTTCCTCCTCTTCTTCTTCGACTATGCATACAGACATTGATTGATGCAGAAGAACCTGTCCCAAACCCTAATCACTTTTAAATTACAAGGGGTGCGCTCATGAATTTTGGTGCTGTCGAAAATGAGCTGAAACATGAGTAGACTTCACTGTTCGGGCATTTTCAAGCTTGTTTAGCTAGCTAGCTAGTCTTTTGTGATAAGTTCACGCAATAGGTGATCTTTGGATTCGACAAGACTTACATGAATTTGGCTCACATGCATTGTTCGAACCCGGAAGATGTACGAGCTTTCATGCGTGCGACTATTTTCTCCATTTTTTTCATATTAATGACCGGGCTCGTTTCTTTTTATTTCTTCTTAGAATACCACAGGCTATCCAAACCTTTTCTTAAATTTCTTTTATCTTGGAGCGATTCATTTCGCATCCTCTCTTGACCTTGTGTCCTTGATTTTTGCTCATACCCATGTCTGCACGCAAACCTCATATGTCGTCCGGCCGAAACTGATGGACTAACGGCCGACATATTTTACTCTCAATTTGAACATTATCAACAAAATAATAATATATCTCGAGGCGTATGAATAATTCGAAATAAAAACTACCATATAATTTCAGATGCCTCCAAACAAGTAAGCGCGTTGATACTTCATTTTCAAGCCCATGTTTGATTAGGGTTTGCATGGCATGACAACTGGACTAATTTTTTATTGCAAGGATGAGTAAAAAAAAATTTAAAAGTGTCGTGCTGCGTATTATTTTGTTGCATGTTGATATGTAGACGTTAAGAAGCTGCATACATGTTTCGTTGCTTGGGACGGTGAACATAGATTTTGATATAAATAATATTGCTAATTACAGCTAAGTGTGCGAAGCGTGCGCACACACATACCCATGTTTTCGAGACTGATCTAGTGCCAACCATATTATATTTCGACCCTCTTTTGTTTAACATGTCGAAAGGATCAACGATTCGGACGTCTATTGGGTGCGTGATGGGTTTGTAAATGGATCTCAACAAGCGGTATTAATCTATCGACTCATGCAGAGAACCATAGCAGTCGTCTCTTGTTGTTGGATAGCCGGAATCTAGCTCCGACTTCATACTAGAAGGTTCGGCCTGAAAATCAGGATGTTAGAGCACGAGACGAACTATATTTTACGTTTCAAGCAATAGATTCGACATAAAATGGTGGAAGTTTTGTTAGATTTCATTCCTTTGTGCGACGAAGTCTTACCCAAGATTTTGGAGCTCCCATGCCGTGTGGCCGACGTCCGCATCAACGCCAGATGTGGTGCCTCTCTATCTCTCTTTCATGTTCACTATCTAGAAACTTATGAATTGGAAACTCAAACACACTTTCTCCAAAAAAGTGGTGGTCTTCACTAGAAGAAATGGTTAATTTCAAAGTACATCCAGTGGTATATGCTCACGGAATTGACCAACTCGGCCGCTTTTTTGCTCAATTACTTGCATAGCGATCGAAACGTCCGTGTCAAATTCTCGAACCCTTTGTGGAGATTGCAAGGTTTCGAGTCAGCTCATCTTTACTTCTCCAAAGCAAATTAGAGAAATTCCCTCGTCAGTTAATTTCACGTCACGAAATGCCACCTTACTAAAGGGAAAAAAAAGAGAGATTTGACATCTTCGCATGGCCAAAAGAAGTGCAACTTCAGTGACAAGTCCACGTCGTATTAGGTCGAAGATTTTTCTCAGGGTGTTTTAGTCGTGCGGACGATGTATTTGGCTTAATGACGTGCGGTTGGCTGTTTTGGTGGGAAAAAAAATATATTAGGTGGTGGCGAAAACGACCGACCGGCTGTGCAGCGCGAAGCCTATCGTGACGGTCAACGGGCAGTTCCCGGGTCCGACCATCTATGCCCGGGAGGACGACACGGTGCTCGTCAAGGTGGTCAACCACGTCAGCTACAACATGACCATTCACTGGTAGGTTCGCTCGCACCCTTCATTCAAAGCTCGAGATCGGGCTCGGGCTCAGGCTCGGGCTCGAGTTTTACTTATAGATTGATTGTGATTAGTTGAGTCAAGCTCGAGTCTCTGGATCTTGTCACCTCGGGTTGGAAAATTAGTACTCGATCGAAATTATGTACCAAGGTTTCGGAGTTAGGCAAGAGAATAGATGAAAGCTGTTCCGGTGGACAATCTGCAAGATCTAAAACATGCAATCTTACAAATCGTGCACCCATTTTGATGCACAGGCATGGAGTCAGGCAGCTGAGGACAGGTTGGGCCGACGGACCGGCGTACATAACGCAGTGCCCGATTCAGCCGGGACAAGTTTATACGTACAACTTCACCATCGCCGGGCAGCGCGGCACGCTCCTCTGGCACGCCCACATCCTGTGGCTGAGAGCCACCGTGCATGGCGCCCTGGTCATCTTGCCCAAGCGAGGAGTTCCCTATCCATTCCCCACGCCCCACAAAGAAAAGGTGATCGTACTAGGTGAGTCCGAAGATCTTCTTCCGGATCGATCCGTCTTTTGTGACGAGATGAGATTACGAAGATTCGGGTCGAATGCCATGCCGGATTTGAACTTGATTACCTCGTTTTGCAGCCGAATGGTGGAAGTCGGACGTGGAGGCGGTGATCGACGAGGCGTTGAAATCCGGAGGGGTGCCCAACGTATCCGATGCTCACACCATCAACAGCCATCCAGGACCGGTCGCCGATTGTCCCAAGGGTAACTAAGAAAGAAGAAGAATCGCGTTGTGGTCGTGAAAATTTGAGAGTCCGGTCGCCGCCGACGGCGAAGAACTGACCGGTTTCTGTCATGCGCAGGTGGATACGAATTAGCAGTTCGACCAGGCAAGACTTACATGCTGCGGGTCATTAACGCTGCGCTCAATGAAGAGCTCTTCTTCAAGATCGCCGGCCACCAGCTCACGGTGGTCGAGGTCGACGCCGCCTACGTCAAGCCTCTACACACCGACACCATCGTCGTCGGCCCGGGCCAGACCACCACCGCCCTCCTCACGGCCAACCACACCACCGGCAGGTACCTAATGACCGTCTCCCCCTTCATGGACGCCCCCATCGCCGTCGACAACGTCACGGCCACCGCGACGGTGCACTACTACGGCACCCCGAATGCTTCCCCGGCCGTCCCCACCGCCCCGCCGCCCCGGAACGCCACGTGGGTGGCCGAGCGCTTCGTCGGCTCTCTCAGGAGCCTAAATACAGACGCCTACCCGGCGCGAGTCCCGCTCGAGATCGACCACTCCCTGTTCTTCACCGCCGGCATCGGGGTCAACCCCTGCGCGACCTGCTCGAGCGGGTTCCGGGTCGTGGCCGACTTCAACAACATCAGCTTCGTCATGCCCAAGACCGCGCTTCTGTCGGCGCACTACTACAAGATGGCCGGCGTCTTCACGGACGACTTCCCGGCGAAGCCACTGATACGGTTCAACTACACAGGGACGCAGCCAGCGAACTTGAACACCATGAACGGGACGAGGCTCTACAGGCTGCCGTACAACTCGACGGTCCAGCTGGTCCTGCAGGACACGGGGATGATCGCGCCGGAGAACCACCCGATCCACCTCCACGGGTTCAATTTCTTCGTGGTGGGAAGAGGGTTCGGGAACTTCGATCCGGTCACGGACCCGAGGAAGTTCAATCTCGTCGACCCGGTGGAGCGGAACACCATCGGAGTCCCGTCCGGCGGGTGGACCGCTATAAGGTTCAGGGCCGATAATCCAGGTAAAGCCCCCACTCTTTACATAGAGAAAAGGCATGCTACGAGTGGTCTACACTTTCTTACTTAATTAGAATTTCGCTATTTTTTTTTTAGGGTTAATAGTAAGAAAAATCTAAAACTGGTATAACTGTAATAAATTTACCCCAAATTAATTTGTTGATAATCAAAAACCCAAAATTGATACGTTTATGATATATTTATCATTCATTTGTTTATGTTAAATTGAATTAATATCACGAAAAATCACGAACTGGTACATCCGTGATAAATGGAGGATAAAATCTCAAACTGATACACTTATCAACTGTCATATGTCATCCAACTTAGCAATTTAACGTTGAAATTTAACAAAAACTGAGGAAGAGTAAATTTGTCATAGATATACCCATTTAAGATTTTTCATAATATTGATCCCTTTTTTTTTTAATACAAAGCTCTTAAAATTTTCTCGACACTCAAATGTTGATACTTATATAATTTGATGACTTATTGAAATTTATATAGTGTTTATTTTTATTATTTGTTTGCTTATTTCAAAGTGTAAACAAAGAAAAGGGTTCATTTTGTTTGGCTAAGTATGCAATTTTATTTACTTGATGATATGAACGAATTGCTCCTTACTATCTTCTTCTTTTCTTTTTAATTGCAGGGGTTTGGTTCATGCATTGTCACCTAGAAGTGCACACAACATGGGGGCTCAAGATGGCATTTGTCGTCGACAACGGCGAAGGCCCCGACCAGTCCCTCTTGCCGCCGCCAAGTGATCTCCCCAAGTGTTGAGACAGTCCTAGGGGACAAAAAGAATAATGGATTTTGAGTGTAAGAAATTGAGGAGTGAATACCATTCCACAGCCAAAAGACCCCCCCCCCCCCATAAAAAAAAAAAAAAAAGACAACCAAATTAGACACATTGTAATTGGATCGATATAGGTCAGTAAAAAAAAAAAAAAAAAAAACATTGGGGAGCATATACATATTTTTTAAGAGCTAGACCACCGATTCATCGGATATTTTTAGCTCAATAGTTCGTTTGATGGTTGATGTAACCAAAACTATTTGTAAAGAGCAATTTGAATGTCTTCAGTATTTCGCAATACATTCTTTTGGACCTCCCTAAATTAGAGATTGGAATCTATGATTTCAAAGGGTTGACTATACAAAACTTGGATGTGAACGAGAGTTTGGTCTCCCAACGAATGTTTTTAGCATTGCCTAGACAAAACTGATGAAATCAAAAGCCGAAGGCCAGCACGCCGCTTGATTTGGACATTGGGCCAATTGGGCCTCTAAGAAACGTGGTCGCTCTTGGTTCTTTTGGGCCTGAGCCCGCTTTCTCAATGTCAATTGGCTACAAAATCAAGAGATTGTGAGTGTTCATGGAGTCGCCGGACATTTGGTCTGGTGGGTAAGGTTGGCGGTTCGAGGATGGGTTCGGCTTCGGCTTCGGGTTCGACCCTCAGCAAATGCACCGCAGTGTAGTGTCGTAGTCATCTAGCAAAAAAACGAAAGGTTAACTTTCACCCGACGTGGGTATATTGATCTAATTCTAGGTTCCCTTACATATTACATCACTTAAAACGGGAAATTCAAAAAAGGCTTGACGGTATATGCAACTTGAAGATATCATCATTAGACTTCATACTTCATAAACAAAACTGATATTTCTAATCTAATTTAGGCTCATGAAATATAGAAACTTGATCAGGAGTTCTATAACTTCATTTGCTACTTGTAGTTGTAGCCAAATAACGTGCATCTATGGAGTTTCATAATAACAAGCGATTCGAAAGAAAAATCAAAATGCGGTCGCACTTCGACCCATTGAACCAATTAAATCTACACATTTCCTATTAAACAAGGGACGCATTCCATTTCTCCTTTTCACACCCGGGTAGGCAATATCATATCATTGATGTGTTCTCAATATCAAGTGTGGAAAGCATAAGGACCATCTTCATGCGTAACCACAAAGAAAAGGGTAATAAAGAGTTGTCGAATTCGATTCTTCTGCTAACCCTTTCCAAAGAATTATGCAGTACAATATTCGCACCAGACTTCACCCGTTCACTCGACTCCACTGAATACAATTTCAGGTCATGGTACATGGAAATCTTATAATTTCTCCATTCAATTTTTCTTTTCCATAAAGTCCGGGGGAAACTCCACTTACTCCATATTTGTTTTTCCTTAATCAAATTATTCTAAGTTTTGTTCTCACCAAACAAGTTGTCTCCAGCTCGCTTCTATCTTTCTTTCTTTTTTTCTTCTCCCCCATTATTGTAAGTTTTTTCATTCTTAAATAACCAATGATTCTTCAAGGGCCTACGGATGACAAAAGAGAGACAGAGGGATTTCTGGCTGTGGACGCGTTAAAAATATTAAACAACAATTCCCGGGAATCTTTCCTCAATTGGAATGGAGCTGAGGTTGTTGCCCAAGTTCCTAACCGCAAGGCACAAATAAATTAAATGCCCGCCACAGTAATTCGAGATTTTTCTAATATTCACGTGTCGCGGCGTCAGTGGGGACTGGGGAGGAACCTCTTCATCATTTCGACCCCGCCCTTGCCTCCTCGGCTTCGCCAAGGGTCAGATGGGCATGGAAAAAATAAATGCCTTTTTATTTATTTATTTTTATTTTCCAAAAGAATGGAGGGAAAGAAAAAGAAAAATACTTCAAAAGGAGAAACGAAACGTGGCACACATTTTCCGCTTGGCGATTGGTACATCACCGAAAATCAGCTAGTGCCCCAGTACTAATCCACGCTTTTTGGAGGTGCTCTTTGAACTTTCTTACACCGTACGTGGGAGCTTTGGAGCTTTGAAGCTTTGAACCATGTAGCATGTCGTGATACTTAAGCTGACGTAAGAAATGTCAAAAACACTACAGGAGATATACTAAAAGTTGCACTTTTATATATATATATATATAGACACGATGAGACATTAAAAGTAAAAGAAAGAAAAAAGGGTGACTCATGGTTCATTGAAGTATTGCTAAATTCGTTTATCCGTGACTTTATGTTTTAGAAATATGTCATTTTTAAATCCAATAATAATAATAATAATAATAAAGGTAAATAATATCTTAAAGATAGTGATCATCGTTAAGTACCAAAGTATAAAAAGTTAAAAATACACTACTCTATCTTTATCGCCAATCAAATTTCCCCAATATGTTTTATTTTCATAAATTTTAAGCTATTTGGTATAAGATTGATGTCAAATATCAAGAACCGACAAAAATCAGAAATCTCAACTCAAAAAACTTTAAGAAACAAAAGTAAAACTCTTTCAAAATTCGTGTCCCTCAGGCACATCAGGACAAAGAGAGGGAGACCATGATTGCAACATCTTTTCCCCTATTGCTTAAACGACAGAAGTGACTTGATTATCTGTAACTTCATGTTTTGGAGGTATATCATTTTTAAATCAAATAATAATAATAATAATAATAAAGACAAATAATATCTCAAAGACGGTGATCATCGTTAACTTAACGACGTTAAGCACCAAAGTATAAAAAGCTAAAAAATATTGCTCTATCTTATCACCAATCAAATTTCCTCAATATGTTTTATTTTCAAAATTTTAAGCTATTTGTTATAAGGTCGATGTCAAGTTTCAAGAACCGAACAAAATTGAACTCCCAACTCGAAAAAATTTTAGAAACAATAGTAAAAGTTCTTTTCAAAATTCATGTCTCTAAGGCACATAAGGACAAAGAGAGAGGGGGGCCATGCTTACAGCTTCTTTTTCCCAATTGCTTAAAAGGCAGAAGTTAAGATTTTAAAAAGCTTAAGGAAGATTTAAGAAAGGGCCACTTAGTTAACTGTGAGCAGATAGAGGCAATTCTATCGCTTTCCATATTCTCCGATGATGGGGGAGAAAATGCTACGGCACCAATTAGGAGATGAATTTCAAGCACTAAGCATAATCGAAATCCCAACTCAAAAATTTTTTTAGAGACGATAGTAAAATTCTCTCAAAATTCGCATCTCTAGGGCACATAAGGACAAAGAGAGAGGGAGACCATGATTACAACGTCTTTTTCCCAATTGCTTAAAAGGCAAAAGTGATTTGATTATCTTCGACTTTATGTTTTGGAAGTACATCATTTTCAAATCCAATAATAACAATAATAGGGGCCAATAATATTTTTAAGACAATGATCATTATTAAGCATCAAAATGTAAAAAACTAAAAAATACTACTCTATCTTCATCACTTATCAAATTTCCCCAATGTGTTTTATTTTCAAAGATTCAAGCTATTGTCGATGTCAAATTTCAAGAACCAAGCAACATCAAAATCCCAACTCCAAAAGTTTTTAGAAACGAAAGTAAAATTCTTACAAAATAAGTGTCTCTAAAGCACATAAGGACAAAGAGAGAGGGTGACCATGATTACAACATCCTTTTCCCAATTTCTTAAAAGGCGGAAGTGAAACATGAGCAAGTGTTTAAAAGACTCAAGGAAGACATAGAAGTGGGGCACTCACCCAATTCCCGGGCAGATAGAGGAAACTTTGTCGCCTTTCGTATTTCCGTGTGATGGGAAAGAAAACGCTACACCACCGACTTGGGGCACGAGCCACCTGACACGTTCGCCTTAGTCGATTTAAATTACTGACTAGTTTATCTTGTGGATGAAAGTCTTATTACTCGAAAAGGGGTGAGGTGAAATTATTTAAATGGCTTGAATTATATGTAATAAATATAGATTCGGAGTGCCATTCCTTGGGTCACATAGTTATTTGCTATAAAGTCGGTGTCAAATTGCGAAAACCAAGCAGAATCGAAATCCCGACACAAAAAATTTCTAGAAAGAAAAGTAAAATTCTATCAAAATCCATGTCTCCAAGGCACATAAGGACAAAGAGAGGGGGGCCATGATTACCACATCTTTTTCCCAATTGCTTGAAAGGCAGAAGCGACTTGATTGAGGCTGAAAGCAAAAGGAAAAGGGCGGGGGGAAGTAGACGGATGGAACCAAACTTCCCTCCTAAACTCATCCCCGCCCATGTAATAATAACGCAAAGAGACAAATCCCCCCCTCCCCAATCGACAAGGACGCCCATCCATTGGGCGATCCACCATCGCCCGGACCCCCTCCTGCCCCGAAATTACCTCGGACGGTTTAGGATCCAATAGCCGCGATTAAGAAAAGGATTAAAGCTTCTTTAAAGCTTAATTTATTGTTGTTCATTTAGGACATCGATGGCGACACGCGCATACCCACTTCGAGCGGTGACGCCCCACTAATCTATTTTCTAATCATCTAAATTTGGGAGAGCTCGCCCTTCTATTAAGGAAATTATAGGCCCCAATGAGGCTAGCTGGTTTAGCTAGACTCAAATGGGACCACCTCGTGTGGCCAACTAAGCCAAAAAAAGAAAAGTTTCGAGCTCTGGCAAGCATGTGAATGGAGAGAGAGAGAGAGATGGGTCGAGGCAGCAGCAGTAGGGATTTTCAGTACCGAGATCGACCCTGTTGTGTCTGAGGATCGCCGATGAGCAAGGCTGGCAATTCACGACACGGTCGATCCGCACGCCACTTGTCTGAAGCTCATTTGGTCATGGATGTTCGTGTTATCACGTGTCTGGCTCGTTCATAGGCACGAGCAGAGGAGTTATATCTCGATTATCTTTTTTGGTCTTTTTAAATGTAGTTCGGCGGTCAGCACATCTAGTTTATTAGGATGATATATGTAATGAGTCTACATGACCAATGCCTCCGGAATAATTATTAAATACGTTTAAATATTAAAAATTTATGTTCTTGAAAGAATTTATTGCACCATATGCAAAGGAAAATAAAAGCGCATTTGAATCTTTAAAATTTCTTTAATTAGTTATTTATTAAGCATTTTCAAGCAATGGGCAATATGGTCTTGCGCAAGTTCCATGCACTCATTTCATATTCCAAGGGCAGAAGAGTAAATATTCGGTTACTTAGAAACCCACAAAACACTTTATAAGTTCGTGGATACGAGGTAATCTTATGATCCCCTATCACCACTTGTCCTAACTCTCTGTATTCTTTCTTTTCGTAAATCCTATATTAAAAAATGCCGTAACACAAAAAAACTTAAAAAAAATTGCAATCGTGGGACATGATTTACTTTATTTTTATCTTTTGGACCACTGGGTGAGACTTGAGATGAGTTAATTAATGATACTTAGAAGAGCAATGCTAGACATACTAAATACGATGAGTGGACCATGCTTAAAAACAATGAATGACAATCTTACGCATCATTTTGAATCAATTTTATAAATCAATTTCGGCAACCCTAGCATCATTCAACTTAGACACCCTGCAAAAGCTCGCGAATGGATCATAACTTAGATTTCAAATGCGTTCATTATAAATAAGTGGTAATGATATGTCATGTCACGAGTACAAAACTTTTAATCGAAGAAAAGGCATTTTCGCTGTATAGCAATCATGAAACATTACAAAAATCGTATCGTGATTAAAATAAAATAAAAGGATGTCACAGCAAAATGCAAAATTATTTTATAAAGCAACAAAGCTTCACCGTAAGAGATCGTAACGTATGTTATCTTTACCTTAGAATTTCTTTTTTAAAAAAAAGAACATCATTTTTATTTTTTTTTTTTTTATTTTTTTGGGGTGTGTGTGTGTGTGTGTGTGTGGTGTGTGTGGAAGAGTGACTGAGGGAGGCGGGCGCGGGGGAGCCCCCGAGAGGGCGTGTAGAGTTCCAAGGAGAAGGAGAGAGAGGGGAGAGCAGTTGGTCACATCATGAAGGGAGGAGGTGGGGGCCCACTCGTTTCGTTTTTATTCGCTTTCTTTTTTCTTTTTTGGCGTTTTTCCGCCATTTTTGTTTTGAGGGATAAAGGTTGGGGTTAGTTGTGCGATTGCATTGGCTGTCTCTCATGTCATTGCTCAAAAAGAGTAGCGCATGCGACGCAGCCTCGCCAACTCGCGACGCAGCCGCGCGTGAAAACTACTTTCCATTGTACTTCATATTTTCCTGAATTGATACTGCGGAAAAAACCCACAAAATGCAGGGAAAAATTACAAACTAGTAACAAACGGAAAGTAAAACTTTAAATTGATACACTAATCAATTGTCACATACCATTTAACTAATAAAGAGTAGATTTATTACGGATGCACTAGTTTGATTTTTTTCATTATCAAAAAATTAATACAAGGCAAATTTATTATAAATATACCAATACAGTGTATCAATTTTGGATTTTTTGTAGTCAAAAAATTAAGTTTGAGTGTAATTATTATAGGTGTACCAATCCGGCATTTTCATGGTATTAACCTTATTTTCTACTTTTTCTTTAAGGAAAAAAATCGAAAAAACCCCAAAGTATGCATTTTGCAGCAAATTTACCCTAAATAAATTTATGTGATGTCGTAAACTTCAAATTATACTTGTGTGACACATTTACCTCAACATTTCTTTCCATATACCAAAAACTTTTTACTTGTACCCATACTATAAATTTACTTTAAACTTATATTCATACGACATATTTACCCTTTGTCAAAACTCCATTAACGAATGCCACTAAAAATTTTATTTGACTACCTACGTGGAGTCGTGGATTAGGAGTGATCGATTCCCGATCCGGCCTAATCCCAAAATTGGGAACTGGGGACCTATCCGATTCCGAGCCAATGGAATCGATTGTTTTTCCCCCCACTAGAGAATATATGCGCACAACGAAAGAGGATAACAAATAATATTAACAAGAGCGACAATTAGTAAAGAGTCACTGTGATATAATTTGTGGTACTACTAAAAGATATAGTGTTGCATTCATATTTTACTAATTTATTTGAAGAAATAATTAAAAATATATATGTAATCGGTTGGGTTCCCCCTTAGAATTGGGAATTGGGAATCAAATCAACACTCTTGAGAACCTAACTAAACCAAACATTTGGCGGTTTTCAATTCGAGCGATCCGTTTTACACATCCCTAACATGGAAAAAAAAATCAAATGATGCTAACATAACACTCATGTGATGAAAATATGTCAACTCAATGTATGCTTTTTTTTTTTTTTTCTCGTTTTCTTTTTCCTTTTCTTAAAATTTCCTCATTTGTTTTATTCTTTGGTTTGACAATGGCGAGGATGATGGCGATGGCTATGATAAGGGTGACGGCAATGGTTGTAAAGATGACGCAGGAAGGAAAAAGAAAATCTCGACGGAGAGTAAATGTATAACGCAAATCTAAGTTTTAGCTTTTTTATGTCATAAAAAAGTTTTGGATAAATGTATTATATATATATAAGTTAAGGTAAATTTGTCATGCGGGTATAAGTTTGAAATTTTTAACATCACAAATTTTTTGTGAATAAATATATCATAATAGGCATAATTTGGAGGTTTTTAATAACTTTTGCCCTCATGTGGAGTTCATATAAGTCTCTAGTCTCGAATCCTTTGTATGTGGATTGTTTCGTTGGTTAATAATTTTCATCACCGGCACTACACGATTTTAAGAAATAAGCTCGGATAGCCACGACCAGGACTAACGGCATCTTGTTCTATGAAGCAAGTCGAGAGGAGGCTATCCGCCAGTAGTGGTATTGAAACCAAGAAGAGGATGCCGGATTACATATACACATCCGATCTCATGTCCCTAAATATTGATTGTTATACGCACACATACAGTTAATCTCGAGAGAACTCAAACCAGCACGGTGAATTCTCGAGCCTTGCGAGTGCAAACAAGCCGTGATTAGAACATATAATTTCATGCCAAGGGCAAGCCCAAACAGGATTGCCTACCCCATTTTTCATTTTTTTTTTTTTTGCATCGGTGCTGAGAAATGTGGAGAGCGCGTGTTTTCGCCTTTTCAAGACAATAGAGGGAAAAAGAAGATCCGATATTAGTTGGAACAAACCGACCTTAAATTTTAGATACATGCCCGTACATTAAAAGATCAATATGGTCATGTATGACGCCATACATTTTTATATTCATTTGTTGTTTCGGCATCTCTTTTGACCTTTTCTCCTCAATATTTCAAAGCCCGACAATCGGATTCTTATACAGTGCTGAGCATCCGAATTTTTTCTTCAAGATCATGGTAATATTCACATTTGAAATCCAAACAGAATTAAGCATCTCTTTTTGACCTTTTAATTACTGTCGCTGGTGTTCATGGGACAGGATGAGGATGCCGTCCACGCGCTTGTACGTGGCGTGCCTCCGCATTCTAAAAAGGTCTCGCTTCCGGAAAAATAGAGAATTTTTAAAAAGTCTTCAAATATTTTTTTAAATTTTTTTAAAGAATATTAACTATACACCGAACGAAAATTGTCAATCATACATAAGACGAAAAAAATAAAGATTGCAGACCATATAATTCATGTGCACTCGAGTATGAAATTCCTCTAAAATTAACTTGAGGTTGACACGAAATGAAAGAAAATTACTTGTGTTGAATCAAAGTCATGTGCTAGGGTCTTATCGGTAGTTACGAATTAAACTAAGTTTATAGCCACTTGTGAATTTAATGAATTTGTGGGGTTTACAGAATGTTTTATATCCCTTTTTAATTTTTACTATCGCGCTTCTAGAACACGAGTTACCTGAATCGTTCGATTCTCGAGGTAGATGATACGTATCTATAGAGCGAATCTCCAGTCTCCAAAATCATGAGAAAATCTACTATTGGTGCTTCGACAAATCACAGTTTGATACGCATCTATTGATAAGTCATTCAGCTATTCACCCATTTCATAATACAACTTGTGTTATATTTTATGATGTATGTTGTATACACGTAAAGATTTAGGATTTATATTGTTACGTAATGCTTGTGCTAACAAAACAATCGCATCTATATTTGTTTATGCATCCAATCCTCATATGCATCCAAAATTATGACTTCCCTTTCACAAATCATTAAATTTCACTCAATGTTCAATACATATAATAATTTTAGATGATATTTATCGAATTTTACGATTGGATACTCGATTTTTTATTTAACAATTTAAAAACTTCAATTTGAGATTTAATAATCACGTTCTTGGTAATTTTAAAAAAATTTCCTCTACAATTGCGCAACTATTTGTTTTTTAATAAATAAATAAAATAAAATAAAATAAGCCAAGAAGAAGCGGAGGGAATAGTAGGTAGTGGGCTTTTGGGCTAGCCTATAAGCCTATAAATGAGGGGGGGGCTCACTCTCTCTCTCTAAAACTTGTTGCCATTTAGGACATTATCTTCTACACCGTGCCCCATGTCGCGAATCTTACGTGGACGCCACTCATTGGCTCGACCGAACGCTTTTTTTTGGTCCCTTCCATCCCCCCAGGGGGCAACTGCTGCATCTTGCCGCCACGCACGGCCAATGACGCGCTTCCACGTGTCGGCCTATGCACTCCGCGATTCGATCCGAACTCCTCCGGTGGCGGCCCCCCTCCCCCGTTGGCCCGTCGCCCAACGACAATAATTTGGTGGGTGAGAGCCCGCTGGGGCCCGCGCCTCCACCGAGCCAGTATCTCCCCCGGTGAATCCCAGCCGTCGATGGGGACCCGAGTCTTTTCGGCGGGTAGTCAGGAGCGGTTGGATCGGAGGGAGTACCGTATTGCCTCCAATGATGTGATCATTACCAAACCCCCCCCTCCCTCCAAAAAAAAAAATATTTAATTAAACACATCATTAAAAAAAGCAAATTTAGTTTAAGAAATTGGTCGGAATACAATAAGAGGACGTGCTAATCTGGTCGGTAATTTTAAGTGGGGGTACCATTAGAAATGGAATGAAGGTTGGACTTTCCGATCCAATTTTTTTTTTTTTTTTTGGTTTCATGAAAACGGTACGGACAGTTGTGAAGATTGGCCAGGGGGGAGGGGAGGAGGATTTTTTGTTCTTTGCTTTGCTTTTGGCCCCCAAGCCCCCGCGCCGTTGACTAGTGTTCGGGTCCATCATTGCTTGGTGGCTTTTTATTCTTTTTTCTTTTTAATCTTTTTGGGCAGCAACAGTGGATGTATTACGAAAAGTTTGTTGAAATATTTTATTTCGGTTAGTCCGGATTTAATTTGGGTGATCGATCAGGAGATATTTCATGATCGGATTTTAATTATCTAAAGTGAGATTTCTTGTTACAAAATATGTAGATGCAAAAGGAGGTGGCACGGCGGTTTCTTTAGGAGGTCAATGAAGACTTTATTGATAATTTGGAAAAAAAAAATTCTGTGTTTTACATCAATTGCAATCATAGGCCTCTAGATGGGCCCTAGCAAAATGGCTCTAGCACTTTGGGACAATTTTTTAATGGGGCTATTGAATTAGATGTCTAGCTGACCCTCTTGGGGTCAATCCAAGGCTGGATCTACCCGTAAATTTGTGCATATACTTTATGTGATGGAAGGGTTGGTAACAAATTAGGCTCGGCCTTATGGTTCGACACATCCTGTGATCGCCTCTATCAACTATAGTCTCTTCTCAGGGGGCCACAAGACCTTCACCAATGACTCGAAAAGTACTCGTTGGCATGGATAGGCGACATGAGAAGGAGGTTTCTTTTAAATAAAATACATGCAAGGACACTCTCGACAAACCAACCCGATTCATATAGGCCAAATTACTAGCCCGCTCTATCATTAGGTGCAAGGGCTTCAGGCATTATGATCTGACTATAGTCTCCAGCATTGCTTATGTTTTGCATATACTTATATGTAATTTTTTTATATGACAATCCCATATCACATTCACATTATCTTCACTAGCAAACTCATAATACACAACTTTTGCTTCTACTATAATAGTGAACAATAACTCAAATACTCACATAAATTTTATAAGAGCTCTAGAATATATAAGTTTATACTACTTAGAATGGCCCTAAAGATAAATGAATATAGCATTTTAATGTTTGATCACGAAACAAGAAATATCAACTGACTTATCATCCAAACATATATTATGTTAAAAAGCATGGTGGAGATACTCGTTAAACCAATTGAATAAAAAAAACTTCCGTCTTTTTCAATACACCGATCGTAATTATATTCTATGCAGTAGATATTTTAAACATCAGGCTATTTTTCATTCGGTATGCTGAACAAGTGGTGTGGAGAAATCATGGAGCAAGGCTAATATGAACGATCTCATTAGGCTCAGAGGCGGTCCACCACATTAAATTAGAGAGAGGTGTTGGAATATAAATACGAAAATGGGCCTGTGCAATAATTAAATGGAGGGAAAATAAAAAAAACAAAAACAGAGAGAGAGAGAAGTGAAGGGGGGTGATGGAACAGAGAGTGTGTGTGATTATAATAAGAGGGGAACTTTTTCGCAAAGTGCAGTATCCCATCTCCTCCAATCACGACTCACCACCTTCAGCTTCAGCATTACCCTCCTTCTCTCCTTCTCTCCTCCTCTCTCTCTCTCTCTAACTTTCTCTCTCTGTTCGCAGGTGTTGGCAGAATTTTTCAGATTCATCATCCCCTGAAGCTAAGGCAAAAGCTCTGCCTTTTCAGCCCGGTGTTGTCGTTTGAAATCCATCCCTGGTCTCTTTCTTATCTTTTCCTTGTTGTTCCGTCCTCAAGGGAAAGGAAGAAAGAAACCCAATAATCTCTTTTCGCCCGCCCACTACCAGCTTTTTTTCTCTCCCTCCCTGCTCCCCTTCTCGTTTCGCTCGAATACAGAGACTCTCTGGTTTTCGGTCTCCGAACTTTGCCCTTTCGCTGGAAGTTTAGTTCGCGGGTTCGTCGCTCTTGGGCAGCACTGAGTTGCCGTCGGGGAAGAGAGTTCGTTGACATCCGATAGAGCCTCTCCGTATAGATTTTCTCGGTTTCGTTTTTCGGGTCTCTGCTTCTTCTACTTGTTCTTGTTTTGATATGTTGCATTCTTGTTTCGGGTTGTGTTGGTTTTAGATCTCGAGGCTCAGTCGCAATTCATGTTCAAGTTTTTAGATTATATGTGATTTTGTTGCTTAATGTTTTGAGCGGCTGTCCTTGTTATATTGGGAAAAGAAGAGAGTCGGTGCTTTATGAGATTCCTAAGGCTATGGTTGCACAGAGGAAAAAGGAGTATTCTGATTCCTTTCAAGATGCTTGGTGATTTAACACGGATATTTTTGTGGTGAACCCGAAGCTCTCCGCATTTCCCATTTGAGCATCCCCTTTCCTTCGTTCTCTCTATCTCTTTCTCTCTCTCTCTCTCTCGCCATCGAAATCGAAAAGCCGCTTCTTCTTTTTTTCCTTTAAGAAGATCGAGAATTTGGTCACCCTTCAGCATCCGACTTAACTTCAGTCTGAAGGAGGAGGGGTGGCGTGATTCCCATGTGATGAAGTGGGAAATGGAAGTTCTCTCACCACCATATGCATCGAATGCAAATTGGTTCCTCGACGAGGGAACGACCGCGAAATGGACCCCTGCAGAGAACAAAATGTTCGAAAAAGCGCTGGCGGTGCACGATGAGGATACGCCAGATCGATGGGAGAGGGTAGCCTTGATGATCCCTGGGAAGACGGTGGAAGATGTGGCTAAGCACTATAAGGATTTGGAAATTGATGTGAACAATATAGAAGCAGGGCTTATCCCGATCCCTGGCTATAGCACTACATCGCCCTTCACATTGGAGTGGGTAAATGGCCATGGATATGATGGGTTCAGACAGTCTTATGGGCTCGGTGGGAAGAGATCATCGTCGATTCGGCCTCCCGAACAAGAGAGAAAGAAAGGGGTTCCTTGGACAGAGGAAGAGCACAAGTAAGAAATGATGTTTTCTTATTGCACTTGCTTTGAGTCGATCTCCAATGATCTCATTCACTGTCTGCTCGATGAGCTTAATTTGTCAGTACTAGAAGCAGGATGAACATGGTCAAGCGATCTAAGAATAGGGTTGTCTTAGAATTTTAATCTAGAAGGACCTTAATCTTACAAATTCAGTGGCTTTTAAACGAGGGCAGTTGGTGTTTGCTTAACTTTAGTGCTTCATCCATCTGTTTATGTATACTTATGGACCTGTCATGCAAATTTCTCTCCAGGCTATTTTTGATGGGTCTAAAAAAATATGGGAAAGGTGACTGGAGAAACATTTCCAGGAACTTTGTGATCACGAGGACGCCAACGCAAGTAGCTAGCCACGCACAGAAATACTTCATCAGACAACTTTCAGGTGGAAAAGATAAAAGAAGAGCCAGCATCCATGATATCACAACTGTGAATCTTACAGAGACTAGAACTCCTTCACCAGATGATAAAAGGCCGCCTTCTCCAGATCATTCGTCCATGGTGGCTCGGCAACCAACTCCTGTCACAGCACCCAGGACTCCTTTTCTCTGGAATCAGCCAAGCAACGGAGGGCCCATGACCTTCCCTGCGACACAAGAGGATATGTCCATGTGGCCACATTTCAGTGTGAACTCTTTTGGGCTTAAATTTCAAGGGCAGAATACTCACAGAGGGACTTTATACAGTGTTCAGAACCCGGTTTTTCATATGCAAGCTGGACAGAGTTATCCTCATGGATGATATCGCAGCTTCATCCCCGTTTTCCCTAGCTTGAAGCATCTTTTGTTTCTATCTTTTCAAGTTTAGTGTAGTAGCTTTGGTTGTGCTTTTGTCATGGTTTCTGTGAATATGTTTACTAGAAGAATTTGAGTTAGTTCATCAGTATCTAAACTCAGGACACAGGAGAACAAGATCGTGTTTCTTTTGGAAGCCATAAATCTATTGTATAGATTCTCAGAGCTGGATTTTTTTCCTTTAGGGAGAATCTGACCTTTGTTTTGAGCACTCTGGTGTTATGCCTACGCAAACAAAGTTCTACATTGAAAGCTGGGGAAGAACATGAAGAGGCCAGTATCAATAGGTGTATATGTGGTCTCTCCTTTGACTGAATTATCTGATTTACTGTTTTCAAGCAAATATTGCTTTACACCCAAAAAGAGGCGAGCAAAGTTCTTTCCTTCTGCTATTCTCTTTAATTTGATACCTCAAGTTTTCCCGTCAAGTTAAGATTGCGATTCTGCATAATGGATGCATCCTGAGAATGGTATCCATGGTGACTTAAATGGAGAATGGAATAAAGACATTGGCCTAAGTAAGCATATTCAATCCCAAGTTGAAGGCTTAGCATAAAACATAAGTCTCGTGGCTGGCTTGATGCAAAGAAAGAATGTGTCAAAGGAAGGGGTTTGTTTTGTTTTGTTTTGTGTGCAGGACTGAAACGTGGCTCTGCTGTTGGAGTTCTTCGCTTTTTCATCTCATGTAATCCGGAAAACAGAGGAATATCAACGACTGAATTCACCTTCAGATTTGATTGGAGCAACTTTGTTCCTATGTTTATTGTTTGCTTTATGAATTTGAAGCAAATGGCCAGAATGGAATTTCACGATTTTAAGTATCGACCGAACTTGAAATTGCAGCTTCACCTTGGTTTGATCCTCTGGCTTTAATAGATCATGAAATTTTGCTTGTTCTGAAAACTTGTTAATGACGAGGCTGTTTCAGATGCTGATTTTTTGAGCGAAGAAATGGAACAGCAGTAGCACAAAATTGCCACATGATCTCTCCCTTCTTAGTTGCCTACTTTCCTCCCCTTTTTCCCAGTCTTTTAGACTGTTCCACTACTCCGAATGAAATAACAGCAAAAGAAATGCCTTATTAGACTTGACCGGACCATCAAACACTTTTAAGTTGAAGCTGACTCTTCATTCCACTAACGGAGGCATCATATGCTTCAAACCCCTCTTTCTCCATGAGATCTCTCTCAAGAGATCCTGCTCTAAATGAAAAAGAAGATCCCCTCCTAGGACTCTGTTTGAATAATTAGAGTTAGAAACATGCCCTTGAAAAGTTAAAAGATTCAATTTAGATCACAGTATTCTTGATAACGTCGAATGGGAGGTTTATTCTTTTGCCACAACAACAGCTCCTAATATTCCTCCTTCCATGATTTGATCATCAATGGTGGCAAGACCATTCTAAGGGGTATGAGACCTGTTTCTGCAAGTCCACGGAATCATCATACTCATGCGATTCTAATTGTACGGCACCAATGGGATGTCAATCATCGACAAGGTCTCCCTGTTCTGTGAATGTGAGGCTCTTGACTTGTGACCCTTCAATGGAGACAGACTCATGTAGCTTTTTTGTTAGGTGGAGGAAAGGGTGCTTTTATCTTTTCTTAATCAGTGTGGTTTGGAATTTTTTTAGTTGCTGATGGGGTTTGAGATTCTCTTTTCGGTGGATAAATTCCATTGACCTAAGTTTTATTTTTCTGTTGTCTTAGTGCAAGGATCTATATTCTAATCGACCACCATGTTGAACTAATAATTTAGTCAATAACCTAATCAGACGAAAAAACAATGGACTGCTTACTGCTAACCCCGGTTGAGCTCAGCAGATAGCAGTTGAGCACCGTCAACTGATCTGGTCCTCCGTTGCGCATGCATCTGTACGGACTTGAACACTCCAAACGAAATGTTAAACTAGGAGGAAAAAACAAAGACTCCTGCTGCCATGCGAGGACCAGTTGTGTACATATTCAAAGAAACTCCATTGGTCGCTTTTGAAGTTAATAATCTAGCCTTTTATGTCTGCATAAGCTCCTAAATGCCTGTTTCTTCTTGTCAGGCCTATTTCACGGATGCCTACTTTTGAAAGCACTTAACAAATGATGAGACTAACAAGCAAAAAAATTTCCTTCATTGATTGTGGAGAATAAGATTAATCTGTTTGCTTGTTCTGTTTTCATTTCTACATTTTCTTTTTAACTTTTAGTGTGTGTTTTCTGGTGTGTTAGGTTGGAGTTGGGAAATTTTTCTGATTGAGACCAGAGAAAAGAATGAAAGATTGGAAGATGACAAATTGTACGAAGCACCAAGTCCATCTCTTAGGCTCTTTTCTCTTGTTGCTTTGCTCATTCTGTTTGTTAGGAGCATCCGTTTCGTAGCAATTATCACAGGAACAGCTACTAAAACAGCGCCCTTGTCCCGCTCATGGTGTATTGCGCGACCGCCACTTATGGGAAATGAATTTTGAGGAAACATGAATAAACAGCCGTCCCGTTTAGCTTTAAGGCGGTACATGACAAAAGAAATCACCATCTCTTTTCAAAAGGCAAAGCCCTATATTTGCAAGTTGCATGTGGAGGCATCTTTGGCCGCTTTATCCTTGTTACGTCTAGATTCAATTATATCAGAATTTTCACACTTTCGGTCCATCTTGTTTTGTCCATTTCTGATAAATATTCTGATTCTTCCCTTTAATTTACCAGCAAAATTATTCATAGAGAAACAAGGTTGTTTATGCTTTAATTAGGCCTCTTCATATGATTACACTAGAATGACTAGGAAGTTTGCCACCTACTTCTAAAACTATTTTCTTGTAAGTTTTGCAGCCATATCGATTCTCATTGTAAACTGGTTTCCCTGTTCTTAATTTACGATTTGACAGTTGACACAGTGCATATCTCCAGTAATATAAGTTACTCTTCCATTGTGTATGAAATGAAGTAGACTGTCATGTCATAAGTGAGGCTTCGAATGTGACTTAGAACTAGAAGCAAGCATTCAAGGGATGAGGCGGAGAGAGTGAAGCTCGATTCTGTATGATGCTTCTCTGGCCTATGGAGATCTGAGAGTAAATCTTCCGTGGGGCCTCACTTTCCCCAGTTTCGATAATTCAGAGACTGATAAAGCTACTAAAAGGCTCAATTATATGCCAATTGCGAATGCCATTTAAACTCTGGAAGAGGATTTTATACCTTGTAATTATACAAGACAGTAGAGCAGTAAGGCAGGAACATGACACCCCTCTTGCCAAGAAAAAGATGCAAAATTGACAGATACAAAATCATTAAATAGTACACCTTTTCGAACCCTACTGCTAGATTGACTCAGAACCCTTATTTGGCAGGGTCTTAGCATATACATTTATCAGATATGGAGAAACTCCAGCGATTTATTGCCGATATAATTTGAGTAAGGGACAGTGAAAATGGTATCAGCAGTAAAACAAACGAGACAAGTTGTATGGAAGGGAGGGATACGTTCAAGGACTTTTTCTTACCTTTCTTTCCTTGGCATTTAAATCTCTCTTTAATCGAGCCCCACCATCAAAACAGTTAAGCAAGCAGGGGTAAGAGTCATCATTAGCTTCTGCTAGAAACTTCAGAAAAGATGAAGCCATGGTGATTGACACTGCCTTTCAACTCAAAATACCAAGAAATGATTTGCCATTTCACTTCCTTGAGACTACAAGCTACTAGAGAGCAGAACATCTCTTCCACTAATAGTCTTCAAGATTGTGCAAGGGAAACAGTTGTCTTTAGAATTAGAGTCATGTTGGTTACTATTCTCAGCATCTGAGCTCGTCAAAGCTTTTCAAGATGACAATTCAGAATTTAGTTTTTGTACTTGTTAGGAAATACCAATGTACAAATCCTATTAAGCTCAAGAAGGTGCAAAACGAATTCACTAACAGCGTCCTAATTGTTTAGGATGGATGGACTGCGTGTGTTCTCATTGCATCTAACAAATCCATCAAGTCATACTGAATAGCATGAATGTGGGCATGCGAGTAGAGAGTTTATACAACCATAGGAACTTGTATAAAAGGACTCCATTCTTACACTTACAGAGATTAATCAGAAATTGGCTCCATGAGGTTCACTAGGTTGGCAAAAAGAATATCACCGTTGTATATACAGGCCGATGCCTTTGAAATTATCTTATTAGTATATCTGGATAAGCACATCTTACACTTGCTCATCTTGTTCTCTGCCTGCTCTAACTAATCTCTCAGCACTATTGCTGATCATACAGTGCTGAAACTATTAGATACTGTTTCAGTTCTAATTCCATAAGAAAATAGAGAATCAATTAAATGACCGCTGCAAGAACATTGGAGTTCTATTGGGTGATCGGCCAGTTAATGTTCCCCAGAACTAGTTTCAGCTGGTTTGGGAGATGCCTTCAGCATTGGCTGATCTTGACTGGCATTGTAAAGGATGGTGATGCATCATGAAGTTTTGTATATTTGTGTTGGTGCTGAGATTTTGTTCCTCAAGCATTCATCCATGTATCTTTGAACTAGTGCTAAAGGTAGATGTCTTAGTCCTGAGAGAATCCTTCAACTTTCTCCACTGGTTTCCGACTTCTCTATTTCTTCCTTTGTGCTTTCACTGGAGTCTCTGCTTTCACTGGAGTGAATGTTTCCTTGTGTGTCATTGGCTTCTTCCTTTGTGCTTTCACGGGAGTCTATATCTCCTCGTGTGCCATTGACTTCTTCCTTTGTGCTTTCACTGGAGTCTATGCCTCCTTGTGTGCTATTGGCTTCTGCCTTTGTGCTTTCACTGGAGTCTATATCTCCTTGTGTGCCATTGGCTTCTTCCTTCGTGCTTTCATTGGAGTCCACATCTCCTTGTGTGCCATTTGCTTCTTCCTTCGTGCTTTCACTGGAGTCTATTTCTCCTTGTGTGTCATTGGCTTCTTCCTTTGTGCTTTCACTGGAGGCTATATCTCGTTGTGTGCCATTGGCTTCTTCCTTTTTGCTTTCACTGGACTCTCTGATTTCACTGGAGTCTATGTCACCTTGTGTGCAATTGGCTTCTTCCTTTGTGCTCTCACTGAAGTCTATATCTCCTTGTGTGCCATTGGCTTCTTCCTTTGCGCTTTCATTGGAGTCTGTGCTTTCACTGGAGTCTACGTCTCCTTTTGTGTCATTGGCTTCTTCCTTTGTGCTTTTACTGGAGCCTATATCTCCTTGTGTGCCATTGGCTTCTTCCTTTATGCTTTCACTGGAGGCTGCGCTTACACTGGAGTCTATGTCACCTTGTGTACTGTTGGCTTCTTCCTTTGTGCTCTCACTAGAGTCTATATCTCCTTGTGTGCCATTGGCTTCTTCCTTTGTGCTTTCCCTGGAGTCTGCGCTTTCACTGGAGTCTATGTCTCCTTGTGTGCCATTGGCTTCTTTCTTTGTGCTTTCGCTGGAGTCTATACCTCCTTGTGTGGCATTGGCTTCTTCCTTTGTGCTTTCCCTGGAGTCTGCCCTTTCACTGGAGTCAATGTCTCCTTGTGTGCCATTGGCTTCTTTCTTTGTGCTTTCGCTGGAGTCTATACCTCCTTGTGTGGCATTGGCTTCTTCCTTTGTGCTTTCACTGGAGTCCATGTCTCCCTGTGTGCCATTGGCTTCCTCCTTTATGCTTGCACTGGAGTCTGCACTTTCACTGGAGTCTATGTCTCCTTGTGTGCCATTGGCTTCTTTCTTTGTGCTTTCGCTGGAGTCTATACCTCCTTGTGTGGCATTGGCTTCTTCCTTTGTGCTTTCCCTGGAGTCTGCGCTTTCACTGGAGTCTATGTCTCCTTGTGTGCCATTGGCTTCTTTCTTTGTGCTTTCGCTGGAGTCTATACCTCCTTGTGTGGCATTGGCTTCTTCCTTTGTGCTTTCACTGGAGTCCATGTCTCCCTGTGTGCCATTGGCTTCCTCCTTTATGCTTGCACTGGAGTCTGCACTTTCACTGGAGTCTATGTCTCCTTGTGTGCCTTTGGCTTCTTCCTTTGTGCTTTCACTGGAGTCTATATCTCCTTGTGCGCTGGCTTCTCTAGTTGATTTCTCTAGAGGATTAACTGATTCCTGTTACATGTAAGCAATATTATCTGCACGTCAGAGTTTTCCGATAGGTGCACTTCAATACATGAAAAAGAAAAGCATCCAAATGGTTTCTCAAGTCATATTAGAAATGCCAGTGGTGGGGATCACTACCTCCTCTATCACTTTAGTGTCGGACTATTTTCTCTATCAGACTTCTGGTCTATTTTGACAATCGATACTTTAGAAATTTCGGCATAGTTTTAAACATTTTCTGGACTTGTCAACGAGCTTCTAGTTCTTGGTCAGATGACGTGAAGATCACATGCTTTCAGCTTGTATATAAGAGCCATGATGCTCGGCTCTGTCGTTAAGTTAGTCCACGGTTGATAGGAAAAGCAGAACAAACTTGACGCCACAAAGAGAACATCAAATGGGCGGAAGAAGAGATCATGGTTGTCAATAATAGAAATTGTGCATTTCTTTATGCCTACAATATCTTCCATTGGTTCAAACAGTCTTTACAGTCAAGGAACTTGATTACCTGAATATGTTGTTTTAGAAAGACTATTTTTTATGGCACAATCAAATAAAACCACCAACCTCTGCCTTCTGGGATTGTCTCTCTTCAGCTTGATGGGTCACCAAATTCTGCACCGGTGGTGTTGATTCTAGGTCTTTAGCTTCTGGTGGAAAATCAGACCCCATCTTACAGTTTTTATCACCAGAATCCGATATATCTGGACCTTCTGTCGGTACTGTGACTTTCAGGCATGAGGTCGTAGAAACTCCGTCAGCTGAATCTTCTTTACACAATTCTAGGAGGGAAATAGATGATCCAAATGGATCCTTTGAGCTCTCGTTTGCTTTGAAATTATCTATGTGGCCTTTTGGTTTATCTTCCTCTACTCCGCTTAGGTGGGACAAGGCTCCCCATATTTCTTCACTACCCGGAGTAACCTCCTTTTCGACATCTTCAGAATTAGTGGAGGACTCGAGCTCAGGAGGTGAAATAGCGTAATCTACGGTCTGAGGAGAACTGGATTCGGAGACCTCCACTTGCATGTCGGAAGCTATGGAGTATGTGGTTGAATGGCCCGTCCGCTTCTCTAGATCGTCCATAGAAAATGGACTTGACAAATCCTCGTCTGTTGCTACGCCATCAGGTACTGAATATTCAAAGGTCTTGTGCACAGAAATGTTTACCGTATTGGGAAATTCTGAACTGATCAGAACTTCGTTCCCATCCTCACTTGTTGCCTGTCCATCGTTGTCTGATGTCGATACGGAGCTCTGGTGGCTGTCTTCTTCATCAATAGAACCTGATTTTGTGTGGTTTTTGTCTTTAAAAACCCTCAGCTCGATGTCCTCAGCATCTTCCCGCTTATCTTCAAGACCTCCTCCCCCACCATTTTCATTTTTGGGTTTAGTTTCATGTTCAGCCTGGCTAGAACCCATGCCATAGTCTCTGCGGTACAGAATTTGTTCCACTAATCTGTCATGATCTCCCTTAGCTGCAAAGATGAAAACTACTCCCATAAATTTCTGGAAAGTAAACATGTGGAACGCACAAGGACAAATATCAGAAGTGATCTCACCTGAGAACTTTCTCAATCTGGGGAATAGTGGCTCTCTCAGAGCCCTGTTCTCTGTGACAGAATAAAGATCAGCATTCCTGTGATCTTGATCAAGGCTAGTTTCTACTGAGAAAGAGGGCCCTAGGAAGAAGCTCTCGTGCCTACAGAAGATGTCCTTAGGCTGATTTGCAAGGAACTCGCTTTGGAAACCGTCCACTGTGAGATTTGGCTTCTCCTCTTGAGGGTCATAAGGAAGGTCAAAAGGGTTCCGTGCAGGCAACAGAACTGAAGGAGCTGAGCTCGGTATCTCTGAGTCTAGAGCCTGATCAGCACAATTAGGGGGATCGAAAGGGTTCTTTGAAGTCTGAACAGGCGGAATATAACCCCCAGGACCAATGTCCAAGTCAAGTAAATTCTCCTGGACCTTTGTCCCCATGAGTTTCCTCGCCCTTCGCTTTGCAATTAGATTCTCCAATCTCCGGTTCCTTTCTAGCTCGGACAGGCCAAGGTCCATGAGATTCTTCTGATCGTCCTCTGTCCACTCCACAGCCTTGTTCCCATCCTCTTGTGCCTCTTCTTCATCTTCGTATTCTGCTTCTTCCAAGATATCCTCCTCTAACTTGCCTGTAACGCCACCTTTATCATCCTTAGAAACTTCAATTTCAGGCTTTGGATCTCCTGGCTCTGAGTTTAGCGAGTGCTCATTCACATGTTTTAAATCTCCTCTATCTGATGCGTGGGAACTGGAGCTCTCTCCTTTACCCAAGGAAAAACGCCTGCCCTGAAAGTGTAAACCAGGGTCATTCTCCTGGTCCTTTCTGTCTCCGCCAATCAGACCATTGCCGCAAGTTGTAGAAAATGTCACGCGTTTCACCTCCTTAGCACCACCACCTTCAGCATTCGCATCTTCCCATTTTGTCTTGAAGTTACGGCGTTTGCTCATTTGTGCTCGTATCACAGGCTTCTGGTATTGGTGAGTCATATTCGTAGTGCCTTCCTTGCTGGAGTTCAGCTTTACAGGCGGGACAACACGGTTTGCTTTCTCGTCTTTGCTGGCATTCAGGATTTGGAGACTTCCAGTTCCATCCCTGGATAGAACTCGAACAAGAGTAACAGCAGAGAAAGCTATTGGGATACTAAACAGGAGAAGCTTGAGCACAAACGGGAAAAACAGATACAGGAGGAGGAGGAACGAGGCTATTGCAGAACCAAGCGGGTGCTCTTGGGCGAATGTATAACTGACCCTCCAAGATAACGAAAGGATTCTGCAAATACATGCTAGGACCTCCTTGGCGTCAAGAGCCATATTCTTAGGATGTTTGCTTTGCAATATCTGCCCTCTGAGTCTGACGATGAACTTATTATGCAAGGAAGAGGTGCTGGAGTTCTTGGGGAAGGGATCGGGAACTACAGTGACATAATGCGAGCTTCCATCGCAAGAATTGATAATGTGAAAGGTGATGGAATCATCAGAGGAACAAGCAGAGAGGATCGGAGGTGGTTGTTATTAGTGTTGGAAACTGGGAGATGGAGAAAGACCAAGGATAAGAGGGGCAAATGCCAAATCCAGGAGATTAAGATCAACCGGTGGACATTCCTGGTTTGACATTCCATTTTTAGGCACCATCTTTTCCTGGTTGATGGTTTCTGTGAGATCCTTCATTTCAGGAATTCTTTGTCTGTCTGCGCGCCTGTCCCTGTGTGTTTCAATTCATTCCAGAGTGCTAAAATAGGACAAAAGGGGGGGAAAAAAACCGAACAAAGTCACCGGTTGCATTGGTGAATGTTTGTGTCACAAGCATACATCATTTTTTTTATAAGAAAAGGGGCAGAGTTTGAAATTATATCGTCACTCTTCTAATAAAATATGATCTAATATGATCCTCTAACAACAAAGGAAGCAAACCTATTGCTGGCTTATCTAATATATGATTATTACTCACATTAGTAGGTTGGATAACCCAATTTGCTATCTTATCTCATTTCTCATATTGGAAATATGCTCAAGTACTTCCAATAGGGTCAAGATTGCCTAAGCATACATCATTTTACTAACATTTTGCATACCTCCTCGTCCTCCTCCTTTTTTGGGTGCAGCCCAAATTTTGGATTGGTGTCTTAAAGCATTTTGTCAGCTAATTTCCGTTTTCGGTGAGTTATCAATATTATTATGAGTGTACAAACGTCAAATAAATTGGTCATTTCACTAACACCATTGCATTTCATAGTTGTGGCTCGTGAGTTTCTAACGCCGTAATTGCCGACATTTAAATTGATTAATAAGTTATTTAACTTCTTTAAGATTTTACGAGTGCAGTTGGTAGATTATAACTCTATAATGAATTTACTGACATGGAAAGAATTAATAAGTTACCAATAGATTGTAAATTTTACCAGTGTGGTTAGTAAACTACAAAAGCTATGATAAATTTATCGACATCTCAATAGATTAATATGTAACTTACTTCTTTTAGATTTTATTATTGTTGTTGTTAAACTATTAACAATAACATAATTTGATCTTTTGAGAAATTTATATTTTGATTGAAGATAAATTTGATTAAGCCGGACCCAACCACGGGCAGCGCAATTGGTGTGCGTTCTCTTCTTCATTGCCGAGGTCAAGAGTTCGAACCCTTTCATTGCTAAAGTGTTGTAAGAGGGGGGTCTTGGTGTTGGGGTCCTAGGCTAGCCTCCCCCGAGGTTTACGTCTAAATAGCGGCTTGCGACGAGGCCCAACGGTGCCACCAGGCACTGAAGGTTCGTGTACTCCCTCGAAGGGGTAAGCTCCGGCGATTCCTCGGTATCAAAAAAATAAAAATTGATTAAGCCGGACATTAGGGAGTTCCCAAATTTCTATATATCCGTTGAAAGCTTCTATATTTATTTATTCTCTATGTATAGGACTTTGATCCGAAGATATTTGTGATCTGATAAAAAATAGTATTTAGATGCTCATTTTATATGTCAGTCGCTAGAGCGGGATTGGCGGCCAGAGCCAATGTCTAGATAGGGCGACTGTCATTGCACATTCATTTGATATCATTGATAAAAAACCATTATCGTGCACCATATGGCTAAAAGCACTTAAAAGAAGCCTTACTCGTTACTACCAAAATTGTCACTAACCAAGAAGTCCTAGCCCTTAAACTAGCCAGTGCCAGTGCCCGTGACCACTACCTCCACTATTGCATACACTCCTTACATTCTATTTAATTCAAGAACTCTCAATTCCCGATTCCTATCATGAGTTGACCACTACCTCCACTATTGCATACACTCCTTACATTCCATTTAATTCAAGAACTCGCGATTCCCGATTCCTGTCATGAGTTGACTTTGTAATGCATTGCTAAAAACTTTTCATTATAGAATAATAATTCACTATAATATATTAAAGGTGATTGATTTCCAATTGGATCAATTCTAGACCTAGGAGTCATTTGAGATGAATTCACCAACTCCAAAGATACGAGAAAAGATAGCATTTTAAGTGTTGCTTTGGCTTGTTTGGGAGGATTTATCTTTACATAAACTACTAATCACGTCATCAATTTATCAATATCCTAATAAATTAGGAAGTCACCAACTTCTTTCAAAATTTTCTAGTTTTTTTAGCAAATACTTCATTTAGAACTTAGGGCCCTATTTATTTGAAGGAACTTGTTTTCGAAAATTTATTTTCTAATTTTTTGATATTTGAATGATAGAAAACTAATCGATCCATAGATAATGTTTGTCATGGAATGAAAACAACAAGTTTAAATTGGGGAAAACAGCTTCCCCTCGTAATAAGAAAAAAAATGACTTTTCCCAAATCAACAAACAAATGAAAACTACCAATTTTCTTTGAAAATAATTTTTGTGAAAAATATATTCTTTTGTCACGAAGTTTTTAATGAAACAAGAACACAATTAAACTAACTTAAGCAATTAGACAAAAGGACACGTATCACTAGAATGAAATATGAACCGAGGCTTAGGATGTGTTGGTTTCGAAAAAAAAAAAATTCATTATAAAGGAAAATGCTTTACCCATTAAAACTTGGTAAATCTATTTACCTAACTTTAAGCATGCATATTTTCATTTGCCATAAATAATTTCCTGTTGATTGATTATCCTCAATAAACCAAATTTGTGAAGATCTAGAAAACTAATTTGTGGAAAAGCTTTTCACTCAGACAAACAAACCCCTATAGCAAATTATGTATCTATCTCTCCAATAGTATATATCTTGCCATCCTTCTAATGAACATAACAAGCAAACCACGGTCGAACCATGTAAAATTTCAGTGCTTAACCGTGGATATTCACAATTTCTAACAATGTGAAGCACACTCATCCGCACATGAGCAAAACACGTAAATTAGGGCATCATTTGGCTCAAGATTCATAGGATTCGGAGTTGGAGCTTTTCGCTAAACCGTACGACATCATCGACATAGACCTTCCTACTGTTTGGGTGTACACAGAATTCGATCTTCGTATCCTTGGAGGCGCAGTTCCTCCTCTTCCATACTCACAGGAAACATGCTCTCGACAGGCCTTGCCAGAGCTCCTAAACATATTCGTCAAAGTTAACTATCTCCAAATAAGTAAGCCTTGCGACACTCAAATGATACATAAATAATGGTAAGAAGTCTAAGAAGTCGCATTACAATGTCACAATGAAGCCATGGCCATCGTTTGGCTTGAGAAAAAATGACAGGAGAATGTACAGCTTATGCCATCTTGAAATTTCAATGAAGCCCTCTCATTAGGCTGGCTATTCAGAAACAGCTACTCAGAGCAGTAGGTAAGCAAGACTAATGATCTTAATGCAAAACTGTGCAAATGAGAGTGCTAAATCAGCCAATTACACATGATACATGAAGAACAAATGCCTCTAATTGTCACTGGCTAGTGCCTCGGTTCGCATAAAGGTTCTTACCATTGGCAAACTCCAATTTTCGAGGGATTTATTTGTGACATTCTAATAAGTTAGCCAGCAGCATATTCTGCAGCTGAACTTATCCAATGATGTCAGATATTCAATCATAGTTAATCACACTGCTGAGAGAGCTTCAATTTCCCAGTAGTTATAGCTCGAGTGAATTCGAAATGACAGAAGTCCAATATTTGACAGCTCATCTTCTTGTAGCAAATCATTTTTTAGGATACGACAACTCACCTCAAGTAGCTATGATCATTATTTACTAGAGTCGATGATATGAAAGGATCTATGCAAACCATTATCAGAAAGTCTCCAATTCTCATTTTCCTATTCCTGCACTAGGTTGGAAATACAAGGAGCGCTCTTTTGAATGGAGGACTGACCACAGGACGTAATGAGAGGACACCAAAAAGGAACATATGCACTTCAGGTGAAAAAGACAAAGGCCTAGGGAGCTGTATCGGAGATGGCCAAATTTAGATTGACAGACCAAAGAGAACAAATCAGGCAGAAAAGAATTATGCAGTAAAAAACCTTAACTACAACACATTTCATACAATTGAACATCGAAGAATTCGATAAAAAGTTACCACCCTCAGCCAGATCTACAGCAATTTCAAATTGCAAAATTGTGCATACGCAATGCAGCGTATAGCTTCAAGGTCATCAGGTCAGGGGAGCTTTAAAATGGTTGAAGGAATCTTCCACTTATTATCATCCTGATCAGTTCTCATCAGACTCGCCTCCTGCATCAGTGGCGCATAATCCAGTAAGATTAATGAAAGAAAAAAAACCTAATTACATAGAACACCAGAAGCGGATTTATACATTCCTTTTCACTGTCTTTGTAAACAATGACTGTACACAATTACTCACAATTTCACTGTCTTTGTAAACAATGACTGTACACAATTACTCACATTCCGAGTCTGCATACGATTACCCAAAACTACAAGAATTAGAATTTCATTTTTGATCGCCTTAATATCCCTGACAAAAGGATATAATTGCGATATACCACGATGCTACAAAGGCAATGACCAAAAGTCCAGGCAAGAAAGCTTAAATGCTAGACATGGAACATGATGTACTAAAACTCAGCAACAAGTGTAAGATCTCTGCGATGCAAATGAACAGAATACCCAAAGCAAAACTAAACACCCTACCCTCATCAGTCTCAACCAAAAGCACATGAAGTGAAACGCCATAAAAATTCCATATTTTCAATCACAGAATCGATCAAACTCAAAAGAGTCCAGTGCATGTACAGAACCTAAGCAAAAAGGCAATGAAGACTAACCTTCCTCGCCCTCCTCTTCATCTCCATCCTCCTCGCTGTCGCCTTCGGAATCGACCCCATACCTCGCATTCAAGAAATTCACGGTCTCGGGCGTGAGCACCAGCTTGTCCGCATTCAAGATATCGAACAAATTCAGCGTCCGCGGCGTCAGCATCTTGAGAGTGCCGATGTTCCGGCTGGAGAGCTGCACGTTGTCGGCGACCTCCATCATCAGGAACATCGACTTCTCCTTCGGGTCCAACCCCCACCGCCGCATCGCCTCCGTGAAATCCCTCGTCTTCGGCGTCGCGAACTTGTCCCCAAAGTTCTCCAAGACTATCATGCTCCCGGCCGCGCTGCTCAGCGCGGTCGAGATCGCGAGCCGCTTCTCCTTCCGGTTGATCTTGATGGACCAGTCCCTCGGCTTGGGGCCGAAAATGACGCCCCCGCCGGGCCGGAGCGGGGTGGTCTGGGAGCCCCGGCGGGCCCGGCCCGTCTTCTTCTGCGGGTAGGGCTTCCTGCCGCCGCCGCGGACCTCGCCGCGGGTGAGCGTGGAGGCCGTGCCGCGGCGCTTGTTCTGGCGGTCGGTGATGAGGGCCCGGTGCACGACGGCCCGGGCCGTCTCCGGCGGCGCGGTCCTGAGGTCGATGTACGTCTCGCCGACCTTCTCGCCGGAGAAGTCGAGGATCGGGAGGGTGGTGACCTCGGCGGCGACGGAGAGGGGCTTCGGAGCGGGTCTCGAGGAACTGGGTCGCGAGAGGGCGGCGGGCTTGAGGGTTCCGCGGGAGGAGGCGGCGAAGAGGGAAGAGGAGAGGAAGGAGAGAGAGGCCGGAGAAGTGAAAGCTGCCATTTTTAGCGAAGGGGAAGCTGAGAAGAAGGTGAGGAAAGAGAAGGGAGCAGTCTTATCTGGTTTCCATATCCGTTTGTCGAAAGGGAAGAGATGATGATGAAGCAGGGCTCGGGCTCCTACGCCGTCGTTTCGGTTCTGTCAAACTCTTTTTCTTCTTCTTTCTGTTGATTATTGAATAAAATGCCATGAGATTCCATTTCAATTGGAGGTCATTAGAGCGATTCAGAAACGCTAAATAGGCTAAAATTGAATTACAAAATTGATAAGTAAACATGTTAAGCGGATGGTATGACATCAGCAACGTGTGTTCATTTTACCCCCACTCTCACCAATTTGATGGTAATGGTATTGGTAATTAAAAAAAAAAGGACTCTTTTTTAAGTTTTTGCTAGAAGGTGATTAACAAAATGACTAATCATTTTCATGGAATTAATCTAATTTAACGGACAGTAAATTTTTCATAAATAATTTGGAGTTTTTGATGGTAAGAAATTGAAGGTAAGAGGAGTATTTATGGATTCAAAAGTGGAAGGTTTCCGTATGCTGAAATGTATTACCACTCCACTTTAAAGAATTTTAGTTTTGTAGAAATCTCAGCTATGCAAGATTTGGTGTCTCGATGCTTTGATATTAGAACTCTACGAGATCTCATCCAACGTCTTACAAGAAAAAACTAGAAACACATCATCCCCAAATGTTAGGTTTATTAATTTGGATGATTTTTCATACTTAAAGTGGATAGATCGGTTGCAAGAATTTCTCACCCTTGTAGACTAGAATCCTTTTTTGGGCATTTGAAGATTTTAACTATGTCCTCAATTTAATTCACCATAAGATTACCACCTGCATCAAAGGAATGAGCCAAAGGACTTATTTGGTCATTTAGGGTAAATTTGTTACATATGTCTTAAATGGGGTTTTTTATGGTCAAAAAATTAATTTATGATAAATTTGTCGTAAATGTACATGTTTGAGATTTTTGGTGATATTAACTTATTTATTTAATGTGATCCTTAGGCGAACTTTTTCGATTCCCTAGGGTGATGTTAACTTATTTATTTATTCATTTAATGTGATCTTTGAACTTTTGGTGATGTTAACTTATTTATTTAATGTGATCCTTGAACTTTTGGTGAATCATTTCCCCATATCCAAGAAGAAGTTCCAAATTAATAGGAAGGAAGCTTAATTAGAATGAATCAAAAGTTTTCTTTTATGATCGATCGATATAAATATCAATAACTTTGAATTGGATCAGTTTCTTCTCAACAAATAAGTGCTTGTTTAAGTAAGTCTATGAAAAATTTGGAAATGTTTAATATTGTTCCCGGAGTTAAATTAATTGAATGATAACATTAAATATTTTCATATAGTCCAAGGACAAGTTTGGACATTTACGAAAAGTTTATGGATCATATTGAACAAATTAAAAATTTAGGATAGATACTCCACGTTAGGTTAGAGTTTAGGAACCATATTAAATAATTAATAAACCTAGGGATCATATCAAATCACTTGTGTTATTACGCAAAGGAAAAATTATACAAACAGTTTTTGAACTTTGGCTCAATGTGCGATTTGATTCTTGAATTTTAGCTTAATGTGCAATGTAGTCCCTGAACTTTTAATTTGTTTAATACAATCCTAAACTTTCGGTATATATTTAATTCAATATCTGAATTATATGAAAATGTTTAATATAATTCCTTTCTATTAATTTAAGATTATAAACTATATTGAATATTTTTATATATTTTAGGAATTATATTGAATATGCATAAAAAATTCAAGAATTACATTAAAAAATTAAAAATTTAAGAATTAAATTACATATCGAGTGAATGTTCATGGATTGCTTATGATATTATCCTTTATCCGAATCCATATGCGTGCTCATTTTGGGGATGAGGATTGGGCGTGTCAAATGTGTCATTTATTTCGTGCACGTCTCATCGTTTCCGCCCGTGACCTCACGCCGTCACGCGGCGTCTCTCTCCGTCTCTCTTCTCCGTATCTCTTCCTCACGCACAGCGCGTGACGCGCGCTCTCCTCGCGACTGTTCTCCGTTTGATCCCGTCGGGTTTCCTCCGATCACCCCCGTTTCTGAAACCCTAGAAATCTTCATCTTCATCTTCATCATCATCATCTTCATCTTCATCTTCATCGTCGTCTTCATCATCATTCGAATCGGTCAGTCCGGAAGATGTCGCCCGAGAAGCCCAGCGTCTATCACGAGAGGCAGAGGCTCCAGTTCTGCCTCTTGCACTCCCTCAACAACCTCTTCCAGGTACTTCGCTGTCGCATTTTACCTGCTATGCTCGAACTAGATTAGGTTAGTTGCGGTTTCCATCGGCCTCAGCTGAATGTGCTGTTTTGCGCATTTCTCGCCGATCAGAGGAAGGACGCGTTCACCCGCGAGAGCTTGAATCTGATCGCCGACAGGCTCGTCCTCGACGACCCCAACCAGGAGAAGTGGACGCCGCTGTCTCTGCTGTTCAAGCCCCACCACAACGCGCTCACCGGGAATTACGACATCAACGTTCTCATCGCCGCCCTGGAAGGCGAGGGCAAGAGGGTGGTGTGGCACGATCATCGGAGCGGAGCCGCCGCCATCGATCTGGAGGATTCGGACGGAAAATTGATGGGTCTTGTGCTCAATGTTCCGGTTAGAAGGTACGCCGGGCTCTGGCGGAGTAGGCATTGGGTTACGGTTAGGAAGGCCGAGGGGGTTTGGTATAATTTGGACAGCGATCTTGGCGTACCTTATTCTTTTCAAAACATAGAAGAAGTTAGGGAATTCTTGGATCATGTTATGGCCAATGGTGGGGAAGTTTTGCTGGTCATGAACGAGGATCATTGAGTTAGGGAAGTTCCGATGGTTCTTGTTGTAAAAAATTGATTCACACAGAGGTCGAATTGTAGATAGGATACACAGTGCTTCTTTTAGGTTTGTTTTAGATTTGCTTTCAGATAAAGATCAACTTTTTATCTGGTCCACAGTGATATTTCCGAAACAAGTAATTGGCCTCTGAAGATTTTTTGGTTTGCCAGTGTACAGTTTCTCTGTCCCTTTGAAATTTTATATCAATTTTTGATGCGTTTTTGGGAAGTCTAGTAGAATTATAGTGAGAATGTGTATGTGCAGATGGACTGTTGCAGCCTCTGTTTGTCGGTGAGACTTGTGTGGACACGGGTCAACATAGACCGCGTCAATCACATTCGTTAATCATGTGGGTGTCACATGGATTGCCAAAGAAATTAATTGCTGCGATCACTCATGGTCCATGCAATTTCTTTCTCTATTTGACGGGGTTCAGTGAATGATTCCTTTGTGCTTCGCACTGGTGAAATGCCCAAGTGGAAGACATGTCTTTTTCACTAGAATTATTCAGTTCAAATTGATGTTGAGAGTGTGTGAAGAAGCTATTGTTATAGTTCATGTTTGCCTTTTCTATGTGAACTTGCTGCTGTCGGTGAGTCGAGAAAAAGTTGTAAGGTTTAGTACGAAATGCTCTTGCGCCATGCCCAATGAGTTGGATCTTTGGGTTAAACCAATTGCAGTTGGCCTAGATGAACTGCCGTATGTCTGAAAGCTGCCCATTGCAGAATTGCTGCTCTGCCTGGTTGGTGCAATGCCTTCTGATTTCTTAAAATGAAATAGTTGACTGTGCCTGGTCAAAATGTCTTCACTGACCTGAATAATTATCTCTATCTGAAGAGAGTTGCCTACTATGGGATTCATATTGGCAGTTAGGCATTAACACCTGGACAAATTAGGAGATGAATACAGTAAAGCCGTGATATTAATACATCTCCGTCTGAAAAAAAGGAAATTGAAATTGCAGAAGTTGTTGATTCCCCCATTCTGGGTGAGAAAGAGGACAAACTCATTCGGGGTGAGTTGAGCCAAGCCCAGAAGCATTGTCATTTGAGTCCTTTTATTAGAAGATGCAACTTCATGGAAATGACTCCCGTCAATGGAATAGGAGTCTTGAGAAACATCTGTGTGAAAGGAGTGACCCTGAATTAATGGATCTTGTGCAGGTAACGGTAGCACAAGACATCCTATTTGCAGTTGTCATGAGTTCTGAATACTTCCTGCTAGCTGTTCTGCTGGGCAATTTCAACTCTGTTATGAATATGGTCTATTAAGTCTTAATGCAAATGTTCTTTCTTTCTATTTCTTGTGAATTATCTCTATCAGTTATTTGTAAGATACGAATGTGTACTGAATTTTCATTTAGCATGTTGCGAAGCTGTTGAATTGATATTTGATCAGTGATTACTGGCAAAACCATAATCATAGAGTGGAGGACTTCTTTCTGTCTTAGTTTTTTGAGAGAATGACGTTGTCATGTCACAGCTGTTTATTATGTCTTCTTCGCAAGACCCAATTTTATCAGGACAGGACAAGCTATCCATGCTTTCAGTCTGAGTCAAGGAAACTTTTGTCCTCGAGTTCGGGAACTTATCTGGTTGTGTTTTTCCATTCCCACGAACTTCACGCCCCATCCTGCTTGACATGTAATTTGTTTTCTGGTTAATCAAAACATCTGGATTCTCACGTATACGTGGCCCTCCGATGGACGAAAAGAAGCGACAAAAGTGAGGAAATGCATGAATGTGCAGGAACGAAAAGCGGCCATTGCTAATTAGTAGCCTTTGGAAGTGTCAATGTTTCCAGATTTTTATATGTTGCATCCACCTTGACAATCATAACCCAAAGAGAATCCTTCTGCTCAAAGAAATGCTGATGGGGATGGGGCTGTGGAGTGTCTCCTAATCAAACATTTAGTGGACACTTTTGTTGACTCTCTGGCCCGTTCACTTGGAAAACTATAGTGGGAAGTTATGAACAGCAAAAAGAGCTCGAGCAGTTCTTTAGCTAAAGAAGCAAAAAGCGCCACTCGACAGAAATTAAAGAGAAAAGGCGTGCTATCTGGTGTAGGGTGTCAATTTCTTATGTTTGCTTTTCCTGAGAAAGTGATTCCTCAGCTGAACTAGAGTTTGTGTTTACGGGTCGATCGCATTGATTAATAATGCAAATTGCACTCGTGTGGATACTCCAGTCATCTCAGACCTGTATTAGAAAAAAGGGGTGGCCCCACATGGCCATTAACATTTCTAGTTGGGGTCTCTCGTTTGTTTGCAGCTTTGTGAAGTGCGATCTGGCCTGGATGAGCAATTGAGATTTGTAGGGCAGGGGAGTATTCTTAAGGGAATTATGATGACGGTGATGATGCCTTTGTAGGGTCTCGGGGCTGTATTGGTTAGACAAATCGTTGAAATTTTCATAATTTCTTTACTTGGAACCATAGTATTTTCTGAAGTTCCATTTTAAAAAAAAAAGCCGAAATGGAGTTAACCGGGGTTCTTTGCTCGTGAAGGGCGAGTTCTCTCTCTGGAATTACAGAAAAGTGAGAACCTTCCCCGGTTTTTAGTTGACCAAAAGAAAAGTCTGCCTCTCTCAAGGTCCTTAGACATTTATTTCGAAAATGAGTTTGGAATTAATCTCCAATGTGTAAAGCAATGTGGAATAAGGTTCTTGGTCAAGCCAAGATGCTAGCTGTTAGCTAACATCGCTGTCCCTATTTGACATGTCTCACCGCCCAAATGCACATTGCGAATCATGCCCTCCCACAAGTACACTTGGATAGTGGGATGAGTGTTTCAGTTCACACTGATCTCGCTATAAAACTTTGGTCTTTGGTGCTTTTTCCATCACCTCCACCCCACCCCTCTCTCTCTCTCTCTAGTTCTTGTTCTTCTTCATTTTCTTTATGTAAAGCAAGCTTTTTGAAGGATGTCGACGAGAGGAAGCAACAGATTGAGTCAAAGGGAAGAAACAAAGAGGCCAGCGATTAACCATCACAGGCACAGGCATAAACTGACCGGCAAAGTTGCCGGAAGAAGGTGGTGCACCGCCGCCAGTGGAAACTGCTGTGTTAGAGTGCCTGCGAGGCTAGATTCGTCGAAGCTTTTGAAGCATCTCAGAGAGAAAGTGTTAGCAGCTTTACGGCTGGTGTCGATGAGGAAGAGGACAACTAAGATCTCTTCCTCGGTCAACTCGAAACCATCCGCAGCTTCTTTCGATTCACAAAGAACTGAAGCTGTTGAGGACTGCATCAATTACATTAACTCATCATCTACGTCATCATCATCTTCGACATCGTCATCGTTGTTGTCGTCTTCTTCTTCTTATAGTACGGTTAGTAACACAATCACCACTCGGCCATCACCACAACTGCCGCCGCCGCCACCGCCGCCGCCACCTAGTCCTCCTCAGCCAAATTCAAATTCCAAACCAGAAGATTCTGCTACTCAGCCTTCACTGCTGCCGCCGCCGCCGCCACCGCCACCACCACCACCACCACCTAGCCATTGTTCTCATCCAAAATTGAATTTCAAATCAGAAGGTTCTGTAACCCTGCCTCCACCTTCACCACCGCCTCCACCTACTTGTTGTCTTCAGCCAACATTGAATTCTGAATCAGAAGGCTTTGCAATCCCGCCTCCATCTCCATCATTACCAACACCACCACCACCACCGCCACCATCACCACCTAGCCATTGTCGTCAACCTAGACTGAAATCCAAATCAGGAGATTCTGCAATGCCACCTTCACCTTCACCACCACCACCACCACCACCTAGCCATTGTCCATCACCATCACCACCTAGCCATTGTCCTCAGCCTAGACTGAATTCCAAATCAGGAGATTCTGCAATGCTGCCTCCACCTCCACCTACACCACCACCACCACCACCACCACCACCTAGCTTTTACGGATCAGAAGGTTCTGCCATCCCACCTCCACAACCAACACATATGCCAGCACCATGGACTCCTGCTCCAGAGACAAAATCAAATACCCAGTCAGTAGGTGCTGCTGCTGCTCCACCTCTGCTCCTGCCACCGCCACCACCACCTCATCCAAGATCGATCCCAAATCAGCAGGTTATATTGGGGTTAGTTAAAACCTCGGAGTTCTGCTTAAATCTTCCTTCTGTTAAGAAGACTTGAGCACATCGGTCTTGCAAGACAAAATTACGAATGTCCTCTTTGCTGGCGACAACGCAATGTACGTTAGAATATATTGTTGCTTTGTTCCGTAAGCTGTGCACTAATTAGTTTGATTGCTTACATATGTTTGCAAATGTAAACTCTTGAAGATGTATGTATGCAAGCGGCATCTAAGTTATTAAATATCGAGAAGCAGAAAACCAAATCAATTAGCAAGCAGAAATTCAAAACTCTTAATGAGGTAAATGTCTCTTCAAAGCACCAGCAATAGAGCATAGCCTTAAAGTGTAGGCGAGGTTCGAGCTTCTCCCTTTCATTTCTACTTATATTGAGCTTTAGCATTTGCGGGTATTTTCTGGTTTCTCTGGTGTGATCTTTCCATGGACAGGTCGGCGTGGAACTTCCCTTTCTTCTCTGTTCTCAGTTGAATATTTCCTCTTACACATGTTGTGAAGAACCGATGAAGAATTAAGGAGAACTGAAGATACGTGTGCTCCATCAAAACTTGTGGCATCTGTCTATTTGACTGTTTGTCAAACAGAGGTTCCGACTCATCCTGGCACATTCATTATGCTGATATTCCCACTTGATTTGCATGATACAAGGCATTCCAAGTAATTATGCCATGGCTTCTTCTAGAATTTTCACCAAATTACAGAAATATAGTTTAAAATAAAGGAGTGGTAATGACCATTGATTTAAGCGATTGGCTCATAACACTGTTCCCTGCGAGTGTAAGATAGTCTGCTAATTTTAAAGGTACTGATCCTGATGAGAAATGCATGAAAGTACAATAATTTTAGTGGTGCTGAGATTACTGTACAAAGTTTGCTATATTATGCGAAAGGATGGAACTTATCAGGTTCTTGAATATGATTTACTCATTGATCTATCTATCCATAGCCTATCCATAGCCTATTATATCACTCTATAAAACCAGTTCGGTGAATCAATTTAAATGTATACAGTATGATAACATTGCAATAGGACCCTCAATCAGATGTAAATTTATTCCACCACCATTGCTCCCCGCTCCTCTCTCCGTGTGTGAGTGCGCGTGCGCGCCCCGAATCTGAGATTGCTTGAGGTTGAGTGCAACCACTTGCATGGTGGTAGACGGAGGCGGTGAGCAACCATAGGAGAGAGAGCGGGGGCAAGGGTATAGTGTCACGACGAGTGTGATGGGGGCGGAAGCACACGACCGGGAAGGGAGGGTTGGGGAGGAATGTTTGGGTTATTTTTTTAAGGTATAATTCTCTAAACTCAGTCGCCTTTCAATCATTTAAGATAATTGGTTTCCAGGTGTCCTCTAATTGTAAAGAATATTTATATTCTTGGACGTTTAGGATTGTCCTTTTTGACATGATTGAAGTGCGGGCCTTGTTTGAATTAACCTATTTAGTACTGTACCTTAAACTTGATAGACATGAACATGACTTCCAAAGAAGAACCGTCACTTAAACTTGATAGACATGAACATGACTTGCAGACATGAACCGTCACTTATAACAGTGGGAGTGATATCCTAGCCGGATATTAGATCCAGTGGACAAAAAGAAATGTTACACTACATTAGCATTCTATTAATTAGGTAAGAAATTCCTAACTCAGCTTGATAGGCTATAATTGACTTGATTGGACAGGAGGTCGTGCACTTTAAAGACACCGAGGAAAAAATGCAGTCTAGTAGAGCATGATATTCTAGTGCAATTGCGTCTACATTTTGAAACGGCCGAGGCATGCAAATCATCATACACACTTCCTCTCAATTCTTTTCTTCTTCCCGGAATAGCAAGAAATCAACTGGTTTGGCTTATCCAGAATGAATTTAAACAGCCCTTAAAAGACTTAAGATTAAGTAAATACAGACTTGAAGTAAATCTAGTACAGAGATGATTGAACTGAATAAGGTTCATGAATCGATTTTCACCGGGAATCAAGTGGCCAAGCCAAGTGGTTGTCGGGTCCGTCCTCCGCATCCTCATTTCTTGGCGAAGAGGCCACCAAAGCCGCCCTTCTTCTTCGGCGGCACAGCGACGGTGCTCTTGCTGCCGGTGGTGCCGTTCTTCCCCTCCACTTTCTTGAGAATCGGGTCGGTCTCCAGGAGCTGGTCCTCCTTCGCCAAGCCCCCCAGGATCCAGTCCAGCAGCCCCTTCTCCTCCTTGCTCCCGCCGGCGCCCTTCGCCGCGGTGGCGGCGAATACCCTCCCGGCGGTCGGAGCAAAAGCTATGGCGGTCAAGGAAGCCATCTCCCAAAGGCCTTTCCTTCTCCTTCTCCTGTTACTCTCTCTATCTCTTTGCCTATTAGAGGTCGCTAATGCGTGGGAATGTCACGCGGGTGGCGTGCGATAATTATATCTGCATGCTCACGCTCATCGATTTTAAGCCGTGCGATGATCGAATCAGAGCTGGGTGGAGCGTTTCCAGCACAAGCCCTCCACAAGTGGCTTATCCTCATTCCCCAGGAATTTCCTCGATCAGTAATTTGTTTCACCTTTTTTTTTTTTTTTTTTTTTTTTTTTCTGTTTTTCCTTGGGGGAGGAAAAACATGCAGCTGGGGAGTCCTTGTCAGCGGGTGTGGATGGAAATTCGACACATGGAAGGACCGTAATCCATCAGCTTATCCGACAGATTGGGCTGTCTTTGCTGTAGTTCTGCAGAGGCCCATAGGCTCACGCACGAGGAGGGCTCGGCTGCCCGTTTCTGTCCGAGGCAAGAGCAGCCCGTTTCTCCAATGACTCTCAATGAACGAGGAAGGAAGGAAGGGGGCTACTTGTCCCTTGGCCGGATGCACGCGGTTTACACGAGCCATTAGATTCTCTAAGACTCGTATGATGGCACACAAGGTGTGACTCAACGTGCATGGGCTCACATGGATTATGCCTGGTGCATATTCTCGACAAAATAAGACATTTTACCCCTCTACTTCGTGCCTTTTGGACCTCTTCAAATGGGTAGGTCAGAAGCTGCTTCTCTGCAATGCCATCCCTAGGGGAGACTCTCTCTCTCTTCCCTCTTTTGAACCTATTTATCTTTCTTTTTTCCCTCAATCTATATTGGGAGTTGTGTGTGACTAAATTTGTACGTTGATCCTAGGTGAATGTGGAGACTAGTTCGACCATTTATTGATTGGGTGAATGTGGAGACCAATTCGACCATTTGCCTCCACAATAACTATCGAGAAGGATGTTCGTAATGTGACTCTACAACCTCTCCCAAATTAGGCCGCTCTCTTCTCCTGATTTAGATTTAGGTTAAGTTTTGGGGTTTTACTTTTTCGAGCTAGATCTAGATATAAATCTGGGAGTTCTTTATTGATATTTGATATGTGTTCTTTCAACATTTTGATATTGATGTCTTTGCACGGCGATGGTGATGAGGACATCGAACTTAAATGTGTATCACAAGCCTTTGCCAAGGAAGTGAGAGATCTTGATATGTGCTTATCATTGAATATGATGATTGGACTATTCTTTTTTGCTTTTTTGTTATTTGCTTTTTGGTTTTTACTTTATTCTACAGTTATTTGGAATTTGCTAAACTTGAGAGCCTCCTATGTACCTCTAAAGTATTATTCTAATACATAAACGATATTTTTCTTTGAAAAAAAAGGGTAGGCCGTGAGAAGTGTGTCCAGATGAGCTTTAAATGATTTCCTAGAGTTTTCTTTTGTATTTCTTTTTTGCGTTTTAATTTTTAGATAACTTTCAAGAGATGTTATAATTAATTTTACATCATTTGGCAAAGTGGTTGAAGTACTTCTAAGTCACATAAATAACCCAAGCTTAAATTTCTTATTTGCTCAAATGACCAAACCAAGAAATGGATTGTTGATGGATATATTTAGATTATTTACGATATTACAAATATCTATAATATTCTAGATTTCTTTACAATATCTATAATATTTCAGGATATCTTGATGATATTCCGAGTATCATAATATCCTGAATATCTCTACGATTGATTGTAATTGATCGAACAATATTTTATTACTGTAGATAGTCAACTTGAATAGCCTATAAAAATAGGCTAATGTGTTTTTTTTATTACAAGACACCGGAATACATAGAAATTCTCTATTTCTCTCTTCCGCATTCTTCTAAATTTGGAATTAGAGCTAATGTCTTTTCACGGTGGTGGCCATGACGCCAGTCCACTAGTCGTGTCGCTCTGGTTTTACACCAAAGCCAAAGCCTTTGGTTGCTGTTTGGCACCTTTCCGCTACTTTTTTTGCAACACCCACACCATCATCAAATTTACCGCTCCTTGTTGAGCCACCTAGTGAAGTTTTGCCGCTAGCCGCTTTGCCATGTGTCAATAGAAGCTTCTAATGTGAGATTCACGCATCTCTCTAGCTGACGTGTCAATGACTGTCCACCCGTGCTGACGTCATTTGACACGTCAACACCACGTCATCGCCACATCACCCATGACCGTTATTGTTGATTTCCCATTGACCGGCATTGACCGGTTCAACTTAGATTGGCTAGATTGGTTTCATTACATTTTTGACTGGTTTCGACTGAGTTTTGGTGATTTATGATTGGTTCCTAAGTGTCATATGAAACTTGGCATTATCAATTAAGTCATCATTCTTCTTCTAAATTGAAATCTTTGATTTCTAGTGGTAATTTAGGATATGTTGATGGCAAACATTTTGATTGCTTGCCTTGTCAATTAGGAAAATATCATGCCTTGCCATTTGATTATAGCGAATCTATTTCTCATGCTCCATTTGATTTAATTCATTATGATATTTTGGGACCTTCTCCAACACCCACCATGGGAGGCTCTCGCTATTATCTCATTTTTGTTGATGATTAATCTCGTTATACTTGGTTTTATCTTATGAAAAATCGATTTGAGCTTACTTGCATTTATCATGATTTTGTTGCCATGATAAAAACACAATTTTCTAAAGACATCAAGGTTTTTCGTACTGATAATACCATAGAATATCAAGACACTGAATTTCTTAAACTTCTCTCCTAACAAGGTGTTCTCATCCCTTCATTTTGGGAACATATGTTCTCATCCCTTCGTTCTTTCGAATCTTTTACTTATCCCTTTTGTTACCAATCCTTTCGTGGACTTATTCCCAAAAGATCCTGTACTACAATTTATTGGTGAATCTTCCTCTCTACAAGTGTCTTCTTCTCATCTTGATATAGGATCGTCTGACAATCCCACTTCGACAACTTCTAACATGTTTGCTCCAACATAGGATCTTACACCTTCAATCATTCCATCTATATATGTCTGTCATTCCACTAGAGTAAGTCAACCTCAGCTCATCTTCGTGATTATCATTGTTACTCCACTATTGCTTCTCTTCACAAACCTCACACCTATAAAAAAGCTAGTACCAATCTTGTTTAGCAGCAAGCAATGGCAGATGAGTTGCAAGCCTTAGATAACTCTCACACATGGGATTTAGTTGATTTGCTTCCTGATAAGTCTATTGTCGATAGTAAATGGATATATAAGATTAAAACTAATATATAAGATTAAAACTAAGGCAGATGGTACTGTGGATCGTTATAATGCTTATTTAGTAGCCAAAGGCTTTACTTAGGGGTATGGCATTGATTATGATGAGACCTTTGCTCTTGTTGCTCGTCTTACTTCTATTTGTAGTCTTTTTGTTATTGCCATTGTTGAGTGTTGGCCTCTATTTCAAATGGATGTTAAAAATACTTTTCTTAATGGCAATCTCATAGAGAAAGTTTATATGTTACCTCCTCCTGGCTACACTTATTCATCTAATAAAGTGTGCCAATTACGTTGAGCATTGTATGGGTTGAAGCAAGCTCCCCGTGCATGGTATATGAAGTTTAGTTCAACTATGGAATCTCTTGATTTTAAATCTAGTTCTTATGACCATGCTCTATTTGTTTGGCACATGCATCGTAGATACATTACGCAACTTCTATATATGTATGATATGGTTATTACTGGTGATGATTAAATTGGAATTATCAAGCTCCAACAGCATCTTGGTAATCAGTTCAAAATGAAAGATCTTGGATGACTCAGCTATTTTTTAGGCCTGGAGGTTATGTCTGATGCTTTTGGTTATTATCTCTCACAAGCAGAATATGGCATTGATCTCATTTCTCGGGTTGGGCTCACTAATAACATGATTGCTTCTACTTTGATCAAGCTGAATGCAAAATTCAATAACAAGCATGGAGCTCTTCTTCCAAATCCTACATTTTATCGGCAGTTGGTTGGTTGTCTTATATATCTAATGTTGCATGTCCCAGCATCGGTTATGCTATTCACATTATTAGTTAGTACATGACTACGCCTCGTACGACTCATTTTACAACAGTTCTTTGAATTCTTTGCTATATTAAGGATACATTGTTTCATGACTTTCACTTTTCTTCTCATTCTTCCTTGGAGTTGATAGCTTATTCTGATGATTGTTGCTCCACTACTAGTTATTGTTTCATTTTGGGCACCTCACTTATCTCATGGCATGATAAGAAATATATCACTATTGCTTGCTCTAGCATAGAAGCAGGTTATCGAGCTCTTACTGATATGACATCGGAGTTGTAATGGTTATGATGGCTACTAGAAGATATGGGAGTGTGTCATCATAGCGGAACAATCATTCATTGTGACAACCGAAGTGCTATCCGAATTGCACATAATGATGTTTTTCATTAATGCACCAAGCACATTCAGATAGACTGTTATTTTGTCTTATATCATGTTGTTTGTGACATTGTTTGACTTGTCTCGACTTCCGCCACTAAACAAACTGCTGATGTTTTCACCAAGACACATTCACCTAGGCATTTCTTAAATATATTTTCCAAACTCAAGTTGCATTTTTCAAATTATCTTGAGTTTGAGGGGGATGTTAGAAATATATTTAGATTATTACGATATTCTGAATATCTATAATATTCTAGATATCTTTACGATATTTATAATATTCTGGATATTTTGATGATATTTTGGGTATCATAATATTTTGAATATCTCTATGGTTGATTGTATAATATTTTGTTACTATAGATAGATAGTCAACCTGAATAGCCTATAAATAGGCTAATGTATTTTTCATTACAACACAATTAAATACATAGAAAATTCTCTATTTTTCTTCCACATTCTTCTCACTTTTTACATAATATTAGAGCTGGAGATCCTAAGTTCAAATCTTTTCAAGTCCCATTTGCCCTTCAATTAAATTTCCACGCTTAGTATTAGGCAAAAACCAGACTAAACGTGAGGAGAAGTGTTAGAATAATTAAATACTAAACCATGTTTTCATCTAATAGCTTAAGCTTTTTGAATAGTTAGTTGTCATCTCACAAAAAAATTACAGAACTTATGCGATCATACGATTAGCCTAGTTTAGCCGGTACTCTAGTTGAATTGGGACCGATGCTCACCTCCAACTATCACTAGTGAATTATGTCTTGAAATTTCATTATTTACATATTGTAAATTATTCAATTGTTTCTTGGAATAATCTTACCTATCCATATGTGTTTTAATAGGTCAGGTGGGGGTGGGGTGGGGTGGGGTGGGGGGGGGGGAGGAGTTATGACCAGCGCTGGTACTCTCCCTGAGCATCCTTCTAGGAGATCACATTCGCAGCAAAATGTTCGATTTATGTCATTAGTACTGCCCCTTTTAAGCAATGCCTATGACTATCGTCTCAACACTATATTGGTGGCAGTAGAAGAGGGGCAATTCTATACAACAGCATGGCCGGATTTTAACCATCCTCGGTAGCAATTATTGCGATGCACTTTATGTGTGACTATCATTCACTGTTGTTAGGGATTTGGGATAAATCGATTTAGGGTGATGATGCGCAAGGGCAAAATGAGATATAGATGCCCGAGTAAAATGAGATATAAATGCCCGAGTAACTGGATCTTTTGCCGCTAGGCTAATAAATAGTGATCTGTCACAAATTTTCGGATCTAGACGTGGTTGAACTACTTCTCTTTCAACATGAAACGTCAACAGTAGACTAAGTTTTATCCTTAAATGACGAAAGGACTAAATCTGTGGGCTGTTTTAGTTTCGAGGCTAGGAGGACGAGGCGATTTTCTAAAGGCCCATAAAATGATGGTCAAGCTTTGCATTATTCATTCAATTGGTCCAAGGAAAGAATACAATCCCCGAGAAACATTAAATAGATCTTCGATCCACATAGATAAAATATATCTAACGGTTCATCAAACTCTTTGCTTGCTACAAGGCAAGCTTCTTATATGCATTGTGCAGTTCGATAACTTCTTCTATACATTACTAGAATCTTAATGTTAAAAGTTTTTGTATGCATAGCTTTTCAATAGTATCGGTTTATACTCTCATGAACTTCATAGGCCGAGATTTATTCTTCTTAGTTATCAAATTAGTCCTCACGAACCAAATTGCATGCGGAAGTTATGGAATGATTATAAAAAAAAATACTAAACCTATTGCACTTGAGCTAATTCAGTTCTAAATCTTTTAATTTGATTAGTTTAGTCTTAAAAGTTTTAATGATTTGTCAATTTTTGTCAGAAATCACCCATGCCAATCTAGTTAGTGCCGGTTGTTCTATGCGGTACGACTGACGCTGATGTGAACAAATATTTAAATTTTAAATATTTATCATTATTTTCTTTTTTTCCCTAACCCTAGGCTGGTGAGAGGATCGCAGTCCTCCTCGACCATGGGTGAAGATGTCGGCCCTTGCTTGGATCTAAGTGAGGGCTCGATGCCCTCGCTTGTGGCCGATGAGAACATAAATGTCCTTGCCTATGGTCGGGGAGGACATGAAGGTAGTCATGACTAGTAATGGTTGCAGCGCCCTATCCCAAACCAGGTGAAGGTCGTCGGCCTAGGGTTAGGAAAAAAAAAGAAAAGGAAAGAAGAAAATAATAAAAAATTCATAACAGATTAACATTGGCTGTGCTACTTAGGACGACCAATGTTGACTAGACCGTCATGTCAGCGATTTCCAGTCAAAATTGGCCAGAAGAGTAAATTGATAAATTGTTAATAGTTTATGACTCAATTAGCATAATTGAAAGGTTTATGAATGAATTGATATAAAATATAATATATTTATGAATGTTTTGCTAATTTTCCTTAGAATTTATCAGTGTCTTAGTAAATGTCACATGGGTTATAAATTTCCACACTTTGAAGTCCATCTCTTTTTTGATAATTAGAAAAAACATGCACGCATATTGACGTACATAAAAAATGACGAGAAAAGTTTTGAAGGTGTAAATAATGAATAGTGATTGAAAATTCAATGTGAATTAGAATATAAAATTCGTGAAAAAGTGAACAGATCACATTATAGTTATCTTTCTATAAAAAGGAAAAATGCTACCAAAAACTCCAAACCGTCATTTGTGATAAATTTATTTTGAATTTTTTTTTACAACTCTAAAAACTAAAAACTATGTCATTTGTGACAAATTTACTCTGAACTTTTTTTGGACACTAAATCTCAAATTATGCCTATTGTGATACATTTATCCCAAACTTTCTTTTGTGACACGAAAAATCTTGAACTTGTACTCGTGTGACACATTTACTTCCAAGCTCTTTGATCGAAGGGTATTTTCATCTTTTTTTCTTTTTCCCTTTCTTCTCTTTGGCAAAGGGAAGCTGGTGAAGGCTACCCTTGCCGGTGTCGGAGTCGAGCGAGGGTTGCCCTTGCCAAATTTGGTGAGGGCAACTTTTGCACGATGCTGGTGAGGGTCGCCCTCGCCCAACTTAGGCAAGGGTCATCTCCGTTGGCTATGGTGGAGGGAAGAGAGAAGAAAGGAAAAAAGAAAAAGAAAAAGAAAAAAGAAAAAGATGAAAATGTCATTCGTTCAAAGAGTTTGGGGTAAATACATCACACGAGTATAAGTTCAGAGTTTTTTGTGTCATAAAAGAAAGTTTGGGGTAAATGTGTTACAAAAAAAAGTTTAGGCAAATCCGTAACAAGAGGCATAGTTTGAGATTTTGAGTGTTGCAAAAAAACGTTCAGGGTAAATATGTCACAAGTGATATAATTTAGATTTTTGGTAGCATTTTCCCCTAAAAAACAACATTATAGTTATCTTAATGTATGATTCATGGTTATTTTCATTGACATTGTGATATTTGGGTATCGCTGATACTTAATACATATTTTCATCATGATTTTTTTTTTTGAGGTAGTTGAAAATCACTTCCATTTGCAACATCTAAAGTCTAGACTAGAGAGATGCTTTATCCATCAAGTTACGAGAATTAGAAGTTATTTCTAATGGCAACGATAAGAGTGGGCTTAAGAATAGTTTTGGGACCTTCTATTTGTCGCTATAAGAAAAAGAAAGATGGGAAATGAGCATTAGAGATCACGAAGGCAGAAAACTGGAAACAGTGAGCTGGAGATGGCTGTAACCCTAAGGAAAGGCAAAGGATGACGTCCGTGACCTTCATTTCTTATTCCTAACGCTTCCAAATACCCTCTCTCTCTCTCTCTCGAGCTACTTGCGCGAGAGTGGTCAAACTCCTTCTAAGTGGGCCTTAATTATTTGGATTTCTTGACACCCATTTCTTAGTTTTCCCCATGTTTTGAAGAAAAAACCCTAGTTTCTCAATGTGGGTACACCGTCTCTAACTACTAAGATCCTCTCTCTCTTTCTCTCTCAAGTTTTTGCCAGAATTAGTGACGAGAAAAGAGGGTCATCGCTTGGGTTTTTGGGAAGAAAGCCAGAGCAGGGGTCGCTGAGAATTGGTAACAATACTGAATGAATTCTTGCCTTTTTGGATTAACCCCATGATCAAGAAAGTCCCGTGCACGCATGGTCGACATTACTTTCTCTCTCTCAGAAGATGCAGAGCATTGAGAGCTGCTAATTGCTGGTTCAATAGTAAACGGATTTCTACCAAACGATGATTTTGATATTGCTGAAAAAAAGAAGAAGGGAAAAACTCAAAGTCGGTACGCAGCACATGACAGCCAAAAAGGGCAAGCCTCAGAATTCGTCTTTCGCACGACTAACGCAGCGCATATGGAGAATTCTTCGTTTTCTAGCGACAATTAACTCAATATTTTTGTCTCACCGGCTACAGTTTTTGGTAGCAAATCGAATCGGAGATAACTGTGTGCGCCATCTAAGGAGAAGAGGCTTCATCTGGAGTCGGTGGTTTGGTTTCCTCTCGCACCATGAAGTAAGCACTCGTGCATTGGAGGTTGTCGTACCGTACCAAATGATTAGGGGCTGGCAAGAAACGTCGATTTGGATGGACGAGCACGTTTCAAAAGCACCCGACCGTGTAGAGAGAGACGAGAATTGACTTGGCAAGTTAAATTTACAGCTTTTATAAATAATTGGGGTGATTTGGTTTTTAGTTGGACATATATTTAAGAAAGTTCTACTTCATGACCAAGAGGGTCAAATTGTTCATCAAGAATGGGTAATTACCAGCAAACAAATCTAATTCGGGGACAAATTCGTACCATACACCTTCAAACCAAAACAGGGAATTGTACTTATTATATAGCCAAAAAAAATTCAGAAAGTATTTCATTATAGCCATTTTCACACCTTAGAGAGGTTGAACTGATTCAATAATTACTCGATTCGTGCAATGTATTGAGGAGTAAATTTTTAGGGAAAAAAACTTTAAAGTGGTAGCGTAGATCTTTTGAGACAAATTCTCAGTAAAATAGGAAGATTACATTCATACCATCAATGTGTACACATGAAACATGGAATGGCCAAAAAAGAAAAGAAAAATTGATGCAGTTGGAAGCACATTTGCTAATCATATTTACTAAGAAAAGTCCTAATTTTCCGACTTACACAGGTGGACTTTGTTAACAAGTGCCATATGAGTCGATGGGCAGATTGTCCTCGTGTTGGCAATGCATAATAGTGTCTTGAAAATTGAATTATTATAAATCAAATATACCTAAACAGTGTGCTAAAACACTTGTTAATAAGACATATGTAAGTGGTACTTAATTAACACGTTTTTCTTTCCTAATACCGCTTGTTAATCTCTCCACCGCTCCCTCTCAAGCCTCTCCAATGCCATGTATCGAGGAGCGTCTCCGTTCAGATACGTCAAGAAAGTCTCAACAACTCGTTCCTAAAATTTTCCAATTTCCTATCATTATCATAAGAGATCACCTTATATATAACCCATAAAATAACCCTCCTCTCTCTCATACTCTCGTACCACGAGACTTCAAGCACATCCTCTTCACTGCATAATTGCTCCCTATAATTTGATCTCCTCTTGAGTTGAACCACGCCGCTCTCGATCAAGCAATCACGTCCCCTCATGGAAACCCTGCACATTCTCTTCAGCGTGGCAGCCGCTGCCTCGGCATACTTTCTCTGGTTCTCCCTCCTGGCCCGGACGCTGACCGGCCCGAAGGTGTGGCCACTCATCGGGAGCCTCCCTGCCCTCTTCTCGAACCGCCAGCGTATCCATGACTGGATGGCCGGCAACCTCCGTGCCATGGGGGGCTCCGCCACGTACCAGACCTGCACGATCGCGCTCCCCTTCGTGGCCCGCCGGCAGGGGTTCTACACCGTCACGTGCCACCCCAAGAACATCGAGCACGTGCTCCGGACCCGGTTTGACAACTACCCGAAGGGCCCCGAGTGGCAGGCCGCTTTCCACGACTTGCTGGGCCAGGGGATCTTCAACAGCGACGGGGACACGTGGCTGATCCAGCGGAAGACGGCGGCCCTCGAGTTCACGACCCGGACGCTCAGGCAGGCCATGGCCCGGTGGGTCAGCCGGACCATAAAGTCACGCCTCTGGACGATTTTGGACAAAGCTGTTCGGGATAAAGCCTCGGTGGACTTGCAAGATCTGTTGTTTCGTTTGACGTTCGACAACATCTGCGGACTCACATTCGGCAAAGACCCCGAGACTTTGTCCCCGGAGATGCCGGAGAACCACTTCGCTATGGCCTTCGACACCGCCACCGAGGCAACGCTCCAGAGGTTGCTGTACCCGAGCTTCCTATGGAGGTTGAAGAAGATCCTTGGGGTCGGCTCGGAGAAGAGGCTAAAGAGGAGCCTCGAGGTCGTCGAGCATTACATGAATGATGCCATCGACGCAAGGAAAGAGGCTCCGTCTGACGATCTCCTGTCGAGGTTCCTGAAGAAGCGCGACGTGGACGGGAACCTGTTCCCCATATCCGTCCTCCAGCGCATCGCGCTCAACTTCGTCCTCGCCGGCCGCGACACGTCCTCGGTCGCCCTCAGCTGGTTCTTCTGGCTGGTGATGAACAACCCCGACGTGGAGGAGAAGATCATCCGGGAGATCTCAACGGTGCTCCGGGAGACCCGTGGTGACGACCCGGCGAAGTGGGTGGAGGACCCGCTGGTCTTCGATGAAGCAGACAGGTAGATGATCAATTCATGCTTGAGACTTATAATACAAAATATAAAATGAGACCTAATATGGGCAATGACAAACAAAAAAATAACCAAAGCGTACGAAGATTGATTTATTCAATGGCACAAACGAATGTGATAGACTTCTTATTAGACCGTACATCCTTCTTGGTATATCCTGATAATAGGTAGGAGCATATGTTCAATACATTAGGTTTACTTATCGAAGAAGTCATTTGCAGTTTGTCATATCATTTCATAAGTTATTTTAGTAGATCGATTTTGATATAATAAGATTAATATATTTTGACCCGAAAACAAAAGACTCTTGTAATATGAGTCTTTGTATAATTTCTCAATTGTGATTAGTTTGGTTCATCGAGTCTATCTTGTAGGAACAATTTCTCTAATTTTTTTCCCTTGCAGATTGATATATCTGAAGTCTGCACTGGCCGAAACTCTGAGACTGTATCCTTCCGTGCCTGAAGATTTCAAGTACGTGGTCTCCGACGACGTCTTGCCGGACGGCACGTTTGTGCCTGCTGGGTCAACGGTGACATACTCGATCTATTCGGTCGGAAGGATGAAGACCATATGGGGCGAGGATTGCATGGAGTTCAAGCCGGAAAGGTGGCTGTCGCCGGAGGGCGATCAGTTTGAGCCGCCCAAGGACAGTTACAAGTTCGTGGCCTTCAATGCGGGGCCCAGGACTTGCCTTGGGAAGGACCTCGCTTACCTGCAGATGAAGTCGGTGGCGTCAGCGGTGCTCCTCCGCTACGTGCTGTCGCCGGTCCCCGGCCACCGGGTGGAGCAGAAGATGTCGCTCACCATGTTCATGAAGAACGGGCTCCGCGTCTACTTGCGCCCACGGGCCCTTGTAGGCCCGGCCCAGAAGCTCGCCGCCTCAGCATAGAGCCTCGAAGGTGGGGATGGAACTCTCACAGACTTTTGCCACGGTGGTGGCTGGAACCTGTAAAGGCGTAATAAGGTCGTCCTACTTGATTTTGCGGTATAGGGTTTATTACCATGTCCAAATGGCAATTCATGCGTACACACCCACGGTCAAATTTGTTCCTGCTTCTGTAATCGTTATTCGTCGTCGTTTCATGTGTGTTAGGGGTGCTTCAATTTCATTCAAGAGTATACTTGTAACATAAAAAAAGGTTGTCACTGTGATGATTTTGCCTTCTACTTCGTGTGTTCCATATGTTTAAACTCAGTTTCGACAATAATGATTTAAGTCACATTGATGCGGTGTTTCCCTAAGGTTGATCCAAAAAAGACTTGTTGCTCAATTCTTAGCATGCAAAAATAAGTCAACCAATGTTATAAGGCTGTCTAATGGAATTTTCAGAATACTATAACAATGTATCTAGAGAAAATAAGTTAATAAGAGACTGAATTAGATGTGACAACACCATCTGCGATGGAATATACTTTCTGACATACAAAATTGATGTTCGTATATACAACGTTAAAATCATGAAGTTTGTATTGAGATAATCTCATGGGATTCTTCCTCTCCCACCCGTGTAATGCCATGGCAAAGTCAAATAATCGATAGGACTAGACAAGGCACGTAAGCCAGCAATTTTTAGTAAAGTTCTGGTATCAGGCTCCATCATTTTGGTCTCTCAAATGCTTTTTACCAGTTCTTCAGATTTCAGCTTGGCTATGTGTACCAACCACCAGGCAACCGTCCTGCCTCTTCTGGTCTTATTGGTTTCTCATGTACCTTATCCAAGTCTTTCTTCACAGATCAGATGCAGGATGATAGGCATGTCATGGGTTGATCAAATATCCGGCGATCAATCCAAAATCTTCTCGCCTGATGAGAAAAGGTTCCACACCACGGTTCCAGTTAAGTAGAGCCCTACTGATACCTTGAAAACATCGTCCCAACTCCCTGCAAGAAAAGAAAGGAGAAGACTATAAGGCAATCTGAAATATTTTCCCCACAATTTTATCAATGCTATGTTTTCAGTAGTTAAAATTATCAGTTGGGATGAGGTATACACCGTGTTGCAAGATGTAGCCCGTCGCGGCTGTCCCAAAAACACCAGCCAAAACACCAGCAGTATTGGATAAACCGAGCAGTACTCCCTGTCAAGAGAATCCAAAGAAAGATGTTAGCTGGGACATTAGGAAAACAACATGGTTACACTAGGAACACTGGATTTTGGTGCTTAGGCCCTGAAATGGTCAAAGAAGAAGTTGAACATTTGTTTCTAGTTGAACCTCACCAAGATCAGGATTTATCTCCAAATGCTGCAGAGCAGGGTACCCTTTTACTAAAATTAACAGAGATGAATCATGAAGAAATGCTACTTACGGAGTAGCGGGGAGCAATGTCCTGATGGTTTGAGTACAAACCAGATTGCGAGAATGCATCAGTTCCCTGCTCAAAGAGTTTCTAACTAGTTATTATAAGGAAACGTCTCATCCCATGAAAACAGATCGAATCAAAGTTGGACAGGCAGATTAAAATATAATGTATCAGATTAGATCAATCTAAAGTTTTTCAATGAATGTCGGTTACATTCATTGATTTTATGAGGTCAAGATGCCAGCATACTGGCCTAACATAATGTCTCTATCCATGTAAGGAAAGAGATTAGATGCTTCATCTTCCTAATTGACGAGAAGTGATTTAAGAAAACCTTCTGATAGGTGAAGTGAGGTTTTGGCCATAAATAATTCTCTTTTCTTCTAAAATTACACATCGACACATTAACATTCTAGATTCAGTGAGATGGAGACAAACCTGACTGCAAGCCATGCATAAAACAGCCATTGCAGGAGAGTCAACATGGCTCAACTGGGTAAGAAAAAAAGCAGGACCAAGAAATCCAATTGTCTGCATGATCTGCACGATATGAAGCAAGCTGTCACCGGATCAATAAATGTGATCTACTTAATGTGAAAAGCACAAGAAAGATGTCAAGAGAAGCTAATTCGACATAGCTTAAGCTAAACAATATGCAACTGATCAAAGGACCCTCTTACTACAAGAAATAGCCAGTTAAAGTAGATTGTCACTGTAAGTTGAAGATTGAGCATGTTTCATCAGTAAGAAACATGTTCAGTTTTTTTCATTCTTAGTATTTTCATTATGATCTTCCTGAACTTTAGCATTCTTAGTATTTTCATTATGTTACTAAGACATGAAGTGTTAGAACAGGGTACCTTGCGAACTGTAGTCACAGATGAGCCATTGCTGACAAGAGTATCCGCAATCCAACCTCCAAGATTAGCAGAAAATGCCATAGTAAGCCAAGGTAATACACATATAAGCCCTGATTCTGTGAGATTGAACTTTAGCACCTGTAATTATTTTAGGATAGATGAAATGGAAGCATGTCAATTATTGTACAAAGATGGTCCATGATAATCCACTGGTACACCAATTATCATGCGAGTAATCTTTTCAGTTATCAAGTGAGTACGAAAGTCAAGGGATGAGTCAAAAGCTTACTTGATTATAGTATGTCGGCATCCATGTGAGAAGAATAAATGTCCCCCAGTTGTGACAGAAATGACATGTTATTAGCGCCCATACAGGTGGTTTCGACAGTATTAACCCCCATGGTATCGTAGTCACAGGTTCTCTTGGAATGCTGTTGGTTAAAATCAGCTTTTTCTCCTCAGGCCTCAGCTGAGGATCATCGAGAGGTGAACTGTATGCCTGCAACAAGAACTCTTGAAATTAAATTTTCAGTGATAAAAGTTCTCGAAGATATGATCTCATCCAGCAGTATAATTTTAAAAAACGCCATAGGAATCCAGTTTTCTGAATGACAAAAGAAGTCACCTTATTTAGCCAGGTTGCGAACCATAATGTTCCCAGAGAACCGAAAGAATAGAAGACTGATGGCCAGCCAAACTGATGTATCAAAAATGGCGAAAAGGCGAAGCCAGTGACTGATCCTAGATACATGCCACTGTAGACCAGTGCCAGTGATCTACTTCTCTCTGATACTGGAACCCATTTTGACAAGATATTATTCATTGCAGGCATGGCAACACCCTGAACAGAAGTGGGGGAGAAAACCGAGTTAGGTCGAGCAGACACATAATGATTCAACATGGTTTTTACACAAAAAAAAATTGTTACTATCTTTATAAAAAAATAAAACCACAAACTATACACAAAAATGCACCTGATACCAAATTTCGTTTTGAATGCTAGATGCAGTAAGGAGAATGAAATTGATTAAGTAGAACAATGATCTAACCTCGCCAATTCCCATAAAGGCACGGGCAACAAGTAGGTAAGGAAGCCCAAGTTTAGCAGCGACCGGAGTGAGAGCTGTTGCAATGGACCACCAGACTACCCCAAATCCCAAGACAAGTTTCCCACCCACTGTGTCTGCCCAAATGCCGCCAGCAATCTGTCATCGATGACAGGAGTCAGAGCAAGAAAGGAACACTTGGTTTCTTGATAACAGGCTTATCCAGATAATCCAAATTGTTGCAGGCATATAATGAAGGAAAGGAACCACCAAAATCTCAATAGTCTTTAGGTGTGCCAAAGAAGTGTCTTTACCTGGGTGAGGAGATAGCCCCAGAAAAAGGAAGACTGTATCAAACCAACGGTGGTTGGGTTCCAGTTGAATTCTGCAGACATGGGAAGTATAGCAATACTCATGTTTACCTGCCAAAGCAAACTTGTATAAAGATGCTAACTGAAAAAGCTCTGTTTTCTTGGAAAAACATGTACATACTTAGAATGTGACCAAATCTGAAAATTCCAAGTTTGGGATTGTAATTGCATCAAAAGATGGATATAATTGTCGTCTAATAAACAACTAGCAAAATTATTCACATAGCCAATTACTAACTTCCAGTCATAAAATTAATGCATATATTCTGTTCACAGTGTTTAGCTCAGTGAAGAATGAAACATAACAAAAACTACAACCCGAGAGAAATGGATCCGACTATCAGATTAAGAGAAACTTAAGATACAAGGAAGGTCTTCAAAAGAGATCAAAACTACCATCCTTATAGCTTCCAAATTTTGAGGGACTCTTGGAGAATTCACGTTAATTCACTGCCCATATGACTAAACTACCTACTGATGCCCTCAACTGTAAGGACCCGCCTCTAAAGAAACTGATTAAACATGTTCTGTGATGCAACGTCACTTAGCAAATTTAACAATGTCATACAATTCCCGTAGAAGACAAATCTAATGGAACTGGGATCTTATCAATTGAGAGGAGTAAATCGACTCAATTAATAGTCCACAATGGCCCATCTAAACAAGATTCGAAGGGTCGAGTCAATTTATAGCATCTCACGTCTCAAATTACAGCTGGCCATGCTGCCATATCACAGATGTGAATCCACATCCAGTTAACCTGAAGAATTCATTAAAAAAAAAAAAAATCCAAACAAGGATAAACACATGTGGCAGTTCCTTCCCTTTCCTACAATGGCATCATCTAAGAAAGGCTTTACATTTGCCTTCGTCAAACGGGTTTTTCTTGGAAAGGATAACAGTGCCAAGGTCACTCTCCAAGTTGCTAATTCACCAGCATCAAATGAAGGAAGCAAGGCAAAAAGTAGCAACGTCATGGAATGATGATGCCCATCATTTTGATCAATCTTTAGCTTGAAACGAATAACGTTTTCAGGAGCACTCGCCTCCCTTCTAATAATTATCCGCCTGCCGGGACAATTCTAAATTGAGAAAGCAAATTCTTGTGTGTAGCCATGGCCACAGTACTGGGAAGCAGAGTAATGGATGAGCAAGGAGAAGAGAGACAGAGGCTTTACTCGGTCCATGTTGCAGAGCAAGAAGGCCGAGAAACAGAGGATCACGATGACCCATCTCTTGGGGAACTCTTCCCACCAAGGAACAACAACACCCCCGTCCTCGACCTGGCCGTTCTTGAACTTCGCCGACTCTTGCACGTCCGTGATTTCGTACTGCTCCGACTTCAGGCCGGGGTTTCGGGCCGACACCCGGAACGTGTAGCGTCGTCCCCCCGAGATCAATCGGACCCGGCAGTGGAACCGAATCGCCGCTGCGAAGCATTTCCTCGGCAGCGGCTGCGGTCGTGGTGGACCGAGTGAAGTTCTTTGCTTGAGGAGGGAGTCGGGGTGAGGGGAGTAGGAGCAGAGGAAGGCTCTGGCGTTCATGGCCATGAAGAAGAAAGCTTTCAGCTGCTTCACATAGAGAGCGAGAGGGTGACTGATGATATTTGTTAAGACTGGTTCTCCAGATTTGCGGGGAAGCGAGAGAGAGAGAGAGAGAGAGAGAGGGGGTGCGATATTTATGGGCACTGGTGAATGTTACGACACGTGGAGGTTGCATGGAGGAGTGGATTAGATTGCGGCTCGAGCTCTCCAAGAGTTTTTAACGGAAAAACACGATTTCGATTGCTTGTCCTGGAGCTGGAGAACAACATCCCGGATGGCATTGCTTGGCCTTGGGCCTGGCCAAGAGCCAAGTACAAGTATCTTCTTTTTCTAAAAATTTGAAATATGATAGCATCTCCAATTATAGCAATGAAATCGAAATTTTTGTGGCAAATCCAAGGAAGGCTTTCTCCTACGCTCATCACAAAAAAATTTCTAATCCTAATACACCTGGTGCTGGATAGCTGCCAAGAAGCATGAGCTAGAAAACACGATATGTTTATATGCATGCTTTTGTGACTTTAGAATCTGGTCATGTTTTATTTTAGATCATACAATAGGTTTGATGCGATTAAAAAGATCAAAAGAGCAATGATTTTTCAAATTTTGTTATATGGATTCAAATTTCTTACCATTATAAAATTATGAGTACAAGTGCTGTAAAAATGATTACCCACAAATTACACCCAAAGTAATGTCTAGTAAGTTCATTGCCTTTGACATCATGTTCCTCACGATAATTCAGATGATACAGCATTAACGTTGTCCTCTTGTTCATTTTGAGCAAGCTTGGCTGAAGTCAATTTTTGCAAAAATCAATCATATCGTAAGACAACCTAAAATTTTTTCGCAAACATACTCCTATAGTTTTCCAAGATCCGTTGGCTAGTACCGAACATGGACTGATGGTACTATAGAATTCAGCCATGATGGAAAGAACCGGAAAACTAGCGACACTCCTATTCCACCATTTCAAAATGTTGACATTGTCTGTGCCAACTCTTTCAATGTACTGAGAGTAATTTGTTGTCAAATATTTCTCCAATTCATCAGTAGATGAAGACAGAGTTAGTAGAAGTCTGTGGGCGTGTTCTTAATAAACCGTGACCATACAAATTTTTTAGCACTGTTTGATGAAGGTGGCATCCCCATCCATGGCATGGAACTCGTCATGCTAAAATATATATTCCAGAGTCAATTCCTCACCATCACCAATATCTACTTTATTTGACCCTCCTCATCCACTCCATAATTCTTGTAATATGGAATAACAAAGTCTTGAGCTCCTCCCACTTGAACCTTGAATATAAGAGAGTGGACACCAAAAACCAACGAAATATCCTTGTAATATTTGAAAAAATTTCGTCTTCATGGCCAATATTTTTTGTTGAAGAACGGATCACCTTCCTTGTTCGCCCATTCAACTAACGTCATGTATAGAAACGGAACGGTGGGGTTGTTTGACAGTTTAATTGCTGGTGTTGGAAGCATCCTTTGTATCATTGAAAACCTAAAAGAAATCCCTTTAAAATTTTAGCAACCCTCCAATGTTGTGGTGTCAACAACGAGAGACTGGCACTTCCACGACAAGTGGGGGAGTATAGGGTCAGCACACCCATCGCCTCGCCTGCTCTTTTCAGCATCTTATACATTGAATTACAGCCATTTGGGATTGCATAGTAGAGTCTCCTTTGCCGAGAGAGAGTGAAGAAAAAATTGGACGGAGAACGGCAATATACGTCACATTTAACCCAGTCTAGAGAAACTACTTATGCTGGAGATGCATAATGTTGAGTACCAAATGTAAAGCATCTTTGTGATGAAGGAAGCTATCTGAAATTTTGCTCAAGGAGAGCTCCCTGTGGTTAAGAGAGCCCTCCAAACATTGGAGTACGCTGCTTGCTTATGGTGCATACATGGAAGCAGTACTCCCTCATAAAAGGTGAAAGAAAAGAATAGTCCGCTTAGTGCTCAATAAGTGGCAGCACGATTCTAGCAGTTGACCCGATTGGGATTTTTTTCGAGTGGATCCCTATTAAACGGGTCTCCTCCTTTCAACTTGGCATGTCCTCGGTCCTCCATTCTCGTACATCTATTTCCAGGGATTCTGATTATTGGCATCAGGTGTTTTTGCTGCTTTTAGATGAAGGTATAACTCCAAACAAAGTCTCTTCCGTGGTTCTTGCGACTCCAGAATCATCTGTGGGCCGATAAGTAGCTCAAGGGCAAACAATCAACAGAATCAAAATTTGCAGAATGCAAGTGTTGAAATAGATAGGTCATGATTATCAATCAGACCTACCTTGTTATACTATACACATATTTCTAAACTCTATTTTAGGAGCTTCCTCATTTGAAGAAGCTCCTTTCAAAAATTGGCGTATGCCACTTAATTATGACGAGCACACGGTATTCTTTAGTAAAAGGCGAAAGAATAGTTCGCTCTGTGCTCACCACATGGCTGCATGATTTTTTGAGGGGGACGACCTCGTGTTTTAGTGACTGTTTCTGTTGCCATGTTCTTGCCTCTTTTCCCATGTGGGACTTAGAACTGTTTGTGCTGCTACCGCTGGTGGAATCATCTTTGAATATAGGAGTGGAGCATTTAATCCATTTTTTACTTATATCACCACCTATCGAGTCCTTTTTGGTTTATCAAATGAGAGGTAAGATCAGAAACTATGGTGGTGAATTGACCGGATCATATTGACACCGAGTACAGGAAACGAAAGGGCAGTCCCCATTTGCCGTCTCGAGTGAGGTTTGCACTTGCAGTAGGTGCTCAACCTTCAGAGTAACTTAATGTGGAACTTCCAAATCTAATGGTGGACCTCCAGGCGAGTTTGCAGAGTCTTTAGATCGGCAGAAGGAAACTCAGTTTCCGGTTGAGCTTTTGAGAAACTTAAAGAACTAGGAAAATCAACTGAATTGTTGTGAAAGAAAGAGGAGGACGACTTGTGGCTCTTGTCCAGAACCTCCTCCTTCAATAAATTCCGGACAAGAGTTACGGAGAAGCCCTTGCAACAGTGGGTACGCAGTCAGATAGAATCAAATTCGCATGAAGCTTGGTTAAAGAGCTAAACTTTCGCACATCGGTGAGACTTTTTCGCCATCTTACGTCATTTGGACACGCCTCAGCTACTCCAATATAGGGACAAACCTGATGCTTATACGCTGAAGTTGGGTTCACTCACTCATTGCAGCAGTCTTCAAATTTTAATGTTCGACGAATAAAAATACTCCACTACATCCTCCCATGGACTTCACTGCTAGATATTCGGGGGTCATAATTAAGGTTGCTAAATTTCTGTTGAAGGTTTGCACTCCATCCACAAGAAAGTAGTGCAAAGACAGCTGCAGAATTCGGAAATCTCTGAAACAGAAAGCAAACTTGATGGCTTCAGTCCATTCACAAGTTTTTGCGAAGTGTCCATGTCCATGGTGTATAGATATAACTCAGCCAGCACATATTCAAAAAAGATCTGCATCATTTGGAAGGTGAAACAACATCTGCCGTATCAAAACATTTTCTTTTTATAGCAGCATTAGTTTTTTGCTGCACGGAATGAAGCAGGTGCATTGCACCACCGACACGGCATTATTGGCCTTATAGGACATTTGAATTTTTACAGATGCGACTGATTTTACCTTGCTCACTGGCCTGGTTGTACTCTAATCATCTTAGAATCTCCCTCAAGCAATTTCGATTTCCATGAGATCATGAATATCAAAGAGTAAAGATCCTTCCCTGCCTTCTGTTGCAATTTTCCTTGTTGCACGTTGACAGATTAAACATGTGGCCGAAATCTCCTGTTCCCCTCAATGAGATTTCGATTCACGCTTAACTCTCTGCTGAATATGTTGGACTTTGTTGGACATTTTGACATTAGAACATTTATGCAGTTCCCTAGCGCAGAACTTGATGATCTTATAGAAACAGCCAACACTAAAAATGAAGTGATGCAAGTGAAAACTCAAAATATGGCTCCGACACTAAAAATGATTGAGGATCTTTTCTCAGCAAAGTATTGTTTCTATCTGCCATGCATCCAATTCTTTCGATGCACAAGATGTGAGAAAAGTCCAGGAACCACATTCAGATCACACCTGAAAGCTGTGTGGTCAAACTAGGCTATCCCTAGAGAAGCAAAATTCTTTCTGACTGGGCTTGGGTGGGGTACGCCAGGCAAGGGCAGTAGTGCAAAGCCCGTACCCCATCCAAGCCCAGTCATGCAAAGCCCAAGCGACGCAAGAGGACGCCACAGTAGCTGCAAAGCCCAAGCGACGCGCAAGAGGCCCCATCCAAGCCCAGTCATGCAAAGCCCAAGCGATGCAAGAGGCCCCAGTAGCAAGCTACGCGTCCTCTCCCCCTGAAGAAAGCTACCGTCCTCTCCCCTGAAGAAAGCTGGCGTACTGTGGAGTCCTCTCCCCACGTGGACCAGGACGCCCCTGAAGAAATTAATTTAATATCATGTGGACCATAAATTAATTTAATATCACGTGAACCAGGACGCCCCCTGAAGAAATTAATTTAATATCATGGTTATTTATTATCAGGTGGACCATAAATTAATTTAATATCACGTGGACCAGGACGCCCCGTGAAGAAATTAATTTAATATCATGTATACCAATGGCCCACGTATCATATATTAAACTGATAAGAACAGATGCTACACTTGATCTTAGCCAAAAGGCCGAAAAAGGTGTTTTTAGTTAGTAGCCTCGCCTCCTATTTTGTTCCCTGCTCGGCTCCGTGATGCTTTTCATATGCCCTGTGTGGGACTCCTTTTCACTGTTTATCTTCGCAAAAAAGACGAACAATGGCAGACTCCGAAGACTAATGAAAACCTTCATTGGAGTTGAGATGACAGTATTGAAACAGAACACATTGGCGGTTCAGATATGGCGGAATATGCTGATTTTGGTTGAGAATCTGAATCACATCCTTATAAAGAAAGTTTCTGCATTCACTTGGCTTGGCTTAGAGAAAGCAATGTATTTGTGTGCTTTTTGTTGGTCGTGATTGAACACCAATCCATCTACTAATGAAAAGGCAGAAAACAGAGGGAAAACTCAAAACGTGGGGTGAAGCAAGAATCCATGGTCCTATTACTCCAGCTCTTTCGTTGTTACCCATGCGATAGAGCACGACTCTATATATGAATAAGTAAGCCTATTAAAATGAACCGGAGTTTGTTCATTCTTTTCCATTAGGACAGCAGTTGCAAGAAACAATTGGTTTATTTGTTCTGCATTTTGAAGCCTGAACTGGTCCAATGATAACGTTGATTTGAAGCTAATAGCCCAGTTGTTGAGCCTGAAAGTTACAAGGATTACAAGTGCACAGTCGCGGTTCTTTAGTGAAAGGCGAAAGGACATATGTAGATAGTCACATATTTCTTTTCCTCTGAGCCCAACATTGCTTCAGGCGTTGGCCACATATTTCAGAAAGGAAAAACTCCATAAATAGGCTCTCTGGGGTTCTTACAAACTCCAAGACAGTCACATATAACCAGTTAGTCAAGAGGGTATCATTTGGCGCTCGGCAGTGCGAGGCTGGGGTTCTAATGTGGTCACTTGAACAATGGTTAAGACTCAAGACTAATTCAACAGCAGGGCAATTGACTTAAGGAACTGAATCCATAAACTGAAAATTTGGAATGACTTGTGAGCACACTGGTATGTCGAGGTGGAATCATTTGCATAGCTAAGTACAGCTAGTTTAATATCTGATGCTAATGGCCTCATTTGGAAATCAAAGCGAATGGAAATAGTCTCTGGCCCCGGCTCCTAAAGATGCTGAATCTGGTTTAGAATGGAAACAAGATTCTTCTTTTCCTGCTCCAGAGCGACAGACATCATAACTTACCTGCCCTTTCCAAGAGATCGAAGATTTGGCTGTGTTAATATAACCATCACTATGAACAAAGCAGGATCTGTCTGCAAAACTGTTCAACTTCAGGAGAGGGTTGCTAGGGATCAGTTAACAGAACCTGCAATGCTACAAAATCATCTTTTAACTCTATTTTAGGAGCTCTTTCAGTTGAGGGAACTCCTCCAAAAATAACCGTATGCCACTGTTTGTGACGAGCACACGGTATTCTTTAGTAAAAGGCGAAAGAATAGTTCGCTCTGTGCTCATCACGTGGCTGCGTGATTCATCTCATGGCACGGCCTCGTATTTTGTGACTGCCCTTGCTGCCCATGTTCTTCCCTTTCATCCTATGTGGGACGTTTTCATAAGTAGGGTGTGCTCTTTTGGGTCTATTAAATTAACTTCTACTGGAACACAACGAGAAGCAATCTATGTAAGTGTTGGGTATGAGCGGAATGGGGCCGAGATCACATTTCCCATCCCGGTCCCATGAGCGGAAGCAGGCCAAGAGAAAGTTCTCGTTCGGCCATTTACTTCTGATAGATGCATCAAATAGAGGGGAAGTGAGCGCGCTGATTCCACAGTAAAAACATTTACAATGCAATTACACGGTCCATTGAGTTAGTATCATGTTCAGCAGACGTTAACAAAAACTTTGCCTCACTAGAAAGAACTTTTCTTGCTTCCTTCCAAGTAAATCCGCCTGAATTACATCAAGATCACAGGGAAAAAAAGGTCGCCAAAACAACGTGGGTTGGGGATTGGGCTTTGGCATTCCAGCAGCTGCTATGGCAATTGCAGTATGTACTTTCTTTTCCGGCACGAGCCTTTATCGTAACCAAAAACCCGAAGGAAGCCCCCGCTCGAGTGGTGGTGGCGTCCTTCAGAAAATATCGAGTGGAAGTACCTGATGACAAGTCTCTCCTGTACGAGACTGCAGATGCTGAGTCTGCAATCAAGGAAGCCGCAAGCTTGATCATACCCAGGATTTGGGGTTAGTGCTTCAACTTGTGTTTGTCTGATTGCTCCGTTCAAACAACGCTTAGACCAGTATTCCTCAATTCATTCAGGTTAAATTAGTCAGTCATCTGAGTTGGTTGAAAGTGAGCAGTCCCAACATATTTCTTTATGGTGCAGAACATATTAGATTAATTGGATGATTGTTAGTTCCAAGGTTATACTGCTGTTTGTGAGAGAGAACTAGCATACAAATCCTTAGACCACCGACCCAGTCCTCAAGAGATTTCTGAATTTGCTCTACTTATTGAACCACTCCAGTTTAATCATGTTAGGGTGCTTTACATTCCAAGAAATCCTTCTGCACGCTCACTTGTCCTAAAATTAGTTCCTTTGCATTTTCTAAATCTGCAGTTTCTTTGACAAAGCTGCTGTGGAAACACAAACCGATCACGTTGAGGAACCCGTGAATCCATGGATGCTGCACACCATCACCCAAGTGGAGGAGCTGAAGGCAACCATACGGCTGCTTCCTGTATGGGCCACCAGAATCGTCTTGGCTGAAGTGTACAACTAGATGGGTACCTTGTTTTTGCAAGGCAATACTATAGACCCTCACGTCATAAACTCTAGCTTTGAAATTCCAGCTCCCCCCTCTCCATCTTTGACACCCTCAGCCTCATATTCTAGGTCTCTATACATGACTACATCACTGTTGCGATGGCAAGGAGATTCATGGGTCACAGAAATGGTCTGACCCAACTGCTAGAGGTCCTTAGACTTAAGATGGTAAGGAGGCTACTGTAAATACGAGTACGTATCCATGTCAATATTCTGGAAGGTCCCCCAGTACTTCCAAATCGGTTTTGCAGAAGTGTTCACGTTCATTGGGCAACTGGAGTTTTCTACGAGCAAGCGCCCAATGCCATGAGGAGCACATGCCCTGCTCTCCCGCTCACCATGAATGCGCTTATAAACTCCTCGAGCTCTCTCCTTGTGACTATAGTCGCAAGTATGAGTACAAGACATGGGAAGCTGGGATGCATACCGGACAATCTGAATTACGGTCACCTCCATCACTTCTTTTGGTTCTTGGTGGTCCTCAACGTGATCAACTTGGCAGCTTTTCTCTTGGTAGCGAGGTGGTACAGATATAAGTGGGCAGTGGGAATGCTCCACTGAAAGTGCAGGTCTCTTCAAGCCCAAAAACTTGTTCCCACATTGATCTCTGTTTGTTTGCGATTTTCGGATGTCTTTGATTGGCATCTGCTTTGCTGGTTCAAGCTAAGGAATGCCTGCTTGAAGTACATGGTTTCTACTGGCATGCGTGTGGAGAATAAACAATTCATGGAGGTTGACAGTCGCTCTACATAGTGTCATTGTACAATGTAAGAATCAAAATGGAAGTGAGTAAAAGCATACTGCAATCTATTTTCTCGTTTGCTTTTAACGTTGGGTTGCTTTTCCAGCAGTCCTAGTTGCTCAGCCTCTTCTATGCTTAATGTAAGTTGAGTTCATGTAGTAACAATTGTCAGTTGGTGGGCAGTGTCATGACGGATCAAATGTTTGAGCAGGAGCCACTTGTTTGCTCTTCCATTGAGGATCCAAAGTGTCAATTCTAAACTCCGTTTGCTGATCGAGCTTAAAACGAGGCAAGGTTTCCAACTTCGACCCACTGGAGCTTTCTTTTTCGAGCTTAAAACGAGGCAAGGTTTCCAACTTCGACCCACTGGAGCTTTCTTTTTCAAGCCGAATTCTTCGACCCCGTCGGAAATGCAAAATAAACAGAAGTTAAAGTACCAGGAGAATACTGGTTCCAATGCAAAATAAACAAAAGATAAAGTACCAGGAAAATAAACAAAAGTTAAAGTACCAGGAGAATACTGGTTAAGCAAGTATATTTCTACTGGACTTGGGAGGAATAAACAAAAGTTAAAGTACCAGGAGAATACTGGTTAAGCAAGTATATTTCTACCGGACTTGGGAGGGGTGCGCCAAGCAAGGACCGTAGTGTAACGCCCAAGCGACACGCAAGAGTTTCTACTGGACTTGGGAGGGGTGCGCCAAACAAGGACCGTAGTGTAACGCCCAAGCGACACGCAAGAGGCCCAATAGCAAGCTACTGGGGTGGCTCTCCCCCTGAAAAAATTAATTTAATACCATGTGGACCGATGGCCCACGTATCAGATATTAAACTGATAAGAACAGATACTACACTTGATCTTAGCCAAAAGGCCGAGAAAGGTATGCTTTGCTCTGCTGCCCTGCCTCCTTTGTTGTTCCCAGCTCTGGTCTGTGATGCTTTTGGCATTTCCTATGTGGGACTCCTTTTCACTCTTTTTCACTCTTTCTCTTTGCAAAAAAGAAGAAAGAACATGGCAGAATTGGAAAACTCATGAAAACCTCTAGGGGAGTTGAGATGAGAGACTATCGAAACAGAACACAGTAGGTGGTTTGGACATGGCGGCATACAGTTTGGAGTTCAAATCCAACCCTTACAAGAAAGCTTTTGCAATCACTTGGCTTAGAGACACACTTGATCTGTGTGTTGTTTGTTGGCAGCGATTGAAAACTAATCCGTTTACTTAAGACGAGGCAGAGGACAAGCCAAAGCTCGAAAACTAGAAATGCAAGGTTTGGTGTGAAGCAAGAATCCATGGTCCTATTACTCCTCTTCTGTTGTTGCTCATGCGAGAGTCCAAGAGATGATAAAATACCATACTATATTTATGTATAAGTAAGCCGGTTAAAATGAACCGGAGTTGTTCATTTATTTTCAATTAGGACAGCAGTTGCAAGAAACAATTGCTCCATAAGTTCTGCTTTTGATGCCTAAACTGGTCTGGCAATAACGTGGTTTTAAGCCAATAGTTCCAGCTTTTGAGCCTTGAGAGTTACAAGGATTGTGAGTGCAGAGTCACGGTTCTTTAGTGAAAGTCAAAAGAACATATGGAGATAGTCGCATATATCTCTTCCTCTGAGATAGACATTGCAATGGGCTTTGGCTACTTTCCGGCAAGGAAAAACTCCGCAAATAGGCTATCTGGGGTTTTAAGCTCTTATAACTCGAAGAACGTCACATTTTCCCTGTTAGTCAAGAGGGTATATCCTTTGGTCGAACAAGGTCGCTTAAACAGGTTAAGACTTCAATTCAACAGCAGGGCAGTGTACTTAAGGAACCGAATCCATAACCTAAAAACTTGGAATGACTTATGGGCATGCTGGTATCTGAGGGTTGAATAATTTGCATAGTGAAGTACAGCTAGTTCGATATGCCTCATCATTTGCATAGCAAAGTGCGACTAGTTCAATATGACTCATTCAGAATTCGAAGGGAAAGGCATGGTCACTACAACATTTGCGGATCCGTACTCAGCCCTTCCCAAGAGATTGACAATCTGGTTCGGTTTCGAGCTATGTTTGCAATCACATTTTCAAAGGAATCAGAAATGCTATGGAATCATTTGAATCAGAAATGCTATGGAATCATTTGAATTCTATTTTAGGAGCTCTCTCAATTGAGGAACTCTCGCATTTTCAAAGGAATCAGAAATGCTACGGAATCATTTGAACCAGAAATGCTATGGGATCATTTGAACTCTATTTTAGGAGCTCCCTCAATTGAGAAACTCCTCCAAAAATAGGCATATGCCATTTATGGTGACGAGCACACGGTGTTCTTTAGTAAAAGGCGAAAGAATAGTTCGCTTTGTGCTCATCACATGGCTGCATTATTTCTCCCATACTACAACCTTGTTTTTTGTGACTGGCCTTTGCCCATGTCCTTGCCTTTCATCCTATGTGGGATGTTTCATAAGAAGAAATAGTGGAAGCTCGTTCATTACTTATATGCTTATTCGTATTTTACAACTGTTACACATAAATGTGAACTAAACAACTTAACACTACTTATTTATGATTAAGTGTTTGTATTATTCACTGAATAACATATGTTTTTATTTTACTTTAAATTAAGTGGGTAACAAATTAGAACAAGCTATATGATATAACAATCATAACTTTTTATGCTTTTACTCATAATTAATATATAATCTTTTAAATTTATACAAAGCGACGCGACTGATAGCGCCCCGTCCCACCCCACCAAATGCATTGTGTGGCATTTTTCACAGAGAAGGTTTTGCCCCATTCACAATGAGGCATCATGGGATACACATTTTTTGAGTCCCATGTAGGGGTGATCGGGTCCAGGGTGGGTAGGGTTCAAACCTGGACCCTGTACCCGACCTTGTTATAACCGGTTCCTTTTTTCTGGACCCTGTACCCTACCCTGTTTTTATTGGATCCTGTTTTGGACCCAACCCTATTTTTCCGGTCCGGGAACAGGGTCAACCTTGTTTTCATTGGAACCTGTTTTGCAACCGTTCAATATTCTATACGGCTTCGAATTTTACATTAATTAGCGAAAAAACAACAACGTAATTCTCCTAACATTATAAGACAAAACAAAAATACTAAGAATGCATAAGCATTAGCAACAAATATGAATATAATATTAGTCTCATTCCCACAAACACCCCTAGCCCACCCTAAAGTTTATGGTCAAAGACCATGCGAGTGATTTGATGAGATCATACTATTAAGAATTGTATGTCAAGAGATCTTTGTTGTGTTAAATTATTTCTACATGCCTATTCTACTGTTTATGGAGGGGCTAAGAGTTTAAATGGGGTGAATAGAGATAATAAATGTTTATGAAATAACATTTATAGTGTCGTGATTTATGTAAAACTCACTTTGATATCATAACTTTCAAGTTATCATTCAAGTGACATAACTTTTAAAATTGTAAACTTAAGTAAATTCAACGATTACCATTACTTGAAAATCATGTATGACATTAATTTTATATTTTATCGTGCAACATGACTCACAGGAGATATGATGACACTAAAATGTTTTAAAATGATGTTGTTTAAGCTCTTTCTTGCCCCCAATTTGAGACTAAAATATGTCAAGGGTAAATACACTAGTAGTGTCATAATTTTTGTATAAAACTTACATGAGTGCCAAAACTATTTTATTACTAATTTGAGCATTACAAATTTGAAAAATCGATCATTTAAATTCCATTGGTGATTTGCCTTGTTGGAAAAGCCAACATGGCATTAATTTATAATACATCATCCTATGTGGCTTGTCGGAAAGCTGAAGTTTGCACTTGAGAAGGCAAACAACAACATTTGAGTGTTTGATAAAGGACAACAAAAGTTCGAATAACTTCATGAATGATCCTTTCAATGCCATAAAATTTTAGAAGTGAACACTTAGGTTCATCAATTTTTTTAAAGTGACCACTTAAATATTAGGAGGGGAGAGAGAGAGATTGAAAACTACTTGTTTGAGGAAGAGAAAGAATATAAAAACGGCCTCGTCTAACTGTAGAAGATTTTAATGAAACAAAAGAAATGACAACATTTTTTATACTCTTTCCATGGTGGACAATTTCCACGGTATGCTTTAATTTATTTTTAAAAATTCTATATCAAAATTTAAAAATTAAGAAAAAAAGTCATGTAAAACGATTTGTTGGAAATAACATTCAAGTGATTCATTTACACTGATGTGGTGCTCAAGTGAGAGAAAAAAAAATATTATGATGCTCGAGTGAGCGTTGTACGATAATTATGACACTTCTAGTATAGTTATCCCAGAGTTTGTTGCAATCAAAACCCTAGGCCCTCATTTTGATTATAAACCAAAATCAATGGTTCACTTTGGACATCACATCGGCTGCCCTCATCCTTTCGACACCATCATCATCATTGGAAGTCTCTAAGTCTGCTGCATGATTTTACTATTCAGTCCAGTCTTACTGATTTTACCATCTAAGTCGTGATTGCTTAAAGCAATTTTACAAACCGTCATCAACCGATTTTGGATCCATATCGAAAAATATTGTAGTTTAAATAAGGAAAATTTCCAAAAACGGATCTTAGGGAAATTTCTGTCAGGTCGGGTTAGGTAATTTTTGCAGTGGGTGGATTTGAAAAGAAGCCATGAATTTGTGGGACATTCACCATCATAAAAAGACTCAATTCTCATTGTATAATATAACAGAACACTTGGCACAAATAAACCCGAGAATCAAAGATAGATCACTCGTCTTTTGGATTCTTCACTTCAACAATGATGTTTGCCTTGGGCTCCTACAGCTGCAACCCAATAGTTATTCCCCAGCAGAGAGAGACAGAGTCAGAGACCACACCTGAAAGCTTTATTTTCAGGTCTAGTTATGCAGCACAAAAGCATCGACTTCTTATTAAGTAGCAATCCCAAAATATGTGATAATGACAGGCTAATACTAAGAGAAGTACATTCATTTTAACTGGGCTTGGATAGGGTGCGCCTGGCAAGGGCAGTAATGCAACACCCGAGCGATGCGCAAGAGGCCCAGTAGCAAGCTACTGTGGCAGCCTCTTCCCCAGGAAAAATTAATTTAATATCATGTGAACCGATGGCCCACGTATCAGATATTAAACTGATAAGAACAAATACTACACTTGATCTTAGCCAAAAGGTCGAGAAAGGTATGCTTTGGAACATTGCCTAACCTCCTCCTTTGTGTCCTGCTCTGATCTATGCTGCTTTTCGTGTCCCCTGTGTGGGACACGGTTTCACTGTTTCCCGAAAAACTCCAGTGGAGTTTGAGATTGAGAGGGGATTTATTCAGAACAAATGCAGTCACCCGGCTTAGAAAAGCAATTGATCTGTGTACCATCTGTTGGCGATGGAACACCAATCCATTTAGTTACGAGGAGGCAAAGAACAGAGGGAAAGAATCCATGGTCCTATTACTCCTGCTCTTTCGTTGTTACCCGTGCGAGAGAGCCCAAGGGAAGATAAAATACTACTCTATATATGAATAAGCCGGTCGATTAAAATGAACCAGAGTTGGTTCATTTTCTATTTCAAATTAGGACAGTAGTTGCAAGAAACAATTGCTCCAAATGTTCTGCATTTTGAAGCCTGAACTGGTCCATTGATGACTTCGCTTGGAAGATAATAGTCCAGTTTTCGAGTCTGAGAGTCACAAGGATTGCAAGCGCACGGTCACGGGAACATATGGAGATAGTCACATATCTCTCTTCCTTTTACCCCGACAATGCCACAGGTTTCGGCTAGTTTTCAGCATGGAAAACTCCATAAACAGGCCCTCTGTTTTAAGCTCCTACAACTTGACAAATAGTCACATATACCCTGCTATTCAAGAGCGTATGATTCGGCGATCGCCATGCAATGTCGCGGTTCTGACGAACGAGGTCACTTGCACAATGTTCTGACGTCGAACGAGGTCACTTGCACAATGATTAAAACTCGAGACTAACAGGCATTCCATAAAACACTAGAACTTGGATTAGGTTGGAATCTTCTGCATGGCTAAGTTCAACTAGTTCAATACCTGATGCTAATAGTAATTCAGAATTCAATGCGAGCCCCACCTTTCAAGACACCACCTGATATCGCACGTTTAAGGTGCTAAGATATCATTTGAACTGTTTATTTTAGGAGCTCCCACAATTGAGGAAGTGCCCCCAAAAATAGGCGTATGCCACTAATTGTGACGAGCACACGGTATTCTTTAGTAAAAGGCGAAAGAATAATTCGCTCTGTGCTCATCACATGGCTGCGTGATCTACCCAATTCTACAACTTCATACTTTATGACTGGCCTTGTTGCTCCCGTTCTTGCCTTTGATCCTATGTGGGACGTTCCATAAGAATAACTAGAGGCACTTTTAGGTTCATTACTATTAAAAAATTGCAAACTCCATAGTGCTTATCTATATTTCTGGGTTTGTATTATACACTGGTATTTTACACCGAGAAAATTTTGCTCATTCGTGATGAGGCACCACGGGACGCTGATTTCTTGAGCCACGTGTCCATCTCTAGTGTCTATGATCCGAGACCATGTGAGTGATTTGATGAGATATTACCATCAATGATTGAATCTTGATACATTTTTCCCATCTTAAATTGTTTCCACATGCCTTTGCTACTCTCCATAAAGGGGCTAAGTTTGGACTTGAGCAGGTCCTTAAAAGTCTCAAGAGAGAAGAGACATGCGAGATATCCACCCTAAGGTGAGAAGCTGATGTCTATACACTGAAGGTTGGATTATGAACAGCAAGAGAGGAAGAATGTGCCTAGACCAATTTTAAGAAAAGAAGAGAAGAAAATAAGGTTTTAGATGTGTGAGGAGAGATGATAAATGTTTTCGTAAATCATATTTGAAGTTATAAGCGTCATTTTGATATTATAACTTTTCAAATGATCATTTAAGTGTCGATACTTTTAAAAATGTTCACTTGAATTACATCAGTGATTGCCCTAGCATGAAAATCTTGCCGAGGCAATGTAACTTGCCAAAGAGATGACTGGGAAAATATTTTAAACTGATGTCCTTCAAACTTTTTCTTACCCCAATTTGAGAATTTGGGACTATTCATGCTGTCAATCCAAACCTAACCACTCCTTTAAATTATAAACCAAAATCAATGCTTCACTTTGGACACCGCACCAACTGCCCTCCTCGCAAGTTGAACCTAGTTCTCAATTTCAGGCAAATTCATGTTGCCAAACAAAGTCATGTGATTTATATCTTGAGTGTTGACATCTTTGATAAGTCACGTTAGATTATTTATTCTAAAAGAAAGCCACATGGAATTTTCTAATGACACAAGTGACTGATGTCACCTGAAAATAATCAATTTTTAGAAATTGTTGCACTTAAATGGTCATTAGAAAGGTAATAACACTAAGTAAGTGTCATACGAAACTTGTAGCATTATGATTGTCCATTTCCTCCTTTTATGAATAGTGTTATGGACCTTTCTCATCCCAAGAAGAGTGACCAAATTTCTCTATAATTTGAGATGTTACTTTGTCAAATTAGCTTATCTATCGAAACCCATCTTAAAATAAAGTTTGAATTTATTTCTCAATCGATTGTGTACAAAAGCTCAAATTTGATTTCATCTTATGTAGCGCTTGGGCAAATTCGAGGCTGAACTCCATCTTAAAATAAAGTTTGAATTCGTTTCTCAATTGATTGTATACAAAAGCTCAAATTTGAATTCATCTCATGTGGCGCCTGGGCAAAGTCAAGGCTGAACTCATTCTTCGAAATGTCTATTTCATATGACCCCCAGTTATTAGGTCCAATTTTCCTATTTTTTGGACTAACTCCATCGATGCCGAAGATCAAAATCTGCAAGATTTTACGATTATGTCCATCTTAAATAGTGACTGCTTAAGGCAATTTTATAAACCATCGAGACTGAAACTGATTTCGGATCCTTACGGGAAAAAAAAATCTTAGTTCTAATAAGGAAAAATTCCAATAATCAATTCAGAGTCTCAGGGAAAATTCCATGGGGTCGAGTTAGCTTGTTTTGATGGGTGGGTTCGAAAAGGATCCCTGAATTTGTGAGACAAACACCATCAGTCTATATTAGAATGCACGAACGAACCCGAGAAACGTTTGATACTTCGCTTCAGCATTAGATGTTTGCTTGGCTCCTACAGCTCCGACAAAGAGACAGACAATGTCACTGACCACCCCAAAAGCTTTGTGGTCTCTAGTCATGCAACGAAACGAATGTTCTTGACAAGTGATAATATTAGAGAAGCAAAAGCATTTTGACTGGGCTTGGGTGGGGTGCGCCAGGCAAGGGCTGTAGTGCAACGCCCGAGTGACACGCGAGAAGCCCAGTAGCAAGCTACTGTGGCAGCCTCTCCCCCAAGAAAAATTAATTTAATATCATGTGGACCGATGGCCCACGTATCAGATATTAAACTGATAAGAACAGATACTACACTTGATCTTAGCCAAAAGGCCGAGAAAGGTATGATTTGCTCTGCTGTCTTGCCTCCTACTTTGTCCCCTGCTCTGGTCTGTCACTCTTTCCAGATTCCCTGTGTGGGACTCCTCCTTTTCATGGTTTCTCTTCGCAAAAAAGAAGAACAATAGCAGGATTTCAAAGACTCATGACAACCTCCGGTGGAGTTGAGATAAGAGAGAATTGAAACAGAAAATGTCGGGCAGTTCAGAGACGGCAGCATGATGATTATGGTCCAGAATTCGAATTCGAATTCCATGCTTAGAAAAAGGTTTTTGCAGTCACTTGGCTTTGAAGAGCAATCAATCTGTTAGTTGGTCACCATTTGAACAGCAACCCATCTACCAGAAACGCAAGTTCTAGAGTTAGCGAACAATCGGAAAACAAAACTTGGTGCGAAGCAAGAATCCATGGTTCCATTAATCCTGCTCTTTAGTAGTTACCAATGCACGAGACCCCAAGAGATGATAAAATACCGCTCTGTATATGAATAAGTAAACCGATTAAACTGAACTGGAGTTGGTTCATTTAATGGCTCCATATGTTCTGCATTTTGAAGCTTGGACTGGTCTAGTGTAGATCCATCAAATGGGTGAGTCGGGTCGAAAATTATCCGATATATATTGACCTATTTAATCCGTTTTGACTCATATTCTTGTAGTATAAATCTAGCTGGCCCAACACATACCCGACTTGACCCGTATTGCTAAAAAAGGCTCGGTCATGCAGGGCCTCGACTGTCACAACTCGACCCTCGAGCCCGCGACAATCCCTATTTCACTTGCGGTCATTTGGTTTGCGACTCCTCAAGATCCGTTGCCAACCGTTTATTATTAACTTTCAAGTTATGCGCATGTGGAAGCAATTCAAACTCCACCTAATCAACAACAACAGTAGGGATAGCAAAAAGACACATCATCAATAGCAAAAGCATCACTTTATTTATTTACTGATTAACCTAGGAAGTTTACAAGTATAAGTTCTTACAATAGACAACTTCCTATTACGCCAATAAAATGGGATAGTAGAGTCAGGGTTAATCTACTCCTTTCAAAACACTGCCACAACCGCATCACATGCGGTTCTCCATCTTACGAACCTGAAAAGTAGTCATACAATAACCAATTAGATAAAATCTCAATAAGTTAATAGCCTTAGCCTCGGTTAGGAGACCTACTCGCCTCGGGTGCGCCCTAAACATGCAATCTTTCTATTGTCAATAGATAACAACATAATAACATCCATTCAACCATTAACAGACTCACGATTAGGCCAAATATCATATGAAACCATTAGCAGTTACCAGTTGCATTCACAAGCATCCTTACCTCGCTTTTGGCACACACGCAACCTGCATAATATAGTTTATTATATGCTCACCTCAATGCAACAAAATATATCAAACAATCAGAACACCTTTCAAGTTGTCCCATGCACCATGCACTCACTCGTGTTCCGTTTATTAACAACCTTTGGGGGAATTTACTTCTAACACACAAGTTGGTGGTCTACCGGCATAACCGGATATCGTTCCACCCCATTGGGCATGGTTACGTCCGGTGTCTAGACGGCATTCCCAAAGGAGCATAGGTTTGGCCTCTACCGCGACCCGCATCCAAACCCACTGGGCATTTCGATAATACGAACTTTGTCAACCACAAATCTCCCACGGGTGACGGGCTCTTATGTGAAAGCACACCAATTAATCATGCTCACTTTATTATCTTGCGGGCAGCCAATGTAAACATGATTCATGTTTATATATGTTAATTCATTGTAATTTCTACATGTAATGTGATAATATTTCAAGCGTAGTCATGTGAATACAAATGCATTTCACATGTGGTCATACGAATATGTTGAACACATTAACCCTAATTCACAATCACAGTCCATGAATTTATTTCATCGAGTACATATTAAACAATATCATCAAAGGCAGCATGTATATACGTATTTGATATATAATTCACATGAGGAAAGTATAAACAATAATCCACTGAAATTAATTGATACTAACACAATTAACTAATTATGTACTTCCCAAAAATAATACTTTATTCCAAAAATATTCCATTAATAATTACCCAACAATAAATAATCAACATCCAAAAATAATTAATCATCAATAACTAATTAATTAACTAATTTTCAAAATTAATTAATTAATCAATACTCCAAAAACAATAATAATTAATTCCGAAAATAATAAATAAATTCCGAAAATAATAATTAATTAATTCCGAAATAATAATAATATATTTTAATATTAACCGTAGTTATTTTTAACTAAATTACAGTTAACTAACCTAACTGAGGTTACTTTATTCAACTATGGTTAATAAATCCGATTGCAGTTACTTTAATTAATTGCAGTTACTTTAATCTAACCATGGTAACTTTCATCTAACCAGGGTAAATTAATCTAACCATGGTTAATGCTAATCAAGATAAAACAATTAATAAAATACTTACTACTCATCATCAAAAGCATAAACCAAGCTTAAAATTAAACTAATCATCCATAATCGAGTTTAGTACCCTAATCAAGGATTAGAAAATTAACTCACAGGCTAATCGTTCCGACGATACTGGGACGGCGGCGGTGGCAAGGACAACGAGCATCTCTCTCGGAAATGACAACGGGCGACGGAAAATAACCGAACTTGGCAAAACAACCCCCGACGAGGCAATTTGGACACTGAATAGAGGGAAAATAGAGTTGACAGCGGTTGGACAACAGCTAGCTGTGTCTCGTACAACAGCAACAACGACTATGGCGGTTCACAGCGACAGAAACAGCAATAAATAGCAATAGACAGCAGCAGAAAATTGCAGAAACAGCAAACATGAGCCACCACAGTAGCAACTTGCTATTGCTACAGCTGTGGCAGCAAGTAGGAGCCGCAACAGCATGCAGCCAGACGCGAAGATAGCAGTGACCAAAAGCAGAAACAGAGGAAATAGAAGAAAACAGCAGTAGAAAAGAAAGGAAATGAAGGAAAAAGGAAGAGAGAGAGAGAGAGAGAGAGAGAGAGCTGGTCGACTGAGAGATGGGAGAGAGAGAGAGGAGAGAGAAAGGTAAAAACTTGGTGAACAAGTTGGGTTAAGCTTACCCAACCATGGTTACCTTTGTCCAATGATTTAACCAAAGTTAGGGCTTCATAAACCATCCTTCTAGAAGCCAAGGGAAAAATGGGAATTTCACTAGTCCCATGGGCCCTAGGTGGGCCGACCCTTGTGGCCAAAAGTCCAATGGGCCTATGGTTGGGCCAGTTTCCCGTGACTCAATTTTCTTGGCCCGTTATCCCTTTTTCTGGTTTTTTTGATCTTACCGTAAAAACTTGAGGATCAATGAGGCGGTGTTTGAATAATTATTCATGAGGTCCTTGCAATTTCGATACTCGAAATTGGATTGAAAATCGGGATTAAAATTTATCAATTACGACTTTAGTACGACCTAAACTACTAGGCGGCTTTTAAGATTTTTATGCAAAATTGACTCATGGTCGAACAATTTCAATCCACATTTGATTCCTTAAATCCCCGGGCAACCCTTGGTTGTCATGTAATCTTGAAGAATCAATTTCTTATCCCACATACAAAGTCAAAAAGGAAATTGGTTTATCGTCGATTATCGTGAGTATCGAGATCGTGTGGAATCACCCTCAATCTAGTATCGTACTCCTCTATAATCGATTTATTTCCGTTCACTAATTGCTTTGTAAGGACATGGTATTGTCCCTCTTCGATCCTTATGGTCGAGAGGTAAATCCCGGATCAAATTCCCTAACCTTATACATATCGATCCCTAATTACCTTTCTGAATAGGTCAGTTACCATTGAGTGATCAATTTAAGGTAGTCGCGACTAACAGTGCATCGAGAATTAACCCTTTTTATTAATCTAAAAAAGATAGAAATTTCAAGACGTTACATCGACATTCTATATACCCTACTGACCCCGGTCTTGACCAGCCCTCCATTATCCGCACCAAGGATGTCCCACTCAACCCGACCCACAACACTTGGGCTTGGATCTACATGCCTCGCCCGTCGCCTTTGCCCGATCAGAAGTTGTCGTGTGTCGTTGTGTATTATCACAACGGCGGTTTCCTCTAGTGCTCCCCGGCCAACTCGATAAACCACGTTTTCTACTCCCTCATGGTGACCAAGCTCAGCGTAGTCGTTGTCTTCCCCAGCTAATGCCTCACTCCGGAGCATTGCCTCCCCGCGGCCTACGACGATGCCGTAGATGCCCCTCGCTAGGTCAAGACCACCAAAGAGGAGTGGCTGTGTGAGGGTGTCAACACCAACCGAAGTGACGCATAGTGTGATTGAGCGGAATTAGATATCGGAAATGTATAGGGAAGAAGAAGGTTGATGCCTGCAGAGACTGGTCTTGGTCAGAGATTGGTCGATCAAGGGAGAGAGGACAGACCACACCTTTTATGAATTTGTTTGATGAGGAGGATGATGGATTGATGTCAACTGAAGGGACAAAAGTGTGAAGGCAAGTAGTGGAGGCCAGGTGAAGGCAAGTGATGAAGGCGGCACAGAGGCGAGCAGCGAAGGCTTACAGTGAAGACGACGCGAAGGTGAGCAGTGTGGAGGCGAGCGGTGGAGAAGGCGCAGAGGCAGCGGTAGAGGTGTGCGGCGGAGGTGGTGCGAAGGTGAGTGATGGAGGCGGTGCAAAGGCAAGCGGCACGAAGGCGAGTAGCGGAGCTTGCCTCTGCGGCGGAGGCGACGCGAAGGCGAGCAGCGAAGGTGGGCGAAGTGCTATAGTTGATTGTATGAGTTGAGGAAGCTTTGTTTGTTTTAGATCACCCACCAATTTAATGTTTTAAATGGATTGAAATATCTGACCCATTTTCAACCCATATAAAACAACTTGAAATTTTTTATTCTCATTTTAATTGGGTCTTTATATATTTATAATCCACATGCAATCAATTAATATAAAATATGAGGCAGAAAATGGGCCATGGACCCATTTTGACACTCCCTAGTCTTGATAACGTTGGTTTGAAGCTAATACTCCATTTTGCAAGGCTGAGAGTTACAAGGATCGCAAATGCTCGGTCACGGCTCTTTAGTGAACATATGAAGATAATAACATATTTCTCTTCCTCTGAGCCCCGACATTACCATAGGTGTTTGCTACTCTCCAGCAAGAGAAAACTCCATAAATAGCCTCTCTAGGGTTTTAAGCTCAGTGCAAGTGTTGGGGTTCCCGCGGGTGGTCGAGGTCGCTTGAATAATAGTTAGGACTTGAGACTAATTCAACAGCAGGGCGTGCATCGCGGGACTCAGGGTGGAATCATTTGCATAACTAAGTTCAGCTAGCTCAATACCTGATGCTGATAGATTTATCCGGAATACATAGCAAGAAGAGTCTCTAATTGCAACATCATATTTATTTAAAAGGCAATGCTAAAATCATTTGAACTCATCAATTTTAGGAGCTCCGTAAACTGAGGTAACCCCTCCAAAAATTAGCATATGCCACTGATTGTAACAAGCACACGGTATTCTTTAGTAAAAGGCGAAAGAATAGTTCGCTATGTCACATGGCTGCATAATTTATGCTAATACACAATCTCGTCTTTTGCAACTGGTCTTGTTGCCCATGTTTTCCCCTTTCGTCCTATGTGGGACGTTCCGTAAGAAGAAATGGTGGAGCCTCTTCTAGGTTCATTACTTTTATTCAATTTTTTATGACTGTTAAAGAGTTGACAACATAACACTATTTATTTATATTAATAACATATGTTTTCTTTATTTTACAAAGTGGGTGATAAGTTATATTATATAATAATCACATTTTTAATATATTACTTGTAATTAATATATAATTTTCTGAAAATATTCCGAAGGGGCGGGATTAATAGGGCGCCAAATGCCTTGTGAAGCATTTTTCACGAAGAAAATTTTGGCCCATTCACAACGAGGCACCATAGGATACAAATTTCTCAAGTCATATGCCCATCCCTAAAGTCTTTGATTAGATACCGTGTTAGTAATTTGATGAGATCTAACTATAAAAATTGTATGTCAAGAGATTTTTGCTGTTTTAAACTATTTCTATGTGCCTTTGCCGCTCTCCATAAAGGGACTAAGCAGATGTCTGTGCTCTGAAGGCTGGCTTATGACCCAAGGGAAGAAGCATGAGCAAAGGCATGTTTTAAGAAAAGGCAAAATGTCATTAAAAACCCTAAACTATGCCATCCGTGACAATTTTACCGTAAACTTTTTTTTATGTCATTAAAAACCCCAAATTATGCCACTTATGACAATTTTACCATGAACTATATCACTTGTGATAATTTTACTCCGAACTTTTTTTTGTGCCATCAAAAACCCTAAACTATGCCACTTGTGAAAATTTTACCCTAAACTATATCACTTATGACAAATTTACCTCAAAGTTTTTTGGGCTAAAGGGTATTTTCGTCATTTTCTATTGTTTGGAGGAAGCCGACGAGGCCACTCTCGCCGATGTCAAAGTCAGGCGGCCCATGCTTGGGCGACCCTCGCCGGCGTCAAGCGAGGCCGGCCCAGGCCTAGGCGACCCTCGCTGGATCCCAGCTCGGGCGACCCTCACCGACGCCGACGAGGGCCGCTCGAGCCTCGCCGGGTGAGGGTGCCCTCGCTCAACCTAGGTGAAGGTCGCCCTCACTAGATTTGGCGAGGGTGACCCTCGCTTGGGTCGGGCGAGGTGAGGGAGGCCCTCGCCCAGCAAGGCTCAGGCGGCCCTCACCAACGTCGGGCGAGGGTCTCCCTCGCCTTGCCCGACCCAAGCGAGGGTCACCCTTGCCGAATCCGGCGAGGGCGAGGGCCGCCCTCACCAGCGCCCTCGCCGGATCTAGCCGCCCACGCCTGGGAGGTCGGCGAGGCTTGCCCAGGCGTGGGCGGCCCTCATCGGCATCGGGCAAGGCCGCCCACGCCTAGGCGACCCTCGTTGGCATCAGGTGAGGGCCGCTGAAGCCTCGCTCGACTCCGACGCCGACGAGGGCGGCTTCGCCGGCTTCCCTCGGTCGAGAAAAAAGAAGAAAAAGGAAAAAGAATAGAAAAGGACGAAAATGCCCCTTAGTCAAAAAGTTTGGAATAAATTTGTCACAAGTGGCATAATTTGGGGTTTTTGATGGCATAAAAAAAAAATTCAGGGTAAAATTGTCATAAGTGGTATAGTTTGGGGTTTTTGGTGACAAAAAAGAGTTTAGGATAAAATTGTCACAAAGGGTATAGTTTAGGATTTTTGGTGACATTTTCCCTCAAGAAAATTTGGGAAAATGACATTAATAGTATCGCAATTTATGTACAATGCTCACTTTGGTATAATAACTTCATAACTTTTCAAGCAATCTTAAATACGTTCACTTAAGTTGCATCAGCGATTATCCTTACTTACAAATCCTATGTGACATAAATTTAATATTACATCAAACAACTTGACTCATCATAGACAAACCAAACCACGTTGTTTAAGCTAATTCTTGCCCCCAATTTGAGAATTCTGGGACTGGATTCTGTTGCAATCCAAACCCTATTCTCTCTTTTTAATTGCAGACCAAAATCAACGCTTCACTTTGGACACCACACCAGCTTCCCTCCTCCTTCAGCCGCCACCCCCATCGTCATTTCTCCCTCGACAACCAGCGTCAACGTCGAACCTTCTGATGAAACTCATGTTCATTTCGTCAGCGCGTTGGCTGCCTTGAGATGAGACGGGGCGCCTTGCCACTCAATAATCCGTTCTAATTGATACTGAAATTTGGGCTAAAATTTTTTGGGAAGAAAATTAAACCTACTTTCTCAATTTAGGGAAAGATTTGGGGTTTATGGTTTGTTTATGGAGCAAGTTGAACCTAATTCCTTAATTTCAAGTAATTTATGCTGCCCAACATTATAATTTGATCTATATCTTGAGTGTTGACAAATCTGGCAGGTCATGTTAGATTGTTTACTCTAAGATAATGTCACATGTGATTTTCTGATGATACAAGTGGTTGATGTCGCTTGAAAATGAATAATTTTTTTTGGAAATTGTTGCACTTAAATGATCACTTGAAAAATGATAACACCAAGTAAGCATCGGAAGCAAGTTGTGGCATTGTTATTGTTCATGTCTCCTTTCTTTGAACAGTTTTAGGAACCTTTACCATCCTAGAAAGGACAATAGGATTTCCCCATACTCCAAGATGATAAATAGGTTGAACTAGCTTATCTATCAAAGCCCATCTTAAAGCAAAGTCCAAATTCATTCCTCAATTGTACGTATTTAATCCTATATCTGACTTCATCTCACGTACTGCTTGGGCAAATGTGGTGCTGAATTCATTCCAACATGTGAGCCCCAATTATTCAGTCCGATTTTTCTATCTTTGGGACAAACTCTATCGGTGGACAAAAATCAAAATCTGCGCAATTTTATGGTTCTATCCTATTGCCACTTTTATCTTATTAAACCTTGACTCCTTAGAGCAATTTTACAAACCACCGAGACTGTTCAACCAATTTTGGATTCTTACGAAAAAAAATTGTAGTTTAAATAAGGGAATTCCAAAAACGAATTTTGTATTCTAGGGAAATTTCCGTCTGGTCAGGTTTAAGGTTGCGCGGGGGGGTGGTGGTGTTAAAAGGGGCCATGAATTGGTGGGACGTTCACCATCATCAAGAGACTCCAGTGCTCATTGTATAATAGAAATTGCTGGTCTTTTGGATTGTTCGCTATGGTCGCTTGGCTCCTACAGCTACAACCCAACACTTACCAACACAGAGACAGAATCGGCGACCACCTTGAAAGCTTTGTAAGATAATTCTAGAGAAGCAAATTCATTTAGACTGGGCTTGATGGGGCGCGCCAGGCAAGGACAGTAGTGCAACGCCCAAGCGACGCGCAAGAAGCCCAGTAACAAGCTACCGTAACGGTCAAGATTAATTTAATATCATGTGGACCGATGGCCCACGTATCAGATATTAAACTGATAAGAACAGATACTACACTTGATCTTAGCCAAAAGGCCGAAAAAGGTATGCTTTGAAACTCCTATTTTGCCTCCTGTTCTGGTCTGTCATTCTTTTCGCACCCCCTATGTGGGACTCCTTTTCATGGTTTTATTTTGGTAAAGACTCCTTTTCATGGTTTCTCTTCACAAAAATGAAGAACAACAGTAGACTTGGAAGACTCGTGAAAACGTCCAGTCGACTTGGGATAAGAGAGGATTGAAACAGAAACGTGTCCGCGTTTTGGAGATGGCAGCATGCTGATTTTGGTTCAGAATTCGAAGCCCATCGTTAGAAGAAAGTTTCTGCAGTCATTTGGCTTAGAAGAGCAATCGATCTGTATGCTGTTGGTTAGCTGGTCGCGATTGAACACCAATCCATCTAGTTATGACACGGCAGAGAACAGAGGGAAAACTTGAAAACTAGAAAAGCAAGGCTCGGTGTGAAGCAAGAATCCATGCTCCTATTACTTGTTGGAACCAAAAGGATAGCAAATAGGTTTGGAGGGTTTGGTGGGGAGAGAATGACACAAAAGAGAGAACAATTTTCAAAGGCCTTGCGTAGGCTTTTATACAAATACACACCACCAATACAAGCTTAACACTATAAGCTTTCTAAACTAAACTCTCTCTCTTAATGCTTCTAAGACACTCTCTCTGCTGACCCCTATCACTCCTTATCCCTCACACGCCACTTGCTCTCCTATTTATAGGCTGTTGAAGTCGGTTTATTAACCGCCCTTGCCATCTTTCTACACATTTCTTTTATTATTTTATACAGCAACTTGCCGTGGAGTGCAGCAACTTTTTCTTTTGGTCAAAGTAAAAGAAGTCAGGTTAAACTTTTGCTCTCCTCTCTTCTTTCTTGGATGGCTCCTAATGCTCCTCCATCGTTCTTTTTTTTTTTTTGCTATAGAGTCAATGTTGCGGCTGAAGAAGTGAGGAGAGAATTATAGGTAGAGAGAGGCGGTGTCCTTCAACAAAATCAGTTTTAATTACTTCCTAACATTACTCCTGCTCTAGCCCAAGAGAGATGAAAATTTCTCTATATATGAATAGGTAAGCCTATTAAAATGAACCGGAGTTTGCTCATTCTTTTCTATCAGGACAGCAGTTGCAAGAAATAATTGTTCCAAATGTTCTGCATTTTGAAGCCTGAACTGGTCCAGTCATAACATTGATTTGAAGCTAATAGTCCAGTTTTTTAGCCTGAAAGTTACAAGGATTACGAGTGCACAGTCACGGTGCTTCAGCGAAAGGCGAAAGGAGGGATGGAGATAGTCACGTATTTCTTTTCCTCTGACCCCAACATTGCCACGGTTGTGTTGTCTACTTCTTTCAGCAAGGAAAAACTCCATAAATGGGCTCTCTGGGGTTTTAAGCTTTTATAAAACTCCAAGATAGTCATATATAATCTGTTGGTCAAGAGGTTATCATTTGGCACTTGGTAGTGCAGTGCTGGGATTTTGATGTGGTTGAACAAGTCGCTTCAACAATGGTTAAGACTTAAAAGACTAATTCAACATCAGGGCAGTTGACTTGAGGAGCTGAATCCATAACCTGAAAACTTGGAATGACTTGTGAGCATGCTGGTATGTCAGGGTGGAATCATTTGCATAGCTAAGTACAGCTAGTTCAATAGCTGATGCTTATGGCCTCATTCGGAATTCAAAGCGCATGGAAACAGTCAATGGGCACGTCTCCTAAAGATGCTGAATCTGTGCCGGTTCTAGAATAGAACGAAGATTCTCCTCGTCCTGCTCCACTGCGACAACAGCAAAACATATCTGCCCAAAGATTCGGCTATATTAGTCACTAGGAAAATAAAGCAGGATCAGTCTGCAACTGGTTCAGCTTCAGGAGAGAGTTGTTAGGAATAGATGAACCAAACCTACAAGGCTACAAAACCATTTTTAACTCTATTTTAGGAGCTCCCTCAGTTGAGGGAGCTCCTCCAAAAATAGGCGTATGCCACTATTTGTGACAAGCACACGGTATTCTTTAGTAAAAGGCGAAAGAATAGTTCGCTCTGTGCTTATCACGTGGCTGCGTGATCTGTCTCATGGTATGATCTCGTATTTTGTGACTGGCCTTGCTGCCCATGTTCTTCCCTTTCATCCTATGTGGGACATTTCACATGAAGAACTAGGGTGGGCTCTTCAGGTCCATTAAATTAACTTCTATTACAACACAGTGAAGCGAACTACTAAAGGCTGGGTATGAGTGGAGTTGGGCAGAGATCACAATTACCATGCCCGCCCTACTATTTATCCCACCACTGCCCAATGATTCGCAAGGCAAGGTGGGGTGCGTCCCGGCAAGATGAGGCGCATCCTTGAGAAAAAGATTTTCATTAAATCCTTTTGAAATTATATATCAAAAACTTATTATTGTTAAATTTTCATAACGATTATAAATTATTTTATTTTGAACTTATTTGTATTATATAGTATTAAAGTACGCAATTTCATGAGTAATGCTAGTTATCTATATTAAGTGTTTGTATTGTTCATTTGCTAAATATCTATTTTTCATTTTACGTCAAATTTAAATTAAGTGGGTAAACAATTATAATAGGTTATAGGACATTAATACTTATAAATTTGATATATTTCTTGTGCTTGCTATAAAAAAATTTGAAAATAAACAAAAGGGACGGAATAACGGAGTGGGGCAGGCCGTCCAAATGCCCTTTGCTACTCTTCATGAAGGGGCTAGCCTGATGTCTATGCACCAAAGTCAAATTTATGACCACAAGGGAAGAAGTATGCGGAATAGTTGCGTTTTAAGAGATGAAAATATAAAATAAAGTTATAAAATTACATAATAAATGTTTGAGAAAATGACATCAATAATGTCATAACTTTTGTACATAATTCATTTTCGTACAATGACTTTTTAAGAAATCATTAAAACTCAAAACTTTCACGAAAAATTCATCAGAATTAAATTTGCAATTTCTCTTATCTGAAATCCAACGTAGTAGTAATTTAATGTTAAATCATGCTAAAGGTGCATCAAAGAGATGATGGCAACAGAATTGTTTCGAAAGGATGCCATTTCTTAATTTGAGGATTTGGGATTAAATTAGGTTGCAATCCAAACCCTAATTCCTCTTTTCAATCGCAAACCAAAATCATTGGGTCACTTTGGACGCCGTGCCGATTGCCCTCCTCCTTCTGTCGCCACCGCCCTCATCATTTGGACTCTCCCTCACCCACCACAACCAACCTCAACTCCAAGCCTTCCGGCCACGCTCATGTTCAATTTCACTTGCGCCTTGGCTGCCGCAAGATGAGATGGGGCCCCTTGCGGATGAACAATCCATTCCGGTTCAAAACTGGAATTTGGGTGTTTTGTTTGATTGTTGAGTATTGACATTTTCAGCGTGTGTTGACATTTTCAGCAAGTCACATTGGGACATCTATCTAAACAAGGTCTGATGTGATTTTCCAATTACGTAAGTGATGGATGTCACTTGAAAATGATTGATTTTTAGAAATTATTATCCTTAAATGATCACTTAAATAGTTATAACAACAAAATTAGTACCTAACAAGAATTATGGCATTATTACTTATTCGTACCCTTTTCTTCTTAATTTTTGAACATTATGAGCCATTATCATCCCAATAAACGCAATTAGATATTGGAATAATATGAGGTGGCGTTGACATCCAAAATTACCATTGTTGTCACGTGCTAGTCACAAGGATAACAATGGTAGCAATCCGGCCCATATTAGTCAAAGGATGCTCAAGATTTCAAGAACCGTTGGGCTAAGTGTCAATGGGTGCCAGGATAAGTCCGATTTGAAGCCAACCAGGCCCTAGTGCACGCCCGAAAGAGAGAGACGTGGAAGTTGGAAGGTACTGCCTATGTAGTTGAGGAGAACAAATGTCATCTCCACTTTAAGATCTTGAAAGTTGGATGGAGGACAGTGATGGACGTCACATTCAACCAAATCCAGAGAAACTGATTTTTAACAAGATGGAGTTGCATTACGTTGCATTCATACTGCTTTTTTAGTACTAAATGCGTAGCATTTTTGTGATGAAGGAAGATATCTGGTTGGGATTTGTTTTAGGTGGATCCCTATCAAATGTCTTTTCTCCTTTCAATTTAATACTTCCAACGGTTCTCTATACTTGAGCAGAAAAACACTAAAAGTGTCAAAACTTTTATACGGCATTCATTTTAGTGCTAAAACTTTTTTTTTCACTCAGTTGAGTGCAACAAATTTGAAAAAACATTCATTTAAGTGCCATTTCCGATTTGTCTACCGAAAAAGCTGATGTGGTCGGTGAAAGACAATATTTTAAAATATTTGTTAATATATTTGTTTTTTTTCTCTAGGGCCGGCGAGGGTTACCGGTAACCCTCACCCTTGTCCGTGAAGGCCCTAGGCGAGGTCGTCGGAGTTTCACCGGTCGCTGGCAAAGCCATCGCAGCCTTGCCCAAGGCTAGTGAGGGTCGTCATGGCCTTGCCCAAGGCCTTAGCGACTAGATCTGGACAAGGCTGCCTTACCCTCACCATAAGCACTGTGGGTGAGGCCATCGAGTCCTCGCCGACCACTGGCAAGGTTGCAATGACTCTCGCCCAGATCTAACCGAACGGCCCTACGCAAGGCCACGACAACCCTCGCTAGTCGCAGGAGAGGCCATGATAGCCTTTGCCAAAGGTCGATGAAGCTCCGATGGCCTCACCTAGAGTCTTCACCCCAGAGGACGAGGCGGACCCCACCCAGTTTGGGCGAGGGTCAACGGTGACCCTTGTCGGCCCTAAAGAAAAAAAGAAAAAAAATTAATAAAAAATTAATAAAAAATTAAAAAAATATTTTCCATCGGCGACCACGTTAGCTTTTCTAGCGGGCAAATTGGAAATGGCACTCAAGTGAATGTTTTTTCAAACTTGTGGCATTCAAGTGAGCAAAAAAAAATTGTACCAAAGTGAGTACCGTACGAAAGTTTTGGCACTCCTAATGTCTCAATCCTCATGCTTGTGCATCTATCTCCTAGGATTTTGATTATCAGCATCACGTGTTTTTGCTACTTTTAGACAAAAGGTATAGACTTCAACTATGGTCTCTTTTGTGGTCAATGTTCTTGCAACTCCAAAGCATCTGTGGGCACATTATTTGGTGGCGTTTGCCACATCCTTTCCATGGTCATAGCTCAAAGGCAAAAAATCGATGAGGTTGCTTGAATATGCAAAGCCATGTAAATCAAAGATTTGCAAAATGCAAGTGTTGATATCGCTTTCACCGCTTCCTAGATAGGGTTCTATAACCTTGTAGAGAACCATTCCGTCTGGGTGTGGTGAGATGTAGCGTCATTTATGTGATGGCACTTGTCCTAACTTGTAACGAAACTTTTTTTGAAGAAAGCTCGGTAGAACAAAATCGCATGGACTCAAGTCCAAAGCAAACAATATTGTTATGAGCATGACTTGAGCTTAACAATTTATATCTTAACTGTTAACACATCTAACGAGTCATTTTAGATTACTTACTCTAAAATAATATCTTGTGTGATTTTCCGACGACGCAAGTGGTTGATGTCACTTGAAGACGATCAATTTTTAGAAATTGTTGCATTTAAACTATGGCTTTAATAATTATAGCACCAAGTGAGCACTGCATGAAAGTAGTGAATTTCTCCTTTATTTGAGTAGTGTTAAGGGTCTTTCTCATTCTAGGAAGGGCTACCAGATTTCTAAATGATTCGAGATGGTAAATGGGTTAAACTAACTTATCTATCAGAACCCATCTTAAAATAAAATCCAAAATTCGTTCCTCAATAAGTTGTACACAATAGGCCAAATCAAACTTCATCTCATCTGGCACTTGGGCAAATATGATGCCGAACTCATTTTTCGAAATCTCGATTTCATTAGAGCCCTAGTTATTTGGTCCAATTTTTATATTTTTTGGGACTAACTTTGTCGATAGACAAAGATCAAAGTTTGCACATTTTTATGATTCTATCAAGTCATACAAATTTTACCATATTAAACTACGATCGCTCAAAGCAATTTTACAAACCATTGAGAGACCATTCGACCAATCTCGAATCTTTATGAAAAAAAATCATAGTTTTAATAAGAAAAAATTTCTAGACAAAAAAAGAGAAAAATTCCAAAAACCAATTTAGGACCTCATGGAAATTTCCGGCGGGTCAAGTTAGGTTGTTTTCAGGGCAGGTGGACTCGAGGAGAAGCCATGAATTTGTGGGACATTCAGCATCACAGAAAAGATTCCAATGCTCAGTGAATAATAGAACAGAACCACTTTGCACAAATACACCCGAGAAACAGAGACAGATCACTAGTCTTTTGGATTCTTCGCTTCAACAGTGGTGTTTGCTTAGCTCCGACAGCTACAGCCCAATAGTTATTCACCAACACATAGAGACAGAGTCAGCAACCACCCCTGAAAGCTTTGTGGTTTTTCTTACGCAACTGAAAGAATCGTTTTCGCGTATTAGATAGAAACCAAAATACGTTTCAACAATGCAAAAAAATAAACCCAAGGGGATACTCTTAAGGAAAAATTCAAGGCAAAATAAAACCAAAAGGGATACTCAAAAGGCAAAATTCATTTGGACCCAGTAGCAAGCTACTGTGTATAATATAAATTGGTGGGACGTTCACCATCATCAAGAGACTCCAGTGCTCATTGTATAATAGAAATTGCTAGTCTTTTGGATTCTTCGCTATGGTCGATTGGCTCCTACAGCTACAACCCAACATTTACCAACACAGAGACAGGGCTTAGGTGGGCTGCGCCTGGCAAGAGTGACGATACCAGAGAAGCAAATTCATTTGGACTGGGCTTGGTGGGGTGCGCCAGACAAGGGCAATAGTGCAACGCCCGAGCGACGCGTGAAAAGCCCAGTAGCAAGCTACCGTGACAGCCTCTCCCCCTAAAAATATTAATTTAATATCATGTGGACCGATGGCCCACATATCAGATATTAAACTGATAAGAACAGATACTACACTTGATCTTAGCCAAAAGGCCGAGAAAGGTATGCTTTGAAACGTTGCCTAGCCTCCTATTTTGTATCCTGTTCTGGTGTGTGGTTGTTTTCGCACTCCCTGTGTGGGACTCCTTTTCAGTGCTCTTCTTCCCAACAAAGAAGAACAACAGCTGACTTGGAAGACTCGTGAAAACGTCCCGTAGAGTTGGGAAAAAAGAGAGGATTGAAGCAGAACTTGTCGGTGTTTTAGAGATGGCAGCATGCTAATTTTGGTTCAGAATTTGAAGCCCATCCGAAATTTTTTGCAGTCACTTGGCCTAGAAAAGCAATTGATCTGTGCGTTGTTGGTTAGTTGGTCACGATTGAACACCAATCCAGCTGGCTATGACGAGGCAGAGAACAGAGGGAAAACTCAAAAACTAGAAACGCAAGGCTTGGTGTGAAGCAAGAATCCATGCCTATTCCCCTGCTCTTTCATTGTTACCCATGCGAGAGAGCTCAAGAGACGATGAAAGTTTTGCTCTATATAAGAATAATTGAGCCTATTAAAATGAACCGGAGTTTGTTCCTTCTTTTCTATGAGGACAGCAGTTGGAAGAAATAATTGGTCCATATGTTCTGCATTTTGAAGCTTGAACTGGTCCAATGATAACGTTGATTTGAAGCTAATAGCCCAGTTCATAAGCCTGAAAGTTACAAGGATTACAAGAGCACGTCACCTTTCTCTAGTGAAAGGCAAAAGGACATAAGGAGATAGTCACGTATTTCTTTTCCTCTAGGCCAGGCATTGCCACAGTTGTCACAACCAGACTGACCTAGTGGATAAATCAGGAATACATAAACAAAAATAGCAATTGGACCAGAGAATGCGATTGCATTATAAGGTCGCAATTGAAGCAGGTTTGAAAAAGGATCTCAGAGTGTCTAGGGTTGGGCCAGGTGGGAAAATGGATTTGTAGTCCCCCGTCTTATTGCTCGGCCATGCCGCCAAAATGGATGATACCCTACAAAATAGATAGGCACGTAGGTTTAGAGCCAGACCGACTACTCCAAGAGCACTCATCCATAAACCAATTACTGGTACAAATAACATAAAGAAATCTAACCAACGTTTATTGGAAAAAGCAACCCCAAAGATTTGGGACCAAAAGAGATTAGCGGTGACCATTGTATAAGTTTCTTTAGCTTGAGTTGAGTTAAAAGCACGAAATGTATTTGCACCATCACCATCTTCAAATAAAGTATTTTCTACGGTAGCATCATGAATAGCGCATAGGAGAGCAGCGCCCAATACACCTAATTCCTACAATGATGAATAGAAGTGCAATTAAAATTCCTAAGGAGTTATACATTTGCGTATTGATAAGACTATTCACTATTTCTTGAAGCTCGATCTCTCCCTCGGATGAACCATATAGCCAAGAGAAACCATGAACCAGAATTCTAGAAGCTAAAAAAGGGTATCCTGAGCAATTGCAATAATCGGGTTCATTGATATTCTTGGTATAGTAGATGTTATCACACATACAATCATACTCAATTCGATAGAATTGTTTGCTGAAGCTAAAGCAGCTACTTTCCAAGTAACAGAAAGAAAATCAACGACTGGAGTGGGAGAGTCAGAGTCGAAAGCTTTTCTCGACAAGGAAAAACTCCATAAATGGGCTCTCTGGGGTTTTAAGCTTTTATAAAACTCCAAGATAGTCATATATAATCTGTTGGTCAAGAGGTCATCATTTGGCACTTGGTAGTGCAGCTGGGATTTTGATGTGGTCAAACGAAGTCGCTTGAACAATGATTAAGACTTAAAAGACTAATTCAACATCAGAGCAGTTGACTTGGGAGCTGAATCCATAACCTGAAAACTTGGAATGACTTGTGAGCATGCTGGTACGTCAGGGTTGAATCATTTGCTTAGCTAAGTACAGCTAGTTCAATATCTGATGCTTATGGCGTCATTCGGAATTCAAAGCGCGTGGAAACAGTCATGGCTCCTAAAGATGCTGAATCTGTGCCGGTTCTAGAATAGACTGAAGATTCTTCTCGTCCTGCTCCACTGCCACAACAGCAAAACATATCTGCCCAAAGATTCGGCTGTATTAGTCTCTCATAAAAGGTGGGGAAAAAAAGAGAGAATAGTCTGCTTCATGCCCACCACACGGCCGCACGATTCTAGCAAATTACCCGGTTGGGATTTTTAGGCCTTGGGCGAGGTCGTTGGAGCTTCATCGATCGCTGGCAAAGGCCGTCGCGGCCTTGCCTGCGCTTAGCGAGGGTCGTCGCGACCTTGCCGAGGGCCTTTGTGGGCATATCTGGACAAGGCCATCTCACCCTCATTGTAAGCACTACAGTGAGGCCGTTTGGTCCTCGCTGACCACTGGTGAGACCACGACGGCCCTCGCCTAGATCTGGCCACAAAGGCCCAAGGCAAGGCCACGACGACCCTTGCCAGTTGTGGGGGAGGCCGCAACAACCTTCGCCAGAGGTTGATGAAGCTCCGACAGCCTCGCCCAGGGTCTTCACCACCAAGGGCGAGGCAGCCCCCGCCTAGTTTAGGCAAGGGTCACCGGTGACCCCCATTGGGTCTAGAGAAAAAATATATATATATATTTTCCACCGGCGGCCACATTAGCTTTTTTGGCGGGCAAGTCGGAAGTGGCATTCAAATGAACATTTTTTCAAACTTGTGGCACTCAAGTAAATGAAAAAAGAAGAAGTTTGGGTACCAAAGTGAACATCGTATGGAAGTTTTAGCACTCTTAGTGTCCCAACCCTCATGCTTGTGCATCTATTTCCTAGGATTCTGATTATCGGTATCACGTGTTTTTGCTACTTTTAGACAAAAGGTAAAGACTTCAACTGTTGTCTCTTCTGTGGTAAATGTTCTTGCAACTCCAGAGCATCTGTAGGCAGATCATTTGGTGGCGTTTGCCACAACCTTTCCATGGTCGTAGCTCAAAGGCAAAAAAATCAATGAGGTTGCTTGAATATGCAAAGCCATGTAAATCAAAGTTTTGCAAAATGCAAATGTAGATATTGCTTTCATTGCTTCCTAGATAGGGTTCTATAATCTATTAGAGAACCATTCCGTCTGGGTGTGGTGAGATGTAGCGTCATTTATGTGATGGCACTTGTCCTAACTTATAATAAAACTTTTTTTGAAGAAAGCCTAGTAGAATAAAACCGTGTGGACTCAAAGCCCAAGGCAAACAATATTGTTATGAGCAAGACCTGCGCTTAACAATTTATATCTTAAGTGTTGACACATCTAAAGAGTCATTTTAGATTATTTACACTAAAATAATATCACGTGTGATTTTCCGACGATGCAAGTGGTTGATGTCACTTGAAGATGATTGATTTTTAGAAATTGTTGCATTTAAACGATCGCTTTAATAATTATAGCACCAAGTGAGCATTGTATGAAAGTAATGAATTTCTCTCTTATTTGAGCAATGTTATGGGTCTTTCTCATCCTAGGAAGGGCTACCAGATTTCTAAGTGGTCCGATATGGTAAATGGGTCGAACTAACTTATCTATCAGAACCCATCTCAAAATAAAGTCCGAAATTTGTTCCTCAATAAGTTGTATACAAAAGGCCAAATCAAACTTCATCTCATGTGGTAGTTGGGCAATTACGATGCTGAACTTAGTTTTCGAAATCTCGATTTCATTAGAGCCCTAGTTATTTGGTCCAATTTTTATATTTTTTGGGATTAGCTCTGTCGATAGACAAAGATCAAAGTTTGCACATTTTTATAATTCTGTCAAGTCATACAAATTTTACCATATTAAACTGTGATTGCTTAAAGCAATGTTACAAAGCATCGAGAGACCATTCAACCGATCTAGAATCTTTATGAAAAAAAAAATCATAGTTTTAATAAGGGAAAAATTCCAAAAACCAATTTAGGACCTTATGGAAATTTCTGGCGGGTCGAGTTAGGTTGTTTTCGGAGCGGGTGGACTCGAGAAGAAGCCATGAATTTGTTGGACATTCAGCATCACAGAAAAGATTCCAATGCTCAGTAAATAATAGAGCAGAACCACTTTGCACAAATACACCCGAGAAACGAAGACAGATCACCAGTCTTTTGGATTCTTCGCTTCAACAGTGATGTTTGCTTGGCTCCGACAGCTACAACACAATAGTTATACACCAACACATAGAGACAGAGTCAGCAAACACCCCTGAAAGCTATGTGGTTTTTCTTATGCAACTGAAAGAATCGTTTTCGCCAATTAGATAGAAACCAAAATACGTTTCAACCATGCAAAAAAAAAAAACCCAAGGGGATGCTCAAAGGCAAAATTCAAGGCAAAGTGCAAAATAAACTCAAGAGAGATACACTCAAAAGGCAAAATTCATTTAGACTGGGCTTGGGTGGGATGCGCCAGGCAAGGGCTGTAGTGCAACACCCGAGCGACGCGCGAGAAGCCCAAGCCCAGTAGCAAGCTACTGTAGCGGCCTCGCCCCCTAAAAAAATTAATTTAATATCATGTTGAGTATCAGATATTAAACTGATAAGAACAGATACTACACTTGATCTTAGCCAAAAGGCCGAGAAAGGTATGCTTTGAAACGTTGCCTAGCCTCCTAGTTTGTGTCCTGCTCTGGTGTGTGGTTGTTTTCGCACTCCCTGTGTGGGACTCCTTTTCAGTGCTCTTCTTCCCAACAAAGAAGAACAACAGCTGACTTGGAAGACTCGTGAAAACGTCCCGTAGAGTTGGGATAAAAGAGAGGATTGAAACAGAACTTGTCGGTGTTTTAGAGATGGCAGCATGCTGATTTTGGTTCAGAATTCGAAGCCCATCCGAAATTTTTTGCAGTCACTTGGCCTAGAAAAGCAATCGATCTGTGCGTTGTTGGTTAGTTGGTCACGATTGAACACCAATCCAGCCGGTTATGACGAGGCAGAGAACAGAGGGAAAACTCAAAAACTAGAAACGCAAGGCTTGGTGTGAAGCAAGAATTCATGCCTATTGCCCTTGCTCTTTCATTGTTACCCATGCGAGAGAGCTCAAGAGACGATGAAAGTTTTTCTCTATATAAGAATAATTGAGGCTATTAAAATGAACCGGAGTTTATTCCTTCTTTTCCACGAAGACAGCTGTTGGAAGAAATAATTGGTCCATATGTTCTACATTTTGAAGCCTGAACTGGTCCAATGATAACGTTGATTTGAAGCTAATAGCCCAGTTGTTAAGCCTGAAAGTTACAAGGATTACGAGAGCACGGTCACCATTCTCTAGTGAAAGGCAAAAGAAAATATGGAGATAGTCACGTATTTCTTTTCCTCTGGGCCCGGCATTGCCACAGTTGTCTGCTTTTCTCAGCAAGGAAAAACTCCATAAATGGGTTCTCTGGGGTTTTAAGCTTTTATAAAACTCCAAGATAGTCATATATAATCTGTTGGTCAAGAGGTTATCATTTGGCACTTGGTAGTGCAGCTGGGATTTTGATGCGGTCGAACGAAGTCGCTTGAACAATGGTTAAGACTTAAAAGACTAATTCAACATCAGAGCAGTTTACTTGAGTAGCTGAATCCATAACCTGAAAACTTGGAATGACTTGTGAGCATGCTGGTATGTCAGGGTGGAATCATTTGCATAGCTATGTACAGCTAGTTCAATATCTGATGCTTATGGCCTTATTCGGAATTCAAAGCGCATGGAAACAGTCCGGGGGCAAGGCTCCTAAAGATGCTGAATCTGTGCCGGTTCTAGAATAGAATGAAGATTCTTCTCGTCCTGCTAGACTGCGACAACAGCAAAACATATCTGCCCAAAGATTCGGCTGTATTAGTCACTAGGAAAAGAAAGCGGGATCAGTCTGCAACTGGTTCAGCTTCAGGAGAGGGTTGCTAGGAATAGATGAACCAAACCTACAATGCTACAAAACCATCTTTTAACTCTATTTTAGGAGCTCCCTCAGTTGAGGGAACTCCTCCAAAAATAGGCGTATGCCACTATTTGTGACAAGCACACGGTATTCTTTAGTAAAAGGCTAAAGAATAGTTCGCTCTGTGCTTATCACGTGGCTGCGTGATCTGTTCCAATGCATGATCTCGTATTTTGTGACTGGCCTTGCTGCCCTTGTTCTTCCCTTTCATCCTATGTGGGACATTTCACAAGAAGAACTAGGGTGGGCTCTTCAGGTCCATTAAATTAACTTCTATTACAACACAGTGAACCGAACTACTAAAGGCTGGGTATGAGTGGAGTTGGGCAGAGATCACAATTACCATGCCCGCCCTACAATTTATCCCACCACCGCCTAGTGATTCCCGTCGGGCGGGGCAAGGCGGGGTGGGGTGCGTCCCAGCAAGATGAGGCGCATCCTTGAGAAAAAGATTTTCATTAAATCCTTTTGAAATTATATATCAAAAATTTATTATTGTTAAATTTTCATAACAATTATAAATTATTTTACTTTGAACTTATTTGTATTATATAGTATTAAAGTACACAATTTCATGAGTAATGCTAGTTATCTATATCAAGTGTTTGTATTGTTCTTTCGCTAAATATCTATTTTTCATTTTACGTCAAAATTAAATTAAGTGGGTAAACAATTATAATAGGTTATAGGACATTAGTACTTATAAAATTGATGATTTCTTGTGCTTACTATAATTTTTTTTGAAAATAAACAAAAGGGATGGATTAACGGAGTGGGGCAGGCCGTCCAAATGCCCTTTGCTACTCTTCATGAAGGGGCTAGCCTGATGTCTATGCACTAAAGTCAAATTTACGACCACAAGGGAAGAAGTATGCGGAGTAGGTGCGTTTTAAGAGATGAAAATATAAAATAAAGTTTTAAAATTACATAATAAATGTTTGAGAAAATGACATCAATAGTGTCATAACTTTTGTACATAATTCATTTTCGTACAATGACTTTTTAAAAATCATTAAAACTCAAAACTTTCACCAAAAATTCATCTGAATTAAATCTGCAATTTCTCTTATCTAAAATCCTACGTAGTAGTAATTTAATGTTAAATCATGCTAAAGGTGCATCAAAGAGATGATGACAACAGAATTGTTTCGAAAGGATGCCATTTCTTAATTTGAGGATTTGGGATTAAATTAGGTTGCAATCCAAACCCTAATTCCTCTTTTCAATCGCAAACCAAAATCATTGGGTCACTTTGGACGCCGTGCCGATTGCCCTCCTCCTTCTGTCGCCACCGCCCTCATCATTTGGACTCCCCCTCACCCACCACAACCAACCTCAACTCCAAACCTTCCGGCCACGCTCATGTTCAATTTCACTAGCGCCTTGGCTGCCGCAAGATGAGATGGGGCCCCTTGCGGATGAACAATCCATTCGGGTTCAAAACTGGAATTTGGGTGTTTTGCTTGATTGTTGTATATTGACATTTTCAGCGTGTGTTGACATTTTCTGCAAGTCACATTGGGACATCTATCTAAACAAGGTCTGATGTGATTTTCCAATTACGTAAGTGATGGATGTCACTTGAAAATGATTGATTTTTAGAAATTATTATCCTTAAATGATCGCTTAAATAGTTATAACAACAAAATTTGTACCTAATAGGGGTGTTTAAAAAACTCATCCAACCCAACCCGAACATGACTCGAACACGACCCGAACACGAAATAAGTATGATACATGTTTTAGGTCTTAATACTGTTCGGGTAACAATTATAAACACAAATGGAATACATGTTTTGGGTCAAGTTAGGGTCAGAACATTGTTCCACCCAAACATATTAAAAGCTTCAACCCAAACACATCCACCCAAGCTATCTCCTCTACAACTCCTTCTACTCGCAACTCATCCAGCACGTCTCATCTCACGGGTTTGTTGTCGTCGCCCCTCAGGTCGACCCCCATCAATCTCTCTCTCTCCCCATCTTCCATATGATTTGCTTCTTTTTCGCGGCCGACGCAGAACTTTAGAGGATGGGGTATTATCTGTTTATGGAGATGTTCACGGACGGGTTGGATAAGGCCTCGCAGCATCACGTAAAAGTATTTCGAATTCTCTTTGTCATATTTTTTATTAAAAAATTATTTGTCTGCGAAGATATTCGCGGACGGGTTGGACGAGACCCCATGGCGTCACATAAGAGCATTTCGAATTCCCTTTGTCATATTTTTTATTAAAAAATTATTTGTTTGCGAAGATGTTCACGGACGGGTTAGACGAGGCCTCGTGGCATTACGTAAGAGCATTTTGAATTCCCTTTGTCATATTTTTTTAATAAAAAACCCGAAACCCGACCAGTTTTTTTGTTTAATGTTTTATGCATTTCAGGTCGGGTCGGGTCGGGTCAAATGACATGACCCTTATTGTTCGGGTTGGGTTAGGTAACATCAAGACCCGACCCGTTGACACCCCTAGTACCTAACAAGAATTATGGCATTATTACTTATTCGTACCCTTTTCTTATTAATTTTTGAACATTATGAGCCATTATCATCCCAATAAACGCAATTAGATATTGGAATAATATGAGGTGGCGTTGACATCCAAAATTACCATTGTTGTCACGTGCTAGTCACAAAGATAACCAATGGTAGCAATCTGGCCCATATTAGTCGAAGGATGCTCAAGATTTCAAGAACCTTTGGGCTGAGTGTCGATGGGTGCCGGGATAAGTCAGATTTGAAGCCAACCAGGCCCTAGTGCGCGCCTGAAAGAGAGAGACGTGGAAGTCGGAAGGTACTGCCTATGTAGTTGAGGAGAACAAATGTCATCTCCACTTTAAGATCTTGAAAGTTGGATGGAGGACAGTGATGGACGTCACATTTAACCAAATCCAGAGAAACTGATTTTTAACAAGATGGAGTTGCATTCATACTGCTTTTTTAGTACTAAATGCGAAGCATTTTTGTGATGAAGGAAGCTATCTGAAATTTTGCGCGGGCATTCAAGTTGCTTCCTCTTGTCTCTAGGAGATTCCCTATGGTTAAGAGAGCCCACTCCAAATATTGGAGTAGCGAACGCACGGAAGCGGTACTCTCTCATAAAAGGTGGGAAAAAAAGAATAGTCTGCTCCGTGCCCACCACTCGGCCGCACGATTCTAGCAAATTATCCGGTTGGGATTTTTTTTAGGTGGATCCCTATCAAATGTCTCTTCTCCTTTCAATTTAAAACTTCCAACGGTTCTCTGTACTTGAGCAGAAAAACAATAGAAGTGCCAAAACTTTTATATGACACTCACTTTGGTGCTAAAATTTTTTTTTCGCTCACTTGAGTACAATAAGTTTGAAAAAACATTCACTTAAGTACCACTTCCGATTTGTCTACCGAAAAAGTTGATGTGGTCGGTGATAGACAATATTTTAATTTTTCTGTTAATTTTTTTGTTTTTTTTTCTCTAGGCCGGCGAGGGTTACCGGTAACCCTCACCCAAATTAAGTGGGGGCTACCTCACCCTTGTCCATGAAAGCCCTAGGTGAGGTCGTCGGAGTTTCGCCGATCGCTGGCAAAGGCCGTTGCAGCCTTGCCCGAGGCTAGTGAGGGTCATCACGGCCTTGCCCAAGGCCTTTGCGACTAGATCTAGACAAGGCTGCCTTACCCTCACCATAAACACTGTGGGTGAGGCCATCGAGTCCTCGCCGACCATTGGCAAGGTTGCGGCGACCCTCGCCCAGATCTAACTGCAACGGCCCTAGGCAAGGCCACGACAACCCTCGCTAGTCGTAGGAGAGGCCGTGATAGCCTTTGCCAAAGGTCGATGAAGCTCAACGGCCTCACCTAGGGTCTTTGCCGCAGAGGGCGAGGCGACCCCCACCCAGTTTGGGCGAGGGTCAACGGTGACCCTCGTCGGCCCTAAAGAAAAAAAGAAAAAAAAATTCAAAAAAATTAATAAAAATATTTTCCTTCGGCGGCCACATTAGCTTTTCTAGCTGGCAAATTGAAAATGGCACTCAAGTGAACGTTTTTTCAAACTTGTGGCATTCAAGTGAGAAAAAAATTTGTACCAAAGTGAGCGTCGTACGAAAGTTTTGGCACTCCTAATGTCTCAACCTCATGCTTGCGCATCTATTTCCTAGGATTCTGATTATCGGCATCACGTGTTTTTGCTACTTTTAGACAAAAGGTATAGACTTCAACTATGGTCTCTTTTGTGGTCAATGTTCTTGCAACTCCAAAGCATCTGTGGGCACATTATTTGGTGGCGTTTGCCACATCCTTTCCATGGTCATAGCTCAAAGGCAAAAAAATCGATGAGGTTGCTTGAATATGCAAAGCCATGTAAATCAAAGATTTGCAAAATGCAAGTGTTGATATCGCTTTCACCGCTTCCTAGATAGGGTTCTATAACCTTGTAGAGAACCATTCCGTCTGGGTGTGGTGAGATGTAGCGTCATTTATGTGATGGCACTTGTCCTAACTTGTAACAAAACTTTTTTTGAAGAAAGCTCGGTAGAACAAAACCGCATGGACTCAAGTCCAAAGCAAATAGTATTGTTATGAGCAGGACTTGACCTTAACAATTTATATCTTAACTGTTGACACATCTAACGAGTCATTTTAGATTACTTACTCTAAAATAATATCTTGTGTGATTTTCCGACGATGCAAGTGGTTGATGTCACTTGAAGACGATCAATTTTTAGAAATTGTTGCATTTAAACTATGGCTTTAATAATTATAGCACCAAGTGAGCACTGCATGAAAGTAGTGAATTTCTCCTTTATTTGAGTAGTGTTAAGGGCCTTTCTCATTCCAAGAAGGGCTACCAGATTTCTAAGTGGTCCGAGATGGTAAATGGGTTAAACTAACTTATCTATCAGAACCCATCTTAAAATAAAATCCGAAATTCGTTCCTTAATAAGTTGTACACACTAGGCCAAATCAGACTTCATCTCATCTGGCACTTGGGCAAATACGATGCCGATCTCATTTTTTGAAATCTCGATTTCATTAGAGCCCTAGTTATTTGGTCCAATTTTTATAATTTTTGGGACTAACTCTGTCAATAGACAAAGATCAAAGTTTGCACATTTTTATGATTCTATCAAGTCATACAAATTTTACCATATTAAACTACGATTGCTCAAAGCAATTTTACAAACCATCAAGAGACCATTCAACCAATCTCGAATCTTTATGAAAAAAAAATCATAGTTTTAATAAGGGAAAATTTCTAGACAAAAAAAGAGAAAAATTCCAAAAACCAATTTAGGACCTCATGGAAATTTCCGGCGGGCCAAGTTAGGTTATTTTCAGGGCAGGTGGACTCGAGGAGAAGCCATGAATTTGTGGGACATTCAGCATCATAGAAAAGATTCCAATGCTTAGTGAATAATAGAACAGAACCACTTTGCACAAATACACCCGAGAAATAAAGACAGATCACTAGTCTTTTGGATTCTGCGCTTCAACAGTGGTGTTTGCTTGGCTCCGACAGCTACAACCCAATAGTTATTCATCAACTAGACCTGTTAAACGGGTGGGTCGGGTTAGGTCATAAATGGTCCGACCCAAATTGACCCATTAACCCGTTTATGACCCATTTAAGCATGGTATAAAATTTTTGACTCATACCCAACCCAACCCATACCTAACCCGACCCATACCCGACCCGACACATATTGTTAAAGCACTTCCCTATCTAACTAAACTTAGGAAAAATTATTCTTATAATCTTTAAAAAAGATTATATTCCTTTATTATTGTTTATTTTTTAAGAAAATCGAATTATTAATAATTTTTATTTTAAATATTTTAAATTATTTTTATTTTTTAAAAATCACGCATACATATGAAGAACGAGACTCACCTAGGTTTTGATGGCCAATCAAGCCACCATCCAACGATGGTGGCGACCACGTGCGACAGCGCCGCCGTGCAAGCGAGAGGAAGAGTTGCTATACGAGCAGTGGGAGCGAGACGACGTCTTTGTCGTGCGATGAGGAAGGTTTCTTCGTTTTGATTTGAGAGCGGAGAGAAGATTAGTCATCTCTGAGAACTGAAGAGTAGTTGAGTTCTAAGTAGGTTTAAACTTTGACCCATTAACGACTCATGTATTTTAGTCTTTTTAATTTTAAACCCATTATAGGTATACCTATCAAAATGGGTACATAACCCATTTAAATGGGTCAGGCTTTCTTTTACTTTTAAACCCATCTAAAAGAAAGCCTGACCCATTTTGACAGGTGTATCACCAACACATAGAGACAAAGTCAGCAACCACCCCTGAAAGCTTTGTGGTTTTTCTTATGCAACTAAAAGAATCGTTTTCGCATATTAGATAGAAACCAAAATACGTTTCAACAATGCAAAAAATAAACCCAAGGGGATACTCTTAAGGAAAAATTCAAGGCAAAATAAAACCAAAAGGGATACTCAAAAGGCAAAATTCATTTGGACTGGGCTTGGGTGGGATGCGCCAGGCAAGGGCTGTAAGGCAACCCCCGACGACGTGCAAGAAGCCCAGTAGCAAGCTACTGTGTATAATAGAAATTGGTGGGACGTTCACCATCATCAAGTGACTCCAGTGCTCATTATTGTATAATTGAAATTGCTAGTCTTTTGGATTCTTTGCTATGGTCGCTTGGCTCCTACAGCTACAACCCAACATTTACCAACACAGAGACAGAATCGGCGACCACCTTGAAAGCTTTGTAAGATAATTCTAGAGAAGCAAATCCATTTAGACTGGGCATAGGTGGGCTGCGCCTGGCAGGAGTGACGATACACCAGAGAAGCAAATTCATTTGGACTGGGCTTGGTGGGGTGCGCCAGGCAAGGGCTGTAGTGCAACGCCCGAGCGACGCGTGAAAAGCCCAGTAGCAAGCTACTGTGACGGCCTCTCCCCCTAAAAAAATTAATTTAATATCATGTGGACCGATGGCCCACGTATCAGATATTAAACTGATAAGAACAGATACTACACTTGATCTTAGCCAAAAGGCCGAGAAAGGTATGCTTTGAAACGGTGCCTAGCCTCCTATTTTGTGTCCTGTTCTGGTGTGTGGTTGTTTTCGCACTCCCTGTGTGGGACTCCTTTTCAGTGCTCTTCTTCCCAACAAAGAAGAACAACAGCTGACTTGGAAGACTCGTGAAAACGTCCCGTAGAGTTGGGATAAAAGAGAGGATTGAAACAGAACTTGTCGGTGTTTTAGAGATGGCAGCATGCTGGTTTTGGTTCAGAATTCGAAGCCCATCCGAAATTTTTTGCAGTCAATTGGCCTAGAAAAGCAATTGATCTGTGCGTTGTTGGTTAGTTGGTCACGATTGAACACCAATCCAGCTGGCTATGACGAGGCAGAGAACAGAGGGAAAACTCAAAAACTAGAAACGCAAGGCTTGGTGTGAAGCAAGAATCCATGCCTATTCCCTTGCTCTTTCATTGTTACCCATGCGAGAGAGCTCAAGAGACGATGAAAGTTTTTCTCTATATAAGAATAATTGAGCCTATTAAAATGAACCGGAGTTTGTTCCTTCTTTTCTATGAGGACAGCAGTTGGAAGAAATAATTGGTCCATATGTTCTGCATTTTGAAGCCCGAACTGGTCCAATGATAACGTTGATTTGAAGCTAATAGCCCAGTTGTTAAGCCTGAAAGTTACAAGGATTACGAGAGCACGTCACCTTTCTCTAGTGAAAGGCAAAAGGACATAAGGAGATAGTCACGTATTTCTTTTCCTTTGGGCTAGGCATTGCCACAGTTGTCACAACCAGACTGACCTAGTGGATAAATCAGGAATACATAAGCAAAAACAGCAATTAGACCAGAGAATGCGATTGCATTATAAGGTCGCAATTGAAGCAGGTTTGAAAAAGGATCTCAGAGTGTCTAGGGTTGGGCCGGAGGGAAAAAGGATTTGCAATCCCTCGCCTTACTGCTCAGCCATGCCACCAAAATGGATGATACCCTACAAAATAGATAGGCACATAGGTTCAGAGCCAGATCGACTACTTCAAGAGCACTCATCCATAAACCGGTTACTGGTACAAATAACATAAAGAAATCTAACCAACGTTTATTGGAAAAAGCAACCTCAAAGATTTGGGACCAAAAGTGATTAGCGGTAACCATTGTATAAGTTTCTTCAGCTTGAGTTGAGTTAAAAGCACGGAATGTATTTGCACGAATGGCACCATCACCATCTTCAAATAAAGTATTTTCTTCGGTAGCACCAAAGCCCTCGGTTAGAACTTCGCTCGCCTCGGGAGTTTAACACAACCTAATACGGCAATCAATGCAATACCACTTCGAGAGAGATAACCACGAGGAAGACGGTTTTAATAAATGGTGCAATCACGGGCGATCCTACTCCGGCCTTGGCACACGCGACTGCGCGTGAATCGTTTCACAACAACAGATAAGAGGCATGCAAATAATCGGAGCATTGCACAAAAATTTCTCATATCACACTACCACATTTGTCTCCGATTATTACACCCTCTAGGCCACGGCACAACCTTATGGTTGGCGGTGTCGCGGCATTCCATAAGGAGCATGGGCCCGGCCTCAACCGCGACTCCGCATCGACCACCGGGCGACCCAATGGTCACGGCACAACCCCGAAGGATTGGCGGTCATCCGGCTCAACCATTGGCTATCAACTTTAATCCGACCATGCAACACATCAAAAACAGCTTCATTCTTGTCTTTTTGCTTGCTTGGTCGTGAATGCAACATCGCTCATGCACTCATGTACTCATGCGACATGCCATTTCAAATAACCACGTAATATGTCATGCAAGTATCACTCGACAATTCCAAAATTCCAAATTCCACCAATCAACAATCACGTACATTCCCTAATTCTGGGAATAACTCAATAAAATCAAACACTTTCACTTCCACTCAATCTTCGATCATTCATTTCATCATCATTCACGCATATATAATTAACAATCGGCACTTCAAAAAAGCATAACAACCAAGAACACAACAATTTGAAACCAAAATTTATTTACGTGAATACGGAGATGTCGTCGTCCGAAATTAAATAAATAAATAAAAGTAAATAAACTTAACCATGGTTAACAAATTAACCTAACCATGGTCAAATTAACTAACCATAGTTAAATTCTAACCTTGGTTACTTTAAAACTAACCTTAGTTACTTTAATTAATTAACCTTAGTTACTTTTTATTACTAACTATGGTCAATTAACTAACCCTAGTCAGCCTTAATTAACCAGCCTAATTAACCAATCAACCTTAATTAATCAAAACACACAAATACACTAATTAACCCTTAAAAAGCAAGAATAGCGCATAGGAGAGCAACGCCCAATACACCCAATTCCTACACTGTTGCAGTGGGTATTCCGAGTTTGTTGCTGCTGTTCCAGCCCGGGACCGCCTTGATGAATAGAAGCGCAATTAACATTCCTGGGGAGTTATACATTTGCGTATTGATAAGACAATTCACTATTTCTTGAAGCTCCATCTCTCCCTCGGATGAACCATATAGCCAAGAGAAACCATGAACCAGAATTCTAGAAGCTAAAAAAGGGTATCCTGAGTAATTGCAATAATTGGGTTCATTGATATTCTTGGTATAGTAGGTGCTATCACAGATACAATCATACTCAATTCGATAGAATTATTTGCTGAAGCTGAAGCAGCTACTTTCCAAGTAACAGAAAGAAAAGCAACGACTGGAGTGGGAGAGTCAGAGTCGAAAGCTTTTCTTGGCAAGGAAAAACTCCATAAATGGGCTCTCTGGGGTTTTAAGCTTTTATAAAACTCCAAGATAGTCATATATAATCTGTTGGTCAAGAGGTCATCATTTGGCACTTGGTAGTGCAGCTGGGATTTTGATGTGGTCGAACGAAGTCGCTTGAACAATGATTAAGACTTAAAAGACTAATTCAACATCAGAGCAGTTGACTTGAGGAGCTGAATCCATAACCTGAAAACTTGGAATGACTTGTGAGCATGCTGGTATGTCAGGGTTGAATCATTTGCTTAGCTAAGTACAGCTAGTTCAATATCTGATGCTTATGGCGTCATTCGGAATTCAAAGCGCGTGGAAACAGTCCGTGGGCATGGCTCCTAAAGATGCTGAATCTGTGCCGGTTCTAGAATAGAATGAAGATTCTTCTCGTCCTGCTCCACTGCAACAACAGCAAAACATATCTGCCCAAAGATTCGGCTGTATTAGTCTCTCATAAAAGGTGGGAAAAAAAAAAAGAATAGTCTGCTTCATGCCCACCACACGGCCGCACGATTCTAGCAAATTACCCGGTTGGGATTTTTTTTTTTGAGTGGATCCCAATCAAATGTCTCTTCTCCTTTCAATTTAATACTTCTAACAATCCTCCATGCTTAGGTAGAAAAACACTAGGAGTACCAAAATTTTTATACGGTATTCACTTTGGTATTAAAACTTTTTTTTCGATCACTTAAGTGCCACAAGTTGGAACAAACATTCACTTGAGTGCCATTTCCAATTTGCCTACCAGAAAAGCTAATGTGGTCGCTAATAGACAATATTTTTGAATATTTTTGAATTTTTCTTTTTTTTTCTCTAGGGCCGATGAGGGATGACCCTCATCCCTCATTGGCCGCAGAAACCTCGCCCAAATTGGGCAAGGGCCGCCTTGCCCTCGGTTGTGAAGGCCTTGGGCGAGGTCGTCGGAGTTTCATCGACCGTTGGCAAAGGCCATCACGACCTTGCCTGCGCTTAGCGAGGGTCGTCACGACCTTGCCTAGGGCCTTTGTGCACATATCTGGATGAGGCCGTCTCGCCCTCATTGTAAGCACTACAATGAGGCCATTTGGTCCTCGCCAACTGCTGGCGAGACCACGACGGCCCTCACCTAGATTTGGCCGCAAAGGCCCAAGGCAAGGCCGTGACGACCCTCGCCAGTCGTGGGGGAGGCCGCAACAACCTTCGCCAGAGGTCGATGAAGCTCCAACGGCGTTGCCCAGGGTCTTCGCCACCAAGGGCGAGGCAGCCCCTGCCTAACTTAGGAAAGGGTCACCAGTGACCCTCATTGGGTCTAGAGAAAAAAAAAATTAATAAAAATATTTTCCACCGGCGGCCACATTAGCTTTTTCGACGGGCAAATCGGAAGTGGCACTCAAATGAACATTTTTTTCAAACTTGTGGCACTCAAGTAAATGAAAAAAAGAAGAGGAAGTTTTGGTGTCAAAGTGAACATCGTACGGAAGTTTTAGCACTCTTAGTGTCCCAACCCTCATGCTTGTGCATCTATTTCCTAGAATTCTGACTATCGGTATCACGTGTTTTTGCTACTTTTAGACAAAAGGTATAGACTTCAACTATTGTCTCTTCTGTGGTAAATGTTCTTGCAACTCTAGAGCATTTGTAGGCAGATCATTTGGTGGCGTTTGCCATAGCCTTTCCATGGTCATAGCTCAAAGGCAAAAAACTCGATGAGGTTGCTTGAATATGCAAAGCAATGTAAATCAAAGTTTTGCAAAATGCAAATGTAGATATCGCTTTCACTGCTTCCTAGATAGGGTTCTATAATTTGTTACAGAACCATTCCGTTTGGGTGTGGTGAGATGTAGCATCATTTATGTGATGGCACTTGTCCTAACTTATAATGAAACTTTTTTTGAAGAAAGCCTAGTAGAACAAAACCGTGTGGACTCAAAGCCCAAGGCAAACAATATTGTTATGAGCAAGACCTGCGCTTAACAAATTATATCTTAAGTGTTGACACATCTAAAGAGTCATTTTAGATTATTTACACTAAAATAATATCACGTGTCATTTTCCGGCGATGCAAGTGGTTGATGTCACTTGAAGATGATCGATTTTTAGAAATTGTTGCATTTAAACGATCGCTTTAATAATTATAGCACCAAGTGAATACTTTATGAAAGTAATGAATTTCTCTCTTATTTGAGCAATGTTATGGGCCTTTCTCATCCCAGGAAGGGCTACCAGATTTCTAGGTGGTCCGATATGGTAAATGGGTCGAACTAACTTATCTATCTAAACCCATCTTAAAATGAAGTCCGAAATTCGTTCCTCAATAAGTTGTATACAAAAGGCCAAATCAAACTTCATCTCATGTGGTAGTTGGGCAATTACGATGCTGAACTTAGTTTTCGAAATCTCGATTTCATTAGAGCCCTAGTTATTTGGTCCAATTTTTATATTTTTTGGGATTAACTCTATCGATAGACAAAGATCAAAGTTTGCACATTTTTATGATTCTGTCAAGTCATACAAACTTTACCATATTAAACTGTGATTGCTTAAAGCAATGTTACAAAGCATGGAGAGACCATTCAACCGATCTAGAATCTTTATGAAAAAAAAAAATCATAGTTTTAATAAAGAAAAATTCCAAAAAAAAAATTTAGTACCTTATAGAAATTTCTGGCGGGTCGAGTTAGATTGTTTTCGGGGCGGGTGGACTCGAGAAGAAGCCATGAATTTGTTGGACATTCAGCATCACAGAAAAGATTCCAATGCTCAGAAAATAATAGAACAGAACCACTTTGCACAAATACACCCGAGAAACGAAGACAGATCACCAGTCTTTTGGATTCTTCGCTTCAACAGTGATGTTTGCTTGGCTCCGACAGCTACAACCCAATAGTTATTCACCAACACATAGAGACAGAGTCAGCAAACACCCCTGAAAGCTATGTGGTTTTTCTTAAGCAACTGAAAGAATCGTTTTCGCCAATTAGATAGAAACCAAAATACGTTTCAACCATGCAAAAAATAAACCCAAGGGGATGCCCAAAGGCAAATTCAAGGCAAAGTACAAAATTAACTAGAGAGAAACACTCAAGAGGTAAAATTCATTTGAACTGGGCTTGGTGGGATGCGCCAGGCAAGGGCTGTAGTGCAACGCCCGAGCGACGTGTGAGAAGCCCAGTAGCAAGCTACTGTGGCAGCCTCTCCCCCTAAAAAAATTAATTTAATATCATGTGGACCGATGGCCCACATATCAGATATTGAACTGATAAGAACAGATACTACACTTGATCTTAGCCAAAAGGCCGAGAAAGGTATGCTTTGAAACGGTGCCTAGCCTCCTATTTTGTGTCCTGTTCTGGTGTGTGGTTGTTTTCGCACTCCCTGTGTGGGACTCCTTTTCAGTGCTCTTCTTCCCAACAAAGAAGAACAACAGCTGACTTGGAAGACTCGTGAAAACGTCCCGTAGAGTTGGGATAAAAGAGAGGATTGAAACAGAACTTGTCGGTGTTTTAGAGATGGCAGCATGCTGATTTTGGTTCAGAATTCGAAGCCCATCCGAAATTTTTTGCAGTCACTTGGCCTAGAAAAGCAATCGATCTGTGCGTTGTTGGTTAGTTGGTCACGATTGAACACCAATCCAGCTGGTTATGACGAGGCAGAGAACAGAGGGAAAACTCAAAAACTAGAAACGCAAGGCTTGGTGTGAAGCAAGAATCCATGCCTATTGCCCTTGCTCTTTCATTGTTACCCATGCGAGAGAGCTCAAGAGACGATGAAAGTTTTGCTCTATATAAGAATAATTGAGCCTATTAAAATGAACCAGAGTTTGTTCCTTCTTTTCCACGAGGACAGCAGTTGGAAGAAATAATTGGTCCATATGTTCTGCATTTTGAAGCCTGAACTGGTCCAATGATAACGTTGATTTGAAGCTAATAGCCCAGTTGTTAAGCCTGAAAGTTACAAGGATTACAAGAGCACGGTCACCGTTCTCTAGTGAAAGGAAAAAGGAAATATGGAGATAGTCACGTATTTCTTTTCCTCTGGGCCCGGCATTGCCACAGTTGTCTGCTTTTCTCAGCAAGGAAAAACTCCATAAATGGGCTCTCTGGGGTTTTAAGCTTTTATAAAACTCCAAGATAGTCATATATAATCTGTTGGTCAAGAGGTTATCATTTGGCACTTGGTAGTGCAGCTGGGATTTTGATGTGGTCGAACGAAGGTTGAGACTTAAAAGACTAATTCAACATCAGAGCAGTTGACTTGAGGAGCTGAATCCATAACCTGAAAACTTGGAATGACTTGTGAGGATGCTGGTATGTCAGGGTGGAATCATTTGCATAGCTAAGTACAGCTAGTTCAATATCTGATGCTTATGGCCTTATTCGGAATTCAAAGCGCATTGAAACAGTCCGGGGGCAAGGCTCCTAAAGATGCTGAATCTGTGCCGGTTCTAGAATAGAATGAAGATTCTTCTCGTCCTGCTCCACTGCGACAACAGCAAACCATATCTGCCCAAAGATTCGGTTGTATTAGTCACTCAACTGGTTCAGCTTCAGGAGAGGGTTGCTAGAAATAGATGAACCAAACCTACAATGCTACAAAACGATCTTTTAACTCTATTTTAGGATCTCCCTCAGTTGAGGGAACTGCTACAAAACCATCTTTTAACTCTATTTTAGGATCTCCCTCAGTTGAGGGAACTCCTCCAAAAATAGGCGTATGCCACTATTTGTGACAAGCACACGGTATTCTTTAGTAAAAGGCGAAAGAATAGTTCGCTCTGTGCTTATCACGTGGCTGCGTGATTTGTCCCATGGCATGATCTCGTATTTTGTGACTGGCGTTGCTGCCCATGTTCTTCCCTTTCATCCTATGTGGGACATTTCACAAGAAGAACTAGGGTGGGCTCTTCAGGTCCATTAAATTAACTTCTATTACAACACAGTGAACCGAACTACTAAGGGCTGGGTATGAGTGGAGTTGGGCAGAGATCACAATTACCATCCCCGCCCTACTATTTATCCCACCACTTCCCAGTGATTCCCGTCGGGCAGGGCACGGCGGGGTGGGGTACGTCCCAGCAAGATGAGGCACATCCTTGAGAAAAAGATTTTCATTAAATCCTTTTGAAATTATATATCAAAAACTTATTATTGTTAAATTTTCATAACGATTATAAATTATTTTACTTTGAGCTTATTTGTATTATATAGTATTAAAGAACGCAATTTCATGAGTAATGCTAGTTATCTATATTAAGTGTTTGTATTGTTCATTCACTAAATATCTATTTTTCATTTTACGTCAAATTTAAATTAAGTGGGTAAACAATTATAATAGGCTATAGGACATTAACTCTTATAAATTTGATATATTTCTTGTGCTCACTGTATACTTTTTTGAAAATAAACAAAAGGGTCGGATTAACGGCGTGGGGCAAGCCGTCCAAATGCCCTTTGCTACTCTTCATGAAGGGGCTAACCTGATGTCTATGCACTGAAGTCAAGTTTATGACCCCGAGGGAAGAAGTATGCAGAGTAGGTGCGTTTTAAGAGATGAAAATATAAAATAAAGTTATAAAATTACACAATAAATGCTTGAGAAAATGACATCAATAATGCCATAACTTTTATACATAATTCATTTTGGTACAATGACTTTTTAAGAAATCATTAAAACTCAAAACTTTCACGAAAAATTCATCTGAATTAAATCTACAATTTCTCTTGTCTAAAATCCTACGTAGTAGTAATTTAATGTTAAATCATGTGAAGGGTGCATCAAAGAGATGATGACAAAAGAAATGTTTCGAAAGGATGCCATTTCTTAATTTGAGGATTTGGGATTAAATTAGATTGCAATCCAAATCCTAGTTCCTCTTTTCAATCGCAAACAAAAATCATTGTCACTTTGGACACCATACCGATTGCCCTCCTCCTTCTGTCGCCACCGCCATCATTATTTGGACTCTCCCTCACCCACCACAACCAACCTTAACTCCAAACCTCCCGGCCGCGCTCATGTTCAATTTCACTAGCGCCCTCGCTGCCGCAAGATGAGATGGGGCCCCTTGCGGATGAACAATCCATTCGGGTTCAAAACTGGAATTTGGGTGTTTTGCTTGATTGTTGAGTATTGACATTTTCAGCAAGTCACGTTGGAACATTTATCTAAACAATGTCTGATGTGATTTTCCAATTATGCAAGTGATGGATGTCACTTGAAAATGATTGATTTTTAGAAATTATTATCCTTAAATGATCACAAAAATAGTTGTAACAACAAAATTAGTACCTAACAAGAACTGTAGCATTATTACTTATCAGTACCCTTTTCTTATTAATTTTTGAACATTATGGGCCATTATCATCCAATAAATGCAATTAGATATTGGAATAATATGAGGTGGCGTTGACATCCATAATAACCATTGTTGTCACGTGCTGGTCATAAGGGTAACAATGGCAGCAATCTGGCCCATATTAGTCGAAGGATGCTCAAGATTTCAAGAACCTTTGGTCTGAGTGTCAATGGGTGCCAGGATAAGTCCAATTTGAAGCCAACCAGGCCCTAATGCGTGCCCAAAAGAGAGAGACGTGGAAGTTGGAAGGTACTGCTTATGTAGTTTAGGAGAACAAACGCATGTCATCTCCACTTTAAGAGCTTGAAAATTGGATGGAGGACGGTGATGGACGTAGCATTTAACCAAATCTAGAGAAACTGATTTTTAACAAGATGGAGTTGCATTACGTTGCAATCATACTGCTTTTTTAGTACTAAATGCGAAGTATTTTTGTGATGAAGGAAGCTAACTGAAATTTTGCGCGGGCATTCAAGTTGCTCCCTCGTCTCTTGGAGAGTCCCTACGGTTACGAGAGCCCACTCCAAACATTGGAGTAGCGAACACACGGAAGCGCTACTCTCTCATAAAAGGTGGGAAAAAAAAAGAAAAAGAATAGTCTGCTTCATGCCCACCACACGGCCGCACGATTCTAGCAAATTACCCGGTTGGGATTTTTTTTTGAGTGGATCCCTATCAAATGTCTCTTCTCATTTCAATTTAATACTTCTAACAATCTTCCATGCTTAGGTAGAAAAATACTAGGAGTACCAAAAATTTTATACGGTACTTACTTTGATGTTAAAACTTTTTTTTCGCTAATTTGAGTGCCACAAGTTGGAAAAGCTAATGTGGTCTCTAGTAGACAATATTTTAATATTTTTATTTTTTTTTTGAATTTTTTTGCTTTTTTCTTCTTCTTTTTCTCTAGGGCCGATGAGGTCATCGGTGACCCTCATTGGCCGTAGAAACCTCGCCCAAATTGGGCAAGGGCCGCCTCGCCCTTGGTTGTGAAGCCCTTGGGCGAGGTCGTTGGAGCTTCATCAACCGCTGGCAAAGGCCGTCGCGGCGTTGTTGCGCTTAGCGACGATTGTCGCGACCTTGCCTAGGGCCTTTGTGGCCAAATTTGGACAAGGCTGTCTCGTCCTCACCGACCGCTAGTGAGACCACGACGGCCCTCACCTAGATCTGGCTACAAAGGCCCAGGGCAAGGCCACGACGACCCTCGCCAGTCGTGGGGGAGGTTGCGACAACCTTCGCCAAAGGTCAGAGAAGCTCCAACGGCCTCGCCTAGGGTCTTCGCCACCAAGGCGAGGCAGCCCCCGCCTAGTTTAGGCAAGGGTCACTGGTGACTCTCATTGGCTCTAGAGAAAAAAAATTAATAAAAATATTTTCCACCAGCGGTCACGTCAGTTTTTCCAGCGAGCAAATCGGAAATGGCATTCAAGTTAACGTTTTTTCAAACTTGTGGCATTCAAGTAAATGAAAAAAAAAATTTGGTACTAAAGTGAACGGTATACGGAAGTTTTAGCACTCTTAGTGTCCCAACCCTCATGCTTGTGCATCTATTTCCTAGGATTCTGATTATCGGTATCACGTGTTTTTGCTACTTTTAGACAAAAGGTATAGATTTCAACTATGGTCTCTTCTGTGGTAAATGTTCTTGCAACTCCAAATCATCTATGGGCAGATCATTTGGTGGCGTTTGCCACAGCCTTTCCATGGTCGTAGCTCAAAGGCAAAAAACTCGATGAGGTTGCTTGAATATGCAAAGCCATATAAATCAAAGTTTTGCAAAATGCAAATGTAGATATCGCTTTCACCGCTTCCTAGATAAGGTTCTATAATCTGTTAAAGAACCATTCCATCTGGGTGTGGTGAGATGTAGCGTCATTTATGTGATGGCACTTGTCCTAACTTATAATGAAACTTTTTTTGAAGAAAGCTCAGTAGAACAAAACCATGTGGACTCAAGCCCAACGCAAACAATATTGTTATGAGCAAAACCTAAGCTTAACAATTTATATCTTAAGTGTTGACACATCTAAAGAGTCATTTTAGATTATTTACACTAAAATAATATCACGTGTGATTTTCCAACAATGCAAGTGGTTGATGTCACTTGAAGATGATCGATTTTTAGAAATTGTTGCATTTAAACGATCGCTTTAATAATTATAGCACCAAGTGAACACTGCATGAAAGTAGTGAATTTCTCTCTTATTTGAGCAATGTTATGGGCCTTTCTCATCCTAGGAAGGGCTATCAAATTTCTAAGTGGTCCGATATGGTAAATGGGTCGAACTAACTTATCTATCAGAACCCATCTTAAAATAAAGTCCGAAATACGTTCCTCAATAAGTTGTATACAAAAGGCCAAATCAAACTTCATCTTATGTGGTAGTTGGGCAAATACAATGCTGAACTCAGTTTTCGAAATCTCGATTTCATTAGAGCCCTGGTTATTTGGTCCAATTTTTATATTTTTTGGGATTAACTCTATCAATAGACAAAGATCAAAGTTTGCACATTTTTATGATTCTGTCAAGTCATACCAATTTTACCATATTAAACTGTGATTGCTGAAAGCAATGTTATAAACCATCGAGAGACCATTCAATCGATCTAGAATCTTTATGAAAAAAAAATCATAATTTTAATAAGGGAAAATTTCTAGACCAAAAAAAGGGTAAAATTCCAAAAATAAATTTAGGACCTTATGGAAATTTCTGGCGGGTCGAGTTAGGTTGTTTTTGGGTGGACTCGAGAAGAAGCCATGAATTTGTGGGACATTCAGCATCACATAAAAGATTCCAATGCCCAGTAAATAATAGAACAGAACCACTTTGCACAAATACACCCGAGAAACGAAGACAGATCACCAGTCTTTCGGATTCTTCGCTTCAACAGTGATGTTTGCTTGGCTCCGACAGCTACAACCCAATTGTTATTCACCTACACATAGAGACAGAGTCAGCAACCACCCCTGAAAGCTATGTGGTTTTTCTTATGCAACAACTGAAAGAAATTAGATTGAAACCAAAATACGTTTCAACCATGCCAAAAATAAACCCAAGGGGATGCTCAAAGGCAAAGTGCAAAATAAACCCAAAATGGATACTTGTCAGGCAAAATTCATTTGGACTGGACTTGGGTGGGATGCCAGGCAAGGGCTGTAGTGGCAACGCTCGAGTGACGCATGAGAAGCCCAGTAGCAAGCTACTGGGGAGAGGCGAAGCCCAGTAGCAAGCTACTGTGGCAGCCTCTCCCCATGTGAACCGATGGCCCACGTATCAGATATTAAACTGATAAGAACAGATACTACAATTGATCTTAGCCAAAAGGCCAAGAAAGGTATGCTTTGGAAAGCTGCCTAGCCTCCTAACACAATTAGATATTGGAATAATATGAGGTGGTGTTGACATCCAAAATTACCATTATTGTCACGTGCTAGTCATAAGGGTAACAATGGTAGCAATCTGGTCCATATTAGTCAAAGGATGCTCAAGATTTCAAGAACCTTTGGGCTGAGTGTCAATGGGTGCCAGGATAAGTCCGATTTGAAGCCAACCAAGCCCTAGTGCACGCCCAAAGAGAGAGACGTGGAAGTCAGAAGGTACTGCCTATGTAGTTGAGGGAACAAACGCATGTCATCTCCACTTTAAGAGCTTGAAAATTGGATGGAGGACAGTGATGGACATCACATTTAACCAAATCTAGAGAAACTGATTTTTAACAAGATGGAGTTGTATTACGTTGCATTCATACTGCTTTTTTGTGATGAAGGAGGCTATCTGAAATTTTGCGCGGGCATTCGAGTTGCTCCCTCTTGTCTCTAGGAGAGTCCCTAGTTAAGAGAGCCCACTCCAAATATTAGAGTAGCGACACACGGAAGTGGTACTCTCATAAAAGGTGGGGAAAAAAAGATGAAAAAGAATAGTATGCTATGTGCCTACCACGCGGCCGCACAATTCTAGCAAATTACCTGGTTGGGATTTTTTTTTTTTTGGGTGGATCCCTGTCAAATGTCTCTTCTCCTTTCAATTTAATATTTCCAACAATTCTCCATGCTTGGGCAAAAAAACATTAGGAGTACCAAAACTTTTATACGGCATTCACCTTGGTGTTAAAACTTTTTTTTTCACTCATTTGAGTGCCATAAGTTTGAAAAAACATTCACTTGAGTGCCACTTTCGATTTGCATATCGAAAAACTAATGTGATTGCTGATGGATAATATTTTAATTTTTTTATTGATTTTTTTGAATTTTTTGAATTGCTTTTTTACCGTGAAACCCTTGCCCAAATTAGGCGGGGGCCACCTCACCCTCGGTCGTGAAGGCCCTAGGTAAGGTTGTAAGAGCTTCGCTAGCCGCTAGCGAAGGCCATCGCGGCCTTGCTTGCAGCTAGTGAGGGTCGTCGCAACCTTGCTCAGGGCCTTTGCGGCTAGATATGGGCGAGGCCGCCTCACCTTCCCTATAAGCATTGCTGGTGAGGCCGTCGAGTGCTTGCTGACCGCTGGCGAGGCCTCGACGCCCTCACCCAAATCAGCCGCAATGGCCCTAGGCAAGGCCACGACAACCCTAGCCAGTCGCAAGAGTGGCCGCAATGGCCTTTGCCAGAGGTCGGTGAAGCTCTGACAATCTTGCCCAGGGTCTTCGCCATAGAGGGCGAGGGTCACCGGTGACCCTTGTTGGCCTTAGAGAAAAACATGAAAAAAAATTCAAAAAAAATTAATAAAAATATTTTCCACCAATGACCACATTAGCTTTTCCGACAAGCAAATCGAAAGTGGTACTCAAGTGAACATTTTTTCAAACTTGTGACACTCAAGTAAACGAAAAAAAAAGTTTTGATACCAAAGTGAGCGTTGTATACAAAAATTTTGGCACTCCTAGTGTCCTAACCCTCATGCTTGCGCATCTATTTCCTAGGATTTTGATTATCGGCATAAGTGTTTTTGCTACTTTTAGACAAAAGGTATAGACTTCAACTATGGTCTCTTCTATGGTCCATGTTCTTGCAACTCCAAAGCATCTGTGGGCAGATCATTTGGTGGCGTTTGCCACAGCCTTTCCATGGTCGTAGCTCAAAGGCAAAAAAATTGATGAGGTTGCTTAAATATGCAAAGCCATGTAAATCAAAGTTTTGCAAAATGCAAGTGTTGATATGCTTTCACCACTTCCTAGATAGGGTTCTATGATCTTGTAGAGAACCATTCCGTCTGGGTATGATAAGATGTAGCGTCATTTATGTGATGTCACTTGTCCTAATTTGTAACGAAACTTTTTTTAAAGAAAGCCCAGTAGAACAAAACCGCGTGTACTCAAGCCCAAAGCAAACAATATTGTTATGAGCGGGATCTGAGCTTAACAATTTATATCTTAAGTGTTGACACATCTAACGAGTCATTTTAGATTATTTACTCTAAAATAATATCACATGTGATTCCGACGACGCAAGTGGTTGATGTCACTTGAAGACAATCAATTTTTAGAAATGGTTGCATTTAAACGATGGCTTCAATAATTATAACACCAAGTGAGCACTGCATGAAAGTAGTGAATTTCTCTTTTATTTGAGCCATGTTATGGGCCTTTCTCATCCCAAGAAGGGCTACTAGATTTCTAAGTGGTCCGAGATAGTAAATGGGTCAAACTAACTTATCTATCAGAACCCATCTTAAAATAAAGTCTGAAATTGGTTCCTCAATAAGTTGTATACAAAAGGCCAAATTAGACTTCATCTCATGTGGCACTTGGGCAAATACGATGCCAAACTCATTTGTTGAAATCTCGATTTCATTAGAGCCCTAGTTATTTGGTCCAATTTTTATATTTTTTGGGACTAACTCTGTCGATAGACAAAGATCAAAGTTTGCACATTTTTATGATTCTGTCAAGTCATACCAATTTTACCATATTAAACTGTGATTGCTCAAAGCAATTTTACAAACCATCGAGAGACCATTCAACCGGTCTCGAATCTTTATGAAAAACAAATATCATAGTTTTAATAAGGGAAAATTTCTAGACAAAAAAAGGGTAAAATTCCAAAAACCAATTTAGGACCTTATAGAAATTTCCAGCAGGTCAAGTTTGGTTGTTTTCGGGGTGGTTGGACTCGAGAAGAAGCCATGAATTTGTGGGGCATTCAGCATCATAGAAAAGATTCCAATGCTCAGTGAATAATAGAACATAACCACTTTGCACAAATACACCCGAGAAACGAAGACAGATCACCAGTCTTTCGGATTCTTCGCACAGCTACAACCCAATTGTTATTCACCAACACAGAAACAGAGTCAGCAACCACCCCTGAAAGCTATGTGGTTTTTCTTATGCAACCAAAGAATCGTAAACCAAAATACGTTTCAACCATGCAAAAAGTAAACCCAAGGGGATGCTCAAAGGCCAAATTCGAGGCAAAGTGCAAAATAAACCCAAAAGGGGTACTCATCAGGCAAAATTCATTTGAACTGGGCTTGGTGGGATGCGCCAGGCAAGGGCTGTAGTGCAACGCCCGCCAGGCAAGGGCGAGCGAACGCCCGAGTGAAAGCCCAGTAGCAAGCTACTGTGGCAGCCTCTTCCCCAGGAAAAATTAATTTAATATCATGTGAACCGATGGCCCACGTATCAGATATTAAACTGATAAGAACAGATACTACACTTGATCTTAGCCAAAAGGCCGAGAAAGGTATGCTTTGAAACGTTGCCTAGCCTCCTATTTTGTGTCCTGTTCTGGTCTGTGGTTGTTTCCGCACTCCCTGTGTGGGACTCCTTTTCAGTGCTCTTCTTCCCAACAAAGCAAAACAACAGCTGACTTGGAAGACTCGTGAAAACGTCCCGTAGAGTTGGGATAAAAGAGTGGATTGAAACAGAACTTGTTGGTGTTTTAGAGATGGCAGCATGCTGATTTTGGTTCAGAATTCGAAGCCCATCCGAAATTTTTTGCAGTCACTTGGCCTAGAAAAGCAATCGATCTGTGCGTTGTCGGTTAGTTGGTCACGATTGAACACCAATCCAGCTGGTTATGACAAGGCAGAGAACAGAGGGAAAACTCAAAAACTAGAAACACGAGGCTTGGTGTGAAGCAAGAATCCATGCCTAATGCCCTTGCTCTTTAATTGTTACCCATGCGAGAGAGCTCAAGAGACGATGAAAGTTTTGCGCTATATAAGAATAATCGAGTCTATTAAAATGAACTGGGGTTTGTTCCTTCTTTTCTATGAGGACAGCAGTTGGAACAAATAATTGGTCCATATGTTCTGCATTTTGAAGCTTGAACTGGTCCAATGATAACGTTGACTTGAAGCTAATAGCCCAGTTGTTAAGCCTGAAAGTTACAAGGATTACGAGAGCACGGTCACCGTTCTCTAGTGAAAGGCAAAAGGAAATATGGAGATAGTCACGTATTTCTTTTCCTCTGGGCCGGGCATTGCCACAGTTGTCTGCTTTTCTCAGCAAGGAAAAACTCCATAAATAGGCTCTGTCCAACCAAAAAAAAAAAAAAAAAGGCTCTCTGGGGTTTTAAGCTCTTACAAGCTCCAAGATTGTTACATAAAACCTGTTAGTCAAGAGGGTATCATTTGGCACTTGGCCGTGCTGTGCTGGGGTTCTAACCTTGTCGAATGTGGTCACTTGAATAATGGTTAAGACTTAAAAAACTAATTCAACATCAGGGCAGTTGACTTGAGGAGGTGAATCCATAACCTGAAAACTTGGAATGACTTGTGAGCATGCTGGTATGTCAGGGTGGAATCATTTGCATAGCTAAGTACAGCTAGTTCAATATCTGATGCTAACGGCCCCATTCTGAATTCAAAGCGAATGGAAATAGTCCGTGGGCATGCCTGCTGAAGATGTTGAATCTGTGCCGGTTTTAGAATAGAATGGAGATTCTCATCGTCCTGCTCCACAGCGGCGGCAACAGTAAAACAAACTTTCCCAAAGATTCGGCTGTATTATTAGTCACTAAGAAGAAGAAAGTGAAAACAGTCTGCAACCGGTTAAGCTTCAGGAGAGGATTGCTAGGAGTAGATTGACAGAACCTGCAAGGCAGCAACGCTACAAAATCATCTTTAACTCTATTTTAAGAGCTTAACTCTATTTTAGGAGCTCTCTCAGTTGAGGGTACTCCTCCGAAAATAGGCGTATGCCATTTATGATGACGAGCACACGGTATTCTTTAGTAAAAGGCGAAAGAATAGTTCGCTCTGTGCTCATCACATGGCTGCGTGATCCTTCCCAAAGCACGACCTCGTGTTTTGTGACTGCACTTGCTGCCCCTGTTCTTCCCCTTCATCCTATGTGAGACATTTCATGAGAAGAACTAGGGTGGGCTCTTTTGGGTCCATTAAATTGACTCCTATTGAAACACAATGAAGCAAACTATGAAGGGCCGGGTACGAGTGGAGTCGGGCTGAGATCACAAATCCCATCCCCACCCCTTGAGTCTACTCTTTATCCCTCTTATCACCTTGTGATTCGCACCGGGCAGGTCGGGGTGGGGTGTGTCCAAGCAAGGGATGAGGCGCATCCGTGAGAAAAAGATTTTCATTAAATCTTTTTGAAATTATATATCAAAAACTTATTATTGTTAAATTTTCATAATGATTATAAATTATTTTACTTTGAACTTATTTGTATTATATAGTATTAAAGACCGCAATTTCATGAGTAATGCTACTTACCTATATTAATGTGTTTGTATTGTTCATTCACTATGTATCTACTATTCATTTTATGCCAATTTTAAATTAAGCAAGTAAACAATTATAATACGTTTTAGGACATAAATACTTATAAATTTGATATATTACTTGTTCTTTCTATATAATCTTTGAAAATAAACAAAATGGCTGGATTAACGGGGTGGGGCAGGCCCTCCAAATGCCCTTTGCTACTCTCCATGAAGGGGCTAACCTGATGTCTATGCACTGAAATTTAGTTTATGACCATGAGGGAAGAAGCATGCGAGTAGGTGTATTTTAAGAAAAGAAAAGATAAAATTAAGTTTTAAAATTACATAATAAATGTTTGGGAAAATGACATCAATAATGTCATAACTTTTATACATAAGTCATTTGGTACAATGACTTTTTAAGAAATCATTAAAAGTTATAACTTTCATAAAAAATCATCTGAATTAAATCTGTAATTTCTTTTGTCTAAAATCCTATGTAATAGTAATTTAATGTTAAATCATGTGAAGGGTGCATCAAAGAGATGTTGATAGTAGAAATGTTTCGAAACAATGCCATTTCTTAATTTGAGGATTTGGGATTACATTAGGTTGCAATGCAAACCCTAGTTCCTCTTTTCAATTGCAAACCAAAATCATTGTGTCACTTTGGACGCTGTGCAGATTGCCCTCTTCCTTCCGTCGCCACTGCCCTCATCATTTGGACTTTCCCTCGCCCACCACAACCAACCTTAACTCCAAACCTTCCGGCCACGCTCATGTTCAATTTCACTAGCGCCTTGGCTGCCGCAAGATGAGATGGGGCCCCTTGCAGATGAACAATCCATTCGAGTTCAAAATTGGAATTTGGGTGTTTTGCTTGATTGTTGAGTGTTGACATTTTCAGCAAGTGACATCGGAACAATTATTGTAAACAATGTCTGATGTGATTTTCCAATTACACAAGTGATCGATGTCACTTGAAAATGATCGATTTTTAGAAATTATTATCTTTATACGATCGCTTGAAAAGTTAAAACAACAAAATTAATACATGATAAGAACTGTGGCGTTATTACTTATTAGTATCCTTTTTTGATTAATTTTTGAACATTTTTATGGGCCATCATCATCCCAATAAACGCAATCAGATATTAGAATAATATGAGGTGGTGTTGATATCTAAAATTACCATTGTTATCACATGCTGGTCACAAAGGTAACAATAGTAGCAATCCAGCCCATATTAGTCAAAGGATGATCAAGATTTCAAGAACATTTGGGCTGAGTGTTGATGGGTGCCAAGGTAATTTTGATTTGAAGCCAACCAGGCCCTAGTGTGCGCCCGGAAGAGAGAGAGACGTGGAAGTCGAAAGGTACTGCCTATGTAGTTGAGGAGAACAAACGTATGTCATCTCCACTTTAAGAGCTTGAAAATTGGATGGAGGACGGTGATGGACGTCACATTCAACCAAATCTAGAGAAACTGATTTTTAACAAAATGTTGGAGTTGCATTACGTTGCATTCATACTGCTTTTTTAGGACTAAATGCGAGGCATCTTTGTGATGAAGCCATCTGAAATTTTGCGCGGGCATTCAAGTTGTTCCCTTTTGTCTCTAGGAGAGCTCCCCAGGGTTAAGAGAGCCCCCCCTCCAAATATCGGAGTACGCTGCTGGCTTACGGTGAACACACGGAAGCGGTACTCTCTCATAAAAGGTGAAGAAAAAAAAAACAGAATAGTCTGCTCCATGCTGAATTTCTTACTGTTTGTAGCATATTAAATTCAGTAACTGAGGGTCTATTGCTGATTGATATTGCTCATCATCATTTAGCTATTGCAATTCTTTTTTTGATAGCAAGTCATATGTAGAGGACCAACTGATTGGTCATGCCCACCACGCAGCCGCACAATTCTAGCAAATTACCCGGTTGGGATTTTTTTTGAGTGGATTCCTGTCAAACGAGTCTCTTCTTCTTTCAATTTAGTACTTCCAATGGTCCTCCATGCTCGCACTTCTATTTCCTAGGATTCTGATTATCAGCATCACGTGTTTTTGCTACTTTTAGATAAAAGGTATAAACTTCGACTATGGTCTCTTTTGTGGTCTATGTTCTTGCAACTCCACAGCATTTGTGGACAGATCATTTGGTGGCGTTTGCCACAGCCTTTCCATGGTTGTAGCTCAAAGGCAAAAAAAATTGATGAGGTTGCCTAAATATGCAAAGCCATGTAAATCAAAATTTTGCAGAATGCAAGTGTTGAAATCGCTTTCACCACTTCCTAGATAGGGTTCTATAGTCTGTCAAAGAATTATTCCATCTAGGTGTGGTGAGACGTAGGCCTGCATGGTAACACTTCTGTTCCCGAGAACATATTCTGATCAGAAATGATTTTTTTTAATTCTGCTCCTGAGAACAAATTCTGAGTATTTAAGGTGTTTGATAAACTATTTAAATTTTTTACTCCTAAACGTAAAATGCGTTTGGTAAAAATTTCCAATCTTTTGATTCTTTTAATTTTTAATACTTTTTTTTTTTTTTTTTTTTTTTTTTTTTTTCTTTTTCTTTCTTTTTTCTCCCCTTCTTCCTCTTGGCCACCGTTGGCAAGCGGTTGGACAAGGTCCGATGGGCTCACCAAAGCCTTGCCGATGGCAGTCGGGCAAGGCTCGCCCAAATCTACGAGGCTGAGCCTCGCCGGTAGTTGGGCGAGGCGGCCTGACGAGGCTCCGGCGAGCTCGCTAGACCTCGCCCGGCCACTCGTTGACGGTGGCCTAGGGGCGGCGATGGGGCGGTGATGGGGTGGGAGGAGGAAGAGGAAGAAGAAGAAGAAAGGGAAGGGAAAAAAAGAAAAAGAAAAAAGAGAGAAAAAAAATTGATTCTCAAAATTGTTCTTATAAGCGAGAAACAACTTTTTTTTATTCTAGATTCTACTCCAAACCTGTTCCGAGGAACAAATTTGTTCCCGGAAATAAAAAATTTACCAAACGCATTTATGTTTCAAATCCACTCCCGGAACAAAAGAACAGAATCAATTGTTCCCGGAAACTGAATCAAGTTTTACCATGTAGGCCCGTAGTGTTATTTATGTGATGACACTTATCTTAACTTGTAACGAAGCTTTTTTTGGAGAAAGCCCACTAAAACAAAACTGCACGGGCTCAAGCCCAAAGCAAACAAATATTATTATGAGCAAAACCTGAGCTTAACAATTTGTATCTTGAGTGTTGACACATCTAACGAGTCATGTTAGATTATTTTCTCTAAAATAATGTCATATGTGATTTTCCGACGATGCAAGTGGTTGATATCACTTCAAGACAATCAATTTTTAGAAATTGTTGCACTTAAATGATAGCTTTAATAATTATAGCACCAAGTGAGCATTGCATGAAAGTAGTGAATTTCTCCTTTATTTGAATAGTGTTATGGGCCTTTCTCATCCCAGGAAGGGCTACTAGATTTCTAAGTGGTCTAAGATGGTAAATGAGTTAAACTAACTTATCTATTAGAACTCATCTTAAAATAAAGTCCGAAATTCATTCCTCAATCAATTGCATACAAAAGGCCAAATCAAACTTCATCTCATGTGGCATTTGGGAAAATATGATGACGAACTCATTTTTTGAAATTTCGATTTCATTGAGCCCTTTTGGTCCAATTTTTACATTTTTTGGGACTAACTCTGCCGATGGACAAAGATCAAAGTTTGCACATTTTTATGATTCTATCAAATCATACTAATTTTACCATATTAAATTGCAATTGCTCAAAGCAATTTTATAAACCATCAAGAGGCCATTCAACCGATCTCAAACCCTTACGGAAAAAAAAAATATCATAGTTTTGATCAGGGAAAATTTCTAGACAAAAAAAGGGGGAAAATTCCAAAAATCCATTTAGGACCTTATGGAAATTTCCGGTGGGTCGAGTTAGGTCGTTTTCGGGGTGGGTGGACTTGAGAAGGAGCCATGAATTTGTGGGACATTCAGCATCATAGAAAAGAATCCAATGCTCAGTGAATAATAGAACAGAACCACTTGGAACCCGAGAAACAAAGACAGATCACTGGTCTTTTGGATTCTTCGCTTCAACAGTGATGTTTGCTTGGCTCCTACAGCTACAACCCAACAGTTATTCACCAACAGATTGAGACAAAGTGAGCGACGCTTTGTGGTCTTTCTTATGCAACTGAAAGAATCGTTTTCGCTTGATAGAAACCAAAATACGTTTCAACTAGGCAAAGTGCAAAATACAAAAAGGCAAAATTTCAACTGGACTTGGTGGGGTGCGCCAGGCAAGGGCTGTAGTGCAACGCCCGAGCGACACACGAGAAGCCCAGTAGCAAGCTACTGCAGCGGCCTCTCCCCCTAAAAAAATTAATTTAATATCATGTGGACCGATGGCCCACGTATCAGATATTAAACTGATAAGAACAGATACTACACTTGATCTTAGCCAAAAGGCCGAGAAAGGTATGCTTTGAAACGTTGCCTAGCCTCCTATTTTGTGTCCTGCTCTGGTCTGTCATCGTTTCCGCACCCTCTGTGTGGGACTCCTTTTCATTGCTCTTCTTCCCAAGAAAGAAGAACGACAGCAGACTTGGAAGACTCGTGAAGACGTCCCGTCGAGTTGGGATAAAAGAGGGATTGAAACAGGACTTGTCGGCGTTTTGGCAATGGCAGCATCCTGATTTTGTTTCAGACTTCGAAGCCTATCCTCAATTCTTTGCAGCCACTTGGCTTAGAAAAGCAATTGATCTGTGTGTTGTTGGTTAGTTGGTCGCGATTGAACACCAATCCATCTGGTTATGACGAGGCAGAGAACAGAGGGAAAACTTGAAAACTAGAAACGCAAGGCTTAGCGTGAAGTAAGAATCCATGGTCCTATTACTCCTGCTGTTTTGTTGTTACCCATGCGTCAAAGCCCAAGAGATGATGAAAGTTTTGCCCTATATATGAATCAATAAGCCTATTAAAATGAACTGGAGTTTGTTCATTCTTTTCTATTAGGACAGCAGTTGGAAGAAATAATTGCTCCAAATGTTCTGCATTTTGAAGGCTGAACTGGTCCATTCATAACACAGATTTGAAGCTAATGGTCCAGTTTTTGAGCCTGAAAGTTACAAGGATTACGAATGCACAGTCACCGTTCTTCAGTGAAGGTGAAAGGAGAGATGGGGATAGTCACATATTTCTTTTCCTCTGAGCCCAACATTGCCACAGTTGTGTTGTCTCCTCGTTTCAGCAAGGAAAAACTCCATAAATTGGCTTCCTGGGGTTTTAGCTCTTATAAAACTCCAAGTAGTCACATATAACCTGTTAGTCAAGAGGTATCATTTGGCGCTCAGCAGTGCAATGCTGGGGTTCTGACGTGGTCAAATGTGGTCGCTTGAACAATGGTTAAGACTTAAGATTAATTCAACAGCACAGCAGTGGCCTTAAGGAACTGAATCCATGACCTGAAACTTGGAATGACTTGTGAGCATGCTGGTATGTTCGGGTAGAATCATTTGAAGTACAGCTAGTTCAATATTTGATGCTAATGGCCTCATTTGGAATTCAAAGTGGACGAAAATAGTCCGTGGGCACGACTCCTAAAGATGCTGAATCTGTACCTGTCTGTTTTAAAGATTCTTCTTTTCCTGCTCCACAGCGATAGATAGCAAAACATACCTGCCTTTTCCAAGAGATCGAAGAATATCAGTTCAGTAAGAAGAGAGCAGGATCAATCTGAAACCGTATCAGTTCACTAAGAAGACAGAGGGATCGGTCTACAACCAGTTCAGACTCAGGAGAAGGTACTGGCCATTGATTGACAGAACTTGCAATGCTACAAAATCATCTTTTTAACTCTATTTTAGGAGCTCTCTCAGTTGAGGAACTCCTCCAAAAATAGGCGTATGCCACTTTATGTGAAGAGCACACGGTATTCTTTAGTAAAAGGCGAAAGAATAGTTCGCTTTGTGCTCATCACGTGGCTGCGTGATCCATTTGATGGCACGACCTGGTCTCTTGTGACTGGCCTTGCTGCCCACGTTCTTCCCTTTCATCCTATGTGGGATGTTTCGTAAGAAGAACTAGGGGCTCTTTTGGGTCCATTAAATTAATTTTTATTGGAACACAATGAAGTGAACTATGAAGGGTTGTGTACGAGTGGAGTCGGGCCAAGATCACAATTCCCATCCCCGCCCCATGAGTCCACCTTTCATCCCACCATCACCCTGTGATTCGAATCGGGCGGGGCAGGGCGGGGTGTATCCAGGCAAGGGATGAGGCCCATCCTTGAGAAAATGATTTTGAAATTATATATCAAAAACTTATTAACGCAATTTCATGAGTAACGCTAATTATCTATATTAGTGTGTTTGTATTGTTCATTCACTAGATATCTTTTTTTTTTTTATTTCACGTCAATTTTAAATTAAATGGGTAAATAATTATAACAGGTTATAGGACATTAATACTTATAAATTTGATTTATTACTTGTACTGACTATATATAAACAAAAGGGGCGGATCAACGGGGTGGGACTAGGCCCTCCAACTGCCCTTTGCTACTCTCCATGAAGGGGCTAACCTGATGTCTATGCACCAAAGTTTAGTTTATGACCACGAGGGAAGAAGCATGCGGAGTAGGTGTGTTTTAAGAGAAAAAAAGAAGAAGATAAAATAAAGTTTTAAAATTACATAATAAATGTTTGGAAAAATGATATCAATAACGTCATAATTTTTGTATGAAATTAATTTTGGTACAATAACTTTTCAAGAAATCCTTAAAAGTCATAACTTTCACGAAAAAGTTCACCTGAATTAAATCGGTGATTTCTCTTGCTTGAAAATTCTACGTAGCAAGAATCCAATGTTAAATCATGCGATGGTGTATTAGAGAGATGACGGCAGCAAAAATGTTTTGAAACGACTTAAGTCATTTCTTAAATTCAGGATTTGGGATTAAATTAGGTTGCAATACAAACCCTAATTCCTCTTTTCAACCACAAATCAAGATCATTATGTCACTTCGGACGCCGCGCCGATTGCCCTCTTCCTTCTGCCGCCACCGGCCTCATCATTTCAACCCTCCCCCTCGCACCACAACCAACCTCAACTCCAAACCTTCCGGCAACGCTCATGTTCCATTTCGCCAGCGCCCCTTGCGGATGAACAATCCATTCGAGTCAAAACTGGAATTTGGGTGCGTTGCTCGAGCGTTGAGTGTTGACATTTTCCACGTGTGTTGACATTTTCAGCGAGTTATATCGAAACATTTATTCTAAACAATGTTGATGTGATTTTCCAACTGCGCAAGGGATTGATGTCACTTGAAAATGATCAATTTTTAGAAATTATTATCCTTAAATGATCGATTGAAAAGTCATAACAACAAAATTAGTGAATGATAAGAACTATGGCATTATTACTTATTAATATCCTTTTTCTTATTAATTTTTGAACATTTTTATGGGTCGTTATCATCCCAATAAAGACAATTAACTATTCTATTAGAGCCCTTCTTAAAACAAAGTCCAAACTCGTTCCTCAATAGCTTGCATACAAAAAGCCCAATTCTGACTTCATCTCATGTTAGCCCTCCATGATGCGGAAACTCATTTCTCGATATAGCTATCTCACGCAACTCTCAATTTTTCGGTCCCATTTTCTATCAACTCTATTACAAAATATAAGTTCCGCACAATTTTACGAATTTGTTCGGTATTACCAGTTTTACTGTCTTGAACCACAACTGCAAAAAAAAAGCGATTTTACAATCCACTAACACCCTTCGACCGATATTAGTATCCTTATGAACAAAATTGTAGTTTAATGAGTGTTAATTAAGGATCTTAGGGAAAATTCCGTCCGGCCAGGTTGGGCAAGGTTGCTTTTGTGATGGGTGGGTTTGAAAAGAGCCATGAATTGTGGGACATTTCACCATTATAAGAGACTCCAATGCCCACTTTATAATAAGAACAGAGCAACTTTTTTTTTTTTTTTTTTTTTTTTTGGCTGGAAAGAACAGAACCAGTTAACACAAAATAAACACCAGAAGCACAGGACAGGTCGCACTAGTCTTTCGGATCCTTCCCTTCATCATGATGCTGCTTTCGCTCCCGCGAGGACCCCCATTATCATTCACCAACGCAGAGAGACAGAGAGTCAGGCTCAGAGGCCACACCTAAAAGCTTTGTGGGTCACCCGTGTCGTGACATATTTTACTTCCCAAAAGCAAAAGTTAAATTTGTGCTGTTCGGCGGTCGGCAAAATAATAAACTTATCCCATTATTGTACGCTAAGATGCCATGGAAGCTTTTTACTGTTATAGAAAATAATTAGGAAGGATGGAATCGGACCTTAATGCCTGAACACACGCATTGTCTTTAGGATATTATTTGTCACGCAAGATTACTAATGGTTATCAACAAAAATTATCCATAATACAACTTGAAAAGAAAATACCATATAACAATTTCGGTATTTCTCCGGAAACTCTCAAAGGGAAACAATTGGAGAATGAATGTTATATTTTAAGAAAGAAAATGAAACTTGAAAAGTATTCTTATTGAACCAGAAACATTGAATTTATAACAGTGAAGAATTATGTTTGAACAAATACAACCTTTCCAAGGTTATTTCCGTTTGCAACTTGCATTTTTTTTTTGAAAGTATATTGTGAGCCGATATACTGTTTTTTTTTATTTTTTGCAACTTGCATTTTTTTTTTTTGAAAGTATATTGTGAGCCAAATCTTTTTTTTCCTTTTGAAAGTATATTACAAGCAAACATTGTTTCAAAACACAAGTTTTCATGTTTTAAAAATCTATAAATTCGAATTTAAAAAAAAATTACCGTTGATTAGTGCCAATTCTAGTCCTTGAGCATGTAAGCTTGCTAAGTGTACCAAAATCACGCACCCTCCACTTAGCTCATGATCTTCGATTGTAAGGTTAAAAGCCTTTTACTTGTATATTGGTCCACACACTCATATCTTTTCATTTTGGGACAAAACAGATATTTGTTTATTTTACAAACAAACTATCAACATTTACTTATTTCAAAGGATAGCAATTCATCTTATCTGCATCATCTTGTATCGTTATAGAATTGTTTTCGATGTGATTACAAATTTGTTTGGCACGTTAGGAATTATCATCTCTAATTCCATGTTAAGGGTTTCTCGGAACCGTTCTCTTCGCTCGCCCTCCATCCGTGAGAATTTGAGTGGGTACGAGGTAAGAATGCATATCACAGAGCAGTTGAAGTGCATCATCCAGCAAATCACCCAGACATATGCCTTCTGTATACTTTCTAGAATAACCGACACGCTAAAAAAGCACATCCTGATCCGCTTTGATGATATCGCGTTGGCATTTTATGTGTTGTAAACTTCATGATAGAGGGTCCTTTGGACATTCATATACACTTAATGAACGAGAGACATGGAAGGGCACGCAATAATTCATTGGCCGGCCCACAAGAAAGATTAGACGAGATGTCCCACAAGCGCAAGATTGACCATTTGCCTTCGGCATCAAATTGATTGCGTGCCAAAATTATCGCCTTGACACAACCTTAGGACGAACAATGATTACTGCCTCTACTTAACGCGGCTTCCTAAAGTTAAAAGGAGAGCAGTAACAAGGCCATCTTTTCGATGCTTTTTCTCGTGTCAGTCAGCTCTCTGTCCCAATAATTACGGACAATAACCGCAAATGTAAAATCTAAGCAAAGGGTTTCTCTAGTTAGTAAAAAAGAAAATGTTCGAGGCATTGTCCCTGGAGAGCGTGAAGATTAAGTTTCCACCTCAGGGTCTTGTCTTTGCTGTGCTTTTAAATCTTGGGAGGACGGCCCGGTTTGATCCGTAGAATTGCGAAGCAGACCATGCTCCGGTTCGATTTTATCATTTTACTCATTTGCTCAAATTAGTCCGGAGTTAGTCTAGCCTGATGCTGATTAGTTCAATTGGTCATCGGCTTGACCTCCGTGATAATTCGACCAGTAGATTAGCGAATTTAATGCTCGATCATTTGAGCTGCTTGCTTGAAGTTCTAATTAAATGGGTAAAACGAATTCATGTTGTCTATGTTTAGGTCTCTATTTTTTCTTGCTCGGATAGGTCTTGTTAATGAATTTCCCGGTAGCATTTATTAAGCATATTTTATAAAGAATATTTTTTAAATTACAAAACATTAATTGCCCACGACGCAAGAAAAGTTATGTCTTGGAAAACTATAAATTTTCTCATTTGATTCTTTAGAAGGTGCCTTGAGAGTATATGGGGGAAAATCACATTACAAGTGTCACTTGAATGACATAATCTTTTCTTTTTTTTTTTCAGATCATATAAGTGCTGTAACTTATATGTGGTGCTCATTTAAGTGCCATAAATTTTTTTTGGATCGCTTGAATAACATATGATTCTTCAATTGATCAATTGACTGCCATAATTTTTTTTAAAATGTTCACCATGATTTTATTCAATGTCGAATGTTTGGCACTTGGGTGAATGTTTATTAAAACTATGGCACTCAAATGATCAAACTAAAATTATGGTACTCAAATGACCGCTTTTTAGAAATATTGTCATTTAAGTGGTTGAGAAAAAAAAAAGTTATGATACTTATAATATTCTTATCCTAAATATTTGTAAACATAGTCTTATATGGTGTGCAACCAAACTGGGTTTACTCGGAACCCAGATCGAACCAACCTAAAAACAAGGTTAGGAACCAGTTCCTGGTTAAACCGGGTCCAAGCAAAGACTCACCTAGAATCGGACTGGTTTTGGAACCGGTTTTTACTCTATTAAAAAAAAATCGTCTCTTTGTGTGATGCCTTTGAATCTCTCTTTCTTTGAAGAATTGTTAAAAAAAAAAAAAAGCCTCTTTCTTAATTAAGTTAAGGAATAATTATTTACAAAGAATTGTTTAAAAGAGTTATTCTCATGCATTGTTTTTCTTTTTTAATGATTCCACTTTCAACTATAATTAAAGCATTCTTAATCAAATTCAAGAAAAATATCCTCTTAAAAACAGCTTATCCTATTAGTAGTATTTGTAAGAATGAGACTAATATTATAATAAATATCTATTGCTAATGTTTATCCATTGTTAAGATTTTTGCTTGGTCTTATAATGTTAGGAGGATTACGATGTTGTTTTTCTACAAATTAATATAAAATTTGAAAGCTGTATAAAATATCGGACGATTACAAAATAGATTCCAATGAAAACATGGTAGACCTTGTTTCCAGATCAAAAAAACAAGATGAGGTCCAAAACAGGGTCTAGCAAAAACAAGGTAAAGTACATAATCCAAAAAATAAGAATCGATTTTAAGAGGGTTGGTACAAGATTCATGTCTGGACCCTATCCACCCTGAACCTGATCACCCTTGATCTTATACCTTTTGTGCAACTCATTGACCTCATGGTCCAACCGATTGACCTATGACCTGAAAGTGAGATTCGTTCTTTAATCGATCCTGCTTTGCCCACCCATACAATTCACCTATACCATTGACCCATTGCCATTCCAACGACCTTGTTCAAGGATGTTTGGTCCATGGCCATGATCCATGTCCCACTCAAGTGCAAGGCCACGACCTGTGCTAGACCAATGCATCAATTTAGAGCAATGACGCTAACCTATATAAGAACATTCGTCTTTTGACCACCAAGCCAATCGTTGACAATCTAACCAATCAATCATTCATTTTGAATCATGCCTATCCGATAGCCCTCCAACTACTATTTTCTCTAAATGAAACCCCAAACAAACATGACAACATCCAATCGCCCCCGAGTCATCCGATTTCACTGCATCAATGACAAACCACCTACTTATCGTCGCAGCTACCCACGACAACACGACCCGGAAATCGAACGCGAGCATATGCTTCAGCAAAATCACCTTCCATCGGATCCTAAAAAACCACACGCAAGCGATGGGGACAGAACCGCAAATCTGGCCTCTCGCGGGCCACGAGGAAAATAGTTCTCTGCGTGCTCATGTGCTGTTATCTGGCCGTAAACGACGGGGGGAGATTTGTCGCTGCTGTGAAAAGGTACAAATCTAGACCGAAGCATCGATCTGAGCATCCGCGTCACGCTCACGAGCCGCACGCAAGTTGCCCCGTCAAAAGACAGTGTCGGGATGCGAGCGGGGGACGGTAATTGGACAGAGTCGTGCGTTTTAACCGCCGCGCGAATACATACGATGAACGAGGGAGGCCGAGATGGTCCGGACGGGGCGAGGCTTTGGATTCTCTCCGGATTACGAGAAATCTCACAAGAGATGGAGGCGGAAGTTGTCGCCGAAGTGGGAAACTTTGCACGTGTGCGCCCCCGCACGTCCCTGCCACGTCCAAAGAATGAGTTAGTTTCCCTGGATATAAAATGGATAATCCGCCCATATATGCATTATAAAAGTCGGATTTGAATGATTAAACGTCTTGATTTCACGTGAGTTTCATCACATGCGATGGTCTAATTTTATATTAGCAGATGGATCGGCTGCGTAATCCAAGTGATATGCATCTCATCTCGCTTTAATATATTGTATGTTGTGATCCGAATGTATGAAGTAGTACATCGAGTATGTTGAAAGTATATCCGACCATTGTTTTTAGCTCGGTAATTTAATACTTGAGCTGGAGCTGTGTGAAAAGCAAGCGTACTCACACCTCTCTTTCTCTTGTGCTTGGAAAGGGTGTGCAAAAAAGACAAAGGGCTTGAAAGCCTGGACCGACACACCTAGCCTAGACCCTAAGGTGGGGGGCGAAGCTTCCGAGCATGTTTAATTCATGTTCTGTTCGAGCTGGTCCATGCTCTGGGACCTAAGATGCTTGGCTCGAAATGACCTGGACATAGCTCGAACTATTAAAAATTATATACATATTTTTAAAAACACGAAAAATAACAAAATTGTTTATATTTATTCTCTAAACGCTCCAAGAAAGTAATGAACACGTCAGAAAATATAATTAAACATTGAATAAACGAGAAAGTGGTTTTCTTTTGGGGACGAATACGGCCTTAAACGCCTTTGGATTTGGACAGGTTTCATCTAACTCTCGCGAGACATTAACATAGAATTCTCACAATAGGCTTGAAATGTCTGAATCTGAGCTACGATTACTTTATGCATAGTCTTGAATGGGGATGTGTCCACGTGATTGAGATTTTTGTAAAGGATGGATCGTGTTGCCATGGCTTATTGGCATGCCGTGGAAAACGCTCTTTTGCACTGGAGTTCGGCTTGTCAGTTTAGCTTCGAACTCATGACCTCGTGAGAAGACAGATGGTGCTCATCTTCGCCATTCTATCACGCTCAGCAACATGTAATATAAGGACTTGCCATGGAGGCGGCCTGTTATGTCATACATGTTTGAACTCCCGAAGTCCCAGCAAGGGTAATCAAGTCCTAATTCTTTTATCGGCAAGTGTAATTGTCCCGTCGACTTATTTAATCGGTACAGATCCTCAAAACTTTAATCCCGGAAGGTGCACTCACGTTTATTAAAATCTAAAGCAGAAAGCACCCCTAGGGCTTTCTGTGTAATCAATTTTGGCGCGCTTCGTAAATAATGCTATACATTATTCTGCAACCGGACTTTAATGGCGATTTCTTTTTTTATTTTATGAGGGGGGGAGGAAGAGGATGCCAATCTGCCATGAAGTTGCGTTACACCTACTCCTCTCTAAAGCTTTATTCTTCCATTCCATGGCATGCCCCCACCCCCCTCTCCCCGCCTTTACATTATATCCTTTTCCTTCCTTTTTTTCCCCTTTCCTTTACTCTGTGCTTCCCCCTCTTTCTTCTTCCATCATTCACTTTACACCTCTCTCTCTGTCTTTCTCTCTCATGACGTGAACACACAGCTCAGTGTTCACGAGTTGCGACTTGCAAGCGACTCGCTCTGGTCACATGAAAAGCTGAGACTTCACTCCCGGCAACGATGGCTGGCTCCGGATCATCGCCCTCGCCGTCCTTCTTCGGCAAATTCCGCTCCCTCCTCCTCCTCCTCCTCCTCCACCTCGGCTGCTTCGTATTCTCCTCCTCCTCCTCCTCCTCCGCCTCCGTTTCCTCCGTCGCCGCCTCTGCGACCACCAAGAAACGCAAAGCCTCTCCGACCGCCTCCCACTTCAAGCCCCGCAAGCTCTCTCTTCCTCCTGGTCCTACCTCAAGCGCATCCTCATCTCCAAGCCTCGAGAGTCTCACCCTCCAACGCCCTCTCTCTCCGCCGCCCGAAACTCCCAGCGATCCGTAGCCTCCCTAGTCTCGCCGCCGGAAGCTCACGGCCTCGCGGAGCTCATCTCGACCCCGCCCCGCGAGAAGCCCCGGCCGGGGACGCTCCTTCAAGAGGAGCCCGACCACGCCGACCTGTTCTTCCCCCTCCGCAACGACGCGATCTTCCCGTGCACGTCCTGCGGCGAGGTGTTCCCGAAGCCGCAGCTCCTCGAGCAGCATCACGCGACGCGGCATGCAGTGTCGGAGCTCGTCGGCGAGGACTCCGGCCGCAACATCGTCCAGATCATATTCCAGACGGGCTGGCCCTCGGGCAAGGGCCTGAGGGTGCTCCGGATCCTGAAGATCCACCACGGACCGAGGACGCTGTCGCGGTTCGAGGAGTACCGCGAGTCGGTGAAGGCACAGGCGGCCCGGGCCTCCAGGTGGCGGGACGAGCGGTGCGCCGCCGACGGGAACGAGCTCCTCCGGTTCCACTGCTCGACGTTCACGTGCGACCTGGGTCAAGACAGCAACTCCAGCATCTGCAGCCAGCAGTACTGCAACGTGTGCGGGATCATCAAGTCGGGCTTCTCGAAGAAGCTGGACGGCATCTCGACGCTGTCGAGCGGGTGGCGGGCGCACGGGACGCTCCCGGACGAGTTGGTGGAGGAGTTCGCGTTTATGCACGTGAAGCGGGCCATGCTGGTGTGCCGGGTCATCGCCGGCCGGGTCGGGTGCGAGGCGGACGACGTGGACAAGGAGGAGGGCGGGGGGTTCGACTCGGTCGTCGGGCGGGGAGGGAGTGGGGCCCTCACCAGGTTGGACGAGGAGGATCTGCTGGTCTTTAATCCGAGGGCGGTGCTTCCCTGCTTCGTGATCGTGTACACCGTGTGAGCAAGTCTTGGTGTGGAAATTGAACCATAATAATTACGGGACGTGGAAAAAGTTTTCGCTCTCCTTTCGAGTCTTGCATGAGTTTGATGCATGTGAATGTGTTGGGTATGGACTAGAGAATTTCTCTTTTTTCTTCTTTTTTTCCCTTTTTTGGGGGGCGCATCAATGAGAGATTTGGAAAGTGGTGGACAGTTGAGTTAGTATTTTCTGTAGTGGGAAATTAGGTTGGGAGATAGAGAAAGTTTTGGTTGTGTAACAACTCTTCTTAATATAAAGTGTATATGCAAAAAAAATATTAAAAGGAAATTAGTGAGCCCACCAGCTCGATAAGGAGGACACGTCTCTGTGATCCTATTTATTGATCATTCTGAGCGATGAATATTTCGATTTCTGGAATATTAATTATATATAATACGAAAATGGGTCCTTTGAGAATCGAATTTTTTTTATTTTCATATTCACTTGCTGGAGCATTCGCTTATGAAATCTCTAGAATAATGCATCTTAGCTGCCCAAATGGGAATGACCCATTTACTTGATTAATTCACTCGTACTTGTGTATACTTCTCAATTTTTAAGGAGAAATTATCTTGGTGTAAATGCTTCAACTGGACTTGGGGAAGTACTTCCCCGTATAAAGAAAGGTTATACTTGGAAAATAACGCAAATTTATTTATTGAGTTTGTCATTGCGGCACGGTTTCCAAAAACCATCACCATTACTGCCCCCACCATCCAACAGCACTGAAGATCCGCAACAATTTTGTCGGTCCATCGTCCTTCCATCTTGCATCTAGCACAATCATAATTCTTTTCAATCGAAAAGGAAGGTCATGCAATTCAATGTTTTACTATGAAAGGGTTTCTAGTAGTAATAGAGAACGGCAAGACATTTTAGACAAAATAAAAGGAATAAATAGAGAAGCCAAATACGATATGAAAAAGGTGGAACAAAAGGTCGGCACGGTTGATTGAAGCGTCGGCAGATTCCAAGCTCAAGAATTTGAGGCCAACTATTTAAATTCTATCAGCTGTGTGTTTTAAGTATGTGACATCTATACAAATTAAAAGATTCAGACTTAATCGATTCATGAGACTTACAAAGTAATTTACGAGTCTTTTAACAGTCAAGTTTCCATATTTTTTCCTTTGAAATATTCAAAAAGAAGTTATCGAAACTCGGTTGGAATCCAAAAAAGAGGGACATGGGTCCCCGAGATTTTTTTCTCTTTGCTTCGTCGTGTAATTTCTCTATATAGTCAAGTCTCCATGCCTGTGTGCCCGAGGTTCATCATTGTTCGCAAAGAGGTGGGCCGTTTGACCTCCACCGCGATTGGATTGGACGAGAGAAGAATGGCCCACTCAAGCCTTTGTTTTCATCAAAGTGGCGTATTCGTGGCCTTTTGGCGCATGCATGTAGCCCACATAATTTATGCCTTGGTATATATATATAAACATGGGTCATACCACAGGCGTATCAAATTACTCATGAGTGTCGGTCAAAAAGAAGATGAGGATGGAACGCATTCAAGGCCATTCCATCGCTTTCGCGAAAGTGTATTTGATGAGGTCAGTTGGTAGTTAGTAGAGCAAGGCATAGGTTATATTTAAAACGTATGCATGACTTCCATGACTCGACTCGAACGAGTATAATAGGACATGACTGTCTAGACATTTTTATGGTTTAGAGAAAGGATATGTAGAGCTGGGTGGGAGTAGTTAGGACATGGGCATCAACTTAAGGAAGGTCTAAATCTATGATCCAACGGACAATGATAATTTGATTTATGGCCGACGAAGATGGTAGAAATGAGTGCATCAACTTAAGGAAGGATCAAAATCTACGATTCAACATACGGTGATAAGTTGATTTATGGCCGACGAAGATGGTGGAAATGAGTGCACATGCTAATATGTGTTGCAAAGGAGGATAAGATGGACTTTGGATGTGGAATTAGTAGCCTCATGAGCAAAGGGTAAGGCGGCATTGGGCATGATTTTTTTAGGAAAAATTACCTAATTAGACTTGAATGATGTTAATTCGTTCCAAATTTTTCAATTTTGTCAATTTAGTCTAAAGTTTTTGGGCAGAATTTCAAAGTAACCATTCTAGTCAATTTTCACCAATAACTCTCTAACGTAACAATCTGGTCATTATCGAATGCCCTACAAGACACAACGTTATGTCAACATTTTTTGGTGAAAATTTACTAGAAGAACTGTATTGAAATTTTGCACAAAAAATTAGAATTTAATTAGTATATGTACGGATATATTTATGACTAGAGGGTCATTCATGTGATGGACGAAATTTCCATCTTCGATTGAAATGATTACTTATGGAGCCTAGGCTGATATCGCATATGATACAATAGGAAAAGCCAAAGAGTAAAGAATTTTTTCAAGGTGTCGGTCGAATTATTCAAGGGTCCCATTGGTCAGGTAGATGGGAATATATGAATGGAGGGGCGTGAACGGGTAAGTCAACAATCGTCCCACCTAAATTGGAGCCATCTGATGATGGGATGTGGTCAGTTCAATGCCATCCGTCCATCCATCTCTATCTTCCAAGATTCTCTCCTTTCTAAATGTGCATATCATGCACGACACGACTCGAGATATTGCTGTCGGTGCATATTTTCGGTTGTGCCATTCTTATCGAGCAGCTCCCCTCTCGCGAAGGAGAAGACAAAGCGTCCTTAAAGCTCTTGTCCCAATTACACGGACTGAATACGGGGATAAAAGCTGAACGATGCAGCGAGGTTCGATTGGAACAGCAATGGTTGCAGCTCAACTCTTAATTCATAGGAAGAACGGTTTTGTACGGCAGTCTGGAAAAGGTCAGATCGGACTGAGCTGCTAGATATAATTCCAGTTTGGTTCATGAACCGGACTTTTAAATCACCTCTTCAAACCAAATTGAACGGACAGTTTCGATCTTGTTTAGTTTGGTTTGGCGGTAACCCTAGAACACTTTTCAAGTGAATGTCGATCGTATTTAAATGTTTGAGGATGTATTTGTATTAGAGGTGATCGGTTTCCAATCCGGTTCGATTCCACGTTAGAACCAAGAATTGGATTGGAGGGACTGGTTCCTAGGCGGTCTAGTGGAACCGGTCATGAGGCACAAGAAAAAGATCAAAAGAGGAAATGAGGCGTGCTTAAGACATTTGTAAAATAAAAATAAAAAAATAAAAATTGATCCAGGCAATCCACTTCAGTTTGGTTTCCCCGTGGAAGAGGGAACCGGACTGCTTAGATACCGCTTCCCGCTTCTACTTTTAGGAGCCGGGAACTGAACTGGTGCTCTAGGGAATCAAATTGAATCACAGATTTGATTTGGTCCAGGTGGTTCCCAATTCGATCGGTCTTTCTTGTTCACCACTAACGTGCATTAACAAATCCAACTTCGATGTCCTTGGAACCGGTCTTCTCAGGGTCATTGGCAGTCGCAGCACCGGCTCATCACGTTGGCCACATTCTTGGGCGCAACGGTTCAAATCAGATACCAAAAGTCCGGCCCAGCTCAACATTGGACTGATCTAGTAGTACTAATTACTAACCTCCGATGCACGGCTCGTGATCCAGCTCGGGATGGTTATCACTCCCTCTTCTAGGCCTGTTGCTCACCTTGTTTCATTAGCGTTACTTGCTTTGTAGACTTTTGTTTTGATTATGTACATAATTTTCTTGCTTTAAAAAAAAAATTGTCTGGTGTATACTTTCCATTGAGTACATAGTTGGATGAACTGGACTTTGCGATTCCCATCTAAGCGAATTCGCGTGGAGCATGGTGCAACAGGATTAAAATAAAATTTAGAAGCTTGTCAAGCCCTAATTATCGATCAAGCCAGCCGACACCGCAATTATCAAAAGCAGATGAAGCAAAATTTGAGTTGTTTTAGGAATACTGACAACAACTCTAATGAAGTCATGATCTAATATTTAAATAAATAAGGAATACATAGCAAGAAAGATAAACTAGGATTTGGAATGATTTGATCTCAAGAGTGGAGCGTGAGGAATCAAATTTGAAATTTCTGACTTCGTACTGAATTAAAGTTAATTACGAAGCTGCATTCTCAAGCAATGCTGTTTTTATTGTGTGTATATTCGATTTCAATTTGTATTTAAATGACATTGCACTAAAAATACTAAGGAAACATTTTTAATAAAGACCATATGGTTACGGGTTCTTATTTTCTTCGCTCACTCACAATATGACCTTATTTTTCAAACGGAAAAACCGAAACTTATAGTAACCTTAAGTTTTCAATGATTTGATTTAAAAAAAATTATTTAGTCATTGCCTTGGAAGCATGGACTCGTTTCGCGGACAAGTCTTATAAAGGTTTTTTCAACTAGAAATACTTTAGGCTTGCTAAAAGTCGATTTATAAAATTATAATCCATTTGTTTCGTAGAAAATATTTTCCTATTTTTTCAGTGTTTGGTTTGCTTAGGAAAATAAGTTAAAGGAAAATGTTTTCTTAATAAACAAAAAACATATGCTTAAATTTAGGAAAATATGATTGGGTATTGGTGCTTTCATTGAAAAACTTTCCGCTTGGCACAAAAACCCCAATATTGGTTCTTCCTTGGTGTTCAGGATCAAGTCTACAACACTCAAGCTAGGTTCCATCGAGGCCGAGCTCGAGATGAGGCACAGCCCAAAGACTTGGTGCCCATGCTTGATGCCTCAGCACTTGAGACCAGGTTCATAAAGGCCGCGCTTGGGTTTGCCATGCTCAAGCTTTGATCTTCGGCTCAAGCCTAGGTCCACAAGGCCATGCTCACTTTCTTGGCGCTTGGGATTAAGTTCTTAGTTAATGAAATGTTTATTCCAATTGAAATATTTTAAAAATTCAAAATTTTAATTATTTTTATTTTTATCTACTTTTCTTTTTGCTTCTTTCTTGAACTTTCATTAGTCATAGCAATGTGCAAAAGAACCGCAAGTAAACCGGATGAACTCGCCGAAGGTTTGTAAGGCTCGATCATGTTCCCTTATAATGAGGCCTGTCCCACTTCCCGATTTAAATAATGGGAACTCGAACCTTGTCGGCCTCAAGCAAACCGCTCACCCGAACTTTGGCCTCATATAAATATTTTAAAATTTGTCTCTCTCTTCTCTCTCTCTCTCTCTCTCTTCAATTACAACACTCTCTCTTCTCTTTCTTCTGCGTCCCTTGCACAATCAACACCATCTTTAAACATTCATTGCAATTTCTTCACTTTCGCTGAGTTGGGTTCTAAGAACTTTCAAAGAAATTGTCCGTCATTATTATTTTGTTCTCCGTTCTTGATTTTTTGCTATACTTCACCGTTTGTGTCTATTATCTTTCATTGCCTTGTTGGATTGAGTCACCTCGAACTATGTTTGCGTCCATTCTCTCTCTAAAGAGACGTGGATCTTCTCTTCACTATCTTCGCCATCTCATCCCACCCCTCGCTCCCCTCACCCTCCTCCGCTCCACCTCGTTGTCACCGAACCATCTTTGTCCTCTCCCATCGCTCGTCCACCCTAGCCGACGATATGTGCCCACCCTTCCCCTCCTTCGTCCCTCCCTACCACTTCACCTCTCTCGGCCGGTTCCATGGACCCAACGGGTGGTTCCCGGTTCCAATTTTTCAGAACCGGTCCTTAGCGGGCGATTCCCGGTTCTGGGGTAGGAACCACCCACCTGGACCATGCACACCCCCTACCAGTCATAGTAATGGTCGTTGGTCGACCATAGGTGAGGGATGAGTTCACCCAATGTTGGTAAGGCTCGATCTTGTTGGCCTTAGGTGAGGCTGTACCTCACTAGATTTGATAAGCTCGAACCTTGTCGGCCTCAAGCAAGCTTGTCTTTGGCCTATGGCAGGTTGTGGGTTGTCTCTGTGGTTGGTGACCGGCCAAGAGGAAAAAAAAAAAAAAAATTCAAAATTTTTGGTAAGTTTTCCTAAGAAAATCAAATCATATTTTACATACCAAATAGTGAAAAATGTTTTTCAAGTTTATTTTCAAGTTTTAACTAAATACCGAAAAGTCTTATAATTTTTTTGGAATTTTTTTATAGAAATGTTATTATTTTCGTGAAATAAAAGGAGGCTAAATAACTAAGCGATATGTCAAATTATCATTAGTTTTAGGAGAAAATTCTGAATAAGGACTTGAAATAGCATCATTTTCTCAAATAAGGACATAAGTTGATGAAGCGCATTTTTATCCTTTAATTTTTAAAAAACTTTCCTTTTTACTTTTTTTTTCCATAAATGAATAAACTTAAAAAAAAAAAAAATTAAAACTTAAGAAAAGAAACACATAAGGTCTTCGCCTATGGTCGCTGCCTCATCGTCGGTGTGATGGTGGTGACCCCTGCTAGATTGGGAGATGGTGATGACCCTCTCCTAAATCTAGGCAAGAGCTACCATACCTACGCAAGGGTTGCTAACCCTTGCCCAGAGAGGATGGTCACCCCCTCCTATTTCTAGCGAGGGCTTGATGGCCCTTGCTGAGGAGCAATGACCTCACCGGTCATTGTTGTCTTCTCACCGGTGATGCCCGGCCGCCATACGAGGGAGGAGGCCCCCCACCCCCCAAACTTTTATTTTTGCTTCTTTTTATTGAACTTTTATCTTTTATAATTTTTAATCTAATTAAATTTAAATTATATTTAGACAAAAATGCCCTTAATTGGTCAATATATTTTGAGGCCGCGAGATTAGTCTCTCATTTTAGATAGCTATAATTCTTTCAAATCTTTTTTTTGAGAAAATAATAACACTTTAAGCTCCATCTTTATTAATAAATGAGCGCATTTCGTGTCATACTTGTAATTTTTCCTTACTTGCTCTTGACATTGATGGATGTTTAAAATATTAGGGGGCCCACCTTATTTTCCGCGCAGAAAGCTGGTTTCGAAGATCTCCCGCCGGGGTTTGCTGCTCCATGCAGTTTCCCCTCCCCTTTCCCTTTCCAGTCCAGCGTCCGCTTCGCAGATACGCGTCCGCTCCCACAGAAAGCCCACCTCCCGCAGCAAGCAAGCTTTGACCTTCCGCCTCCCATCTTCTCCTTCATTCCCCGATCTCGAAGCGAGCAGAAGATTCCATGGAATCAACCGCCTCCTCCTCCGCCTCCATCGGTGGCGATGGGTTTGACTTCTCGGGTCCTCGAGACTTGTTCCGCCCCCCTCACCGCGCGGCCATTTTTTTAAAAAAGCTCCCGCGATCACCGACTGTCCGATCCATCCCCATCCCTCGTTCTCTGTTCCTCATTACTCTTCCTGTCGCCCTCCGAAGATTTAATCCCCCACACATCTCTCTCTGCCCTTTGCGTGCTCCCGGGAAAGATCTCGCTTCGTCACGCATTCTGCATTTTTCGTCTGGTGGTTTCGACTCCCCCCCCCCTCTCTCTCTCTTTAATACGACCACTTTGGAGTTCGGCTTTGCCCGCATCATCGCAATTCTCGCGTGTGTATTGCGGTGGAATTGCTCCGCTGCTGCTGGTGGGTTTTGGGAGGAACGATCTCGGACTTTAGCGTGAGATTTTCGTCCCGCGATTCGCCATGTACGTGCTTACTGCTCATTTCGTATGATGTCCCGTGCTCTTTAATTGCTCGGGTACTAGGTTTTTGTTCCCTGTTTCTCTTTCACATGTCGTTCATAGATGAAATCGGACTACTTCTCATGGGTTCGCGCAGTTTGACGGCTCGAAGGGGTTTTGTTTTATTGAGCTTTGTTTTGTTTCATTTGGCAATTCGAAATCTGACAGGATGAAATCAGCTGAAAACTGGCGCTCGGGCAGGGAAATTTTTTCCCTTTTCCAATTTTTTCCTCTTGAGTTCGTTGGATAACATCTGGGTACTTAATGCTGTCAGTTATGACTGTGCAAAAAGCAAAAAGCAAAAAGCAAGGAGCAAACGAAGGAAAGGATTAGAGTTGTGAACTTATCTCTCATCTCCAATCCATATTTAAATGGATACCCATAAGTTCCCTGAGAGTTTCTTATGGCAAGACATTTCTTGTTACTGATTTTAGCTGACATCTGGAGACTTTCCTTCCAACCGGCATTGGTAGTGGAGTTATGGAGAACTCGGCGATAGTTTAGAATCCATTTCGCAAGGAATTGCTTTGCCTTACGCCTTCTATTGTCCTCTTATGAAAATTAACCTCCACTTTCTTTAGAATGCAGCTGTCTGGCATGTCGTCTGATTTCAAATTAGATGCCATCAACCATCACGGCTATGAGGAGCAAGAGATAAGCCATTTAGATGGAGAAGTGGGGTCATCAGGTGCAAGACGTAATTTAGCATTCGGGATGCTAGATGATGCTGAAAAGCAAGGATTGAGATCAATCAACGGTGCCATGTCCAACAAAGAACATAAGTCAATTAATGACAGGTAGGAGAACATCTCTCACTGGGTGTTTAGTTTCCCAGTAACTCTTGGAGTTTATATCTGGTGCGTCCAGCCAATTGCTGCTAACTGAGTGACTTCTGAAACCCTTACATGCAGTGAATGAATTGCAATTTTACATAGAGAAATAATGTTTAAGCCTCAGGCGGCTTATAGATACAGACAGAACATAATCTAATGACTTAGCATAAGCACTAAGCAGGTTTTTTAGGGGGAACCGAGCAGCTACTAGCGAAAGTATCGGCCTTCCAATTCATGATGGTGCAAAGCGCGAGAATGGATCAGCAAGAAGATCTGGACCTCTTGTATCTGGAACAGCTTACTGCATTTCCTCCTGCAGTATGATATTGCTAAACAAAATTGTCCTATCGAGTTTTAACTTTGGGGCTGGAATAAGTTTGATGTTTTATCAAGTATGTTTTCTCTTCCTTTCAAGCATTCTCGCCATATAGTATTAAATGAGTTCTAGGTAATATTATCCTAAGTATACGTATTATTATCTCCTACTTGATTATGGTCAGCAAACTGAAAACTTAGTTTTGTTTGACTTGACTGCAGAATTTGATTAGTTCAGTAATCGTAGCTGTCCTGGGTCTGTGCGGAGTAGTATCAGTGGAAAAGCTCAACTGGAAGCTCATTAGGGTCTGGATCCCGGTGAATATTATCTTCATTGGCATGCTTGTTTCAGGCATGTATAGGTATGTCGAAAACAGTTCATGCAATTGTAGTTTCATGAGGTAGACCTGGAAGCCTAGTTTGGAGGATGTTAATGAAAGTGAAGACTCATCCTCATTTTCGTCTTTTATTAATCCGCTTGATGAGATGTACTCGAAAATAATATACTTATTATCCTCTTGCATTTCCTCTTCAGTTTGAGGTATATAAACATTGCAATGGTGACAATTTTGAAGAATGTGACAAATATTCTGACAGCAATCGGTGAATTGTATATATTCCGGAAGCATCAGAACCAGAAGGTTTGGATTGCTATGTTTCTAATGGTAATGGTCCTCCTCCACTTCTCCTCTGTCGCACATGTATATACATTTGGGAACCATTTCCTAATTTACCTCCTAAATTGCATATGGTTATTGGTTGAAGAGGAAACCCCTGGTCAACCCCTGATTTTCTCAATCTTTTCTTGAACCTGACGTAATCTGGATGAGTTAGGGATCAGTTTCTTTCTTTCTTTTCTTTTTTTTTGCTTATAGTACTTCGATTATGAAACACCAAACAGTATGCCTTAGGAAAAGGCTCGAGCATGAAGCAGCTTACCAGTAAATTATACTTCAGGATGAGTAGACATTAATGCCTTGAAACCTGCAACTGTCGAAAGATTTCTTTATTCTCTTGCTGTTTTCAGAAAAGCAGAAACCTGAGAAGGTCTTCTAGTAATCACATGGTCAGAGTTCTTCTATGGTCCTGTGATTGTGACTTGACCTGCTTGGAAGATTTCTAGATGGCTAGTATGAAGTTACTAATCCATGTTGAGAAAATCATCCCACATTGAGAAAATCACTATAATTGAAACATTGGACTTTAAACGGACCTCATTCTCTTCTTTCAGGGCATCTAAAGGATAGGCCTAAAAATTGATGATGTAAATTAGTTTTTTAATCCATCTTATTCTTTTTCTGCTTTGAAATTTGAGTGCTATATGTACATGGTTCTTAATTTGAATTTTGCACAAAGGTACTGCAACATAACAATCTCGTAATTCTGTCTGCATCATAGTGAAACTACATAACTTCAACTTTCTCATGTCCCGCTTCATGGATGTAGAGATTGAGCTATGGGTGCTAAATGTATCTATTGCTGCAGATAATCTCTGCTGTCAGTGGCGGCGTCACGGATCTCTCCTTTGATTCAGTGGGCTACGCATGGCAATTTTTAAATTGTGTTTTAACAGCGAGTTATTCAGTACGTAATTTTTCCTTGCTTCATTGGCTCATTCTCAATCCTATTTGTCAAATTTGCGATTTTTCAGAAGATTGTTTTTAAATCATTATTTTGGTGGAAGGAGTATTAAAACAGTACTTGTCTGCCACAGATCCATATGGCTCTCTGCATCACTGTTTAATCAACATGCTACATTTGTATTTGTCACAGCTTACTCTGCGTCGGGTGATGGACAAAGCTAAACTGTTAACAAGATCTGGATCTCTCAATGAAGTCTCAATGGTCTTGCTGAATAATTTACTATCGCTACCTTTTGCCATCTTCCTGATCCTACTCTTTGGTGAATGGCAGTACATAGTAAATACGTAAAGATCAACTGTTTCATCACTTCATCTTACATACCATTTCTTTCAAAGCTATTGTTACCTTCTCTCACATGTTTGGGGATATGCAGGGACGTAATCAGAATGCCCATGTTTTGGGTTGTTGCGACAGCTAGTGGATTGTTTGGACTCACCATCAGCTTTACCTCCATGTGGTTTCTGCATCAAACTGGGCCAACCACTTACAGGTACTTTATTATGGTTGGACTTGCAATTAGGTGGAAAGTTTCTCTTGATGATGTTCAATTCACCATGCAAATCTAGAAAACACTTAATCTTCTTTTCTTGTTGCAATTGTACAATCAAGCATATTAGATAGAACTATTTGAAAAGGTTAGAGGATTGCAGGGTGCTTCATTCACAATGTTCTGCTCGAGTATAGCAGTTACCACTCTCAATAGCTAGTCCTTGGTCTCGGGTCATTGGTTTGTTGATAAGTTCAACTCATTCTCTACCTTCAATTACTCTCCATGGATTTCTGAGTACACCTGTTTTAAGCATTTATTGGATATCTTGTATCACTCTAGAGGTGTTATCTTGTGTTATCTTTTTATGCAGCACAACTAAACCGTTATATTCTTTTTAACAGACTTATGTGTCTTATATTCTTTTGGCAGTCTGGTGGGTTCCTTAAACAAGATTCCCATCTCTATTGTCGGTCTGCTGGTGTTCAAGGTTCCACTAAGCGTACCCAACTTTTTCAGTATTCTATTTGGTAATCACTGAAATTACTCTAAAGTCAATGCTGAATTTGTTCACTTGCAGCTTATAAATCATCTCACGCGGAATCTTTGTTCCAGGTCTATTTGCTGGAATATTTTTTGCAAGGGCCAAAATGTCTTGATCCAAAAACTGAGGCACTCTATGAAGGAAACTAATTCTGGCTGATATGGATCTCATAATGGATGAACAAGCAGAGGTTCTGCACACAATGATGACTTTTTCCGTGTTTCCACAACTAAATTTTGGCGTCGCACTGAATTCAGAGCAATTCTTTTATAAGAGGTTCGGCCACTCTGCCTTCAGAAGTGGGTCGACGGATGAGACTGATTCTGATCTCCATTGACCAGAGGCAAAATAACATTCTGCATGCGTGTTGTTGTATCATCGACAATCTAGGAATATAGCAGCATAAGTGATTTTTCCCCCACAGAATAGCCTTACCATGGAATTTTGTATCAGAGCCGTGCTAATGCAGTATTCTTCATTTCGACCATTCAGTGCTCTCGAGTTGTCATCAACCTTTGTTCAGTGGCTTCAGTACTATCTTGACGACAATTTATGTCACCTCTCGAGTAACAAATTTGTAACAAGCTAGGGTGCGCTTGTAATATCATTTTGCATGATTACTTGAATCGCCTTGTTCAGAGTTTCAGCAAACAGGACTTCTGGAATAGGATTGCAGAGGAACTCGTTTGTTCCTCAACCACATACCTTGACTGCAATCCTCGCCACCCGGTACTTGTTTGATAGGCGAGTAAGCTTGCATAACTTAAAAGCTTATCTCCGAATATCGACAAGTTAAGGATTTCGATGTTACGCCTACATGGTTAAAATGACTACAAACGAAGGCTTGGACCGCTGGTTGATAATAAAATGCTGGAAGAGCACCACATTTTGCGACTGCACATTCAGGGACCACGTGGACTGACATGGGCAGTTACATTCTAAACAAAATAAGTACTTTATTGCTAAAATTTTGTGCTCGAGTTCCTTGATATAGGGGGTAAAAAGTTGAAAAGTTAGATCAGAGCCAACAGAAATCTGAAGCAGCAGTAAGCCCGCCAATTCATCTCTTGGCAAATTACGAATGCATTCATTCATTACCATTCATGATTATCTCGATTTTAAGTTTGAAAATGAAATTTTCTTAATTTAAGCAAGTTTCCTAATTTGAGTTGGTTTTTAATTGAATGGTTTTAATAGGAGTTTGGGTTTTCATGACAGGGAAACGGCTATGCAAACCCGATATGTGTTAATTACTAAAATACCTTTATTTTCTTAATAATCCTTAAATAATCCTTAGGTCACTCAGTAAACATATATAATTATTTCAACACTTTTAGGATTGAACTTGTTTTTGAGATTTATCTGATGGGTAAACTCAAAAGTACAACTTCATAAATAATTTGGTTAATACCATAAAAAATACCAAACTGGTAAATATGCGATAAATCTATCCAAAACTAATTTTTGACTACAAAAAACCCTAAATTAGTACACATGTGACAAATTTACCTAAAACTAATTTTTTAACTACCAAAAATCCAAAATTGATACATTTGTGACAAATACACTATATGTTAAATTGGATTAATACTACAAAAAAAAATTGGTACAATTACGACAACAGAGAGTAAAATCTTAAACTGGTACATCAATCAGTTATCATATATCATCTAACTTAGCAATTTGAAAGTAAAATTTAATGGAAATCAATAGAGAGTAAATTTGTTATAAATATGCCAATTCAACGTAAGTTTGTCAAAGATGCACCAGTTTGGCGTTTTTGGTAGTCAAAAAATTAGTTTTGGTAAATTTGTCACAAGTGTATTAGTTTAGGTTTTTGTGGTATTAACCATAAATAATTTATATATTCCATTATGTAAAAAATTAAATATAATAATGTAAACATACATAATGGTTTCAACATTATTAGGATTGAACGCGTTTTTGAGATTTTTTATGACTAGTAAACTCAAAAGTACAACTCCACAAATAATTTATGTACTCTACTATGTAAAAAACATAGGTGATTTAAATATTTTTTCTAACCCCTTAGATATTAAAATATAGTTAATTTTTTCAGCATTAGCCACTATTTCAAGTCTGATTTCTCATGTTAGGATTGTTTCAAATTTCCATGATCCTTAGTCTTAATGTTTTTTAATCTTTGCACTTTGCACTTTTTTCTAATTACAGATCAACAATATATGAGTTTTGAATAAATGTTTGCATATGCAAATTTGATGTGATTTATTACGTGTTTAGTTTGTTTTAGTAATATAGCAAATTGTGAGTACCTGACAGGTACTAGGGTAGTAGACCACTTCAGTGAGGTGGGTTTGGAATTTTATATCAGAATCCAGAATGGGTTTAGTATGGGTTTGGAAAATGATAAAAGCTTAACAAGATGGGTTCGGGACGATGGGCCCTTTTGGTTCGCTTTTGGGGAAAGGACTTAGAGAAAATACAAATACCTTTGGCCTAATGAGACTTTTCGAAATGCTATCGTGTTTGGCAAACTATGCATTAGAAAATAGCTTTGGCTTAAATGCCATTTGGTAATACCGCATTTGCAATTTTTTTTTTTTTTTCCAATTTGGTGGAGCTCCACCGCCGGCCAACTGCCGGCGGCCAAATCTGGCCACGAGGGAGCTCACTTGAGGTCGGACAACCTCAGGCGTGGCGGTCTGGCTGCCGAGCAGCCTCCCTTGGGTCTCGCGACCTAGTTGCGGCGACTAGATCTGGCCGTCGCGCGACCTCTGGCGACGCCCTGGGTCGCGCAACCCAGGGTGTCGCCCACCGGAGATTGCGCGACCCAGGGGAGGCCGCCCGAGGTCACGTGACCTTCGACGACACCCTGGGTCGTGCGACCTAGGTCGTCACTCGTCGGAGGTTGCGCGACCCAGGGGAGGCCGCCTGAGGTCGTGCAACCTTGGGCGGCGCGCCCGGGTCCGCGACCTCAGGTGGGTGACGGCCAGGCGGTGGACGCCCGTCGGGTGGCGGTCAGCGGTGGTTGCCAAAGTCGCGCCCATCAGCGGTGGCCGGCTCCACCTTCATGATTTCTAAAAAAAAAAAAAAAAAAAAGATCAAAGGAGATTGACTTGCATTCTCCAGATGCTGAAAGCTCAATGCTGGTCCCCCTAGCATTGAGCTTTTAGCATTTGGCCAATGCAACCCCAAATGTTGAATCAAAGACAAAATATTTTTCCCAAGGGGCTTTTGGGGCTGAAAGCCCCTTGGGAAAGCTGAACCAAACGGGGCCGATGTCTCGCTTATATCCCTATTGACAACATACTTAGGACACTTGTTTACAAAGTCGGTGTTAATATTATATAGGTTAAAAAAGTTGTAATAATGTACTTAGTTGATGCAAGTTCAATTTTTCTAATTTGGGTCATATGAGATTTCCTTCTTTTCTTTTCTTTTTAATATTGAATAGTCAACATCCCCAAGAAATCATAATAAATGCTAGAGGTTAAAGAATACATAAAGTTACCGACCAAAAAAAATAAAAAAAGAATACATGAAGTTTCGGGAATGTATCATAAACATAGGATCTCAAAAGAATAAATCTTAGTCATCGATTGGAAGCTTAAAATTTTTTGTATTTTTAGACACTACGTAGAGAAATCACGACAAATGAGCACGTGGTCATCGCGTGGTTGATCGAAACTATAAAATTTTTTGGGAAAATTCCAAAAAGAATCTCAAATCTTCTCATTTTCTCAAATAAATGCCTGAAATAACTTTGATTATTTCAAATAAGGCCTGAAGTGGTCATGATTGTTTCAAACAAGGGCCTCATCTCGCCAATCGCCAGCTAGCTAAATTTTCCGACCAATCAAGGTTGTTTTCGTCCAAATCTTCTTCTTTTTTTTTTTCCTTTTATCTTTTATCTTCTCTTTTATCTAGTTCTTCTTCTTCCTCTTCACCGATGGCTAGCTAACCATTGGCAACATCTATAGAGGGCTAGGTGACATTCGCTCTCGCTCGATTCAGTGAGGGTCACCCTCGCTAGCCATAGGTAAGGGGTGGCTTCGCTTAGGGAGGCCGCCCCTTGCAGCCAACCATGCGGTTGGTAAGGGCTCGATGACCCTTGCCGGCCACTAGTATGGGTTAGCCTCCCCAGCACCTGGGCAGGCAAGGGCTTGACGATCTTTGCCTTGCTTGCCCAGGCACAAGCAAGGCCGACCCTTCCCAAATCTAGCGATGGTGGCTTTGTTTGCGGTCGATGAGGGCTTGCAAGCCCTCGTGCATGCCCAGCAAGGGTGGTTGGCCGCAAGGGGTGGCCTCCCCTTGCCTGTCCAGGCGTAGGCGAGGTCGACCCTCCCCCAAATCTGGCGAGGGTGGCTTTGCTTGTGGCTGGCGAGGGCGGTTGGTCGCGAGGGGTGGCCTCCCCAGGTGAGGCCACCCTTTGCCTGTGGCCAGGGGGGTGGCTCTCACCGGATTGAGCAAGGGGGACCTTCGCCTAGCCTTCTATGGGTGTCACTAGTGGCTGGCTGGCCATTGGCAAAGAGAAGGAAGAAGAACCAAAAAAATAGGAAAGAAAAGGAAGAAAAAAGGAAAAATGATAAATGACGAAAATACCTTTGACCACCGAAAAGTTAAGCCCTTATTTTTGAAACAAACATAACCATTTCAGGTTTTTATTTAATACAAGATTCACTTCAGGCCTTTATTTGAAAAAGTGATGATACTTTAGGCCTTTATTTGAAATAAAGTTAACTTTAGACCGTTCTTTGAAATTTTCCTAAAGGTTTTCCTACTAAATTTGAATGTGTAGCTTCTAGGGTGATGCATACCATTTTTGATTTGGTATCTTAACTACTTTGGAGGAGTTTCTTAATTTGAACTCCATGGTCACACATGCACCCAATATATAGCAAGTCGCCATTTTTTTCTTATTATTTTAACTAATTTGAGGCTAAGCCTTGCATTTTCCTTTTCGTTGAACATTACTAAAACTAAAAAAATCCTTTTCTCTTTCTAGTTCCACCTTGATAAGTTTGATTGCCTAAATCAATGTGAAACTTTTAACCGATATATGTCTATTCTGGTTTTCCATGAATCTAATTTTCTCATTGAATATGGAAATATGAAGGACAAGGGGTGAGGGTGAGGTAAAGTAGATGGATTTAATTTTTTTTTTTACATCAAAAATGTTTCCACACAATTATTATCTGTCAATCATCCAATGGCGGGTTGTATGTAAAATAAAGTGATTATCCAACTCCATTTGTTTTGCAAAAAATGAATAATTTAAAAAACAGTTTTTTTAAATGATTGCTTATATTATTTACAAAAATAAATGAACAAAATTTTATTTATTGTCCAAAAAAATTTAAACATAAATTATTTTTGATAATTAAAATATTTTTCATTAAATAATTATTTCGAGTGATACAAACAATTATTTTTAGCAAATTTCTTTTCAAATCATTTATTTTCCATGAAATAAATGAAGTCTCTAACTCTTATACCATTCTCTTTAATTTCGAAATCAATTGATACAAAAACAAAGTACACAAACGGCCAAAAGAAGATATAGCTAAATCGCACAAATTGTTACATATTCTTTCTGACAATCTTTGGTTAAAATCACACAAATTGATCTAGAGCTAAAGTTCTTTTTCATTCTAATGTTGGTTTGAATACCTTCAGCGCTATCTGAAACTCTGTGATAGAGGCAACACATATATTTTTAGCCCACACGATGCTCAAACCAAGAAAGTAGATCATCTGTTCAAGTTCCCAGATTGGTCCTCTATACCTCTACAAATCACCGACAGAACAGAAAAGAAATTAAACCAGAAGTATTGACCACACACGCATGCCAAAAGCTTAGCTGCCCTGAGAAACCCTAGCGGCAGAGCGCATGCATGCTAATTGCTGCCCTGAGAAACTTGAGAGGAAGACACCATCTCTATCAGATCCATCTCTCTCCCACTGTATGGCGTCAAGGCTTGATCATTCGCCACTGCCGTCCCTCTGCTCGCACCGTTGTAACCATAGCCATAGCCAGAGCCATAGCCATATCCAGAGTGATACCCAAGCGAATTAGAAGAAGAGCAAGACGAGTGATAATCCACCCCGTTCAACAAGGAAGACAAGTAGAGGTCAGGGTTGTTCATCAGGAGGCTCTTGGTGTTGGTGGCAGGACTCGCTTGATCGCCAGCTACTTCAATCGCGTTATCGGTGTGAGCCACCATGCTTGGCCTCTCTACAAGGCAGTCTTTTCCGGTCACATCGCCTAGCTGAAGCCGGCTGTCGCTGTAGTTGCTGGCCGGGAAGAACTTCTGCATGAAACGCACCTCATCATCATACGTCTCTGACAGCTCCGGAAGGAAGAAATGGAACTGCTGCTTTGGCGGGTCATTGCATTCGGTGGGGCTAGGGCCGGCTTTCTTGGCCTGTGCTTCTCCAGCGGCAGCGGGTTGGTGGAGATTCTTGCTTCTGATGTAGTCTTCAAGGACGGAGGAATGTGGCCTATTATTGTTATTATTATTGCTGTTCTTGCCACTGCTTTGAGTGGGGTTGTGGTGCTGACCGCCGTGGAGGCTGAGCTTGGTCCGCCGGGAATTCTGGCGGCGCTTGGTGGCGTTCCAGTGGTTCTTGATAGCGTTCTCGGTGCGGCCGGGGATGCGCTTGGCGATCTCAGCCCACCTGTTGCCGACCTCCTCGTGAGCCTCCACCAGTATTCTCTCCTCTTCCTCGCTCCAGCTGTCCTTCTGTTTCACACATCGCATGACATTTGGAGCAACCAGAAACTATGTGTGAGACAAAACGCGAGTAAAATCTGGTCAACAGAAGCCATTTGAACCACCTCTCTCTCGCGGAAATTAAGGCGACTTTGGAACGACCAAAATGGTTTTCTTTGTTTTTCTTTCATTTTTTTTCGTTTGAGAAGCATGAGAAATTCATCTTATGTAAGTGAACTTTGGATCCGTTGTACATCTAAAAAGCTTATCTTTCAGATTGTGAGAAACTTTGAGCCCAAATCGGAACGTAGAGAGATAGAGACGAGGAGCTAGAGTGCTCATTGTTATTATTATTCAAATTCACATGAAAAATGACGGTCTGTTGGGGAAAAAGATGGGTGGAATCAAAGTACGGTTGGCGATGTCAGAACAAGCACCAGAAAGTCGACCGCTAGACAACATTTTTGTATTTGAAAATGTCTCTCGAAGTGAGGGAAAGAGGGAGGAAATTGGCGTGAGGTGTTCCGTTATTAACTGAAGAAGGATCGACGAAAGCTTCACATCGAAAATTCTTCCCTTTCCTTTTCATGTAATTTTTTATCAAACTGCAAGATGATACGCTAGCTTAAATTTTTTTATTTTATTTCTAATGATAAAGTTGTAGAATGATCAAATGAAATAAATTCATATGTGTTTCTGGGTTCAACCTGGTTCTCTACATTATTTACAACGAGAGACACTCTCATCTTTGATATAAAACGACAGACAACAAGGTGATGTGAATTCTGGGTTTCTATCAGATAAGAAACTACCATGTAAGATAGCTATGCAATCAAAATTTGAAGCGATACCTAAATTCTGGGTAAACATTTCATGGGCTAATATAAATCATAGACTTGGATAAAGAAGAACAAGTGTGAAATTAGTACCAGATGTTTCAAGAGAGAGAGAGAGAGAGAGAGAGAGAGGAGAGGAGGAGGAGGAGGAGGAGGACACCTTGATGTCTGGTCGCAAATGAGAGAGAGAGAGGGGATGAGAAGAAAACCTTGATGTCTGGTCTCAAATGATTGTGCCATCTCTCGCGACACTGCTTGCCGGCTCGACCAGCCAACTTCTCAGCGATCTGCGCCCATTTTCTCACTCCATATTGCTTCACCAAGCTCACCAGTTTTCTTCACAAACACCAAAACGCACAGGAATTCATAGACATTAAAAAACAAACCCTAACCAAGGCTAAAATGCTTCACTGCCAAGTTCTTTTACAGAAAAAAGAAAAGAAAAATGAAACCAAAGGAGAGATCACATATCCATCCAAAATGAAGAAGCAAAATGAATTGAAATTACCTGTCCTCTTCTTCGGTCCACTGTCCTTTGATGAGAGTCGCATGAGACCCTCTTTTGACTCTCTTCCCCGTCGCCAACTTTTTGCTCTTCCCCATCACTTTGACCCCTCGATCGTCTCTCGCACCCTCTCTAGGGTTTGGCTCATTCACCACCACCCAGTTGTTCCCAGAGGAACCAGCATCCACGATCAGCCCATCGGCGAAGCTCGCCTCGACGTCCGACCGACCTTGCCACAAGATCGCATCGCTGGCAAGATGGCCATGATTCACCAAAGCAAACCCGCTCGACGCATAACCGAATGGGGCGGAGTTATCTTCCGTTCGCTTCGTGCTCTCGCTCTCGTGACAAATCGCTTGGTGGTCGGAGATGTGTGTTTGACTCCATAAGAAGCTCTCTAGAGCTTTGAGGGGCAGGCAAGGACGATTTAAAGAGAGCTTGTCTCCAGCTGCTTCCATGAGAGAAAAGCTTGAAGGAAAGAATGAGAATGCTGAAATAAAGGAAGGGGGATTTACTCTCAGGCGTGAGAATTCGCTTGATTGTTGGGAAGGCCGGTGACGCTTTTTTTTTGGTTAAACCTTTCTTGCTCATAATAAAATCCTTAAAATGAGCTTTACATAGAGCTATATAAACGAAAATGCTTGTGCTTGGGCTTTTGATTAGCCTTGGTAGGTTAATAGCCGTCAATCTTGTCGATGATCCAACGGTTCGACATTCTTGAGCTGATGTAACCCCTAAGCTTCCTCACTCAGGCAAAACTAGAAAGAGAGAGGTGGAGGGATTAATGGGTTCGTCATTAATGTCCCTAATAATGGGTTATTAACTAATTCATTTGCAATAGAGGGAAAAAAATTAAAAGGGGTGTAAAATTGGAAGGTTATCCTGCTTGAGCTTAAGCACCACATATTCGATTTGACCAGTCTATGGTGGGATAAGAATTGCGAAGTTCCAATTTTAATGAATGTCCTACTTTTCAAGAGTCTAATTTGAGTATCTGATTTGGCATTTGATTTTTAGCTTATTATTTAGCATCGGAGAATGAAATTAGATCATTATTTAATATGGGATACCTATCTTCAAAAATATGTAGCAGCATTCAAAATCAAATTGATTTTTTCCGTAATTTTTTAGAACCTCAAATAACTTACATATTATTTTTTATTAAAAATACAAAATTGGCTTTTCTTTTTGGGTGCTTTTTTTATCTGTGGCTCGACTCTTTGGTCGAGTTCTAGGAGGTTAAGTTTGGTATGTTAAAGCCATGCGGGAGGTCAAAGATAAAAGAAATGGGAGTGACCGTGGTCAATTTTGCAATTAAAGGGTTAATTACTAAATAGAAGGGAAGAGCAAATTGGGGGAATTTTAAGCTGGCTTTCAATATGTATTAGGGGCTACTAAATGCACCTTTTGAATTTTGATGGTTTTATTCTGGGGTTTGTCCAGTGAATACCTTTTCTACATGAAAAGGGAGAAATGAGTATTCATTTTTTCAGGGGAGTTGGGATGGGAATGTTTAGTTTCAGGTATTGGTTTTAACTCCCATATTCTACAATGAGATATGACAAAGTTTAATAGTAAGTTAAGAATTAAAGTAGAACTGATAAAAAGAAAATTTACGATAGTTGTATTGATAAAATATGATAATAGTGTCACTGGCGACTTAGGCTATTTTAAATCGCTTGAAGCTCTGAAAGAGAGAATGTAATTTAGATTGATAATGGTTGGATGGTTACAAATAAGAAGATAATACCACTTTTTATACTTGAGGCTCTCAGATTACAACAATTAATCGAGTTTTGATCCGGCGAACGAGATCGTATCGTCCCACCTACCACTTACTGGCATTTATGCCGAGAAAATTTTAGATCATGGCACAATTACAGGATCGTCCATCTTGAGAATGTTCCAAAAGCACTTGGATCCTTCTAGGGGCGTTTTGGTTGTTCTTCCTCAATTATGAACGCTCCATTGATCACGGAAACCTCGACTCCGTGACAATAGAAATCTCAAGTATGTTCTAAGCCAACACCAAATTAACAATATTGAAAGAGAACAACCAATCAAATAGGAATTGCATAACTTTAGAAAAGAACAATAACGGCCACTATACGTAGGGGTGTGTATGGTCCGGGTGGGCGGTTCCCACCCTAGAACTGGGAACCGCCCACTAAGGACCGGTTCCAAAAAATTGGATCCGGGAACCACCCGTTGATTCCATGGATCCACCCGAGAACTGGACCGTCGGTCCGGTCCGGTTCCCGGGTGGATCTATGGAACCGGTCTCACAAGCGGGCGAAGAAAAGAAGCTCCACTAGACACGTATCGAAAATATGGTCTATTTAGAGATTTCGCAAATGTTCTCGCGCTTTTTTCTTTACCTCTCTTGGTAGGTTGCCTCAAATAAAACAATAAAAATTATAAACACGGGGCTTCAAAATTTTAATTTTTTTCAACTAAAAAAATTATTTTTTATAATAAAATTTAATATATATTATTATTATAATACCGGTCCGGTCCGGATGGGTGGGCGGGCGGATCCGCCCATGGAACCAGGAACCGGACCGGTACCCACCGGTTCCAATTTATTGGAACCGGGAACCGGGAACCGGACCGGTCCCTTTAGGAACCACCGGTTCCGGGCCGGTCCGGTCCGGTTCCGGGCGGTCCGGGCGGTTCCTAGTTCTTTTGCACACCCCTAACTATACGTGGCTGATTTCAAATTGAATGAAGCAAATCCTACTGCCAACTAATCTGTTTAGAGGACGGCTTTGTTCAAACATTCCTTCCATTGGGATGCGACGTTGAATTTCAGCCAACCAATCATGGACCGGTCATAATAAACTCTTATTGATTTCATTACCTAAGATAAACATCCGTCCTTTCCCCTCTCTAAACATTGATTAATAATTAACTACTAGAGGTTATTTTAATGGTCACCCTTCTCATATGCAAATGGGGGAGGTGAGGAATTCGATCTACCTTCTCAAGGAGGTTGAGGTGAAGAAGTTTACTTTCATACATGGGTTTCGACTTCTACGTTCTGCAAAAAGGGAGGACAAAAGTCTAAGACTGAGTTGAAAGTTAGAGTAGGATGGATTAAAAAAAATAAAAATTGACTACTAATTGGAGAGATACCCATCTCATTTACTAATTGTATAATCATGTGACGTTGTCATACTTAGATGTTTTACAAGTTTACACTAGTTAGTGATTTATGGTGCATTTGGTTCAGCATTTCTAAGGGGCTTTCAAGTCTGAAAGCTGAAACGTTTGGTTCAATTTTAAAGTTGGCTTTCAGCTTTCAAATGGCCTTCAAAATGCTGAAGGCTAATATTAATTTTTCTCTTCCAAAACTATTCTTACCAGTTCTTCATATTTCCGATTTTACCCTTGTTTTTTTTTTTTTTTTTTTTTTTTTTTTTTTTTTTTATTGAGAAAGGGGTAGCCCTTCACTGGTCCGGCGAAGGCTACGGCCGCCAACGAGCAAGATCTAGCGTCGACGGCTATCGGTTGAGGTCGCTCAAGGTCAGGTGACCTCCGGTGAGGGTCGCGCGCCACGACCTAAGCGGCGGCCGCCTGGGTTTCGCGAGGGACACGTGACGGTGGCCGGTGGTTGCGCAACCCTCGCGAGACCCAGGTGAGGGCCGCCTGGGGCAGCGAGACCCAGGTGGCTGCCGCCTGGGTCGCGGCGCGCTTGGGTCGAGCGACCTCCGGCGGCCCTCGCCTGGGTCGCATGAGGTCGAGCGACCTCGGTCGACGGCCGTTGACGTCAGATCTGGCTCGCCGGCAGTCATAGCCTTTCACCGAACCGACGAAGGGTTTAATCCAATTTTCCAAAAAAAATAAAAATATATATATACACACACACACACATACACAATACCTCTCAAAGCCCATTGCAAAAGTTTTTTAACCAAACATACATTTAACTCAAAGTCCATTTGCAAAAATTTTTTTATCAAACACAATTGCATTTCCCCAAGTAGTTTTGAACTTTCAACATTTGCATTAGACTCGAAACCCCTGGCAAATGCTGAACCAAACGCAACCTTATATGTAGACCAGCCACTCTGTCCATGTTCACTATATGAGTAACGAATTTCAAAAATCAAAGTGAAATTTACTCTCAAGTTAGTGGGTATTGTGATCTATTGTTTTATTAAATAAAATACAAAAGAAATAGTCTCAAATTGTGCTTTTACAACTTTTAATTGAAATGACTCGATGACATCAATGAATAGCTGATTCAATGAAGGAAGAATATCTCACGTGTGCAAAAATATTCTGAAATATACTCTAGCATATAATCTTCGTAAATCGAGTTTATAATTCATCTTTCATCTTAAAATTTCCATTTATCGGTGTCTAGAAAATTAATATATGACTTTAGCTCTTCACTGAATTCAAATGATTTCTTAAGCTAAGTCTTCTATACTATTTGGCACATATAAATAATTGTTCACCTTCATTTTCTTCCACGGTTAATTTAATTACATTCTCAATGTCATTCGATTATACATGTGAGTATAATTTTTTTTTTGGTGACTCAGGATCCGCCGAGCCCGATTAGACTTGTGTCTTAACTAGCCCATGGCCCGTAAAGTGTGCGCTGACACACCCCGGACCAAGCGTTAATACTTGGGGGGAACTAGCACAGCATCCCACTGCCATTGCCCCTCACGTGAATCGCGATAGCAGCTACGGGGTTCGACCCTGAGACCTCTCGGTAAAGCCTCTAAGAGTCGAACCAACGCAGCTGCCCACGGGTGGGTTATGTGAGTATAATTTTCATTCCTACATAATCACATTTTAGTCAAAAGTTTTAATTTAAGATTTTTTTTTTATCAAATTCATATATAGAATTATATATTATGGCATTTTATTTCAGTGGGAATTTATTCTTGCTTAATTTTAGTTTTATTTCAAGTTAATCTTTCCTTGAATTTTATTTTTTCTAGTATTTCATTGCATTAGGGTTTTCTTTTCTTCTTCTGTTTTTTTTCTTGTAGTTTTCTTCTTTTGGCGTGTTCTTTTGGTTGTCAATTATTTTGCCACATGTGCAAATGAAAACAAAATTTTGTTAAGCTGGTTGGCTAATAAGATCTATAAGATGGGATTCATAATGCATGAACAATTGCTTATGCTTGATCTTATAACGAGATTTCACGTGTCGATAGCCGACGACATCTGAACAATCCGAGAAAGCGAAATCCGAGGAGCTTAAAGCTCCCGAGCTTCCTCTCTTAGACAGAAGCAGAAAGAGACAGGTGAAGAGGTTTATGACTTCGTTATTAAAGTCTCTAATAATGAATCATTAATTCATTTACAATTAAGTACGGGTGATCGGTTCCACTTTGATTCCATCTAATAGAATCACTCACCTTTTTTTTCCCGCTAAAAAATTGCCATGCACAACAAGCAAGAGAGACAAATCTTAATATATATATATATATATATAAAGGAAGTGAAGTGAAAAGTTATTATGTCAGAACTTATGGTACCATTAGACGAAATATATTTAGTTCACATTTTACTAATCCTTTTTAAGAAATAAAAAATATATATAGCTGATCCGGTCAAGTATCTTCTTAGAATTGGAATTGGATCGCTTGGACACTAGTTCTACCTTTAGGAACCAGAAACCGGATAGATACTTCTAAGAACCAGACTCAATAAGGTCCGGGTGGTTCTTGATTCAGGTAGTCCGTTTTGCATACTCCTATAATTAAGAGAAGAAAATGTTGAAATTTGGAAGTTACCCGGGTCAACATAGGCAAACCATTCATTTGGTTTGACCATTTTTACCCTACATATATCGCTCGGAGTTTTTGTTTTTCTTATTTCAACTTTTAGCTTATTACTTGACATTGTAGTTTGAAATGAGATTATTATTAATAAATGCATGGTGTGAAATCAGATTATTTATAAAGGAAATGGCCTTTTCTTGATCTGTCTTAAAGCCCAAACTTAACCTCGCAGTTTGAAATCAGATTATTATTTATACATGCATAGTGTGAAATCAGATTGCTTTTTATAAAGCAAATTCAAAATTGGCCTTTTCTTATTATCTGTCTTAAAGCCCAACTAAACATGCTAGAATCTTTGCTAAGCGATAAGAGGTTACTTTTGTTATGTTAAAACTATGCGGGACGTCGAAGATAATAGAAAGGAGAAGCTCAGACAAATTAATTTTGTAATTAAAAGGAAGATTGGTAAAAGAAAGGGCATTGAGAGATCTTTAAGCAAAATTTAATATTTTTGAGGGCTGCTAAACGTGACTCTCGAATCGTGATTTTACTTATTAACAAGACCTTATTATTATTAGATCTCTTGAATTTACAAGTCAATGATTTTTTTTCTATTAAAATATAAGTATTATAGAGCATATGAAGTACAACAGCTTAGGGGCATCCCCAGCATTATAACTAGAGCTAACAATTCAAAAAGATGGAGGTAGGAAATCTCTAGATATTAGCCAATATGACATTTGACTATAAATGTTTAATTTTTTGGTAGAGTGAAGCTCTACCTCTTACATTTTTACACACATTGACCAAAATAATATGGATGTAAGTTGATTTGTTTTGAAACTGTCTATTGTTGTGCTCCATTCAAATGCAATAAATGGTTGTTAGGAAAGATACTTTTAGGAGTCTTACCACCAAATCTTTACCCTTTGTTGCCCTAATCATCCACTGAAGTTCCTCCAAAGTCAGTGATTATTTACAAATATACAGGCCACGCTTGTGCACATTGCACATATAAGAATTTTTTTAAAAAAAGTTCAACAAGAGAAACGTACTCTATATTTACTAAACACTTGCCATTTTGACACTAACACAACTGAAATCAAGCCGTCCTTTACACTAAGAGAAATGTACTCTAAAATTAACTGATTTGTGATGGTGCTATTGCCTAGATGAAATGATTTTATCATTATGTGACGTTGTCAAATTTACATATCTTACTAGTTTACATTAGTTAGTGATTTACACTATGCCACACTGCAAGGTTGATGAATTTTGAAAATCAAAGTTCGCTCTAAAGTTAGGTCTACATTTTTACCACACAGTGCGTATAACCAGGTGTTAATATTCATCTTCTATTATGGTTTGATTTAATTTTATTTCCACTTTCTTAAATTTTTATGAATATATCATATACATGTACATAATTTTGATTCCTGCGGGGAAAACCATTTTAGTCCTTGACATAACTCAGTAATTGGAGTATGTTCTTTCTTAGTTGATTTTTTTTTTTTTGTAATGTTCTTTATCGGTATTTGTCGATCGTTAATTGGCCATATGTTCAGACATGTGCCTCGAAGACTTCGCCATATGCTAAATGAAATCAAACTTGCTTAAAAGATGCTGAAAGAAGCTTATGAAACAAGTGATGGGATCAGCCAATACAAGATTCTAAAGAGACTTGGGGGCTTAGTGGATAATTACAAGACAATTACAATCATGATCAGGAGATCTTCAGGATAATTAATGCTGGATTGGAATTTAAAAATGCAGCAAGTCATGCAATTATGGAGGAGTAACCTATATCCGAAGGAGAATTTATTGTAGAGAAGCTCAGGAGCCTCTTCATAGCCAGTTTACCTAATAGTATTAGCAAAGTAAGAAAAATTGGTGGTTCAATCTATGATCCGAAATTCGAAAACATCCACTCGACTCCACTATGATACTTTTTCCACCCACAAAAAAAAAAACCCATGATGTTTATCATCTTGTCATAAGCACAGATATCACATAAAGACACTACTTACACAAGTAAAAATTAATTTCTTTCTTTTTTTTGGCTAAACCAATTAATTTCATTCTAATGAAAGTTAGAAAACATGGTTATTTTGAAATATAAAAGAGAAGATATAAAATTTTCAACTTGGATATATGATTCGAAACACCTTTAATATTTTATAAAAGTAATTTTTTTCTTTCTTAAATCCAATTTATTGCTTCTCCAATCGTTTCCACTATAATCAAGAAAACTTACTATAAGGTTTATGGGTACATTTCACTTTTCAGTCACGGCATAGATCAGTCAACTACGCACATTGCAACATCAAGAATTTCATATATTAACCGATAATATATAGGGTATTAAGATAATCATTATTGAACCTGGATTTTTGGATGACATTTGTGAAAACTTCAATTAGACCACTAAGTGGATGACGTGCCGAAAGACGCTTTCCGTGTCCGTGATTTTTTAGAATGCGATTCCTTTAAGGGTTCTAAGCTTAGGAGGAGTTATAATTCAATGAATTAAATGATAAATATTTTTTACCAATTTTAATATGCTTAAATTAATGGATGTTAAAATATAGACAAGCTATACAGAGCGGCAATGAAAAAATTATCGCCATAGGAATTATTGGTGAGAACCAATATGCTCCAAACTACATATCGAATAATTATCAAAGTTAAAATTTACTTGTTGAAATTTCCTTGGCATCCAATAGCTTTTGCAAATAATTTTAGTGGGTTCAAAATATTTTTTGACTTAAAAGTGTTTAGAATAGACACCAAATTCCCAACTTATTTACTGAAATGCAAAATATCATCGCAACTTATCAAATATCTTTTTTTAATCAACCAAACTAAGCCATTTGTCACCCTTTTACTTGAACACTGCCTGCCATCTTTTACCTAGTATTCTAATAAAATATCTTCACTTAACAACTCAAAAATAACCACTTGTAACTTTTCTATTTAAACACTATTCTCAAATTTTCACCTAGTATCTAAATAAAATATCCTCATTTAGCTACTCAAAATAAGCAATTTGTAACTTTTCTATTTGAACACTTTTCTCTCATCGTGATTTTTAACCCTAGTTTATTAATACCTATCATTTGCAACTCTTGAGAAACGTGAGTTGAGTTTTCCTATTTCACTTCCTCATCTTGGCCGTAGCTCACCTCACCACAAACTCTTTAACTTCGTAAGATTTTGTATCTTATTTCTTACAAGTATGAATCATATTATAACTATATGTTGAAAGGAATTAATGATTACATGATGAGCTAATAATAAGAGGCAAGACTATATATGAGTGATTTTATATGATTTTGTATTATGAATGATGCCATGTTGATGATGATTGAGGCCTACTTGTGCTATTATTATGAATTTGTTACTAATGTTGGGTGAAAAGTCTAGTATATTCATGATGCCGATGGAAGATACCATGAGTTGTACTATGTTCACGGTTGAATGATTTCAAGAGGGATGTGAATGACTTGGATGAGTAAAGGCAGTAGAAAGATGAAACTATGCATGCAAAAGGGGCAAAATACACATTTTCTGAAATAAACGGGCAAACGTAAATTCACCACACACAGATAAATAGTTAAATTTATTACTTAAAATGATTAAGGTAGATAAATTAAAAAAAGTGAAATCAGGTAAAAAATCTAAGTTTTGTAGAATATGGCGACCCATAATACTAAAATACTTCCATATTCAATTTAACTTGTGAAAATCCATATTAATCTACTTAACTCACTTTAAACTATTCATGTGTCTATGTTATTTAAATAAAATCATTGTTCCGACTATAAAATGTTAAAGAATTGGTTTTCAACATCGCATAGAATTTTCAATTTTTATATTGATTCACAATGAAGAATTAAAAAATTTAGTACTTGGTAGTGAATTTACAAAATCACAAAAAAAATATAACATGGAGAAATTGAAATTTTAATTAAAAAAAAGTAAGATACTAAAAAGATTATTTATGTTGACCAAATATTGCAATAACAAGAACTAATATTAGAATATTATGTAAAAATAACAATGCCAAATGCAACCAAGGAAAGATATGCCCATATAACTATCTAATAACTAATACACTAAACTTATAAAATTAATAAAAATAAAATAATTTCCTTATGGGTGGGGGGGGTGGAGAAGCCATCTTGATATTTTTAATAAAGGTAAAGTCGGACCCATTTTGTGTGCCCATCAAGACTTCTCTTAACTTGGAACGGTTCAAGAAGTCCTTTATTTTCTTATAAATGGTGAAAAGAGAGTCACAAAGGTAGGTTGAATTTATGTAAATTGTGAACTCATTTAATACTCATGTTATTTTTTTTGTAGGTTTTTCCATTTTAAATTTATTCATAACCCATTTGCTGAATATAATTAATCTATATAATTACTTAGCTCATTATATATGGGTTAAGAAATAGGTGTATGACCAATTTTGATAGGTCTATCTATAACCATTTCAACTAATGAAGCATCTCGCCAAATGACGCATCGTCATCACCAAATCATGGGCTAAATAGCACCGATACTAATATGTGACACGCGACATGACACAATATTATACGCTCACATGTTATTTCTCAAAAAATAGAGTATTCTGATACGTTGGGACACGTTATATATTAAATGTATATTTTTAAATATACATAATAAATTATTGTTTTTATAATTATTTCAATTAAATTAATTTGATTCAAATTCACAAATAAATAAATAATAATAAAAGAGACTATAATGAATTTACAGTAAAAATATTAATTCACCATTTGTTAATATCATTCATTATTTCATTTTGACAAATTCAATTACATTCTAATAATCCATAAAACTCAAAGGAAAAATAAACAAGCAATCTATACTCTAGACTCGCATGATAGAGCGTGTAAGAAGAGAAAAGAAAAGAAAATTTATGGGTTGAATTGTGTCATGGAAAGTGAGAGTTAAAAGAAAAAAGAATACTAGGTTTTCTTCTTTCCCTCTTTATTATTATTTTTATATTTTTACATAATTACATTTTAACCCATCATTTATTGAAATTTTTTAAAATTGACCCCTTACGAGTCAGAATTTCGAACTAAGTGTTGGAATTCCCAACTCAAGTATCGAAGAAAGTTAATCAGGTGTCGGATTTTTCGATACGTGTTGACTAAGTGTCAGACACATGTCAAAGTGTCCAACACTACACAAAGGCTCCCAAAGTGTATCGGTGCTTTCTAACTCATGAGGGATGAAATCATAAATATATCTTTGCCACGTCTCTTCACTTATCCATTATTGGTGTCCTTTACATTAACGAGGATAAATACACCAAGATAATCACAAGATGATGGCTAGACCTTAATATTACATCATAGGCTACACAAGCCAATATCATATTGTGTATAGCTCATGGGGATGAAATCATAAACATATCTTTGCCACGTCTCTTCGCTTATCCATTACAGGTGTCTTTACATTAACAAGGATAAATACACCAATGTAAAACCGCAAGATGATTGCTACATCTTAATATTACATCACAGGCTACACAAGTCAATTTCATATTGTGTATAAATTATAAAATTTCATATCCTCTCAACCTTGTAGATTCCCCTTTTAGATGGAGAACATTCGTCTTTTCCCATAGTCTTATATACATACTCACACAAGGGAGTTCCACTGTGCATAACAATCAACAAGAAATATCACATGTTATTTAGGGGAATCACTATAACTCAAAATATACCAATCACTCGTTTATTTAGGTTATTTTTTAGTTATATACATTTCATAATGGAATAGTTCAATTACTCGAGGAATACAACAAATATTCTTCATAATTTAAGCGCTTGTAATCTAATCCCAAACTTACGTTAACCATGTCAACTTTGAAAAGCATGTACCATAAGATAGATTTACGAGCATATCAAGAATCCACATACTCATAAAAGTCATTACAAGCACTGACCAACCATGTCGATTTTCCTTCAACACTTGCCCACTATGGTAGTAAGGAGATCCACATTTTCAACTAATGAAGGTTCACATACACTTTTTAAACATATTATTTACGTTCCTTCAAGGTAATGTAACATGTACATCATGACAATAATCATGTGGGCAATAAATTGAATAAATGTCATGAGCTAACATTTAGTTTAACACTCAAATGCACACAGATGAACATATCAATCTTACGATGCACAAAACCATATAATGGCTTGTTGATAGAGTTTGGTGAGTATCTATTCTCTACTTGTCATTGGCCAAGACTAGGGCCGTCAAATGTGTGGGAATTTACCAATTTAATCCGCTTTGATCCATTTATATCCAGTATAAATTTAATGACTCATACATAATTTGCCATGAATTTTACTTTGTAAACACTTTATAGGTGATGCTAAAAACACAATTCCAATTGGATAGATTTAGGAGGTTAATTGCAATAAGATATGAGTTGGAACTTTTGCTTTGCTTGACAACACTGAAAAGTATATCAAATTTAGATGTAGAACTTTTATTTGTTGAGCTTATGCTCACCCCAAAACACCTTACAGATTGGTCTAGTTCAAAAGTCAAGAGCATTAGATTAGCACTTCCAAAGATTTTTTGAGGATTGGATCAGAGTGCGCAACAATAGTTTGCCGAGACATTTCCTACTCAGAGTTTGATTGTGTATAATTTTTTTTTGCATAATTGTATACATTATTGGAGGTTAAATTATTTATTCTTTCATATTCAAATTGTATGGAAATTCTAGTCGTAACACATGACTTAATTTATTGAAAAAAATTTAAGAGAAACAAAAGCAATAAGGTGAAAAGAAAAGGAAATACAAACTCATGTACAGTAGCTCTTAAAGAAAAAACCAATGACCATATATACTATCGCAAAAGGCTATTCTTATGAGATGAACTCGTTTTCTATTATCTACTAGACGTTAACTCACGCTTTGCATGAATTTCGTGAATATTTGGATTTTTTAATCGATATAAATATCAAAATTTGATGGATGTAAAGGTATTTACGATTAGAAAGTTAATTTTTGTCTTTTTTGGAATTATAAGAGACTTATAGGCAATGGATCTAAAGTTAGTTTCCCTACATCTGAAACCAAGAATCACTCTTTGGTAGTTATAACCAATGATGAATGGAAAAAGGAGAAAGATATTGAGCGCTTGCTGTAGTAACTTTGGCCTATAAAACTCTAGTACACTGTCATTTCTTTGGAGACGTTACTCTAGTTTCATTATATGAAAAGCCAATCAAACATCCAATCAGCGATAGGAATGGCTATAGGCGTGGACGGGCCCAGAATTTTCTTTCTATGAGATTGAGTCCACTGGGCCCAAAAAATGTAAAATGGGCCGTCGAAGACCCTAGCAATTGTGGCTTGGGACTGACCTAGTAACCATTGGACAGTCGATCGTGACCGGCCCATAGTAAAAAGAAATCCACAACTTTCTGTAAATTAGATATCTCCCCCTCTCATTTTTACCTTCACCACTTCCCTCACAAATTCTGAAAAGAATTCAACTTTCTAACAAATTCTCACTTGTAGTACAAGTTTTCCCTTGCTATTTTGATTTTGAAATAGATCATAACCGTTATCCAGCCCGCTTCCTCGATGGCGAGACAGTAAATCTAGGCTAGTAGTGGCACTTTGATTCCTTCACTATCCTAGAGACGCAGGACCCTTCTTATGTGGCCTCTCCATTTAGTTAAATGGGTTAAATATGGGTCAATCGTGAAAGTTAAATATAGTTTTTGGTATGGGTTCAAGTTTCGAAAATTAAATATGAATCAAAAAAATGAAAGTTAAATATTGGTTAAATAAGTTAAATATGGGTCAAATATGGATTGAATGGGTCATTTAAAAATTGAATAATTTTTCTTCTTTATCATCTCTTCTTTACTTAAATTTCAATAAGCAAAGTAAAAATAGGAAAACGAAAAACCTGTGGGTCGGGTCGGGTATGGGTCAAACCGAACCAAACCGCATTTTTTGTTCGGGTTAAATGGATTCGATATGATTCGGATCATTTTCGACCCGATCCAAACCCGACCCGATTCGGTTTGGTTTTAAAAACCAGAACCGTTTCTCATGTGGCCTCTCCATCCTAGTACCAAAAAGAATTTTACAATGACAACAAGACGAGTGGATGACATCCCTCCTCGAGGCAACACCAACACTCCTCCCATTAGCACTACACCACCAATGCAACAAACCCTTAATGATGTCGTGTAGACTTTGCACCTAACGAACATTCACTATTCGGAAGATTAAAAATGCCGTTTCCTAATAGCTATTTAATTTGTCATTTCCTAGTCATTGACCCAGTTGGAAGACATTCAAAATCAACATCCGTACATATGTTATTGACTAAATCGGTAATTTTCATGTGAATGTCTTATGGAGCTCTCGAGTAGAAACGATTTTAACTTACGTCATAAGTACAAAGATCACGTAAAGAAACTATTTACATTTATAAGTAACAATTTATTTTATTTTGCCTTTTTGCTAAACCAATTACTTTCGTTCTAGTATAAAGTTAGAAGACACGGTTATTTTGAAAAACAAAAGTAGAAAAATTTCTACTCAGATATATGGTCTGAAATGCCTTATTATTTCATAAAAGAAAGCTATTTGTTTTCTTTTTAAGAGGGAAATTTACCATAATGTTTGTATGTACATTCCACTTTCCAATCACCATATAGATCAATTAAACCATAAACATAACTCAAGAGCAACAAAAGCGATAAGGTAAAAAGAAAAGGAAATGCAAACAAATTCATATGAAGTTGCCCTTGAAGAAAAAGACAATAACCATATATTCTATTCTAATCGTCCTGATCAAATGAATTGCTTTTTTAAAAAAAAAAAAAAATTATCTAACTACATGTTAGCTCGCGCTTTGTGCAAATTTCATGAAGTATTTACATTTTGGATATGAAGGTGTTGACAATTGGATAATAAATTTTTTTTTCTCTTTCTTGAATTAATAAAATCTTATAAATATCATATATGAGATTATTTAAGAACATCTTAAAACCTAGTATCACTCACTCATAGGTGGCAAAACCGATATATTGTAGTTGTAAATATGATGAAAGGAAAACGGGGAAAGATATGAGTGCTAGCTATAGCAATTTTTGACCCTACGAAACTTTCATGTATTTGTCATTTATTTGTAGATTTTGCTCTTGCTTTATTTTGTGAAGAGCCAATTAAATATCCAAATTGGGTTGGAATGGCTACATGGCTGGGCCCGGCTCGCCCAAAATTTTCTTTTTTATAATGCCAAGTTCATTGCTTGAACCCAGATTGAATTAGTGACTACTAGACGATCGACCATACTAGTTACATGTTAAATGAAAAAACCCAAAAGCTTTATATAATTTAGAGGCCTCTCTCATTTTCACTTTCACCCTTCTCTCAAAGATTCTCAAAAATCTCGATTTTCTAATTAATTCTCACTTTTTATACAAGTTTCTCCTTATTATTTTGATCTTGAAATGGTCCACAACCGCTATCCAACTGCTTCCTAGATGGTTTGCCATTACCTCTACGCTGACATTGGCACTTGGATTCCTTCATTATTCCTTCGTTACCCAAGAGACTGGAACCTCCCTGCGCGTGCTCTCCACCCGAGCAACAATAAGATTTGTATGATGACGACGGGACAATGGCCACCACCCCTCTCTGTTTTCCTATTCTTTCCATGGTGGATCGAGATGTACTCACCAGTGTCAATTGTACCTTTAGAGTCCACCTTCGGATTGGCGAACGATCAGTGTGGACAATAGGCAAAAGAATAAGTGACCGAGTATCTAAAAATGATTACTATCTTAGGTTTCGTTTGTTTTATGAAAAATATATCGTTTCCGAAAAATGTTTTTCAAAAAGTCATTTTCCATGAAAATGACAATTTTTTCTGGTGTTCAACTGGAGTCTGAAATTGAAATGGAAAATATTTTCCACCATTCGATATCTTATTTGATTTTTCTTTATATAGTTCTTTTGAAGATTTTTTGTTTTTAATTTAATTTTTTTTTTTTATTATTAGTTTATTTAAAAATTCGAATTTTAATTAATTTTGTTTTTATTGTTATTTTCTTCTTTTCTTTCTTATTGTTTTTTTTCTTTTTTTTTTTTTCATTCCCTCAGTTGGTTGCTAGCCACGAGACAAGCTTGCCACTTGCTACTTGCTAATTTGGCAAGACCCGAGCCTTGCGGCACTAGCAACGCTCGGCTTCGCCGATCTAGTAAGGCCCGAGCCTCGCGGCCTTTGGTAAGGCTTAGGCCTCACTAGATTTGCAAGCCACGAGCTCGCCTATGGCCGATTGCCGGCCATCTCCTGTTGTCGCATGGCTGGCGATTGGCCAAACAAGAATAAGAGCGAAAAGAAAGAGAAAAAAAAAAGAAAAAGAGAAAATAATAAAAAATGATTTTATTAAAAATAATAAAAAAAAATTGAATTTTTGAATAATAAAAAAAAAGGGTTTAAAAAAAAAAAGAAAGAAAGAAGTGGGTAGGGTGTAAGATAAGAGAGAGTGAGTGTGGAAAATACTTTTCCCAACTTGAAAAGTAGAAAACATTTTCTCCAATTTTAGATGACTTTTTTCCCTTCATGGAATATATTTTCCCCAATTAATGCATTTTTCATTAAACAAATGTTGGAAAATCCACAAAATATTTTCCTGAAAGTTATTTTCTGTAAAATAAATAGACTCTTAGCTTCTTAGTTGGAGAAGGAAATTACACAAGAGAAACCTGCATAACAACCCGCAGTTGTGAATGATAATACTGAGGCATAAATACGGTGGGATCTGAGCATTCAAAACTTGACGGAGGAATGAGTCTTACTTTTCAAAAAAATGGATCACTTTAGTCTTGAGTTGTCATAACCCTACCGGAAATCCTACGTGGCAATTTTTTATTAATTTTCTTGCTTACGTGACTCGCCGAAAACTGAGTCGGCAAAAAATCATCCTAAACAACGTCGTTTTGGCTTACGTGGATTTTAAAAATTATTAATTAAATAATATTAAATAATTAAAAATATATATTATTATAAAATTGATTTTATTTAAAAAAAGAAGAAGAAGAAGAAAGGGATTGGTGATGGCTGTGCAACCCTCGCTGCCGCCGCCATCGCCGCCCCACCCTCACCGATCCCCTTATTCTTCTTCTTTTTTTAATAAAATCGATTTTAATTTTTTAAAAATCTAACATGGACAATTTTTTTAAAAAAAAATTGCCATGTGGATTTTTTATTTTGAAAAAAAATGCTCCGTCAGCAAATGAAGTCGCCGGAAAATGGACTGTGAACGATAATATCGTATCATTGGAGATGTGGCAACGTGGTTACTTACATCGGTATAGCAACCAGCGACAACATATAATGATATTTGGTTGTACTTTTACTCTCCTTTTTCCGAGCCATGAACCCAATTTGCATGTTTTTCAAGTTGTATCTCTCCTTGTATTCACATAATAGCTAAGTGAAATGTGTGGTGTAATTTAAATCAAATTTGCAGAATATCGATATTTAAATTTATGTAGTTATAATTCATAATTTAATTTCCCGTGATTTTTTCAATCACATCTGAATTCTTGAATATTATTAATTTTATTAATTAAATAAAAAAAGACAAAAACCAGTCCTGAGAGGGTAACGGCTCGTTCGGGAGTCTTTGAACTCCTTAGTACGCGAAAGAACATTTTTCTTCCGTCGCTTCCACGACAAGGGTCAACAATCACCAAGATACAAAATAGAAATCAACTTCATCTTTTCCCCTTTCAACAGTAATAATAAAACAGAACTTTCCTTATTACAAAAGTTTACACTGTAATCGTATTGAGAACCCAGGAATGGATTCCTAGTTCCATTAGTGTGAGAAAGGCTTTTCGTGTCGACTAGATAGAGGAGCACGATCGCTGCATTAAGAGCATCGGAAAGAGTTGCGGATGGGATTGTTCGCTACAGACTTCAAGGATTCTGCATATTTTTCAAAGATTAGAAGGAGCAGATGAGTTGCAATAAATTGGCGGTTGTTTGCACTTAATCAGGACGTAAATGGATGCCACATTCACGAGCGCGAGCAAAACAGAACAACCACGAACTACCATATCACAGATCGGGTTATAGCCTACGACAAGGTAGCTTCAACCCAGGTGTGAAGGCGACCGACTATTAAGGTATCAAACATCGATGTTGTCGGTGCCAATTTACAGGAAGCGTTTTTCTGCTGATGAGCATGATACTTCATCCAATACATTTTTTTGAAAATTTCATCTTCTCATAGTCGCTTCACTTGAGTCTTCACCACTGATTCCTAGCTATAAAACCAATTCAAACAGACCTGTAACTTTCAGCATGACTAGTTCTCAATTCTGAACCCAAACAAGCTCATTACGACTTACTTCTGTTCACATCATAAGCGTACCGGTTCTGAGAATAATCTTAGGGAACGGTAGCACGTCAAGCTGACGCAAAGCAATTCGTGATAATATCTTCGGTAATATTTCAAGCCTACTTGGACAAAATAATTCAGACTTTAAACAAGAATTCTTCATCTTTAAGATGAGACTCCTACTTTCTCGGCGAGATAACTTTTTCTGGTCCTGGGAGTGTATTCCCCCCACCCAATACCGTCCAAGACGTCTTTATCAGGACACGTAAGTCAGCACATTCTGTGGTTGTACTTGGTGACCAGTCGCTTCATATAATTATCCGGCAATTTCGCAGATGACTGATGCTGAATTACAAGTCGATTAGTCACCCGTGTGCAGCACGGGCCATAAGTCTAGTCGACCATGAATCGACCATGACTCGGTTCATTGGAGAATCTGACAACAGATTCATTGACTGTCAAAACTTCCACGCGCGGCGCCCCATTTTACTTCAGCTCGGCAGTCCCCGCCAGCCACAATAAAGCTTCCGTCACCGCTATGGCTGCTATCTCAAGGGCTGACTTAGCTGCAAAATTCTTTGCGAATCCTGCCGTCATCGCTCCCCAGTAATCTTGACACTCTCCCGCCACCAATCCCTCCGAAGAGCCGTCAATCCAAGACCCATCCAGGTTGAATCTCCATACTCCTTTCGCTGGTGGCGACCATTACTCAGGCAAGGTTTTCTTCTCCATCCACCGATTCGGCGCTTGGGTGTTCCACCGACGGAAGGTGTTGGTTAGTGTTTGGGCATCTTCAACAATTGTTCTTGGGTTGGGTCGTCTGTTCTGGAATACAAGTACGTTTCGCGCTTTCCAAATTAGCCAAAGAATTCCAGCGACCCATTCTCGAGAAGAAGGGTCGGCTCCGGAGGTAAGTACTTCATCTACCCATTCGTCTATCCCTTGTTATATTTTTCAGAGATGCATCCTTGAGTCCAATGGTTTGGCAATTACTTCTGATAACAGCATTCATACCTCCAGATTTGCTTTAATACAATCATTTCTTAATAATTTTATTATTGTGGCAAAACAAACGCAAAAAAATCGAATAGTATACATACTCTATGCTCTCAGATTATTTTCAACGATCTTTTTATTGGAAAAGCCTCTTTTTGAGACGAAGTTTCTATCTATGAACACAAAAAATAGAGGATTATTCTTAAGAATACTATCAATGATAAATATTTCTCCATATGCATTGACCGGAAGTGTTTGCAATAGGAACTCGGTAGCAAAACCTTAGGAATCTTGGAAATTAACCATAAAATTGTCAGAAATTATGACCGAAGGATTTTGGGGCCGTAGACAATGGCAAAAATGAAATATAGCATTTTACTATGAGTTAGCTATTCAAATTAGCTATCCGAACTCTAGTTTTTGTTGTGGACTAAATTGTGGTCTTTAGATGCACCAAATTTAATTGGTCAATCTTATGCTTCTACTTGGCAGAAAAATCTTAAGAACACCATCATCTGGTCTTTCTGCTTGCTCCGTCTTAACAGATCAAGCATGGAAGCAACTTTGCCAAACTTGAGGATGCATTTAATATCCGCTTTTATCAGCCTCATTCTCGTCATCCATCAAACTCACTCCAACACTTGTATTGCCTATGCTTCCTATCTCGGAAATGAAACTGACAGGGCGGCATTGCTCGCCTTCAAGGACAAGATGATTGAAGATCCTCAAGGGATCATGGGTTCTTGGAACGAGTCTATTAGCCATTGTAATTGGCCAGGAGTTTCTTGCAGTCGCCGCCACGTGGGAAGAGTCACTGCCCTCAACTTGAGTAATCAAAAGCTCACTGGCATAATACCTTCTAACATAGGGAATCTCACCTTCTTGAGGCATATTGATTTAGAGGCGAACCAGTTTCGAGGCAACATTCCAAAAGAGTTTGGAAGGTTGTTTAGATTGAAAACTCTCAACCTAAACAACAATGAACTCGAAGGGGAGATACCACAGAATTTATCGTCTTGTGTGGTATTGCAGTACCTCGATTTGGAGTACAATCAACTCATCGGGAGGATACCAAACGCGCTTCGATATCTAGTTGAGAGAGAACTCACTCATATTTCGGTCTATAGAAACAATCTTACTGGTGGAATTCCAAATTGGTTGGGGAATGGATCTTCACTTATAGGGTTATCGTTGGGGGAGAATGATCTAAGAGGTCAAATACCTGCCGAACTTGGAAGCATCTCAAAATTAAAAATCCTAGAATTGGGTTCTAATAATTTAATAGGACGCATCCCTTCTTCTATATACAATCTTACATCACTTCTTCTCTTAGATGTAATTGTTAACAACCTACATGGTGAAATCCCGGCAGAAATTGGCAACTATTTTCCTCATCTCCAAGGGCTTTACCTTTCAATAAATGGATTTTCAGGGCGAGTACCACATTCATTGCCTAACGCAACTGGACTTGAAATTGTTTCTTTCTCTTCTAATAGTTTTACGGGAAATGTGCCTGCCAATCTCAGAAGGTTGAGGAATCTTACGATGGTGAGTTTTGGCAATAACCAGTTACAAACAGGACCTGATGGCTTAAGTTTCGTCACGGATTTAACCAATTGCACAAAACTGCAACTGTTAGATTTCGGCCGCAACAAATTCAGAGGAGAAATACCTGCTTCCGTTGCTAATTTCACGAATATGCTTCAGCACTTACATTTGGGATCAAACCAGATCACAGGTAATATCCCTCCAGAAATTGAGAACCTGAATGGCCTACAATCCTTGAGGTTAGACAACAATAGAATTAGCGGTGAAATTCCCCATGGCATTGGTAAGCTAAAAAATTTGGCTGTTCTTGAGCTATGGGGTAATAGGATTTCTGGGCCAATTCCTTCCTCCCTTGGAAACGCCACCCAATTGCTGGACTTGCAACTTCAGGAAAATCAATTAGAAGGTAACATTCCTCTAAGCCTTGGACAGTGTCGACAATTGCTATCGTTAGTACTATCAGATAACAACCTCAGTGGTATAATACCTAAAGAGGTCATCGGCCTTTCCTCTCTGTCCCTCTATTTTAACGTTGCTCGAAATTCCTTAACGGGGCCATTACCCCTCGAAGTGGGTAACATGAGCAAAATTGTACATCTTGACCTCTTTGATAACGGGCTGACTGGAGAAATACCAAGCACTTTGTCCCAGTGTCTAATGTTGGTATTCTTGAGCTTGGAAGGCAATTTATTTGAAGGAAGTATACCGCCTTCTCTAAGGACCATAAATGGCCTTCAGTACCTCAGTCTCTCAAGAAACAGATTGTCCGGTCAAATTCCCGTCTATTTTGAGAACTTCACTGTGCTTGAAACGTTGAATCTTTCCTTCAATAGCCTTGAAGGAGAGGTACCGCAGGAGGGGATTTTCAGAGATATGAAGCGCATATCGATAATCGGAAACAAAGACCTATGTGGGGGCATCAAGGAACTGGGACTTCCGGCATGCAAAGTCCGCGACACAAAGAAGCGGAGAAAGCTTCCAAAACTGAAAGTATCTATCGCGGTAACTGTCTTGTTTTTTATCGTGTTGACATGCTTGATTGTTGTTGTGTATTGGAGGAGGAAATCTACGATGAGACCTAGCACTGCATTGCCATCAGAGGAGCGCTTCCAAAAGGTTTCCTATGCGAAGCTCCGTCAAGCGACCAATGAGTTCTCACCATCTAATTTAATTGGCCAAGGGAGCCACGGCTCTGTGTATAGAGGAATCCTAGATGGAAATCAACCGGTGGCAGTGAAAGTGCTCAACCTAAGACAAAAGGGGGCTTTGAAGAGCTTCTTAGCAGAATGTGAAGCTTTGAGAAACATACGCCACCGAAATCTCGTCAATATCATCACCGTTTGTTCGAGCATCGATTTCACAGGTGCAGAATTCAAGGCTCTAATTTACGACCTGATGCAAAATGGTAGTTTAGAACAGTGGTTGCACTCAAGCGAAAATCAAAGCGACATGCCAAAGCTCACTCTCATCCAGAGGTTAGACATTGCCATTGACGTGGCTTCTGCCATTGAATATCTTCACCACCATTGCCAAACGAGCATCGTACATGGTGATCTAAAGCCAAGCAATGTTCTTCTTGATCATGACATGGTAGCTCGTGTGTGTGATTTCGGCCTAGCACGATTTCTTCGCGGAAGCACAAACCTAGATGCTTCTCAATGTCAAGCAAGCTCTAGTGGTTTAAAAGGAACCATTGGCTATATAGCTCCAGGTATGTTGGCTCTCCTTCTTTCTAATCATATTTGTTCAAGCAAAGTATTAAGTACTCATCTAACATGACAAAGTCAATGTTGCTTTCTAGAATATGGTCTCGGTGGTACTTCATCATTGCTAGGAGACATGTACAGCTTTGGGATACTATTGCTTGAGATGTTCACGGGAATAAGACCTACGGATGTTATGTTTAAGGATAAATGGACCCTCCACCAATTCATCAAGGCTGCTCTACTCGAAGGCACGGTAAAGATCCTAGACCCTTCACTGCTATCTTTAGAGCATCTTGCAGGGATCAACGGTGGCCAAAGTGGTGATGTCGACAAGGTAAGATTGGAGGAAGGGGTTGCTGCCGTATTGAGAATCGGAGTCCTCTGCTCAGAAGAACTTCCAGTTGAGCGGATGGACATGGTGAATGCTTTATCCGAGTTACATGCAGTCAAAGAGAAGTTTCTCAAGCATGGCATGTAAGATTAGGAAAAGGATTTGACTTCTTCTGTTGCATTTTCAATTCCTTTTCAATTTCTTCAGTATCTAAATGCAAACGCTAGATGCAAGTCTACTGCTTCATGAACGTGAGAAGCAGAGAATTTGCTATCTCTATATTCTTAGGCCAAATAAATCGCCAACTGCACTCTTTATTGTGTGACATTAGGATATCCTAATTCAAATCGTTTGAGTCGGGATTGCCTTTCTATTTCTACTAGAAGAGCTTGCTTTAGGTGATAAATAACATCTTAATTGTTATTTTCTCGGGTTGAGATCGATGTATCATCCAATGCATCATAAGTCATCCATCCCCTTGGAATTTAACAAAGAAATAGCTAAATGCAAGTTCATCTTCCTAGAACCAGAGTGACTGGTGTATTAGCAGTCTGTCCATCGTCATGGTCACAGAGCAAAGCAAAAGCAGTGACATGCTGGCTATAGTAATTCCATGAACCTGACAAATTAGTAAGCATGCTCGTTGAACAGATGAGTAAGACACGTTGCTGGCTAGAAACAATCGAAGACAGCAAGTTCAAAGTGATACATACGCGATGTTTACAATTGAAGGCAAATGCTACTCTGATCATAGCTCCTTCACCAGTGTGAAGGCGTTCTGCTCCTGCTAAGCATACATGGGCCATGTCACAATCCGCACTTCGTGCTACAAGCTCTCTGAAATGGAGTTTCAACCGTAGTAGGACACGAACCCACCAATAGCCGTGTGTGCCAACCTGGGCCAGGAGAAAGTACATACGAATTATTATATCTAACCTCGGCTATGCTATAATTTATAAACACTTGCATGCTTTGTTAGAAGCTAAATAAGTCTATTGAAAATGTAGATATCAATTTCTAAATGCTGAATTGTTTTTGGTTCTTGTGTTATCTTTTGAAAAATTAAATTACCTAAAAATAAAATTATCATGTTTCGTAGGACAACATCAAAAAAACCTACGTAAGTTTAATGTTGTAGATGTTTACTAGATCTAAACAAAAGGATGGATAGTTCGCGAGTCAGGCCGTTAATTTTTAGGCCCATTGGGTGGACCTGGGAAAAGATTCTAGGCTCGATTAGTGGGCAAGCTGCGGCTGGGTAGGGCCTTAAGGCCCGGCTTTCGCACTCGAGTAATTACTACAAAATTGATTAATCATGTTTTATTAATAATATTGTCTTTAACACTTAAATCTTATAAAAAAATAATAGGACAAAATAAGCTCTAATTTCTAATGTATGACACAAAAATAGTATAAAACTCATTGATAAATCAGTCTTAAACTAAATTAATACAAAACCCTGAAAATTATTTATCATCTATTTTTCATATTTCTTTAATTTCAGATAAAGAAAAGTGGCCAATGGGCAGGCCCGACCCACCCATGTTTTTCACTTCAGCAGACCTATGCACTTGTTTAAGCCCCACAATTTCGGGCCTCTCAGGACTTATAAAGGATCAAGCCCCACCCAATCCTAGCTAGACCCACAATTTCCGGCCTAAATTAGCTAAATTGACTGAATTTTGTACCAATATGAAAATGTTTAGGTTTAAATTAGTTTAATTGAAAGATTTTGGACTGAATTGGTACTAATATAATAGGTTTATGACTTTTATGATACTTTTCCTGCCGATCAGTTGTGCAACCAGGTGGGCAAGAATTGGAAAGAAATGCTTGCTAGGCCCACTCAATTTGCCTTTCAGGCTGACTATGTTTGGATGGGCTATCGAGCCGTTTGTCCTTTGTTTAGTGCTAAGAATTACCTACCCAAACGTAATTGAAATCAAAGTACCTTTATTTGATCATACTTCAAACGTACAGAAATACATGCTAATCGTTTTATTATAGAAGATGTGTCACTTTTAAAAAGTGAGATATCCAATGGGAGATGGGAGATGGAAGTTTATAAAGAGTACGTAGTACATCACAAAGGAATCCGAAAAAATTGGCTATTTGAGACTATGAAACTTGATCAGTAACTTATTGTCGAAAAGTCACAGATCACAAGAAAAATTAAGTAGTTAAAAACAAAGAGGTATAGAGTGAACGGATCAAGTACATGGCGCCATTGACGAGAATAGGGTTATTCATTCGAGTTTTAACGTCTATGCTAAGGAAATCCATTGTGGCCATTAGTGAACGGCAAAGTAAAATTAAGGACAACTAATCTGGCTTGATCAGGGGGCTCTTTAAGGCATTAAAGAGCTACTTAGAATGCTTTCCTTCTCTATATTCGTTCCATATAGTCGGAATCTCTAAAATCGTGCCAAAAATTTTATACAGAAAAATGAAAATTATAAGATAAAGTTTTAAAATTTGCTTATGAAAAGTTAACTTTGATTATTGAACATTAGAGCACATAATTAGGTCTTCCAAAAGTAGAGATTAGAAGGGAAGGGAATGCAAATGTTGCCACGTCTTTCAAGATCTCTTTCCTTTTTAAAGTGCAATTAAGACGAAAGATGATTGTGAGCCTATTCACGAGATTAATTTCCCTTCGCATCATTTTCACTCGACATGTTGTTCAAACAGACCAGAGGATTTCGTCGATGCTCTTTTTGTATATGATATTATAAATCAAAACATTCACTTCCCTTCTCTTCTTTTTCTCTCCATTCTCTTCCTCGGTTAGATTACCAAACAAAGGATAATAAGGTCTCTAGGGTTCTTTCTTAAACTAATGAAAGGAAAAGCATGAATAAATGAATTATTTGAAAAATATTTTCTTAAAAATGATCACTTGAAATAATTAGTTAATGAATTTTTTCATTATCACCAACAATTTATATCCAAACATTTTTGTGAACAATAAATTTTTTCATTTATTCACTTTTATAAGAGATGCAAGCATTCATTTTTAAAAAATATTTTCAAATTATTCATTTTTCGCAAAATAAATGGAGCATAATTAAGAGACGTTGAAGGTATTCATTCCAATCTAGCCATTAATGCAATTTTAACCAATATTTAAGGATTTTCCTTTCTCCTTTCTTTTTTTTTTTTTGGTGGGGGGGGTTTGTCTTTCTCCTTTTCTGGACCGGTGAGTTTTGAATCTTTTGATGCCTTTTGCAGTTTAGAATGGGATCCATTAGACAAATGACCATGAAAATAGGTAGCTCTATGGTATTTCTTCTTATACATAAATCATATTATTAAGCTGCCAAGTACGCATAATAATATGACCTTAATTGAACAGGTGGCAAAGGTTTAGAGTATTATTCTACAAGTATCAGATGTTACATAACCATATAGTAATTAGATATTAGATTCGGTGGTTAATCAGGCCAATTTGGAGAGAGGGGTTCGTGATTATTAGGTCATCTTATGACTATCCTCTTTACAATTAGTTGAATCTCCAGAAGTGGGCATATCTACCTATAAATGACGACGAGTTCATTTTATAATTATCAATAATTCCTCGGCAAATTTTGTCTAGGTTAGAAATAAAAATGACGTAACTAGTTTTGCTTTGAGTTCAATAATAAGTAAATAGCTTCAGCCTCACATCTTTATCGGGCAGTTACAAATAATAAACGAAAGCAAGAGCTTCCACCCACCGTCGTAATCAAATAAGTTTTCAATGTAACCGGAACTTATTTTCCAACTAGAAAATAAAGTTAAAAAATACATTAAACCAAAATTAAAGTTGGAAATGGTGAAATTGAATTCACATATAAATCCATTACAAGTGACAAGTTTTGCATTACATATATGATGCACGCATAAAAAGCTAAAGGGGAAATTGTCCAAAAAAATTTAAACTTATGTCAATTAATTTGGTCCTAAACTTTTAGGTTTAGCTAGTTTAATTCTAAATCTCTTGATGATTTTACATTGTATTTATCCAAATAATTTTGGTCAGAAATAGCCGACATTGTGATCTAGTCAATGCTAGCCATCTAAGTGATACGGCATATGGATGCCTTTTGCAATATATTTAAAAAAAAAAAATCTAGGATTTTTCTTTTTATATTTTCCTTTTCGCTTGTGACCTACCACAGGTAACTAGCCGCAACGCCCTCGCCTCGATCTAGGCAAGTGTGACCCTCGATCATGGTCAGCCAAATTCAAAAAGAGAAACAAAAGTAAAGAAAAGAGAAGGAAGAAAGTTGCAATAATTGCCCACGTCTGCACCCTTTGCCATGTAGGTGATTAGCACTGACTGGACCACAACTTCAGTGGTTTTCCTTAAAAGTTGGTCAAATAAATTATATTGGAGAATTGTCAAAATACTCTGGATTAAATATTAAATTAAAAATTTTAAAACTAAATTGGCTATCATATATTTATAAATTTTTCAACAATTTTACCACAGAAAATAAATTAACCATGCTAAATATCACCGGCAGCAAAATGGTTTTGTTCGTACGAGAGAATTTCGTTCGATATAGCCCCGCAGTCAAACGTGCGTGCGAGACGGAGAAGGTATTGCTTTATGACAAAATAGAAACACAAGAGGAAGCGGGTGAATGAAATTACGCGTTATATCGATAAAGGAAACATCAATTCTTTTGCCAAAAAAAAAAAAAGAAAAAAAGGGCATTGAGAAAATATAGATACATTAATTAAGTTAGGCCTTCATAGGTCTTGCTTCCTAATTTTTTCCCAAAAGGGAGGCTAAGCGAGCTCCAGCATAAGCTTATTGGTCCGAAATTTCAATAAATTAAAATCGACTGCGATTAAGAAAATGGAAATACATGGAGTGCATATGCTACATAAATTTTGATAAAATCACGATCCTTCAATATCAGGCTACATGTTGATGCGATGCGAAATTGATAAACCACATATTAAACTCCCGAGACACTTGAGCACTGGAGCATAAATAACCGCAAACATTAAAACTTCCTTCTTTTTTTCTTTTTCATAATGAAATTACAGCGAGTAAAATTCTGTAAACCCCTAGCAACTTCTAAAGATATTAATGATTGTCGGAATGATAGGAATAAATCGCAATAAATATCTTTGTGTGCGAAAGTCTGATAAAGAAATTAATGAGATGGGAGCCTACGTGACGTGGATCGGCCGTCGTTTTCTGCTTGGCCAACCTTCTTGGGATCGAGGAGACCATTACATCTGCATTCCCATCCCCATATGTCGTACCATAAAGGCCGTTCGTGCTCCCTTCGATCGATTCCGTGTTCAGATGATGAGTTAGCTTTCTTCTTTTTCTGGCCTTTCCTAGGGCAGGTAAGAACTTCTTGTACCTAACCACAACTCGGACCGGCATGAACATGTGCCCCATCCCACCTCGCATTTCATTCAATGACCACTTAGGTACCTTTATTTTTTAAAAACGGGGAAAGACCACCCTGCGCGTTCACATCCATTGTCCTTGTGCCTTTATTGATGGAAATATTGCTCTCTTTCCGAAGCTACCCATTTCTTCAATTTTAAATTGACCTGCTCCCGATCAATTTTAACCCTAAATGCGTGTATATAGTATTTACAATTGCTTTTGCATGGACATGCTAACACACTTCTGAAGGGCATATGGTACAATCCAACATCAAGCAAGAGTACCGACCTAACTCGAATCATAAAATTCAAATTAGATGATTGTCCGTTTCAAAGAACGTTTTCACTTCCCTAGAATAAAACTCAACCTTCTCAAATTGGTGCACAAAGAGAACTAGATTCCCCCTTCTTTTCCATTTCATTGCTTATCAAAGGATCCCCTGTATTAACAAAAGATTTATAATTACAATAAGCCACGTGGGTCGTGTCAACCGCCAACAAAAAAAGAAAAGAAAAAGAGAGGTAAAATTAGAGCCGAAGCAAAGACCATGCATAGCCGAGCAACGTGCGTCGGCCCCGGCCCATGTGGCGTGCTGTGCGGGCCACCGAACCGGCCCATATGCTCGCCACTACCGTCGGCTTTGCTGCTCCCTACGTCGCACGCTCCGGTCACGTGATCAAACAAAAAGCCAAAAAAATAACCCCAAAAAAAAAAAAAACAAGGACCTCTCCTTTTTTTCCTCTCATTTTTTTTCCGTATATAATTCTTCTTACAAATGAATTTCTGAGTAAATGGTCGTAAACAAATAACCGCATGGCTTTTTCTCTTTTTTTTTTGCTTTGTTTTTAAATATTTTTTTAAAAACTGATTATCATGCTTCATGGGGGTCACAACCGTCGTCGGCATGGGCTTGGCCTTCCTCCGGACCGGAGAGAGGGAAGCACGTATCCTCGCCGCCGGTGTTCCACAGGAAGTGGGCGTAGTCCGCGGCGTAGACCGAGTTGCTCGGGTCCGCCGAGATCGCCTCCAGGTACATCTCCTCCGCCGCCCACAGGTCGCCCCTCGCCCTCCACAGGAAGGCCGCGTACTTGCTGCACGCCTCCGCGTCGGCCGGCTCCTCCGCCGCCACCGCCTTCTTGAAGTACACCTCGGCTCTGCTCGACCCAACACAGCCAAAAGACAAGACGCCAAGGGGCTATTAGCCAATCGCGAACGTTCCGCCAAATATAAACTTCTCCAAAACAAACGTACGAAAAACAAGTGGAGGAGGACAACTACGGTCGAGCGCCCTTTCGTGTCGATGAAAAGCGATGCAGATTTTTTCCGGGGAGGCACGTGCATCACGTGCGCAAGGCCCATTTTTTTGCTTTTTTCATATTTGCATTTTTGTCCAGTCAAATTTGATCTTTCTATGGCAAACTCCACCACACACTCCCAATATCAACATCCCGGAAACGAGCAGCCGGCTCGAGCATGATGACAAGTTCGGATCGAACCCGCACGAATTTCTCCATAAACGTTTAATTCAAACACCAACCCCCGGAAAAAATCTATCAGGACAGAGAAAAAAGAAACTTTTTTATAAAAAAAATATGAATTTGCGGATCAAGTTTCGGAATTTTGGTGAAAGTTTGCACCTTTTTTGTGATATGATGCGTGCAAGATGACATGCTAATTCTCGATGTCATGCATGGCGGAAAGAAGAAACTCAAGCAGGAATTTGGGGAAGAGCAGTACCTGTCGTAGTCGTGGGCGACGAGGTAGAGGAACTGAGCGTAATTGACGAGAAGGACGGCGTTGCTAGGATCCTGAGATAGGCTGGTCTGGTAGGTCAGCTCCGTCCTGAAATACTCAGCGTAGTCCTCGTCCGGTTCGACCTTCGCCGTCACCGGCGAGACGAACTTCTGCATTGTCTCGTGGTCGAGGGCCTCGTCCCTCGAGGAAGCCTGCATTTGCGAGGCCTCCTCGACCATGGAATTCCACAGGGACATCTCCTCTTCCCGGATCGATTGCCCCGAGTCCGACTCGGCTTCCCTCGTGGTCCCGAACGAGGATAATTGAGAAGCTCCGTTGGGGAGTATGGGGCGGTAGTTATCGGACCGATGGAACTGTCCCTCCCCATCCATGCCGCTGGCGATGGGGCGGACCTTCCCGCCCCCGCCGTTGTTCCCACCGATGGAAGTCGTCTTCCCGCTCGACGATGAAATCGAAAATGTCTTGACAGTCGACGAATCGAACTCCTGCTGCGAATTGTCTCGAACTTCGACTGTAGAAGCCGTCTCCATGGCCGCGGCGTAAGTCCCAACCGGCGATGCAGCTGCGATGGCCACGTTGCTCCCCATCGAGTACACCGTGAAATTCGCCAGCAAGATCATCACGTAGACCATCAAGGTCGGCGTGTGCGAGAAAATCTGCTGAAACAGCCACACGAAAGAGGCGTGCATCTCTTGCTGCACGCGGGACAGGATCCCCTGCAAATCCTCGTAAAACAGAGCCTCCCTCATCTGCAGAGCGAAGCTGTGGAGCTCCCGGATGATGAAAACCATCGAGGAGAAGGCCTTCTTCACCGAGCAATACGCCGATTCGCCGGCCTCTCTGAAGCCCTCCTTCCATTGCATCTTCCTCTTGATCATCCTGAGCGAGAGCGGGAGATCGACGCTATTCGCCCTCCGCTCGATATTTGCAGGGATGATCGCATCGCCGCCATCTTCGTAATCCAAAGAATCTCGCTCGATTCTCTCGTCTTGCCATGGATGTTCCTTATACTCAATATCGGACAATGGAAGATGTATTTGTTCAGAGCCAAAGTTGACGCTACTGTTCATTCTCGAAGAAACCTCGTCCTCCCCACGGTCAGAGGCCGACTCTGTCACCCCCTCCGCATCTGCCGGTATACCATCCGCGCCAACATTGACGTCGTCGGAGAGCTGGAACCTGAGCGCCAACTCTTGAATCTTCTTCGAGAACTCCTCGTCGGAGAAAGCGTCGTCGAGGCTCGCGCTGCAAGCGCGCTTCAAAGTGCGAGCTCTGGGTTTCGAGAAATCACAGGATCGGAACCTGTAAAGCTTCGCCGGTGGAGCGCCGAGCAGAGCAGAGCGTTCCAGGCTCTGCACGTACCGGCACAAGAGAGGCCCGACATCGCTCCGGACCCGCCGCCGCGAGGAAGGAGAGACCGCGGAGGCTAGAGTTTGGGACGAGGACGGCGACTGGGGAACGATTGGTTGCGACCACTGCAAACGGGTGGTCGGCACTTTCACACCCATGACTGTTCTCCTGATACTGATGATGCAGCAAAAGCGAAAGGTGAATCTTTTAAGCGAAAATCCAAAACTTTCCCAGAAAAAGCTTCAAATTTCTCTCTCTCCCCCACCAATCGGAAAGCTTGCAACTTTTGTTCCTCCCCAGTTCGCGCAAAACCTGAGAGAAGTCGCAGAGACCAATGAAACCGAGTCAACACGGGAAGAACAGGGTTCGCCACCACAAACAAAATGAAATTCTCACTGAAACAGAGTCTCGATCTTGCTCACACTATCAACCCAACTCTCCTTTTTTTCCCACCCGGAAAACACAACCAAAAAGCAGGGGAAATCTTCACTTTCTCGAGAAAAGATTACCCGAGAATAAACTTCGAGCAACTAGCTAGCTGAGCTCATAAAGCATGTGCGCTCGAAAAGCTGAAAGCCAGATTCAACAGTTCCCCAGGAAAATCGGATCCCGAAAGGAGTACGCCATTCCTTCCGGCACACAGAACGATTAAAACAAAAAGGGAAAAACTTTTCTTGAAAACCCGTCTGAACAATTACCCGAATCGATGAATCTCCCACTGGTGAAAGCCCGGATTCGGAAGAACAGGAAAAACAAAAGAAGAAGAGAGAAAGGGAACAAAAGGGAGAGAAGTCGCCGCCCGTAGCTCCGCTCTACCACGAGGACAGAGGAGCCATATATACAAGACTGGCGAACAGGAGAAAATTATACCCAAAAAATACATTTTTACAGGGAGAGCGGGTGGCCGGTCAAAAGGGCATTTGCGGAAATGAACAGAACTGGGTTTTTTGGCAGGGTGGCGTGTAAAATATCGGCTTACAGATCCGTACGACGTGGGGGGGTTTACAGGGAGAGCGGGTGGCCGGTCGCGACGTGGGTCCCGGGTCAGAAGCCCGGGGGGGAGATTTTTCAGTCCCACGCGGCTGCTTTCACGGGCCAGTTGGGATCCGATCTGGCCGTTGAACGGGCGCCACGTGTGCCCACGGACCGCCCCATCCCCTTCTCTTTCTCTCTCTATCAATCACACACCCCCAAAAAAATCGAGTGTAAAGACCGTGATCCCACCGACCCATTTTAATTGCACTTGCAAGTAAGAACGCGCTTTTTTCGAGGTTAGTTTTGTGTAATGTCTTGGGTTGTAGCTTTCAAATTGGGCTTCACTTTTGACCAATTGCGAATTTTGATTTGGTTAATGGATTTTCGTTGTTTATTGATGACCCGTGAAAAAAAATTTTTGTACCAACGCCGGAAGAGGGTGGATGGTCATATAGGTATTGATTCCGGTAACCAATTTTTGTGTGCACAAGCTGTTTATGCATTCAAAAATTAGTAATCATCAAATGTGATTAAAGTTGAATTAAGTAGACATGGACCTTCGAAATGAGTTGTAAACTTATCTTTTGACTCATAATATAGATTAGTTGTGTTTAAGTAGAACAATTCAATATGATAAAACCCAAAATATAATAAGTGTTAAATAAATTCACAATTTACTTAGATTCGTCCTATCTTCATGACTTTCTCATTTGATTTTACGCACGCTCTCTTCTTGCCCCTATCTCGATTTGAATATGAATTTTCCAATATTTGATAATGTTTTAGGTCGAATATGAGCCATAAAATTCATATTACATAAAAATTTAGTTAAATAAGAGAATTTGAGTCCGATTATATTCGACTTAATCCAGCTCACCTATCCGACGGGTTTAATAAGACATTATTATTGGGTTTGTGTGGATTCTCCTTTTAAATGGAGCATGTATAAGATTCTTTACAATCAGAGTACGGAGCTCAGCTCGTGTCCCATGGTTTTGTGGGAGCAGCTGAGGGCAAAATTGGAAAATAGTAAACAAAAAAGGAAAAAGGAAAACGAAAAGAAAAGAAAAGAAAAATGAGAACTAATTTGGATTGTCGGATGTGCTTTTACGGTGAAGTGACCTCCGGGGATAAATTTTAAGATGTGAGATTTCCATCATTAAAAGTAATCAAATCGTTCGTATACTTTTTTTAAGTAATGTGCCATAATTTATTTCTTAGCCAAAAAATAATAAAAATAATAAAAAGACAGGCCGATGTTCTTCTGTATTAAATAGATCAATATCTCTTAAAAGGAGTTTAAAGAAGATCCGGCTAATTATACAAAATACCCCCAAAAGATTAGACTTAACTCAGCAGATTCTCTTGTACTCTAAAGCAAAATTTTGGAAGAAAAAGCAGGAGTTCAGCGAAAGAAAAGTTGATGTGTATTAAAAAACTAAATTAATTATTTGAATCCCAATTCAAATCCAAATTTAGAAAGTATGAAAGATTGAAGAGATCATATTGTAATATTACTATCGTTTTTAAATGAAGAGTTTATCACAATATGAGTCGATACACTATCTTTCACTTTGAATAACAAAAATGGATTTTGACGAGATTTTCCTTAATGAAAATCGAGGTTAGACAAATCACTTGAATTTGCTTCATCTATCTATAGGCAAACCACTTGATTTTCCAAGTACCATGTACACATACTTGAATAATTACCTCACAAAAAGGAAAGCATTAGCGTTGGGTGACGTCATCCCTCATTCAGTGGTTGACAACGTGGCTCCTAGGGCTAAATTAGTCATCAAGGTTACAAAAGCACACGCGGCTTCTTCTTTGTTCTTTAATTTTTGTTCCAAAGGCTACTCAATTGTTAAGTTGAATTTCTCCACGAGGCATTAGGAGCGGTTCGCCCGCCTTTTGTTTTTTTAATTTTAAAATTTCCCCTCATTTTAACAATCCCCTCTCATTACATTTATAAAAAGACCCGTAGTCGCTTTTGGTTTTCATTAGATTTATTTATTTTCCGCGAAATTATTTTTTAAGTGTTGGAAAGTGGAGAAAATCTCGAGACAGAGAAATAAAATATCTCTATAAGCTGGAGGGCGAAGGGGTAAGGAACCGACGGTCCAGAACGAAGGAGCAAAGCTGTAAGCCAACTTGCGCAAGTGAGATTCCCATCAAGGACGTGATACGGCTAGTGCGACGGGAGCGGTGACGGCGACAGGCGATCGGACGGCAGGCGTCGTCGGGAGGGAGATCTTTTCGACGGCTGGAATTCGATCGGTTCCGATCTTGGACGCGATTGCGCGCACGTCGCTTTCGTGCCCGTCGCTGGTTACCTCTTATCGGAACAAAAGTTCGAGTCGCCGTCACGTGATTTAACCTCGAATTCTTCGTTTTACTCCGTACTGGCAGAAGAGCAATGAGTGAGCTGGAATTTAAAGATAAATCGCATTCGGATGTAACAGAATGAGTAAATAAATGGCACGAAACTGATGATGTCTTGTCTTCTAGCATTGGAAAAAAAAAAAGGGGTAGCTAACTGCTCCGTTCACCGCTAGGAAGAAAATAAAAAAGAAAAACTATTGTCCGGATCCCAGTTCGTGAATCGATTGCAATAAAAGTAGTAGAATCGTGTAAATTTCGCATAGGTTGTATAATTGGCAATTGTGATCAATTCGGTTTATCATGGATCTAGTTCACACAAGATTAAAATAGATCCGACATGTTTGTGGCAAAGAAAAATTCGATTCTTCCATGGAGAGAAAATGTTTTATTCGGAAAAAATAATACAAATAATTAATGAATTAAATTTAATATACAATATCGTCTCTTAACTTTTAATTTATTTAATATGGTATCTAAATTATTAATAAATGTCCAATCTAATCTTTAAGTTATATAAAAAATGATTGATGTCGTTTTTTTGCTAATTCAAGTTAACAAAATTTATTGACATGACTTTCCATCTATTAAGTTTGAATAGTAGACAATAAAAAGAAGTTATATGTGAATTATCCATATAAGATATTCATTTCAAATAATGATATAATTATTTTTTTGGTCAAAATTGGGATAAAATTATCATATCATCAAATAATGATGAATGGAAAGAAGGATTTGTAGATTTGTCATTTTTAAGAGTCAAACTTTGTCAAATAACATCTAATTTATCATTTGAGCAAATGGAAAAAATACATTAAACATTTATCCATAGTTTAGGAAATTTAGTAAATTAAAAATCTAAACACAACATTACACATTCGGCAAATATTATAAACTATTTATGTTATTTTCCTTGTTTCACCTCCTAAAATTTTCCTATGGGAGGGTTAGATGAATTTTGGCTGTCTCCTAAGATTGCGATGTTTTGTGATGTAGAAGTCTAATTTGATGGGATCCAATCAGCTCAATTTGCAAACTTTCAAGTAGCCAAGTTGATGTTACCCATTCAATGCATACCGTCCAACTAGTCAAATGCTTTTGGCCGTATGTAACATTGTTGTGTAATAATTCAAAATTCCTATTGATTAAGAGTATCTTTACATAAGAACCGTTGAGTCTATCGATGTCCAAGTCAAACAACACACATGTAATTCCTTGAAAACCCTCTAATCTTGATATGAATGGTTTGCTTTTTTTCTTTTCTTTTCCCTTTTTCAGTGTTACTTAGTCCGTCGGTCCAACGGGGTCCAAGGTGGCATTTCATGACAATATTTTTTATTCACATTCTAGTTGGAAGAACCAACATAAAGAGAAATAGTTGGCAGATTAGTTCATTTTTATTTTAATCATGAGTAGTTTAGTTCCTTCGGGGAATCGATGGGACAAAATAATTCAAAATCCTGATCGAACATTTTGCAACAATTCAAGATTTAGTGACTTTTTATTTTTCTTTCTTTTTTTTTGTTTTTTCCCTTTTCTTTAATTCTTTTTTTTTTTTTTTTTCCGCCGGAGGAGCGCCGGCGTCCAGATCCGGCGGGGGCCGCCCGACGACGGCGAGGGTCGCCCGACGCCGGCGAGGGTCGCCCGAGCCTCGGCAAAAAGGCGCCCTCAAATAACATATAATCATAAATTATTGTATGATTCACTTTTTAAAGAATTTATGACTTAAGCTGTAATTCTCATTAATAGCTAATAAAGCCATTCTACGCATTCTTTAAATCAAAAAAAAAAAAAGAAAATAACTAAAATAGAAAATGCCCTTCACAAAAAACTTTTAAATTTGCTATAATGTCACATAGAAGGTAACAAGAAGAGGACATTACATAGACTAGAAAAGTTACTCGCTTGCATCATCTATATCAGGTAAGCCACGGAATTAATATGTACGATGAACTTTTTGTTTATCTAACTGTTTAGTGAAGGGCAAAACATTTAAATCATCCAGTTTAGTTCCTTCGGGGAATCGATGGAACTAAACCTTGCAATATTCATGAACTAGACGTGGATGAGCATTTCAATCTTAGTAACTAGCAAAGTCTAACATGTGGGCGCCCCGCATTCATGAACGAAAATCATGTCAAGCCACAATCTTTTTGGCAAAAGGGAATGCGACTCCGGAGTCAAATTTAGAGACAAAAGTGAAGGTGTAGGGAGAGAGGCCATGCCACTCCGGAGTCAAAATTGTAGACAAACTTGAAGTGACAGTACCATAGAAATCTCCAATAGGGAAGGACGACAATCACTTTACTCAACCATTATTCTCATCATCGTAAGTTGCGACAAAAGGAAAAGAATAGAGAGACTTTGAGATGGGTGGATCGTCGTGCAACAGTGCGCACATGTAGCCATCGATCCGCTGGAATTGCCACTACATCAGTTCCTACTCTTCACGCCTCGACATAAAGGCCACACCAATAAATCCTCATTGAATTGGCCTGGTCATCCGACACATTTCATGAAAAAAATATTCAAATAATTATTAACCTATCGTACTTTTTTTTTTTTTGGTAAGGTTAACCTATCATAGTTTTATCAATTCAATTCTAATTAAACCTTTTAATTTTGTCAATTTTGATCATAACTATTTTCATATTTGCTAATTGAGTCCATTCCATCAATTTTAACTGTAAATTGCTGACATAGGCGATAAATCATTTTACATATAAGCGCGATTATGCTTGATGTGGATGATTTTAAATAATATTTTAAATATTTTTTTGAATTTTTCTATTTATTTGTTGTTCTTTTGAAGAAGAAAGAAAAAAAGAAAAATTCAAAAAATTAAAATATTATTAAAAATTATCTAAATCGATCTTGCAAATTTATCTTACGCGATACCGTCGGTATGTACTTCAACAATTTTCAACCAAAATTGGATAGATGACTCAATTGGTAAAAAGTGAAAATGTTTATCAACTTAATTGACAAAATTGAAAAACTTGACACTAAATTAACAATACTACACTAATTTTTTACTTTTTGGATAATTTTCCTTGTATAGTATTGCCATTAATTATTTGAGGCCACCTTGAATAGTTATGGAAATCATAATCATCTATCAAGATAACAGACGCTCTAAATGATAAAAAGATATCTCAACATGCAAACTTCTCGACCAGAGGTGATCATTGGGTGGGCCACTCCCAGGCTCAGAGATCGGGCCTAAAATGTTGTCCAATCTTGCCAATCACATAAAATTGACACAAGAACTTCCGAACCGAGCCGATTCGAGCCAAAAATGGGCGAGGTTGGGCCTTATCAAGTAAGAACATTGTCCAAATCCATTTATTTGCCTCTCGAGCTGAGTGAGCCATCAATCACTAATCACCTCTATTCATGACAATGAGTGAGAGGGATGCCTTCACATTACAAGAGTGCCAAGGCTTCTTGATTTTGTTGAAGCATGTTCTTCCAACGACATGCTGCGTATCAATTCAATTGCCTAGAGTATTAATCAATTTCTCTTTCTCTCTCTCTTCCCCATCTCTCCCTTTCTACCTTTCTCTGTCTCTTCAACTTCTGGAGGGGATGATTTGACCTGGATCTCTCCCTCCCCCTAGTTACTTTTCCTTTTATTTCCTCTTGAAACTTTTCTTATTCTCCCGATTTAGTTTTAGATCTGGGAGATTTGCTCTCCCAATCTTAAATTTGGGAGCTTTTCTCTCCAATCTAACTCTTGATGTAGGAGTTTTAATAAATAAGTACTATGCCTCTCAATAATGCTAACAGTAGCTTCATATTAGATATGTACTAGTTCAATATATTTTTATTAAAAGTTTTGGCATCTTGCACCTGCTAAAGGTCTTGTTTTCACAGGTGTTCAATTTGAGTTTGTTTAACATGTTGATATTATCTCCATACAGTAATGGTGTTAGGGATGCCAAACATAATGTATATTGCTGAAAGACAAAACTATAATTATATATGAAGATCTTGGAGTGTGCTCATCACTAATGATGATGTGTGATTCGGTGATCGGCTATCCAATTCTTTCACTTGGATATAGTCATTGATTTATTTTTGAAGGAAAAGCATGTGATTATTCTACCAATCATGCTCTTTGATATTATACCTTGATTTTTAGTTTTATTACGATGACTTTTGAGATTTTCTACTAATGCTTTCATGTATTAATATTTTAATGAATATAAATTTTCTTTTGAAAAAAAATTATTCTCGCCGACTCCTCGTAGGTAACGCAAAATGTCGCATGCAATGAATGCACTCAAAGGGGAATTCAATGGACGCACTTTTAGAAAACACGTTCGCTCGCTTGCTGCTAGAGATGGGGATTCCTTACTTTATTGGGAATTTTATTGAATAATACAGGCATTTGTAACAGAAAAAGTTTGGCCCACGCCTCGGACAAGGGGTCTGGACCGAATATGTCTAAAATAAAGGTATGTTTTGTAAGTCTCATAATGTACATGGGATATTCTTGCATATATTCACTTTGCCATGTTCCATTGACCCTCGGCAGTCAAGAAAGTCACCATCGAGACCCGTCCATGATATTGATTATTTTGAATGAAACAATCTGGTCTGTGCAGGTCCGGACAAGCATATGTGGACCGGCTCATGCTCGAGCGGGAAAATCGTTTGCTCGGACTCACTCGGTACATGCCTCAGGCCGTATCCATCCCATCGGGCTTGCCGGGCCATTGAGCTCCTCATCAGGTTTAATAATCGCACCGGTAACGTACCATCACCGCGTCTTGTCAGCAAAAGATGCTAATGATAAGAGAGCAATGGGAAAGTGGACGAAGGGAAACCCTATCGCCTCTCCTTGTCGGATCCTTACCGAAGGCAAAAGAATCATGGAAGAGGAATGGAGGGTTGGCATTCGATTGTTGTCAAACGCATACGCGATGTACAGGGGAGGGGAATTGGAGTCTATCGCAAAAGAGGGGGGAAAACGTTGAAAGATTCACATGGGGCCTCAAGGGCCTGGACAGGGACGAGTGGACGCCGATGCCACGCCAATCGCCTTATCTCCTCATCACGTATAGAGGAGTCCCTTAGCCACGACAAGTCACGCACCCTTTCTTGATAGTTGTTCCGCGTCTCTCCTCCTCCTCTCGTCGTCTTTCGTTTTGTTCCCATGCTCCGCCCCCATAATGACCGTATAAGCCCCTAGGAGTGATTGCTTGAGATTTGATTGCGCACTCAACCACTTCAATATGGCGTTGGTACTTGGAGATATCTCGTGTGCGATTCCCGCCGCTCCCTCTCTTTGCACTCGTTGGTGGGGGGTTTCCCTTTCTTCATACCTTAATGGGTTTTCATGACTTTCCTCTTTCAACCGAGCTAGGTAGGAGAGGGCACACTAAGATAACTCATGTTGGCTGGTCTTAGACCTTTCTTAGGTCAAAAACTAGTTTTGTTTTTGAGTCTGTCCTATTCTAATTCTCAACTCACTTTCAAACATTTATCTATCTTTTTACAGAGCGTGTGAGTCGAAATACATACCTAAAACTAAACGTCTCTACCCCAAACCCTCATGAGAAGATGGAGATTCAAACCTTCTACTCCATTTTATGGTCATTGGGACAAACTCCAGTGATTTCTCCAAAAATTAACTTAAATTGTGAAACTATCTCTCATACTTATAAATTACCATCGACTCTTTATACAATTAGTGTGGGATGAACCCAACAATGCCCGCGACCCTTCAACAGTTAAGACGTTTTAGGATGAAAAGTTACAAACTCAAATTCACTTGCACGGGGATTTTAATCATCTTTATAACATGCAAGTACATAGTATGCACCACCTGTTAACTTAGCATTGCAATTGGTTGGTTCTAACATGCTATAAATCCAAGTTTCTATATATTCAATCCCCATTCAATCGAGCGTCGGCTGTTTACACTAACCCACTTTACCCTTGTTCTTCGGATTTCATCAACCGTGTCCATGTTTAAGCCTTTAGGATGAAATTTTATTGACTTGAACTGCATGTAGTTTTGGTTACTTTGCACCTCACTTAATTTAAGATTTTTTTGGTACGTTCAACCATACATTGGCTGCTTTCCACCTTGCTTAGTTTTCTTGATTAGGAAAGGAGTTGGATCCGTATGTGATTTTGGTCGGTGGGTCGATATCAAAAGAAGGTTACAATTGATCGACAGAGCTGGTTACCTTCTGGTCCATTCGATCGATCATCTCCTCTAAAGGTTACTTCACATGGTTCTTGGAGAATGCAAAACGATGGCTTCGCCTTCAAATCCTCCATCGCTTTGCTTAGGATTATGGAAGGAGAGGGAGGGTGTTTTGGTAATTTGGCCTCCCAAAAATATCTAAAGTCGGTTGGGCTCGTTTTCCATGCACGTGCAAATGGTCACTTTGGACTGGGTTTCATCTCGGCGGGGCCCTTGTATTGAATTTATGCGTAGTGACTTCTCGATTTTTAATTTCCTTATGTCCACACAAAATGAATTGGAAGATAGTTTTCCCTTTTCTTTCTTCTCCTTAGTTTTTTTTTTCTAAATTTTTCATGGAAAAATAGATTTTGATCCCTCGATTGGATGATAATTTGTTTAATCCGTCATACTTTAATCCTCATCTCTCAAATTTTTCTTGTCTTTTTACTGAATATAGAAGTCGAGTCTCACAATTAAAATTAAACATTTTTATCTTATTCAAATCCCTTACTGCTAAGCGGCATGTGCAGTGAATGATCGGATGAGAGTTGGACTGCGTGGAATTTCTTTCATTGCTACTCTTCCAGAGTGTTGAGTTGCGTGAATACCATGGTTATCTTAAAGTGGTTGACTATGGAGGAGGTCAAAGTACGAATCAATCAGGCCCCAACTGTATGCCATGCGTGATCTTCATCAATGTAGGGTTTGCTTTTCTTCCCCTTTTCGGCATTTCATGAAGGATTGATGCTCGCTTTTGCAGACCGTGTGACTTGTTTTCTACACATTTCTCGTCTAGTATCGTCGATACGAGTAGCCATTTGCTTGCTAAAGTCAAAATTGTCCGCATTGACTGTGATGTGCACGTGATATGTGGAAAACAAGTCATGCAGATCGTATTTAGTCAACCTATTTACTAACTATTGCTATAGAATGGTTGATGTGTACCTAGCTCAAGCGAGCAATCAAATTGTGTGGATCTTATATGAGTCCCACTGAATTCAACAAATTCTGTAGATTGGGCTCACATGAGACAGGTGTACACAATATCGAGATGTTATGGAGAAGATGAACGATATTTGGGATTCAAAGACAACTTCTTCTTTTTTTTCAAAAGAGTGATGCGAGGCTATCTTGATGGGGGCAAACGGATGAAAGAAAACCACAATAGGGCTGATTACTTGTTCTTTAAGATTTAAGTCCCACATTTGGTAGAGAAAGGTCAGAAAGCTGGGAAACCTTTGTTGAGCCCAAAGCCTTTTGGGCCTAAAATTGAAAACTTGGAGGGGGCCCAAAAGAAAACCACCCTAAAATTCAAAGCATTGAAAGTATGCGCAAGGAGCTTTTCTCCTTCACCCATGCCAAAAGAATCACACTCTTTGCATACATTCGGATTACTTACAGCTCGATATACAAGTGTATCAGGTAACGTTCGGCAGGATATCCGCTTCAATGGAACCACAGAACACCGGGACGATGCAAACCAAGTAGGATGACAACGTGGTTGTCGACCCTTCTGATGTGCTTCGTTCATCCTCCGCCTGGCGCGAGGTAGTGCGTTTGGAATGATTTTGAAATCTTTTCTATCGGGTAATTTAGTATCCTTAGCGAATATCTGGTCACATGAAAGTAGTATGGGAATTTGCTGAACAAACGAGACCATGTAGAGGGAAGTTCCATAGTTACAATCATCCAGAGGTCAAAGCCGCGGTCGACCTCAGTTGAGCTTACTGCATTGAGAAAAACGAGTTTATAGGTGAATTGGGTGCACAGCGGGAGTTCACCTCATGTAGTTCAGAATCCGAGCGGACTTTTATTTCAACACGACCGGTAACACCAAGAACATCGGATACACAATGAACGGGTATTTCAAAGAGTGCATATGTTTCATGTGCACCACTTACGTTCATAACTTATTCTCATCCTTCCCTCCTTCTATATGGATATAGGAAAGTCCGCTCTCCCTTTTCTATCTTTTGAAAACCCCAAATGCGAATTTTTTTACTCATAAGAGAATTCTAGTTACTTATATAATTGTACGAAAGAACGCTATTGTTTTCATAACTTAGGTGAATGGCAAAAATATGTCTAGTAAGGATTTCTCCTTGTCTTCAGGTGCAATTAGAAAAAAAGATGTTGAGCGTTCTTGCAGGAAGAATTGCATGTCTTTTTATTTTTGTGGTTCAAAAAAATCTGGACAATTTGATATTTACCATTAATGTTTGCCCCATGAACAGCATGTGTCAGTTTGTCTTGTATGAGATAGAGCTCTTCTTTTCTTTTTTTAATCAGGATATTCTTTGTTCAGTCATTGTTCTTTTAACCATTTTTCTATGGAATATCTGCATATTTTGTTGTTATTCATATGATTATGGACCACACATGCAAAGACTCATGTATTGAAGGGTGAGATTTTATGAATTGTTTTAAAAATTTAAATTGTCAGATAAATGCGTAATTTGATGTTTAAATATTCAAACATGAAGACTAATGACTAAAATATTTACAACTTAGTTGAAATCCTTTTATCCAGTGTTTGACCCTCTTTCCTTTTCTCACGACAATGAGAAAACCAAATGTTCACATGACATTAGCACATAAGCATTCTTACCCTGGCGTGGGCAAAATGGCGGCAAAGTTGTCGAGCCTAATCAGTTGGTTTATATTAACCTCGACAGTCCAACGGATCACAGTCATTGTGCAACAATTCAATCAAACAATTTTTCCGCGTGAAAGGCTAAAGCTCACGCCATTGTAGAAAGGAAACATTGGGTGGAGAAGAGGCCAAGTTCAAAGCAATGAGCAAATTTACAATGATTTAGGCTCCATTTGTTTTGCGAAAATATAAATTTTGGAAAATATTCTCCGAAAATCATTTTTCAGGAAAATGTAATTATTTTTCAATATTCGACTGAAACCTGAAAATGAAGTATGTGTTGTTCAATAATAAAAATATTTTCCTTTATACACTCTATTTTATTATTTTATTTTTGAAATCGATTTTTATTATTTTTTTACTTTTAAAAAAAAATAGTTTTAAAATTATTTTTGCTTTTCTTTTTATCTTCTTCTTCGTTGGTCGATTGCCAATCACGACGGTAGCCAACGACTGACTGCAAGCGAGGTAGAGCCTCCCCACAGCCGCCGAGCTCGGGCCTTGTCGATCCGGCGACTTAGGCGGGACTCAAGCCTTAAGGTGACCTAGGTGAGGCGTAAGCCTTGCCCGAGGCTCAAGTCCCACCCAAGTCTCTGGATCTAGCAAGGCCTAAGCTCGCTCGAGGCCGCCTTGGGCAAGCTTGGGCCTCACTAGATGTCGACAAGGCTTTGGCAACCTCGAGCAAGGCTCAAGCCCCGCCTAGTTCACTAGATTTCGGCGAGGCTCAAGCTTGCCAACGTTGAGCAAGCTTGGCCTTGCCTGATCAAGTGAGGTGGACCCTTGCCATAGGCCGATGAGACTCAACCTTAATGGAATCTGGCGAGCTTGAGCCTTATCGGCTGTGGCGATACTCCAACTTACTTATGGCCGATTAATGAAGAAAAAGATAGAAAAGGAAAAAAATTAAAAATCACTTTTTAAACAAAAGAAAAAATTAAAAGGAAAAAGCGTTTGGTAAAAGAAAGCGAGGTGATAAAAAAATATAAAATGTAAAGTGAAAAATATTCTCCCCTATTTTAGAAGACTTTTTTCCTTTAATGGAAAATGCTTTCCCCAATTAATTCATTTTCCCTGAACGAATGCCGGAAAATTCGAAAAATATTTTCTTAAGAGTTATTTTCCATGAAATGAATGGATACATTCGAAACATTTCCTAACCGTGGGACTTAAGTTATGGTCGTGTCAAATATAAAGAGACAGAAAATTAAACACAGGGAGTTTTAATATTTTATAGTCATTATTCTGCTTAAATAAATCTAGAAAGCCCTACTAAAAATGCTTCTGTAGTCATTGCTCTGCTGAAACAAATCTAGGAAGTCTCATCATTTCTTTAGACCGTTATTATTATGTCTGTTTTACTTCCTACATTAGATAAATCTTGTGGATGTTATGGTTTTCTAAGACATGTTTTAAGGATTATAGCTTCAGTAGGGCAATGTTATATATGGCCAAGAGGACAAAAATACCCCAGTCTAAGTTTGCTAAATAATAACATGGCTCCATTAAATTCAAAACCAAGCGTGCATCATCAAATAAAATGTCATTTCATCAATTGAATTTACATATACGTCACAAATTTACTTGCACGTCATTTACATCTTTTCAAAAGACACTCGCACAGCACAATGAGTCATGCGAGGGCACAAGGCGAGGAGAAAATTTCCCTCGTTGCATCTTTGGAAAACCAAAATCGCATAAGATTGTTTGATAATTGCATTTCAATAACTTAATTGAGAAATGCGGTACCGAAATGACATTTTGGGGATCTACTATTGCCGAAATCACCTATGTACGTTTCCTTTGTCGGGCGTCTCTTTCCTTGACGTAGGAGACAATTCAAAAAGGAATCCTTTGCCAATGCGCATCCTGTCTCCTCCATCACGGAAAAGATGAGACATTGCTGCTGGCCGAATCCGAGGCACAATCGCGACGACCATTGAGAGAAAGATAAGGTTTTAGTGGGCATATATTCCAATATGAAAAAAGAATACACGATACAAATTAATTACGTATCAATGTTTCGATGGACTGCTCATGCAAAGACGAGCAGGGCCTAGACCTACTCAACTCCTTGCATTCATTCGTAGGGATGATGAGCATGGCAACATGCTCCCACAGATCTGCATGTCAATCAATATTCCTATGCTGTAAAGGTTCAGATCTTGAAGCTTTATATAACAAAAAGAAGGACAAAAAGTATAGTCACTCGAATATCTCTTTTGGGTTCGACATTTTCCATTCATTGTGGGAGGTTGAAAGGGTTGAATTGACAAACCAACAACCAGAAGCCGACAGAAAGTACTGCAAGGTGCTACCTGAACCTCGCACTGTGCAGTGTCGTTTGGAATTTGATTTTGTCATCTAACCTTAGTGAAAAAAATCTGGGCACATGAAGAAATATTGGAAAATTTGCTAACAAATGGGACCATTTAGAATGAATTTAAATAGGGACTGACAATGGAAAAGAAACAATTCCGTCATCACCATCATCCAAAAGTCATAGCCATTGTCGACCGAAGAAAAGCTTAGCAAACGAGTTTTTTAGGTGAATAAGAGACATGAGATTAGGGATGAACGATTTTAGGATCATTCTTAGTTTTGCTTAAAATTTGAAATCTACATTATCAAGATCGACTTTCTAATTTTGAAACTTGAAACCTATCGTATATACATCAAAGCCGAAAACCTACTATGTCAATGGATTTAATTAAGGGTCTACTTTGAAATCAACCAATACTTTCTTCTTCTTTTTTCATTTTTTCTTCCTTTTCTTTGTATCATTTTTAGTCAAGCAATATAAGAGTGAACACAATAACATAAACACCCATATGTCAATAATAACAATTCATAAAAGATGAACACTTAAAATAAAAATAAAAATTTAAAACCTAAATATGATGCTTTCGAAGGAGTCAAAAATCACAATGAAAGCCAAGGAGACCCTCTCGAAGGAAGGAATTTTCTTTTCCTTTGCCCAAGCCTCATGTAATACTGTACATGTCATACTCTCTTTTAAGGTTACTTTGCTTGTCAATCCTGTTCTTTGTCCTGTTGTTCGGTTTCGGTGCGATTCACAAGTGCTCAGTTCCGTTCTCAACATTTGACGTCCGGTCGATCTTACGAATTATGAATTCGGGTTTTCTTGCGTTTATCGTTGCCCGTCCTCAGCAATTATTGCTGGGGAAATCCAATAAAGTTAAAAAGACTAACAAACAAGACTAATATGTTATATTAGCACTACGGAATGTGAGTGGAGTTGGTATCTGAATAAAGCGGACAATATTCAAGCTTTCAATTTTATTACATGATTTAATTTATTAATCTTATAGACAAGTCTTGAGATATACGACAGCACTCTGTCTTCCCCGTCAGTCTAATGATCACGTCCCTGGTCATTCACACATCATCGTCCATCATTCGGTGGTGGGATGTCCTTGTCTTATCTCACGGGAACCTATTCAATTCCAGCCGCGTCTGACCGCATCAATCAAAGCCATTCTTGCTTTTTTTAAAGCCCATCCGCTGTCCGAAGTCTCTTGTATGTCACGCCAAGCCTGAGGAAAAACACTCGTTGAAGAAGACAAAGCTCGAAAGTCTTCACCGACCGTCGCCGATGAAGAAACCGGAGCTCATATTCATCCCAGCGCCAGGCGTCGGCCACGTCATCTCGGCCCTCGAATTCGCGGCACGCCTGCTAGGTCACGACCCTCGAGTCTACATCACTGTCCTCGCCATTAAAGCGCCCTTCAACTCCCACTTGGACGCTTACACCAAGTCGCTCGTCGCCTCGCAGCAGCCGCGCATTACCCTCATCGACCTCCCTCCGGTTGACCCGCCGCCGCCCGAGCTCCTGCGCTCCGTCGAGCACTATGTCACGGTGTACATCGAGAGTTACATCCCGCACGTCCAGAGAGCGGTAGGGGAGATCCAACGCTCCCGGTCCGGTTCCGGGTCGGACCGTTCTCTGGCCGGGTTCGTCTTAGACTTTTTCTGCACGTCCATGATCGATGTGGCCGACGGTTTCTCGCTCCCTTCTTACATCTACCTTACCAGCAACGCGCACTTCCTGGGCCTCATGTTCCACTTGCCGCCTCGACACGACGAGGTCGGCAGAGAGGTCCGAATGTCTGATCCGGACCTGCCTCTTCAGAGTTTCACCAACCCGGTTCCAGTCTCTGTCTTGCCATCGGCAGTGCTAGACGGGGAAGCCGGCGGCTACGCGGCCTACGTGAAGCTAGCTCGCAGGTTTAGGGACGCCCGGGGAATCATGGTGAACACGTTCAAGGAGCTGGAGCCCTTTGCCGTCGGCTCGTTCTCCCGAGGAAACTCGGACGGTCCGGCCATCTACGCGGTCGGACCAGTGATCGACCCGAAGGGTGTGCCGGATCCTTCTCTGGACCGGGCTCACTGGGAGAAGATCCGGGAGTGGCTCGATGAGCAACCGCCGTCCTCGGTGGTGTTCCTGTGCTTCGGGAGCATGGGGAGCTTCGATGCGGACCAAGTGAAGGAGATCGCCGCCGGAATTGAGCGAAGCGGGCACAAGTTTTTGTGGTCGTTGCGTCCGGAAAGTTCACAGGCGCAGCTTCCTGATGGATTCCTGGAGAGAACGCGAGGAAGAGGGGTCGTGTGCGGGTGGACCCCACAGGTTAGTCTTAAGTCTTTTTAATTAATGACTGTATAATTCTTTGGTAATATCTCGTGCTCATTGGTTACATTGACTAATTTTTTAATAAGGTAAGAAGGGAACAAATGTCGTATAAGTCAAATCACATCGTGAAAACGTGTGGGGTTCCACTAAAACATATAAGGTTCCAATATAATTTATATTGGGATTGATTCTATCCACTACATTACTAATAAAACTAAATCTATACGATAGTTTCTCGTTTTTGTGTGAAATATGAATAAATTCACGAATAGATGTCGATGGGGCTGAAACATAATTGGGCAAGTATAGGGAAAAAAATCTCCTTCGCTCGACCCCACTCATTAGGGCCTGATCATTTGAACGATAGAAAGTTAGTATTTCATCAATCATGTGCATTTCTAGGTGACGATGGTTAAATCTTTTGCCTATCTATCTAATTACTTGTTGGTTTACAAAGTAGATAAAAATTAAGAATTCAAATAGATGACCCAAATATGAAATAATTTACATCAAGGGCGTCGTATACCTAGTCTATCCACGATACCTATTTGTTTTTTCAACTACTAAACTTATCTTGTCATTTGTGAGCATTATATGATACCTACATAGATGATATGATACGGTAAGCCAATCCTGATTTTTCAACAATGAGATTTTGTTCAAGTTTTATAGTCTCATTTATGATGTTTGGCGTAGTTCTGATGAACTTCCACCTCCCACACGATATCTCAATTCATAAAAAGGGACATATGTTCGGTAGTAAAATAATTAGCATGCATTAAAATATGTATCGAAAGTATGATCAACTACGGATACTTTAATTTTAATAAAGATTCGGTTTGGTAGTCCTTAGAGGTGATCATATGTTAAACAGCTTTATTGGGTCCACCCAAGCAAAGTCGGCCCGAAAGGCAAAATGAGTTGGCCTAGTAAATAGTTTCTCTTTTTTGATTCTTAAACACTTGGCTGCACAAATTTTTGCTTTTTAGCAGGTTCGACTTGATCAATTCATATAGAATACTTGATATTTTCTTAATCACAAGAGGACCTCAGCAAGATTTAGTCCAAGTACTTGGCTCAATCGTTCGACAATTAGACTTATTGTTGGGCAGGCCTAGATGGGATCGTGTCGGTCCTGCTTGGGTTCGAACCTTTAAAAACTCCCCATGCCCTGAACTTGCAGACCTGAACCTGCCCAAGGGAAAAACATCTGCCGCCCATCGGAAAGAAGTATGAAAAATAGATGATAAATAAAATTTTAGGGTTTTGAGTTATTTTATTTTATTCTAGTAGTTCGACACTTTTTTTTTATATAGTTATTTAGCTGATAACTATATATGCAAGTGTCTGTGAATTATATAGCATAGTTGAGGTAAAATATGATAATTCGTATATACTATCACCACGACAGGTGGAGGTTTTGGGACACGCGACCATTGGTGGGTTTGTGTCCCACTGTGGTTGGAACTCCATTTTAGAGAGCTTGTGGCACGGAGTGCCGATCGTGACGTGGCCCATGTACGCGGAGCAACAATTGAACGCCTTCATGATGGTGAAGGAACTAGGCTTAGCGGAGGAGCTGAGGTTGGACTACAGGGGGCACGGCGGCATTGGTGGCCATCTGGTGCCAGCAGAGGAGATAGAGAGAGCTGTCAGACACTTGATGGGCAGCGGCGCCGAAGTGACGAGGAAGAAGGTAAAGGAAATGAGGGAGGCAGCGAGGAACGCCGTGAAGGAAGGTGGGTCTTCGTATGATTCTATTGGAAGGTTAATCCAAGACTTCATGAAGAGCATTGAATAAGAAGCTCAATTGTAACCATCATGTATATGTCACTTTGATCTTGCTCTGTCCTTTATTTCTTGCCAATAATGTGTCCTGCTCCTTTGTTCAACAAACAGGCTTACTAATTTGTCTGAAGTTTATGAAATTACCATTTGAGTTGGCGGGTGGCGAGCATTCGACTTGATTTTGATCTTGGATTGCTCACTATTTAGCAAGTCATTGTGTTTGATTTACTCGGTAACCATGATGAAGGAGCTGTAAGTTACTGACAATTTGCTTTGAAATATGAGTTATGAGCTTCTCATGACTAGACTAATGAGCTGGTGAGCTTTGTTTTAATTGATCGAATACAAACGAGAAGTCCCTCTGCTTCTAGGTAGATGAACTTGCTTTTAGCTGTTCCTCTATTAAATTCCTTCTGAGGGGATGGATGACTTATGATGCATTGGATGATACATCGAAATCAATTCGAGAAAAGAACCAGTAAGATGTTATTTATTTCCTGAAGCAAACTCTTCTATAGTTGAAATAGAAGGGTATTTATTTGGCTTAAGGATATAGAGATAGCAAATTCTTTACTTGTCATGCATACAAGAAGCGGTAGACTTGCATTTTGCATTTACATTCACACTGGAAAAAACCAAAAAGAAATTAAAATTGCAACAAGAGAAATCCTCTTCCTAATCTCACATGCCATGCTTGAGAAACTTCTCTTTGACAGCAACTAACTTGGATAACGCATTTGTCATGTCCATGCGCTCATTTGGAAGTTTCATCGAGCAGAGGACTCCAATTCTCATTATTTCAACAACGTTTTCCTCAAATCTTACCGTGTTGGCATCGTTAATTTGGTTGTTGCCGATCCCTGCAGGATACTCCATAGATAGCAGTGAAGGGTCTAGGATCTTCAACAAGCTTTTGCTCTGAGCAGTCTTCACAAATTCATGGAGGGTCCATCCATCTTCGAACATAACATCAGTAGGTTTTATTCCGATGAACATCTCGAGCAACAGTATCCCGAAGCTGTACACATCTCCCTGCAATGATGAAGTACCACCGAGGCCATATTCTAGAAAGCAACATCGGCTTTATCATGTTAGATGTGTACGTAGCTTTGGAAATCTATTTTCTTCACTAAAATTCAGCATTTTGAATAAGCTATTAACTTGGACCCATATGATTAGAAAGCAAAAGGATTAACATACCTGGAGCTACATAGCCAATGGTTCCTTTTAACCCACTAGAGCTTGCTTGACATTGAGAAGCATCTAGGTTTGGGCTTCCATGAAGAAATCGCGCTAGCCCGAAGTCACACACTCGAGCTACCATGTCGTGATCAAGAAGAACATTGCTTGGCTTTAGATCGCCGTGCACAATGTTCGTGTGGCAATGGTGGTGTAGATATTCAATGGCAGAAACCACATCAATGGCAATGCCTAACCTTTGCCTGAGATTGAGCTTTGGCATGTCGAGTTGATTTTCGCTGGGGTGCAACCACTGTTCTAGATTGCCATTTTGCATTAGGTCATAGACTAGAGCCTTAAATTCTGCGCCTGTGAAATCGATGCTCGAGCAAACAGTGATGATGTTGACAAGATTTCTGTGACGTATGTTTCTTAGTGCTTCACATTCTGCCAAGAAGCTCTTAAAGGCCCCTTTTTGTCTTAGGTTGAGCACTTTCACTGCCACCGGTCGATTTCCATCTAGCATTCCTCTATACACAGAGCCATGGCTGCCTTGGCCAATCAAATGAGAAGGCGAGAACTCATCTGTCGCTTGACGAAGCTTTGCATAGGAAACCTTTGGGAAGCGCTCCTCTGTTGGCAATGCAGTGCTAGGTCTCGTCATAGATTTCCTCCTCCAGTACACAACAACAATCAAGCATGCCAACACAATAAAAAATGAGACAGTTACCGCGATAGATAATTTCAGTTTTGGAAGCTTTCTCCGCTTCTTTGTGTTGCGGACTTTGCACACGGGAAGTCCAAGTTCCTTGATGCCCCCACATAGATCTTTGTTTCCGGTTATCGATATGCGCTTCGTATCTCTGAAAAGCCCCTCCCGCGGTACCTCCCCTTCAAGGCTATTGAAGGACAGATTCAACCCTTCGAGCACGGTGAAATTCTCGAAATAGATGGGAATTTGACCGGATAATCTATTTCTTGAGAGATCGATGTACTGAAGGCCAATCATGGTCCTTAGAGAAGGCGGTATGCTTCCTTCAAATAAATTGCCTGCCATGTCCAAGTCTTGCAGCATTAGACACTGGGACAAAGTACTTGGTATTTCTCCAGTCAGTTTGTTGTCAGAGAAGTCGACAATCACAATTTGGGTCATGTTACCCACTTCAAGAGGTAATGGCCCTGTTAAGAAATTTCGAGCAACATCCAAATAGATGGACAGAGAAGAAAGGCTGACGACCTCTTTGGGTATCGTACCGTTAAGGTTGTTATCTGATAGTCCTAGTACTAGCAATTGTCGACACCATCCAAGGCTTGGAGGAATGTCACCTTCTAATTGATTATACTGAAGTCGCAGTTCAAGCAAATGGCTAATGTTTCCTAGAGAGGAAGGAATTGTCCTCGAAATCTTATTACCCCATAGGTTAAGGACGGTCAAATTTTTGAGCTTACTGATGCCATGGGGAATCTCACCGCCGATGCTGTTGTTGTATAACCCCAAGGCTTGTAGGCCATTCAGCTTCTCAATTTCTGAAGGGATATTACCTGTGATTTGGTTTGATCCTAGGTAAAATCCCTGAAATGTATCCGTCAAATTGGCAATGGAAGCAGGAATTTCTCCTGTGAATTTGTTGTGGCCGAAATCTAACACTTTCAGTTCAGTGCAGTTGGTAAAAGCAGTGAGGAAACTTAAGCCATCAAGTCCGGCTTGTAACTGGTTATAACCAAAACTAATCCTTTTCAGATTCCTCAAGTTTCCAAGATTGACAGGAACATTCCCCGTAAAGCTATTAGCACTGAGAGACAAATCTTCAAGTCTAGTAGCGTTAGGCAACGAATGGGGTACTTGCCCTGAAAATTGGTTTTCGTTAAGGTAAAGCCCCTGAAGACGAGGAAAGTAGCTGGCAATTTCTGGTGGGAGTTCACCATGTAGGTTGTTACCATCTAAATCAAGGTAAACAAGCGTTGTAAGATTGTATATAGAAGAAGGGATGCGTCCTGTTAAATTATTGGGACCTAATCTTAACACTTCTAACTTTGAGGTGCTTCCGAGCTCGGCCGGTATTCGACCTCCTAGGTGATTGTCCCCCAACCCTAAAAGAATAAGTGAAGATCCATTCCCCAACCAAATTGGAATCCCCCCAGTAAGATCATTATTTGAGACCCCAAATACAGTGAGTTCTCTCTCAACTAAATACCGAAGCTCGTCGGGTATTCTCCCGCTAAGCCGATTGTTATTCATAAAGAGGTACCACATACCTACGCAAGATGACAAATTCCGTGGTATCTCCCCTCTGAGTTCATTTTGGTTGAGGAAGAGAGTGTTCAGTCTGAACAACCTCCCGAACTCTTCTGGAATGTGGCCTCGAAGCTGATTCACTGCCAGATCAATACGTCTCAAGAAGGTGAGATTCCCTACGTCAGGAGGTATTGTGCCAACGAGCTTTTGACGAGGTAAGTCGAGGGCGGTGACTCTTCCTGCATGGCGATGACTGCAAGAAACTCCTGGCCAGTTACAGTGACTAACAGACTCATTCCAAGAGCTCATGTTCCCTTGAATATCTTCAGACACCTTGTTCTTGAAGGCAAGCAATGCTGCTCTATCTGTTTCATTTCCGAGATAGGAAGCATAGGCAATATACGTGTTGGAGTGAGTTTGATGTATGAAGAGAATGAGGCTGGCAAAAGCCATACTAAATTCATTCTCAAGTTTGGCAAGGTTGCTTCCAAACTTGATCTCTAAGACAAGATAGCTGAAACACCATATGATGGTTTTATTAAGTTCCAACTGAAATCAGTAGATTGACCGTTTAAATTGGTGCATCCAAAGACCACAATTTAGTCCACCGAAAAACTGGACTTTTGTTCACGTCCCATAAGTTCAACTTAGGTGAACTTTATACAATATTATTAGTGACGGCCCAAGTCCAAGTTGATGCGCACGCAATTTCTAAAGTTTTCTAGGGCATCTAGACGAGCAAAAAATCGAAAGGCAAGCAAGCTTGGAGCAAGAGTTTGCGCAATGTTTGATTAAAATATTATGACTTTTGAACCAAGATGAGTTAGAGAGCCTAAAATGCCAATTTGAAAAATTAACTCAGAGTGCAGGGTTGTTCTTTTTTCTTTTTTTTTTTATATATTATATTTTGCCAATTTTTGCGGCCTCAAGATCCCTCGTTATTGTAGCATTAGAGAACTTTTATATTTTTAGGCCTACTTTCTGCATTCAATTTAAGCCGTTAACTTATTAACACAACATCTTCTTCGCATCAAATTTGCGCCTTTCTAATCGCGGAAAATAAATAATTTAAAAAATATTATTCTATAAGTGGTCGCTGAAAATAATCATTCAATGAAAAAAAATTTCATCATCGAAACAATTTATGTCTGAATTTTCATGGACGATAATAAAAATATTTTATTTATTTATTTTTATAAACGATACGAGCGATCATTTTTAGAAAAGGGTCATTTTTAGAAAAGGGTTTTTTTAAACATTTATTTTTCACAAAACAGTTGGATCTTATTTACCTAAATAATAGTAGGAAAGAACACTTCTAACATTTGACTCCCCAAAGAAAAATGTAAATTCAATATGTTGCAATCCTAGACTTTCTACGTCTTAGTTGGAATCCTTCATGGAGTGATTGACCCTCTATCCTTTTCTCACGGCAATGAGAGAATCTAATGTTCATAGGGTAGCATCAGCATACCCCTGCCATGGGCTCAACGGGCGAAAGTTGCTGTCTCCAATCAGAGAGTTGACTTCAATTCAGACAATCCAATCGACGGTGATCATTGTCCATCAGTGGTCAGCAATGATTGTTAGACAAACTTTTTGTTTTGGTTGAAATTGTTAATCAATTGATAGGATCATAAATTCTATTTTAATTTTTAGTCTGCAATACGCTCATAGATTGATTACACAATATTTCCATATGAAAGGCTTAAGCTCATGGCGCTGTGGAAAGAAATGGACATTGGACCAAGTTCAAAGCAATGCAAAAATTTTCAATGATTTAGTTTCGGAACATTCCTTGACTATCGAAATCATGATTGCGCCTAAAATAGAGGAGCAAATGAAAATTGTTCCTTGAACAATAAAGAAGAGGAGCATAGACGGCTAATTTTTCTATCTAAAGTTTGATCAAAATTGGATGCAAATTAGGTTGTACCTGTCAAGAGATTTCTAAGATAGTCAATTTGCCCAATTCAAAAAGCCAGATTATATCGTAACTTTCAGCAACGATAGTCCGATCATAGGTGTCGGAAATATTGATATTTTGCGATATCTTAAGATAGTATTTGGAATGCAAAGATTAATTTAGAATTTTATTTATAGAGTGATTCGAGATACTTTTATAACATACGAACTTTCTATGTAACTATCTTGTAATTATTCAAAATAACTTTGAGATTTGATTACAAAAATAATTTTTTACATTCCCAACGTTACTTGGTAAAACAGAAATGGGTAACGATGATAAGACCAAGCAACTAAAAATATTCCCTCGGCAAGCCGACCTTGATGGACGAATGGACAAATGAAAACTACGATTGGGCTGATTAATGATGAGAAAAGGGAAAAATATCATAAAAGTCTTAAACATATTGCATCGGTACTAATTTAATATTAAACTTTTCGATCAAATCAATTTAATTAGAAACATTTTTGCATTAGTACCAATTTAGTCCATTCGGCGAAAATTGTTGACATGGACTTCGGCGGTCCTACATGACACGGTTGAATTTGACGTGGAAAATTTTATTAATATTTTTTTTTTTTTGGGTTAATACCATGAAAAACTCTATACTGATATATCTGTGATATATTTATCCAAATTAATTTTTTGACCACGAAAAACCTTAAATTGTTACATTTGTACAAATTTACCCTGAATTAATACATTATAACAAATTTATCGCAAGCTTTAGGCATGACCTGAGTGCCTAAAATGAGGAAATTACACCAAAAATTTGATTTTAGTTTCTGTGGATCGTCGATCATTCTTCTCCATTTAGTTGACAGGAAAAGCTATTCTCACCAATGGAACTAAGAATAAATTCTTGGGTCCTCAAGACAATTATTTAGTATAGACCTTTGTAATTGGGAAATTCCGTTATAATGTTGTAAAAAGGGGTATTAAAAAGGAATTGATATCTGTATTTTAGTACTTTCATGGAAGCTCCTGAAGAGATTATTCTTTTGCTAAAAACCATGGAATTCGGGAACCGCGAATGAATTTTACCCAGTCACTGTCTTGTCATGTTCTTGTTCGAACCGATATCCATACGTTGTCTCCACTGTTGGGACTATGTTTCGAAAACAAAAACATGTGCATAGGTAAATTGAATCAAAAAATGATTTGCAGCAGAAGTAAAAATGCTCATACACATATCTCATTGACATTGTTCATGCATTTTAATACACATAAAAGTAATAAAGGGGCTAATCACATTACTCTTGTATCGGACTCAAAAAGTTTGATTATGACATTTTTCAAATTCTAACCATGAACATCTGATGTCCTTGCAGTGTTGGTTTTGACGTTCTTTAAATTCTTACTATGAACATTTGATCTCCCGATAACACCAATTCTAATGTTCTTGAAATTCTGACCACAAACATTTCATTTCTTCTGGTAATGGTGGTTCTAACGTTCTTCAGATCCAGATTGTGAACGTTTGATCTCCTCGTAAAGTAGATTCTCATGTTCTTCAGTTCCAACTCCATAAATGTTGGGCTTCTTGTTCAAACATACCACCAATATCACGTTCAATGGTAGAGAGAAATTGAGAGATCTCACAACTACGATGTGCTAGCAATTGTTCTTATGTATGAATAACTTGATTGATCACTATCATCATTTTCAATTGTCGATTATCGATCATCTTGTAATCCTCTCTCAATCGCTTTTTGTAACTAGTCCCATATTACATTTAATTCAATTCATTAGCTCTAAAACCATTTTAGATAATTAATTTGCCATGGAGTTTTAGCTCAATTCAGACTTTGAATCTAGAGTAAGTTCTGAAATCATTTCAAACACTAATTCAGGCATCAATTTTGTAACCGTCAAAGTATTATTCTAGGCATTAATTTGTAAATGTTACAAGTCTTTAATTTGGGCATTAGCTTTGTAATCATACAATATTTAATTTGACTGTTAAGTCCGAAACCACTTCAGAATATTAATTTGGTCATTTGAATCTACAACCGTTTCTAATCATTAAAATGTCCATTGATTCTAAAACCATTTTAGATAATTAATATGACCGTTAAGTTTGAAACAATTTCAGAACTTTAATTTAGCCCATTTCATATCATCAATGTGACCATTAAATCTGAAACTATTTCAGAACTTTAATTTAGCCGTTAAGTCTGAAACTGTGTTAGATACTTAATTTAGCTATTAATTCCAAGCTCACTTCAGATCATTAATACGGCCATTAAATCCATGGTATTTACCCTACGAGTTCATTTTTGCTAAGGTTGAGAGTCTTTAGCATGAACAACCTCCTCAATTCTTTTGGAATGTTGCCTTGGAGTCAATTTGCCTCTAGATTAAAATGCCTCAAGAAGGTGAGAGTCCCTATGTCAAGAGTTATTGTGCCAACGAGCTTTTGATTATCCAAGTTGACGGCAATGACTTTTCCTGTGTGACAATGACTTATAGACTCGTTCTAAGAACTCATGATCCCTTTAAAATCTTCAATCGTCTAGTCCTTGAAGGTGAGCAATGCCACCCTGTCTGTTTCATTTATGGGATAGGAAGCATAAGCTATATAAGTGTTAGGAGTGAGTTTGATGTATGAAGAGAATGAGGTTGACAAAAGCTGATTCTAAATTCATTCTCAATTTTGGCAAGGTTGCTTCTATACTTGATCTGTTAAGACAGAGACATCAGAAAGACCAGATGATGGTCTTCTTAAGTTCCGACCAGAAACTTTAGATTGACCGTTTAAATTTGGTGCATCCAAATACCATAATTTAGTCCACCAAAAAACTGAACTTTTGTTCAAGACCCATAAATTCAAATTATCTCAACTTTGTACCGTACAATTCGTGACAACCAAAATCCAATTTAATGAATACGCAATTCCTAGAAATATTTTTCATTCATTTATTTTTGTAAGCGATGCAAGTGACCATTTTTTAAAAATATTGTCTTGATCATTTACTTTTTACGAAACAATAAAGTTGAAACTTATTTACCTAAATAATTGTAGGAAAGCCCGTATTTGAATTTGATAACATTTGACCCCCAAAAGAAAAATATGAATTCAATGTGTTGGAATTTAAGACTTTGTGCAACTTAGTTGGGATCCTTTATGCAGTGTGTTTAACGCTTTATCCTTTTCTCATGGCAACGAGAAAATCTTCATAGGATAGAGTCAGCATACCTAGCCATGGGCTAAACGGTGGCAAAGTTGTCAAGCCCAATTAGACGTTTGACATCAACTTAGACAATCCAACATACCGCGATCATCGTCCATCAATGGTTGACGATGATTGTTACTGGACAGGCTAGACAATTTTTCCACGTGAAAGGCAAAGCTCCTTTATGCAGTGGGTTTAACGCTTTATCCTTTTCTCATGGCAACGAGAAAATCTTCATAGGACAGAGTCAGGATACCCAACCATGGGCTAAACGGTGGCAAAGTTGTCAAGCCCAATTAGGCATTTGACATCAACTCAGACAATCCAACAGACTGCGATCATCGTCCATCAATGGTTGACGATGCTTGTTATTGGATAGGCTAGACCATTTTTCCACATGAAAGGCTAAAGCTCCTTTATGCAGTGTGTTTAATGCTTTATCCTTTTCTCATGGCAACGAGAAAATCTTCATAGGACAAAGTCAGCATACCCAGCCATGGGCTAAATGGTGGCAAAGTTGTCAAGCCCAATTAGACGTTTGACATCAACTCAGACATCCAACGGACCGCAATCATCGTTCATCAATGGTTGACGATGATTGTTACTGGACATGCTAGACAATTTTTCCACGTGAAAGGCTAAAGCTCCTTTATGCAGTGGGTTTAACGCTTTATCCTTTTCTCATGGCAACGAGAAAATCTTCATCGGACAGAGTCAGCATACCCAACCATGGGCTAAACGGTGGCAAAGTTGTCAAGCCCAATTAGACGTTTGACATCAACTTAGACAATCCAACAGACCGCAATCATCGTCCATCAATGGTTGACGATGATTGTTAAAAAGACTACCCCTTTCTAGATGTTTGTTTAAATTTTTGTTTTGTCTTCTTTTCTTTTCTTTTTCTTTTCTTTTCCCCTTCTTATCCGCGCGTTTCTCTCTCCTCTCCCTTTTCTCTCTCTTCCCCTTCACGCTTCTTCTCCCCGTCGACAACACCCACTTGCAGGCTAGACAATTTTTCTACGTGAAAGGCTAAAGCTCCTTTATGCAATGTGTTTAATGCTTTATCATTTTCTCATGGCAACGAGAAAATCTTCATAGGATAGAGTCAGCATACCCAACCATGGGATAAAAGGTGGCAAAGTTGTCAAGCCCAATTAGACGTTTGACATCAATTCAGACATCCAACGGACCGTGATCATCGTCCATCAATGGTTGACGATGATTGTTACTACGGTGTGGATAAATAATAATTATTTATTATTTTCGTTTGAATTTTTGTTTTGTCTTCTTTTCTTTTCTTTTTCTTTTCTTTTTCCTTCTTATCCATTAATTAATTAAATTAATTTATAATTTCGAATTATTAATAGTAATATTGTTATTACTATTCATTGCTGAAAATTAATTATTTTTGGAGAAAATAATTAATTGTGATTATTTATTGAAATGGTTTTAATTGAGTAATTTTGGGGGAAAATTACTATGGTCAAGCTAGACAATTTTTCCATGTGAAAGGCTAAAAAGCTCGTGGCTTTTTGGAAAGAAAGGGACATTGGGCCAAGTTCGAAGCAACGAGCAAATTTTCAATGATTTAGTTTGAAATGTTCCTTGACTTTTGAAACTTAGCTATGATTGCCCACAATATAGAGAAGTGAATAGAAAATTTTGCAAGAACTATAAAGAAGAGGAGCGTAGACGACTAAATTTTCGAGGTACGGACCCCAGGAGTGTCAAAAATTGGCACGGAGGGACACTTAAGTGCCAAAAGTTAGGAAGATGCAAACTTGTAAACTTCCTACACTTTTGAAGTGCCAAAATCGGAGCAAAAAAGGGATCACTTAAGTGCCTCGAACGGATGAGAAAATCCGAAAGGCCAAATTGCCACGTGTCCATTTTCCGACGACTTCATTTGGCTTTACAAACGACGGAATTTTTTTTGCAAAATAAAAAATTCCACGTGGCAATTTTAATAAAAAAAAATTGTCCACGTCTGATTTTAAAGTCCACATCAGATTTTAAAAAAATTAAAATCGATTTTATTTAAAAAAAAAAAAAGAGGATCGGCGAGAGGCCGTGCAGCCCTCATCGCCGCCACCGCCGCCGCCCCCCCCCACCATCGCCGGAAGGGCCGCGACGGTGGGTGAGGGTGGCCGGGGTTGCGGGTCGGCCGGGGCCGGCGACCCCACGCCGCGGCGAGGCCCGGGCCCTCGCCCAGATCTAGGGCGAGGGTCGCGACCCTCCCCCGATCCGGTGAGGGTCGCCGGCCCTCGCCTCGCCGGCCAGGGCCGCCGCCGGCGAAACCGCGCCGGATCTGGGGGGGTCGCGACCCTCACCCTGGCATCTAAGCGAGGGCTGCGGGCCCTCGCCGCAGGCCGGCTGGGGCCCGGCGACCCTGGCCGACCCTCGCCCACCGTCACCGACCCTTCCCGGCGACGGTGGCGGCGGCGAGGACTGCTGCACACCCCTAGCCGATTTCCCCTCCCCTTTTTTTTTTTTTTTTAAATTAATCAATTTTATAATAATTTATTTTTTAAATTATTTAATATTATTTAATTAATGAATTTTAAAATCCACGTTAGCACAAAAACGACGTTGTTTTGCGCTGATTTTTCATCGTTTCAACTTCCGACGAGCCACTTAGGCAAAAAAATTAATAAAAACATTGCCATGTAGGATTTATGACAGGGTTCCGGCGACTTAGCACTTAAGTGATCCATTTTTATTGAAAAGTGGCACTTAAGTGTACCGTTTGTAAGTTTTGACACTTAAGTGTCCCTCCGTGCCAACTTTTGGCACTCCCGCTGTACTTATGCCCTAAATTTTCTATTTGAGGTTTGATCAAAGTTGAAAATGAATTTGGGTTGTACTGCTCAAGAGATTTTCAATAATACCCAATTTGCTTTAAAAAGTCGGATCTCAAGATATCGTAACTATCAACAACACTTGTCCAATCGGAGAGTGTTACCATGTCGAAGATATTGATATTTCGCCTTATCTCAAGATAGATTTGGGATGCAAAAATCAATTCAGAAATTTTATTTATAGTGATATGACACACTATTATAATATTTTTGGTATGAACTATTCATAACGATCTTAAAATTATTCGCAATAACTTTAAGATTTGATTGAATTAATTAATTTTTTTGCATTCCCAACATTACTTGGAAAAGCAGAAATGGGATGTGATGATGAGAATACCAAGCAACTAAAAACTTCCTCCTCGGCAAGCCGACCTTGATGGCCGATTAATGTTGAGAAAATTCAGAAGCTGGGAGACCTTTGATCAGCCCACAGCCTTTCCGGACTAAATTTAAAACTTGAAGGGGCCCAAGTGAAACCGCCCTAAAAGTTGTAGCATTGAAAAATTGTCTAGAGCTTTTATAATTTGAGAAATCTGCATGACTAAATTAATACATAGATTAAAAAAAAATATAGCCACAACGAAATTTAAAACAATTATATCCTAAAACAATCACGACCTTCAGATGAAAAGTAGCAAGCAATCTAGCTTATTGAATCGGAAAGACACGTTGCAAGATGAGAACCGGAGTTTCTTTCCGGAAGATTGGAGCAATGACCACATGCACCTTACTCTAGATCATCCACGTGGGTCCTATATGGTGGCCACGCTACTCAATGGTTGAGATGGAGCTAGTTTACATGATCTGGATCCATATAAATTTTTTTAGGAGATAGATGCATCATACGGACCACTATTTCCGTCTTATTTGTTGCTTCCTCGGCACAATTGATCAGATGACTAATTCATCTTGGCTTGATGATGGCACACAGAAGGACCAAGTCAAATTGGGATTGTGTCACCTTTGGATTTGGAATAAATTGACTTAATTAACCCCCATTGACTTTTCTAGTTCATGCAATACAATGAAATTTATTTATGGTTGGTCCATCTAGACCCAACCCAAATCTAGTTGGACAAATATATTTAGAGAGTGCATTGTTTGAGTCACCTTGCCACCACCGCCACGTGGCTTCTATACATATTTAATCCACCTTGACGTTGGCAAAAAAAAATTAGTAAACAATAGATTTGAAATTTTTAACAAACTAAAAATTAAATATCTAAAGTAGCAAATTACTATTTTATGTGGCCAAAAAAAACAAGAAAGCAAACTAGAATCTGACGAATTTTTTTGACAAATTGTTGATGAAGTATACATGGCATGTCATCAACACGAGGGTGCCATGTCAATGATTTGTATGAAAAGTTGGTGTCTTGGCCAAAGTATACAAATTGCCAAAAAGTTGAAATTTTAATAGATTGAGTGAAGGTACCAAAGTTCATTGACCTAATTGTAAATACCATCGATTATAAACAACGGACGAAATTCACCTAGCCACTACCTTGTAATGTTTGTGTCCAAACCGATGTCCATATGTTGTCCCTACCACCCCCTCGCTGCCTTCCTCCCCAATCACCGTCATGCTTCGTGTCCTTCGGCGATGGAGGAGGCCTTTTAGATTTTGGTCTCCAATGCGGGAGGGAGGAGAGGGAGGATGTGGAGATGTGGTTTCCTTCGCGGGCCATTTCTTCCCTCGACAAAGGAGATGAGCAAAAATTTTCTCCTTTTCCAACACGGATCTTGCTTTTCTCATCGTAGAGAAGATGAGGTCCCACCGCTACCTATTTGAGGCACAAGCCAAACTCGGCGGCCACCAAAGAGAGGGAGAAGGGGTTTCGGTGGGCATATTTTCTATTATGGAAAAAACATACAGAGCATTCATTTATTATGAGTCGATGACATGGCCATATACGCGAAGTAGCAGCTGAATGCCTTCACGATGGTGAAGGAACATGGGTCTTCATATGATTTTGGGCAGAGCACTCAAAAGACAATCCTTATATATCTCATTCGCTGCAGACGGGGGAGATACAATTCCATTGACCAAGTAAAACTGGGTATCCATCAAAACAAATTTTACTGGTTGACTGCAGCCTGGAGGCTTTCACAGCCGCCGAGCCTGTACTGCTGATGATGTGCATGAAAGTGAAATTTCACTAGTTTGTTCGGTTTGCAGTTGAGAATTAGTGATGTTGTATATTAAAGGATGATTGCATTAAGGTCTCGTTATTTCCACGCTTTAGACTGCTTTAGGCACGACCAGAGTGCCTGAAAAGACGGGAAAAAACCCTCTAAGCCCATGGATTGCGACTGTTGCCGCCCAAAACTTGTTTCTAGAGGACACAACAATTTGAGCATCCATCTTGTCTAATCTATTTTGAGGATTACAACAAAGATCAGATTTTGGCTTCTGTGGATTGCCGATGATTGTTCTCCATCTAGTCGACATGAAAAGGTTTTCTCACCAGTGGAACGAGGAATTAATGCTTGTGTTCTCAACGAAATTGTTTAGGACAGAGCTTTTGTAATCAGGAAATTCTGTTGTAATCTACTGTTGAAAGGCAGGAAAAAAAAGAAACAGTAACCTTTATCTCAGTGATTGCTAATCCTTTTCATGGAAGAGACTGAAGAGAACATTCTTATTGCTGAAAATCATGTAATAAGCAGAAAACATTCTTTCAAAGAAGAAAGAAAAATTGGCTGAAAGACATAAGAAGGAAATCCATCCATATATTACAGGAGTACATGGAAACCTTCCATTACAGCCACGAGGGTTCTCGGAAGGTTCTCATTCTCTTCAGACAATTTCTCAGGTTCTCACTTTTCAGCAGTGAAATTACAACGAAAACGAACAGCACAACCGGAACCAAGTACCTTCAAGTATCTTATAGTAGGAAATCGCCATAGTGACAGTCGAAATCCATGTTTTATTTATTACAAATTGTGCTAGTTTTGCTTTCTGACCAACCAGAAGCTGCTAGTTTGGAGACTCACTAAATTGTAAGCTGTCTGTTTTACGGATGAAGGCCTTCACAGACAACCTAGCTAGACTGACATTGACATTAAAAGGGGAACATGGCTCCAACAAGTTAAGTCGTGCCCGTCTTTATTTACAATTTTCCCGTCCCACTCAATAACCTGGGATGGATCAGGCCGCAATCTCCCACATGTTGCCTGAAAAATATAAAAAGGAGGAAGAGGATGAAGCAATCAGGCTCTAACCAATTGTCAATGAACATGCACGATTTGATTAAGACCCTGGTGGTTTCTTGTCCCGAGACTTGTTAGCATATGAGCCGATTTCACTAAATCCAAAGCAATGCTAGGGACAGAATGATACATGCATATGGCAACTAACAAGGGACTTACTTGGTGCAGGGCTCTGCATTCTATCCTCATGAATGCCGGTTTTGAGAAACTTGTCTCTAATTGAGAGCAAGTCCCGTGCAACTCCATTCATGTCTTTCCTGTCTTTCGGTGAATCTGCTGAGCAAGTTAATCCAATCTCTAAGACAGCTATCAGACATTCAGCTTTGTCGGTTCCACAGTCACTCCAATCTGCTTCCTCGCCACTGCTTTCACCTACTTCCCCACAGAAAATTGACTGATCCAAAAACCCTGTTCCTCGCTTTGGCATCACTGACTTAACAAATTTCTGAAGGTTGAAATCATCTTCAAACATAATATCCGTCGGTTGTCTTCCTGTGAACATCTCTAGCAAGAGGATTCCAAAGCTGTACACATCCCCACTAGTTGATGGATGAACACCCATTCCATATTCTGCAAGTCCAGAAAAAGTTCCTGTTAGATCGATCATTCTACAAGGTCTCTGAATTCTTCAGATTTTTGTGAATGTAAATGTTTTTATGACCTTTAGAGCGGTACCTGGAGCAATGTAACCCATGGTTCCCTTAAAAGCTGTGACAGCCCAAGAGGGAGGTCACATGTCTCTTGCCTAGGGGGAGAGTCCCACATCGCCTAGGGGGGGAGTTCTGGGCTGGTTCATAAGGCTGGGGGTGGCCTCAACCTGTCAAGACGCGTTTTGTGGGGTGGGATCTCACGAAACAAATCCGTGAGCTGCGGCGAAGCGGACAATATCTTGGCGGCGGCGCTCCGGCCCTGGGAGGGCTAGGCGGCGTGTCCCACGGTGTCCTTACAATTGGTATCGAGCCGACTCCCGATCAGCGTGTAGGGCCACGGCGGGACGCCGTGCTCGAAAGGGGGGAGAATGTGACAGCCAAGAGGGGGTCACATGTCTCTTGCCTAGGGGGAGAGTCCCACATCGCCTAGGGGGAGTTCGGGTGGTTCATAAGGCCGGGGTGGCCTCAACCTGTCAAGACGCGTTTTGTGGGGTGGGATCTCACGAAAACAAATCCGTGAGCTGCGGCGAAGCGGACAATATCTTGGCAGCGGCGCGCTCCGGCCCTGGGAGGGCTAGGCCGGCGTGTCCCACGGTGTCCTTACACCGGTATCGAGCCCGACTCCCGATCACGCGTGTGGGGCCACAGCGAGGACGCTGTGCCCGAAGGGGGGGAGAATGTGACAGCCCAAGAGGGGGGTCACATGTCTCTTGCCTAGGGGGAGAGTCCCACATCGCCTAGGGGGGGAGTTCTGGGCTGGTTCATAAGGCTGGGGTGGCCTCAACCTCGTCAAGACGCGTTTTGTGGGGTGGGATCTCACGAAACAAATCCGTGAGCTGCGGCGAAGCGGACAATATCTTGGCGGCGGCGCTCCGGCCCTGGGAGGGCTAGGCGGCGTGTCCCACAGTGTCCTTACAATTGGTATCAGAGCCGACTCCCGACCGCGTGTGGGGCCACAGCGAGGACGCTGTGCCCGAAGGGGGGGAGAATGTGACAGCCCAAGAGGGGGGTCACATGTCTCTTGCCTAGGGGGAGAGTCCCACATCGCCTAGGGGGGGAGTTCTGGGCTGGTTCATAAGGTGGGGTGGCCTCAACCTTTGTCAAGACGCGTTTTGTGGGGTGGGATCTCACGAAACAAATCCGTGAGCCGCGGCGAGCGGACAATATCTTGGCGGGCGGCGCTCCGGCCCCGGGAGGGCTAGCTGGCGTGTCCCACAGTGTCCTTACAATATGTCACGCCCCAAATCCTATAAGGACAAGGGGGCGACACGGCCGTCCTTCTTGCCCGAAGAACGTAGCCTTAGACTACCCCAAAATTTCAGCTTCCAAGAGTTCCCGCGCTCACTCTATCGCCTTAACCGAGAGACCCGAAAAACATGAATATTAGAGGAGTGAGCTACCACGGCTCGAAGAAGTAACACATTTCTTCCAAGCGGATCGGGAAATCACTATGCACATTTACAATACCAATACAATCCACTTTGAACATAATATATATATATACTACAAATATCTCAAGAAAAACAACAAAGTAGGTACCAATGGTCGAATCCACTGGTCAATCTCATCAAGCACATGCCAAAGGTCTATCCCATTGGCTAAACTCGTCAAAACACGGGTCAACGGTCCATTCCACCAACCAAACTCAAATCAAAATGTCAATGGTCTACCCCATTGACCAAATTCAGGCTCAAATGTCCAACCATGGTCACGCTTAATGCCCGTGACGAGACGACCAAGATTCTTCCCTTGGTTAGGTCTCCACCTACTATAAGTCGATGGCTTGGCCCACAAGGATATCCTAGACTAGTATGCGCACACCTACACACCCTTCAGGGTTCACAGAGACATTGAGCATCAACCAATAACCACAATTCTCCAATAATCCACAACAGAATCAGAATCCTTTCACAATTCAAGCATTTAATAAATATTGAAATGCTTAACATAAACTAGAAACTTTCCAAGGTCCTTTGATAAAGGTTTCGCAACCACTTTCAGGCAAATATCCCAACAAAGGACAATTCCCTCATTTGAACAACAAATGGTAGTGAAAACCCGATCCTATTTTCATGCATCAAAGAATGCTATTTTCAACTAATAGCATATATTACCCATAATATATTTCAAATATGAGTTTAAAATACAAGGAAGAAACATGTCACTCACCTGAGAAAAGCCAAAAACCAACTAAGCCCTTAATTGAGCCGACGTACTCGAATTCCTAACAATTAATTCAAAATAATATCAAAAATCGAGTAAATGGACATTCTAAAGAATGACTTGACTATACTACGCCTATTTGTCGATAAAACGACACCTACGTGTTAACGGAAAGCTCATCTCAAACGGAAACCTATTGTTATCCGCGATACACGGACACACACTCAACTTTGTCGCCCCATAACTTCCTCCACAAAACTTGGTTTCAAGCCCACTTATAGTCATTAGAAAGCCCTTTCGATGCACTACAACAACCCCATAACAGCCGCCTCAAAACCTCGCCGAAAACAGCAGAAAATCAGTCCCGAAGCTACTGTACGCTACAGTGACAGAACGCGCGCCGAACTTCAAAAATCCGTTCCGGACAAACCGCAAGTTCAAATTCAATTCCGCAGAATGCTATAGCTTCACAACATCCTAAAGTATCATTCCCATAAAAATTTTCAGCTCAATGACTCAAGAATCGGACCTCGCCACACAAATCTCCATAAACTCCGAATTTCAAACCCTAGTTGCTATTAATCCTTTCCAAGGATGATTAGAAGCCTTAATCACTTACCGGCGCCGTAGGATAGTGTTAAGATGAGCTGTGGAGGCGTCCGTGGCGAGCACGTGGAAGTTTCGCCTCCTTCTCCCTCTTTTCCTTCTCTTTCTCTCCTCTCCCGTTTCTGCTTCTGCTCTGTTTTCTGCTCTGTGTCTGTCTTCAGCAGCTCAACGCAGCAAGAAGAAGCAAATATATGTGGGCTGGGCTGGCTTTTTAACAGAAAAAGAAATGGGCTGGCTTGTTTGGCCCATATGTTACAAAAGCAGAGGAGCTGATATGACTACAAAAGACGTCTTTGTTAGACTCGAAAATGAGCCTTGACAATCCAAAATCACTGATGTGAGCCGTGAACTCATGGTCAAGAAGAATGTTGCTTGGTTTCAGATCACAGTGGACCAATGGAGTTCGGCACTGGTGGTGAAGATAATCCAAAGCAGAGGCCACATCGATCACGATATTCAATCTTTGGAGGAAGCTCAGAGGCTTTAATTGCATTTGCTCGTCGTTCGGGTGCAACCACACGTCCAAGTTGCCGTTTGCCATGAACTCGTATACCAAGGCTCTGAACTCATTACCATGAGAGTCGATGCTTGAACAAGCGGTCAAGATCTTAACAAGGTTACAATGCCGAATGCTGCTGAGGGCTTTGCATTCGGCCAAGAAGCTCTTGAAAGCTCCTTTCTGCTGGAGATTTAAAACCTTGATGGCCACAATTTTTTCATCCGGACCAAGAGTTCCTTTGTATACACTGCCAAAACTACCTGAACAGGAGTTGAAAACAATTGTGATCATGCAACGTGGTACATGAAATGTGAAGTGTGTTCTCTGTTCTCATTTGAAGTTGCTAAATAATGGTTCATTCAAATATAAGGATTACCTGAACCAATCAATCTGCTTGAACGGAATCCATCAGTAGCTTTGAATAGAGCATCATAGGAAATCCTCTCATAAAAATGGCCCAAGGAGTGAGTAGGCAGATGTTCCTTCTTCAAGTTTCTCAACCAGAAAAGAGATGCTAAGGATACTAATGCCACTGCACAAGAAGCACAGATGACTATTACCATCACCCACTTCGAAAGCCTATGCTTTTTATATCTTGAGATTGATATGGCCGGACATGAAGGCAAATGCAGTTCAGCTATGCCCCCGCAAAGCTCCTTGTTGCCGTTGACTTTGAAGGCACTAGCGTTTCCAAATATCCCTCGTACAGGTACTTCGCCTTCAAGATTGTTAAAGACAGATTCAAGAATTGCAGCGACAACGAGAAGTTAACTAAGAATTCTGGGATTTGCCCTGATAGGTTGTTATTGGAAAGGTCGAGAAAATGAATGCCTTTTAACCCTTCTAACTGAGGAATGGGTCCTTGAAAATGGTTGGCCTGCATATACAGCTCTTCAAATCCCAAACAGTTACCCAAAGTTGTCGGAATTTCGCTGGAAATTTGACTGTATGAAACATCGAGAGAAATGAGGTTCTTTAAGTTGCCAACTTCAGATGGCAGGGGCCCAGACAAAGAGTTGTGAGATACATTCAGAAGTATTATGAGGGACGACGGACTGATCAAATGACTAGGAATGATCCCGGTGAATTTGTTATGACAAAGGCGTATTTCTTGCAGGGACTTGCAGTCGCCGAGGCTCGAAGGTATGCTTCCTTCGAAGTTGTTGTCATACAAGTACAGATCTATCAGTCCGGTGATATTACCAATGGCCGAAGGTATGTGTCCTGTCAATTTGTTTTGGCCCAAGTTCAGATATTGCAAGTTTGATAGCCTCCCGATAGACATTGGAATGTTGCCTGTTAACATATTATCGTCCATGTATAATCGATTTAGACTAAAGAGGTTTGTGATCACTTCAGGAATGCTTCCACGAATTCTGTTTCCCGACATTAGTAGCTGCTTCAGTCGGGTCGAGAGGTTACTGACAGAAACAGGCAGCTCGCCTTCGAACTGGTTATTTTGTAAATCCAGCATTTCAAGGTTGCTGCAGTTGGCCAAATCAGCAAGGAAGCTTAGGCCATCGGTTGTGCCACTTCCGAGAAATTTTGGAGAAGGTTGAGCCATTTCAAGTTTTGAAGCCCTTTGAAGCTGGCCGGGACACGTCCAGTGAAGTTATTCGAGGGGATATCAATTTTTGCTAAGTTCGAGGCATTGGACAGTGAATCGGGAATGGGACCTGTGAACTGATTGTCTCCCAGAATAAGCAATTGCAGATTCGGAAGCAGAAAGCCTAAGTCTCTCCTGATGCTGCCAGTGAACATGTTATGGTACAAACGTACGGTATTGAGTGATGACAAGTTGTAAAGAGCAGAGGGGAAGCCACCTGTCAGCTGGTTTTCGCTGGCCACAAAAACTTTGAGCCTCGTTTCACTTATAGAAATTGGAACTCCTCCGATCAGGTTGTTGCTCAATAGATTAAGCTCTTCGAGGGAGGAAAGGTTTCCAATGGCAGTGGGGATTGGGCCTGTGAGATTGTTGTTAGAAAGGGATAGCTTCTGGAGATTAGACAGTGACCCAAATTCAGAAGGGATGCGATCATGGAGATAATTTTAGTCGAGCTCGAGAGTCAAGAGGTTAAGACACTGGGAGAGATTTCTAGGAATTCCACCTCCCAAAGTGTTGTGGCTCAAGATCAGGTTTTGAAGCCTGAACAAGCGCCCGATTTCTGGAGGAATGAGACCATGCAAAGAGTTGTTTGCTAGGTTCAAGTATTGGAGGAACGAAAGGTTTCCGATAAAAGGGGACACAGTCCCCGCCAAATCTTGTCCATCGAGGTTCAAGGCAGTGACTCGCTGGTGTCTCAGACCACAAGTGACTCCAGTCCATTGGCAGAAATGGAGAGAATCATTCCAAGAGGCCAATGTTCCTGCAGAATTATCTGTTAAGAGGGACTTGAACTCTTGCAGAGCAATTTTATCGGTCTCGTTGCCTAAGGCACTACAAGAAGCAAAGCTTGTGATCATCAGTTCTAGGATCAAGATGGCAGGGAAGGTGACTGAACAGAAATGGCTCAAACTCATTTTCGGGTTTGCTGTTGTCAGCGGGGAGATGTTTGGATAGCCATGATAGGACATGACTTGACCTAAACATTCCATTTATAAAGGAAGACCATAGAAGCTTGGAAGCATAGAAGAATTTAATAGCCAACTGCTTGAGGACAATTGAGACCCTGAAGAGGCCATGAGAAGATCGGAGTCAATTAATAAATTCAGATACTAAATTCATTTTCGGGACACTAGAGAAGGGATTAATAATCTTTCAACGACCAGCTGTGATTCACTGCTTCATACGGGCAAAGCAGTCTGGAGGCACCAGCGAAGGGAATATCCCAGGATTCTAAGCCTTTACACTGCTGTTGATAGGCATGCAAGCTGCAGGCCGTTAGTTTATTTGCATTTGGTATGGAGCATTAGTCATCTCGGAGGTTACAGGATGATTATATTAAGCAACTAGTTACCAAGTACAAAACAGAGGTTGGTGACTTACATGTCCTGATAAAGACATCCAAGAGAGTATTGGGGGGAAATCACACTCACTGACAGCACCGCGAAATGTTGTGGCGATGATGGAGTTGTCTCATTGTAAAAAAGAAGAATTTTCGCTCTGAAGTTCAAACCGTTCCATCAATTTGACGTGGGAAGAATTAAATCTAATAAGAACCCTTCGATTGACCAAGTAAGCTTGAGAAATTGGCAAAAGGTATGACGATGTACTTCTTCATGTGGGCTTGAGGTGCTACCTATTACCTAAGATCATTCTCAGTGACCAATGCGCCAATGATGGGGACGGAAGTAGGTTTTGATGAGCTCATATGAGTTCAGAATTGAGAATTCGTCAAGCGGAAAGTTACTGGTTTGTTGAATTAGTTTTGTAGTTGTGAATCAGTGGTGAAGACTCGAGTGCATTGACTACGAGAAAATGAAATTAAAAAAAAAAAAAAGGTATTGGATGAAGCTTAACAATTAGCAGCAGTTAAACGCTGCCTGCAAATTGGAACCGACGACATCCATACCTTAATATATTAAGGTGAGAGTCTCCTTTATGCCTTGGTTGAAGCTACCTTGTTGTAGGCTATAACTAGGTCAGGGATGGTAATTGATGATGGTTTTGATATGCCTGCGCGTGAACTTGCCATACATTCATGTCAGGATTAAGTGCAAATAACCCCAAATTACGGGACGTATTGCAACTCATCTTCTCCTCCTAATCTTTGAAAATGTGCAAATTCTATGAAGTTTGTAGCAGACAATCCCCATCCATAACTCTTTGCGATGCTTATGATGCATTGACCGAGTTCTTAAGCAGGACTTTGTACAATTAAACAATTTCAAATTACATAAACGTTATGGATCTTTGATTTATACAAAGCCTATGTATAGTTTAGTCTACTTAATTTTATTTGATGAAGGCGCATCATTGAAATGCATAGATATAATTCTGTGAAGTTTCGCACTTTCACCTCGTAGTTTCCTCGAGATGCCTCCAGGAATTCTTGGATTTTCAAGCCTGGACATGAGCACACGAATTCAATTTCGCCCTGGAAGAAGCTTTTCGCAAGGTTGAAGTATCGATGGAAGGAACGATTTCGAATGTTAAGCTGACATTGCTGCAGCCAAATCTTGTCGGCCAATGTTCAAGGTTCCATTTGGTGTTTGAGACCACATGGGGCTCCATTCCATCGGAAGAAACATAGAGTTATCTGACAAAGCAATTTTACGGTTTTGACTGGGAGGGAAGTAGCAAGAGTGAACTTCATGACAAACAGATCTAGGATTAAGATGGCATGGAAGGTGAATGAGTATAGACGGCTCAAACTTAATTTGATCCACAGTTCATTTTCGTCCTTGCTAAAACCAGCTGGAAAAATCCCGAACAGCTGAATGAGTATTGACAAAAGTAAAACATCGCACATGAACCCACCTACTGTTTCCTAATTCAAATGTATGCTTATAGAATTTTTATGCGCATGTTACACGTGAATTTTCATCTTCTCATATTATATTTTAATTTAAGGCAACAACCTATTTATATGGTAGAGTTTAATGCTAGGTTTACTTCGCGATTTTGGAGTGGATTTCAACAAGCCATGGGAAGTAAGCTATACTTTAGTACTTAATTAGGTTTCTTGACCTCTCATTTGTTCGAGTTTTCTCAAAAAGAATTCATGCCGAGCACGAGTGTGAGACTTGGTGAACAAATCTGCAATCTAAAGGTCGGATGAAATGAAGGGTTGTCTTTTAATCCATGCACTTCTCGCGAGTGCCCATCCAAACAAAGTTTGCTTTCTCGTACGATGATGTGCATGAAAGTGAAATTTCACTAGCTTTGTTTGGTTTATAGTTGAGAATGCGTCATATTAAATATTTAGCTTTTACATTAGTTTTGCAACAGTTGCCTCCCAAAACGGGGTACGGACCCTAGGAGTGTCAAAAGTTGGCACGGAGGGACACTTAAGTAATAAAAGTTACAAACGGTACACTTAAGTGCCAAAATCAGAGCAAAATGTATCACTTAAGTGCCAACAGCGAGAAAAAAATCCGGCCAAATTGCCACGTGTCCATTTTCCGACGACTTCATTTGCTGACGGAGCATTTTTTTCAAAATAAAAAATTCCACGTGACAATTTTAATAAAAACAATTGTCCACGTCAGATTTTAAAAAAATTAAAATCGATTTTATTATAAAAAAAAACCAGAAAACAGAAGGGGATCGGCAAGGGCTGTGCAGCCTTCACCACCGCCACCGTCACCGCCCCACCGTCGCCGGGAAGGGCCGGCAACGGTGGGCGAGGGCCGGCCGGGGGTCGCTAGGCCCCGGCCGGCTGCGGCGAGGGCCCACGAGGCCCTCGCCCGGATCCCAGGGCGAGGGTCGCGACCCTCCCCTAGATCCGGCGAGGGCCGCCCTCGCCCGCCGGCCAAGGGCCGCCGGCCACCCATACCGCGCCAGATTTGGGCGGCCGACGACCCTTGGCCCGGCGGCGCGAGGGCCGGCGACCCTCACCGGTTGTAGGGGAGGGTCGCGACCCTCGCCGACCCTAGGGAGGGTTGCGACCCTTGCCCCGGATCCGGGCGAGGGTCCGCGGCCCTCGCCGCAGTCGGCCGGGGCCCGGCGACCCCGATCGACCCTTGCCCACCGTCGCCGCCCTTCCCGACGACGATGGGGCAGCGACGGTGGTGGCGGCGAGAGCCGCACGCCCTCGCCGATTTCCACCCCCTTTTTTTTTTTTAAATTAATCAATTTTAAAATAATTTTATTTTTTAAATTTTTTAATATTATTTAATTAATAATTTTAAAAATCCACGTCGCCGCAAAAAAAACGATGTCGTTTTGCAATGATTTTTCGTCGTTTCAATTTACGGCGAGCCACATAGGTAAAAAAATTAATAAAAAAATGCCACGTAGGATTTCCTAGGCGGGGTTCGCGACCGGCACTTAAGTGATCCATTTTTTTTAAAAAGTGACACTTAAATGTACCGTTTGTAAGTTTTGGCACTTAAGTGTCCCTTCATGCCAACTTTTGGCACTCCCGCTGTACTTTCCCCCTCCCAAAACTTTGTCCTCGCAGGACACTACAATTCGAGCACCAATCTTGACTAATCTGGTTTGAAGATCACAACAAAAAATTGATTTTAGTTTTAGAAGCGTGATTACACTAAAAACGAACTGCACAACTGGACCTAAGTACAATTAAATAGCAATTTCCATGCTTATATAATAATCTCTCGTCTTGTGCGAAATGAGTAAATCCATGTGTAGCTGGGCTTAGAATATATTTTGGGCGAGCCTAAGGGAATATATCACTTCCATTCAAGCCCACTTGCTAGGGCCCGATCATTTGGAGGAGAAAATTTGATATTTTATAAATCATGCGTCTCTCTAGATGAGGACTTCCTAATCTTGCACCAAACCCAATCCATCTAAACCCTTATTGATCAAGTCTATGCATAAGAAACAAGTCAAAATTCGAATGTATAACCCCAATATAATTTCATCTACAATCTAGTAGGTCCAGATTACCTATTTGTTGTCAACTGCTTAGATAATCTTGTTTCGAGAGTTTTGTATAATAGTTATATTGATTGTGGCATGCGAAGCCAATTCTCGCTCTCCAATAATGAGAAACTGATTAAGTTTTACAAACTTAAATAGTCAATTTTTCGTATTTTCTTACGATATTCTACATAATTTGGAAAGGGATACATGTTCTATAGTAAAATGATTAACACATACAATAATATATATACACTTTGAGTTCAATTTACATTTGGTTAGATGATCCTTAGAGGTGATCATAGGCCAAACGGCTCGTTGGGCTCACCCAATAACGTTGGCCGAAAGGGAAAATGAGTGGGCCTAGCAAGCATTTCTCTTTCAATTCTTGCACACTTGGCCGCCCAATTGGCTCACTTGATCGATTCATTTAAAATACTATACAATTTTACAATCACAGGAGGGCTTGAGCAAGGATTTTCGGTCCAGTATTTGGCTCAATCATCTAGCAATTAGACCTGCTCATTAGACGAACCTAAAATCGTGCCGGGCGTGCTCAGGCCCTAACCTCTAGAGGTCCTGCCCAGGCTCAAACTCGAGAGCCTGAGCAAGTGCCCAAGTGAAAAACAATGGACCATCCTCTTTATTTTTATTTTTAAATTTCAGCTAAAAAATAAAAAAGTAAGAAAAATGGGTTTGGTTTGGTTTTACTTTATTTTATAACTTTATTTATGAGTTTCACACTTTTGTCCTATTCTACAATAGAAATTTGAGCTTATTTTATCCTATTAATGCTTATGAATTTTAGATGTTAAAGTGAAAATGATTAGTAAAACATAAACTATCAATTATTTAATAAATACATTAGCGCGATGGATTGGGCCTTAAGGCCCTCTTCTCAGCAACTTGCCCACTGACCAGGCCTAGAACCGAACCCAACAGTGGCAGGCTATCTGGGCCTAGAAATTGACTATCGACATTTTCTTGATCGATTTATATAGCATGTAACTAATGATGCAAGTGTCTGTGAGTTATAGCATGGTCGAGGTATAAAATATGATAATTCGCCTGTACTTTCTCCACCACAGGCGGAGGTGCCGGGGCAGACGGCCGCGGGTGGGTTCGTGTCTCGCCATGGTTGGAACTCCATTTTAGAGAGCTTGTGGCACCGAGTGCCGATCGTGACGTGGCCACCATAGGCGGAGCAGCAGCTGAACGCCTTCGCGACAGCGAAGGAACGGTGTTAGTGGTCATCAGGTGGTGGCGAAGGAGATAGGAACTAGGAGGCCTATTGGACAAGTGAAGGAAAGGAGGGCGGGTCTTCGTTTTGATTTCATTGGAAGGTCGATTCAAGACATCAAATCAAAAGCTCGACAAAGAGTTAGCATTTGTCTTCACTTGTAACTACGACCAATGAAATTAAATGTCGTCTTGCTCCATCTCTTGTAGTCCTGCTCATTTGTCAACGAACCTACTTTACTAATTTATCTCGAGTTAATGAGATTACCATTCAAGCCAAGTGGTGCCGGGTGTTAGGTTTGATTCTTATCCCTCGAGTTAATGAAATTACCTGTTTGGAATTTTTGACGTTATTAACTTTTTTTCTTTCTTTCATAACTTATAATACATGAAAGATTTATTAAAATTTAACTTTTTTCTCTAATCTTTCTTTTTCTTTTCACAACTTAGATGTAGGACAGTCTTATTTTCAGAAAAATTCAGCCTCACTTTGAAAATAGATATTTCAAACAGAACCCATATATAAGTAATTTGAAACATTTATCACCAAAAAAAAAAAGTTTGATCATGGTATATTTTTCTTCATGGAATATAACTTCTTCTTTTTTTCATCTTGTTATCTATAGATTTTTCAAAAGAAAAAGGATTAATGCACCTAATTATGTATGCATGAGAATTGAAATATAATCTATGTAAACATAAATAAGCATAATAGATTTGCTGAAGTGACCACAAAAAAAAAAATTGATAAGTAAAATTAATGTGTAATCATGCCACGTGGTTCGGCGGGTTGTCCCCAATCCGGGAGAAAATATTAAGTGGTATAAGAGTACCACGTCGTAGGCTGACGTGGCGTACATTTGTCCAGCTGGATCTATTCATTACCTGACAAGTGTCAATTAAATTAAAATTAAATAAAGTGAAATTTCTGACCTCCTGCAAGATCATTAACGTGGAGCAGCTTTTGGGAAAATTTTAAACGCCCACCTTCAGCCTTTTGTTCATGGCTTTAGAGGACACCTTCGTCCTTCTTTCTCTCAGATCTTACATTTCAGACTAAAAAAAAAAACTTCTAATTTTTTTTTTCAGCTCTTACGTTGCAGAGCGCCGCTCGACCACCACGCTTCGAAGACCTCCATTTTCATTTAGAAGACCGCTGCCTCGAAGATCTCCATTTTTGCTTCAAAGACCGCTGCGAAGATCTCCAACTCAACGGTCACGCTTCGAAGACCTCTATTTTAGCTTAGAGGACCGCCTCTGCATAACTTTGAGATTGCAGGATGTCCCGCTGGGTGAGCTCAATATTGAGCTCCGATATGCCTCTCGCTCAATAGCATGAAATTTAGTTTGGCTTGAACTTGCAGCCCTGAGCCTACCCAAGGGAAAACATCTGGTGCCCATCGGAAAGATGTAAGAAAAATAGATTATAAATAAAATTTTAGGGTTTTGAGTTATTTTATTTTATTTTATTTTAGAAGTTTGATATTGGTTACGACACTTTTTTATGGAGTTATTTAGCTAATAACTATATGTGCAAGCGTCTGTTAATTATATAGCTTAGTTGAGATAAAATATGATAATTCGTATATACTATTACTGCCACAGGTGGAGGTTCTGGGGCATGCGGCCATTGGTGGGGTTCGTGTGTCATTGCGGTTGGAACTCCATTTTAGAGAGCTTGTGGCACGGGGTGTCGACCGTGGCGTGGCCCATATACGCATAGCAGCAACTGAACGAATGCCGGAAAATTCGAAAAATTAAAAGGAAAAAGCATTTGTTTAAAGAAAGTGAGGTGATAAAAAAATAGAAAATGTAAAGTGAAAAATATTTTCCCCTATTTTAGAAGACTTTTTTCTTTTAATGAAAAATGATTTTCCCAATTAATTCATTTTCCCTAAATGAATGCCGGAAAATTTGAAAAATATTTTTTTAAGTAGTTATTTTCCATGAAATGAATGGATATATTCGAAACATTTCCTAACCGTGGGACTTAAGTTATGTTCGTGTCAAATGTAAGGAGACAAAAAATTAAACACAGGGAGTTTTAATATTTTATAGTCATTATTCTGCTTAAATAAACCTAGAAAGCCCTACTAAAAATGCTTCTGTAGTCATTGCTCTGCTGAAACAAATCTAGGAAGTCTCATAATTTCTTTAGACCGTTATTATTATGTCTGTTTTACTTCCTACATTAGATAAATCTCGTGCATGTTATGGTTTTCTAAGACATGTTTTAAGAATTATAGCTTCGGTAGGGCAATGTTATATATGGCCAAGAGGACGAAAATACCCCAGTCTAAGCTTGCTAAATAATAACATGGCTCCATTAAATTCAAAACCAGGCGTGCATCATCAAATAAAATGTCATTTCATCAATTGAATTTACATATACATCACAAATTTACTTGCACGTCATTTACATCTTTTCAAAAGACACAGCACGAGGAGTCATGCGAGGGCACAAGGCAAGGAGAAAATTTCCCCTCATTGCATCTTTGGAAAAAACCAAAATCGCATATGTAATATCAAGAGATTGTTTGATAATTGCATTTCATAACTTAATTGAGAAATGTGGTACCGAAATGACATTTTGGGGATCTACGATTGCCGAAATCACATATGTACGTTTCCTTTGTCGGGCGTCTCTTCCCTTGACGAAGGAGACAATTCAAAAAGGAATCCTTTGCCATGCGCATCTTGTCTCCTCCATCACGGAAAAGATGAGACATTGCTGCTGCCGAATCCGAGGCACAATCGCGACCACCATTGAGAGAAAGATAAGGTTTTTGTGGGCAAATATTCCAATATGAAAAAAGAATACACGATACAAATTAATTACGTATCAATGTTTCGATGGACTGCACATGCAAAGACGAGCAGGGCCTAGACCTACTCAACTCCTTGCAATCATTCGTAGGGATGATGGGCATGGCAACATGCTCCCACAGATCTGCATGTCAATCAATATTCCTATGCTGTAAAGGTTCAGATCTTGAAGCTTTATATAACAAAAAGAAGGACAAAAAGTATAGTTACTCGAATATCTCTTTTGGGTTCAACATTTTCCATTCATTGTGGGAGGTTGAAAGGGTTGAATTGACAAACCAACAACCAGAAGCCGACAGAAAGTACTGCAAGGTGCTACCTCAACCTCGCACTGTGCAATGTCGTTTGGAATTTGATTTTGTCGTCTAACCTTAGTGAAAAAAATATGGGCACGTGAAGAAATATTGGAAAATTTGCTAACAAATGGGACCATTTAGAAGGATTTTAAATAGGGACTGACAATGGAAAAGAAATGATTCCGTCATCACTATCATCCAAACATCATAGCCATTGTGGATCGAAGTAAAGCTTAGCGAACGAGTTTTTCAGGTGAATGAGATACATGAGATTAGAGATGAGCAATTTCATGATCATTCTTAGTTCTACTTGAAATTTGAAATCTATATTATCAGGATCGGCTTTCTAATTTTGAAACTTGGAACCTATCATATATACATCAAAGCCGGAAACCTACTATGTCAATGGGTTTAAGGATCTACTTTAGAATCAACCAATACTTTCTTCTTCTTTTTTCATTTTTTCTTCCTTTTCTTTGTATCATTTTTAGTCAAGCAATATAAGAGTGAAGACAATAACAAAAACACCCATATGTCAATAATAACAATTCATAAAAGATGAACACTTAAAATAAAATAAAAATTTAAAACCTGAATATGATGCTATCGAAGGAGTCAAAAACCACAATGAAAGCCAAGGAGACCCTCTCGAAGGAAGGAATTTTCTTTTCCTTTGCCCAAGCCTCATGTAATACTGTACATGTCATACTCTATTTTAAGGTTACCTTGCTTGTCAATCCTATTCTTTGTCCTGTTGTTCGGTTTTGGTGCGATTCACAAGTACTCAGTTCCGTTCTCAACATTTCACGTCAGGCCGATCTTACGAATTGTGAATTCGGTTTTCTTGTGTTTGTCGTTGCCCGTCCTCAGCAATTATTGCTGGGGAAATCCAATAAAGTTAAAAAGACTAACAAACAAGACTAATATGTTACGTTTGCACTACGGAATGTGAGGGGAGTTGGTATCTGAATAAAGCGGACAATATTCAAGCTTCCAATTTTATTACATGATCTAATTTATTAATCTTATAGACAAGTCTTGAGATATATGACAGCACTCTGTCTTCCCCGTCAGTCTAATGATCACGTCCCTCGCCATTCACACATCATCGTCCATCATTCGGTGGTGGGATGTCCTTGTCTTATCTCACGGGAACCTATTCAATCCCAGCCGCGTCTGACCGCATCAATCAAAGCCATTCTTGCTTTTTTTTTAAGCCCATCCGCTGTCCGAAGTCTCTTGTATGTCACGCCAAGCCTGAGGAAAAACACTCGTCGAAGAAGACAAAGCTCGAAAGTCTTCACCGACCGTCGCCGATGAAGAAACCAGAGCTCATATTCATCCCAGCGCCAGGCGTCGGCCACGTCATCTCGGCCCTCGAGTTCGCGGCACGCTTGCTCGGCCACGACCCTCGAGTCTACATCACCGTCCTCGCCATTAAAGCGCCCTTCAACTCCCACTTGGACGCTTACACCAAGTCGCTCGTCGCCTCGCAGCAGCCGCGCATTACCCTCATCGACCTCCCTCCGGTTGACCCGCCGCCGCCCGAGCTCCTGCGCTCCGTCGAGCACTATGTCACGGTGTACATCGAGAGTTACATCCCGCACGTCCAGAGAGTGGTGGGGGAGATCCAACGTTCCCGGTCCGGTTCCGGGTCGGACCGGTCTCTGGCCGGGTTCGTGCTAGACTTTTTCTGCACGCCCATGATCGATGTGGCCGACGGTTTCTCGCTCCCTTCTTACATCTACCTTACGAGCAACGCGCACTTCCTGGGCCTCATGTTCCACTTGCCGCCTCGACACGACGAGGTCGGCAGAGAGGTCCGAATGTCTTATCCGGACCTGCCTCTTCAGAGTTTCACCAACCCGGTTCCAGTCTCTGTCCTGCCATCGGCAGTGCTAGACGGGGAAGCCGGCGGCTACGCGGCCTACCTGAAGCTAGCTCGCAGGTTTAGGGACGCCCGAGGAATCATGGTGAACACGTTCAAGGAGCTGGAGCCCTTCGCCGTCGGCTCGTTCTCCCGAGGAAACTCGGACGGTCCGGCCATCTACGCAGTCGGACCAGTGATCGACCCGAAGGGTGCGCCGGATCCTTCTCTGGACCGGGCTCACTGGGAGAAGATCCGGGAGTGGCTCGATGAGCAACCGCCGTCCTCGGTGGTGTTCCTGTGCTTCGGGAGCATGGGGAGCTTCGATGCGGACCAAGTGAAGGAGATCGCCGCCGGAATTGAGCGAAGCGGGCACAAGTTTTTGTGGTCGTTGCGTCCGGAAAGTTCACAGGCGCAGCTTCCTGATGGATTCCTGGAGAGAACGCGAGGAAGAGGGGTCGTGTGCGGGTGGACCCCACAGGTTAGTCTTAAGTCTTTTTAATTAATGACTGTATAATTCTTTGGTAATATCTCGCGCTCATTGGTTACATTGACTAATTTTTTAATAAGGCAAGAAGGGAACAAATGTCGTATAAGTCAAATCTCATCGTGAAAACGTATGGGGTTCCGCTAAAACATATAAGGTTCCAATATAATTTATACTGGGATCGATTCTATCCACTACATTACTAATAAAACTAAATCTATATGATAGTTTCTTGTTTTTGTGTGAAATATGAGTAAATTCATGAATAGATGTCTATGGGGCTGAAACATAATTGGGCAAGTATAGGGAAATAAATCTCCTTTGCTCGATCCCACTCGTTAGGGCCCGATCATTTGAAGGATAGAAAGTTAGTATTTCATCAATCATGTGCATTTCTAGGTGATTTGACGGTTAAATCTTTTACTTGTCTAATTACTTGTTGGTTTACAAAATAGATAAAAATTAAGAATTCGAATAGATGACCCAAATATGAAATAATTTACATCAAGGGCGTCGTATACCTAGTCTATCCACAATACCTATTTGTTTTTTCAACTACTAAACTTATCTTGTCATTTGTGAGCATTATATGATACCTACATAGATGATATGATACGGTAAGCCAATCCTGATTTTTCAACAACGAGATTTTGTTCAAATTTTATAGTCTCATTTACGATGTTCGGCATAGTTCTGATGAACTTCCACCTCCCACACCATATCTCAATTCATAAAAAGGGACATATGCTCGGTAGTAAAATAATAAGCATGCATTAAAATATGTATCGAAAGTATGATCAACTACGGATACTTTAATTTTAATTAACATTCGGTTTGGTAGTCCTTAGAGGTGATCATATGTTAAACAGCTTTATTCGGTCCACCCAAGCAACCTTGGCCCGAAAGGCAAAATGAGTTGGCCTTGTAAATAGTTTCTCTTTTTTGATTCTTAAACACTTGGCTGCACAAATTTTTGCTTTTTTAGCCGGTTCAGACTTGATCAATTCATATAGAATACTTGATATTTTCTTAATCACAAGAGGACCTCAGCAAGATTTAGTCCAAGTACTTGGCTCAATCGTTCGACAATTAGACTTATTGTTGGGCAGGCCTAGATGGGAGCATGTCGGTCCTGCTTGGGTTCGAACCTTTAAAAACTCCGCCATGCCCTGAACTTGCAGGCCTGAGCCTGCCCAAGGGAAAAACATCTGCCGCCCATCGGAAAGAAGTATGAAAAATAGATGATAAATAAAATTTTAGGGTTTTGAGTTATTTTATTTTATTCTACTAGTTCGACACTTTTTTATATATAGTTATTTAGCTGATAACTATATATGCAAGTGTCTGTGAATTATATAGCATAGTTGAGGTCAAATGTGATAATTCGTATATACTATCACCGCCGCAGGTGGAGGTTTTGGGACACGCAACCATTGGTGGGTTCGTGTCTCACTGCGGTTGGAACTCCATTTTAGAGAGCTTGTGGCACGGAGTGCCGATCGTGACGTGGCCCATATACGCGTAGGAACAATTGAATGCCTTCACGATGGTGAAGGAACTAGGCTTAGCGGAGGAGCTGAGGTTGGACTACAGGGGGCACGGCGGCATTGGTGGCCATCTGTTGCCAGCAGAGGAGATAGAGAGAGCTGTCAGACGCTTGATGGGCAGCGGCACCGAAGTGACGAGGAAGAAGGTAAAGGAAATGAGGGAGGCAGCGAGGAACGCCGTGAAGGAAGGTGGGTCTTCGTATGATTCTATCGGAAGGTTAATCCAAGACTTCATGAAGAGCATTGAATAAGAAGCTCAATTGTAACCATCATGTATATGTCACTTTGATCTTGCTCTGTCCTTTCTTGCCAATAATGTGTCATGCTCCTTTGTTCAACAAACAGGCTTACTAATTTGTCTGAAGTTTATGAAATTACCATTTGAGTTGGCGGGTGGCGAGCATTCGACTTGATTTTGATCTTGGATTGCTCCCTATTTAGCAAGTCATTGTGTTTGATTTACTCGGTAACCATGATGAAGGAGCTGTAAGTTTTTGACAATTTGCTTTGAAATATGAGTTATGAGCTTCTCATGACTAGACTAATGATCTGGTGAGCTTTGTTTTAATTGATCGAATACAAGCGAGAAGTCCCTCTGCTTTTAGGTAGATGAACTTGCTTTTAGCTGTTCCTTTATTAAATTCCTTCTGAGGGATGGATAACTTATGATGCATTGGATGATACATTGAAATCAATTCGAGAAAAGAACCAGTAAGATGTTATTTATTTCCTGAAGCAAACTCTTCTATAGTTGAAATAGAAGGGCATTTATTTGGCTTAATGATATAGAGATAGCAAATTCTTTGCTTGTCACGCATACAGGAAGTGGTAGACTTGCATTTTGCATTTACATTCACACTGGAAAAAACTGAAAAGAAATTAAAATTGCAACAAGAGAAATCCTCTTCCTAATCTCACATGCCATGCTTGAGAAACTTCTCTTTGACAGCAACTAACTTGGATAATGCATTTGTCATGTCCATGCGCTCATTTGGAAGTTTCATCGAGCAGAGGACTCCAATTCTCATTATTTCAACAACGTTTTCCTCAAATCTTACCCTATTGGCATCGTTAATTTGGTCATTGCCGATCCCTGCAGGATACTCCATAGATAGCAGTGAAGGGTCTAGGATCTTCAACAAGCTTTTGCTTTGAGCAGTCTTCACAAATTCATGGAGGGTCCATCCATCTTCAAACATAACATCAGTAGGTTTTATTCCGGTGAACATCTCGAGCAACAGTATCCCGAAGCTGTACACATCTCCCTGCAACGATGAAGTACCACCGAGGCCATATTCTAGAAAGCAACATCGGCTTTATCATGTTAGATGTGTACGTAGCTTTGGAAATCTATTTTCTTCACTAAAATTCGGCATTTTGAATAAGCTATTAACTTGGACCCATATGATTAGAAAGCAAAAGGATTAACATACCTGGAGCTACATAGCCAATGGTTCCTTTTAACCCACTAGAGCTTGCTTGACATTGAGAAGCATCTAGGTTTGGGCTTCCATGAAGAAATCGCGCTAGCCCGAAGTCACAAACTCGAGCTACCATGTCGTGATCAAGAAGAACATTGCTTGGCTTTAGATCGCCGTGCACAATGTTCGTGTGGCAATGGTGGTGTAGATATTCAATGGCAGAAGCCACATCAATGGCAATGCCTAACCTTTGCCTGAGATTGAGCTTTGGCATGTCGAGTTGATTTTCGCTGGGGTGCAACCACTGTTGTAGACTGCCATTTTGCATTAGGTCATAGACTAGAGCCTTAAATTCTGCACCTGTGAAATCGATGCTCGAGCAAACAGTGATGATGTTGACAAGATTTCGGTGACGTATGTTTCTCAGTGCTTCACATTCTGCCAAGAAGCTCTTAAAAGCCCCTTTTTGTCTTAGGTTGAGCACTTTCACTGCCACCGGTCGATTTCCATCTAGCATTCCTCTATACACGGAGCCATGGCTCCCTTGACCAATCAAATGAGAAGGCGAGAACTCATATGTCGCTTGACGAAGCTTTGCATAGGAAACCTTTGGGAAGCGCTCATCTGTTGGCAATGCAGTGCTAGGTCTCGTCGTAGATTTCCTCCTCCAGTACACAACAACAATCAAGCATGCCAACACAATAAAAAATGAGACAGTTACCGCGATAGATGCTTTCAGTTTTGGAAGCTTTCTCCGCTTCTTTGTGTTGCGGACTTTGCACACGGGAAGTCCAAGTTCCTTGATGCCCCCACATAGATCTTTGTTTCCGGTTATCAATATGCGCTTCGTATCTCTGAAAAGCCCCACCTGCGGTACCTCTCCTTCAAGGCTATTGAAGGACAGATTCAACCATTCGAGCAAGGTGAAATTCTCGAAATAGATGGGAATTTGACCGGACAATCTATTTCTTGAGAGATCGACGTACTGAAGGCCAATCAAGGTCCTCAGAGAAGGTGGTATACTTCCTTCAAATATATTGCCCGACATGTCCAAGTATCGTAGCATTATACATTGGGACAAAGTGCTTGGTATTTCTCCAGTCAACGTGTTGTCAGAGAGGTCGACACCCACAATTTGGCTCATGTTACCCACTTCAAGAGGTAATGGCCCCGTTAAGAAATTTCGTGCAACATCGAAAAAGACGGAAAGAGAAGAAAGGCCGACGACCTCTTTGGGTATCGTACCGTTAAGGTTGTTATGTGATAGTCTTAGTACTAGCAATTGTCGACACCATCCAAGGCTTGGAGGAATGTCACCTTCTAATTGATTATCCTGAAGTTCCAGTTTAAGCAAATGGGTGATGTTTCCTAGAGAGGAAGGAATTGTCCCCGAAATCTTATTACCCCATAGGTAAAGGACGGTCAAATTTTTGAGCTTACCGATGCCATGGGGAATCTCACCGCTGATGCTGTTGTTGTATAATGTCAAGGCTTGTAGGCCATTCAGCTTCTCAATTTCTGGAGGGATATTACCTGTGATTTGGTTTGATCCTAGGTAAAATCTCTGAAACGTATCCGTCAAATTGGTAATGGAAGCAGGTATTTCTCCTGTGAATTTGTTGTGGCCGAAATTTAACACTTTCAGTTTTGTGCAGTTGGTAAAAGCAGTGAGAAAACTTAAGCCGTCAGGTCCGGCTTGTAACTGGTTACCGCCAAAATCAATCATTTTCAGATTCCTCAAGTTTCCAAGATTGACAGGAACATTCCCTGTAAAGCTATTAGAACCGAGAATCAGATCTTCAAGTCCAGTAGCGTTAGGCAACGAATGGGGTACTTGCCCTGAAAATCGGTTAATTCCAAGGTAAAGCCCTCGAAGACGAGGAAAGTAGCTGGCAATTTCTGGTGGGATTTCACCATGTAGGTTGTTACCACCTAACACAAGGTAAACGAGTGTTGTAAGATTGTGTATAGAAGAAGGGATGCGTCCTATTAAATTATTGGGACCTAATTCTAAGAATTCTAATTTTGAGATGCTTCCGAGCTCGGCTGGTATTCGACCTCTTAGGTGATTGTAATTTAACCCTAATCGTATAAGTGAAGATCCATTCCCCAACCAAATTGGAATCCCCCCAATAAGATCATTCTTTGAGACCACAAATGCAATGAGTTCTCTCTCAACTGAATACCGAAGCTCGTCAGGTATTCTCCCGCTAAGTCGATTGTAATTCATATAGAGGTACCGCATACCTACGCAAGATGACAAATTTCGTGGTATCTCCCCTCCAAGTTCATTTTGGTTGAGGATGAGAGTGTTTAGTCTGAACAACCTCCCGAACTCTTCTGGAATGTGGCCTCGAAGCTGATTCGCCATCAGATCAATCCTTCTCAAGAAGGTGAGATTCCCTATGTCAGGAGGTATTGTGCCGATGAGCTTTTGATTAGGTAAGTCGAGGGCGGTGACTCTTCCTGTGTGGCGATGACTGCAAGAAACTCCTAGCCAGTTACAGTGACTAACAGACTCATTCCAAGAGCTCATGCTCCCTTGAATATCTTCGAACACCTTGTTCTTGAAGGCAAGCAATGCTGCTCTGTCTGTTTCATTTCCAGGATAGGAAGCATAGGCAATACAAGTGTTGGAGTGAGTTTGATGTATGAAGAGAATGAGGCTGGCAAAAGCCAATACTAAATTCATTCTCAAGTTTGGCAAGGTTGCTTCCAAACTTGATCTCTAAGATAGAGATAACTGAAACACCATATGATGGTTTTATTAAGTTCCAACCAGAAGCATTAGATGGACCGTTTAAATTGGTGCATCCAAAGACCACAATTTAGTCCACCGAAAAACTGGACTTTTGTTCACGTCCCATAAGTTCAACTTAGGTGAACTTTATACAATATTATTAGTGACAGCCCAAGTCCAAGTTGATGCGCACGCAATTTCTAAAGTTTTCTAGGGCATCTAGACGAGCAAAAAATCGAAAGGCAAGCTTGGAGCTTTGATTAAAATACTATGACTTTTGAACCAAGATGAGTTAGAGAGCCTAAAATGCCAATTTGAAAAATTAACTCAGAGTGCAGGGTTGTTCTTTCTTTTTTTTATATATACATTATATTTTGCCAATTTTTGCGGCCTGAAGATCCCTCGTTATTGTAGCATTAGAGAACTTTTATATTTTTAGGCCTACTTTCTGCATTCAATTTAAGCCGTTAACTTATTAACACAACATCTTCTTCGCATCAAATTTGCACCTTTCTAATCGCGGAAAATAAATAATTTAGAAAATATTATTCTATAAGTGGTCCCTGAAAATAATCATTCAATGAAAAAATATTTCATCATCGAAACAATTTATGTCTGAATTTTCATGGACGATAATAAAAATATTATATTCATTTATTTTTATAAACGATACGAGCGATCATTTTTAGAAAAGAGTTTTTTTAAACATTTACTTTTTGCAAAACAGTTGAATCTTATTTACCTAAATAATAGTAGGAAAGAACACTTTTAACATTTGACTCCCCAAAGAAAAATGTAAATTCAATATGTTGCAATCCTCGACTTTCTACGTCTTAGTTGGAATCCTTCATGGAGTGATTGACCCTCTATCCTTTTCTCACGGCAACGAGAGAATCTAATGTTCATAGGGTAGCATCAGCATACCCCTGCCATGGGCTCAATGGGCGAAAAGTTGCCGTCTCCAATTAGAGAGTTGACATCAACTCAAACAATCCAACAGACGGTGATCATTGTCCATCAGTGGTCAGCAATAATTGTTAGACAAACTTTTTTTGTTTTGTTGAAATTGTTAATCAATTGATAGGATCGTAAATTCTATTTTATTTTTTAGTCTGCGATAGGCTCATAAATTGATTACACAATATTTCCATATGAAAGGCTTAAGCTCATGGCGCTGTGGAAAGAAATGGACATTGGACGAAGTTCAAAGCAATGTGAAAATTTTCAATGATTTAGTTTCGGAACGTTCCTTGACTATCGAAATCATGATTGCGCCTAAAATATAGGAGCAAATGAAAATTGATCCTTGAACGATAAAGAAAGAGGAGCATTGACGGCTAATTTTTCTATCTAAAGTTTGATCAAAATTGGATGCAAATTAGGTTGTACCCGTCAAGAGATTTCTAATGATACTCAATTTGCCCAAATCAAAAAGCCAAATTATATCGTAACTTTCAGCAACGATCGTCTGATCATAGGTGTCGGAAATATTGATATTTTGCCATATCTTAAGATAGTATTTGGGACGCAAAGATTAATTTAGAATTTTATTTATGGAGTGATTCGAGATACTTTTATAACATACGAACTTTCTATGTAACTATCTTGTAATTATTCAAAATAACTTTGAGACTTGATTATAAAAATAAATTTTTACATTCCCAACGTTACTTGGTAAAACAGAAACGGTTAACGATGAGAAGACCAAGCAACTAAAAATATTCCCTCGGCAAGCCGACCTTGATGGACGAATGGACAAATGAAAACTACGATTGGGCTGATTAACGATGAGAAAAGGGAAAAAATATCATAAAAGTCTTAAAGATATTGCATCGGTACTGATTTAATATTAAACTTTTCAATCAAACCAATTTAATTAAAAACATTTTTGCATTAGTACTAATTTAGTCCATTTGGCTAAAATTGTTGACTTGGACTTCGGTGGTCCTACATGACACGGTTGAATCTGATGTGGAAAATTTTATTAATATTTTTTTCTTTTGAGGTTAATACCACGAAAAACTCTACACTGGTATATATGTGATATATTTATCCAAATTAATTTTTTGACCACGAAAAACCTTAAATTGTTACATATGTACAAATTTACCCTGAATTAATACACTTATAACAAATTTATCGCAAGTTTTAGGCATGACCTGAGTGCCTAAAATGAGGAAACCCATGTTTGCATTGTTCCTGGAGGGCACTACAATTTGAGCTTCAATGTCGACGAATTGAGGATTACACCAAAAATTTGATTTTAGTTTCTGTGGATCGCCGATCATTCTTCTCCATTTAGTTGACTTGAAAAGCTTTTCTCACCAATGGAACTAAGAATAAATTCTTGGGTTCTCTAGACAATTATTCAGTATAGACCTTTGTAATCGGGAAATTCCGTTATAATGTTGTAAAAAGGGTATTAAAAAAGAATTGATATCTGTATTTTAGTACTTTCATGGAAGCTCCTGAAGAGATTATTCTTTTTTCTGAAAACCATGGAATTCGAGAACCGCGAATGAATTTTACCCAGTCACTGTCTTGTAATGTTCTTGTTCGAACCGATATCCATACGTTGTCTCTACTGTTGGGATTATGTTTCGAAAACAAAAACATGTGCATGGATTGAATCAAAAAACGATTTGCAGCGGAAGTAAAAACGCTCATACACATATCTCATTGACATTGTTCATGCATTTTAATACACATAAAAGTAATAAAGGGGCTAATCACATTATTCTTGTACCCCACTCAAAAAGTTTGATTCTGACATTTTTCAAATTCTAACCATGAACATCTGATGCCCTCGCAGCGTTGGTTTTTACATTCTTTAAATTCTTACTATGAACATTTGATCTCCCAGTAACACCGATTCTGATGTTCTTGAAATTCTAACCACGAACATCTCATTACTTCTGGTAATGGTGGTTCTAACGTTCATCAGATCCAGACCGCAAACGTTTGATCTCCTCATAAAGTAGATTCTCACGTTCTTCAGATCCAACTCCACAAATGTTGGGCTTCTAGTTCAAACATACCACCAATATCACGTTCAATGGTAGAGAGAAATTGAGAGATCTCACAACTACGATGTGCTAGCAATTGTTCTTATGTATGAATAACTTGATTGATCAGTATCATCATTTTCAATTGTCGATTATTGATCATCTTGTGATCCTCTCTCTCAATCGCCTCCTGTAACCAGTCCCAGATTACATTTAATTCAGTTCATTAGCTCTAAAACCATTTCAGATAATTAATTCGCCATGAAGTTTTAACTCAATTCAGACTTTGAATCTAGACGTAAGTTCTGAAATCATTTCAAACACTAATTCAGGCATCAATTCTGTAATCGTCAAAGCATTATTCTAGACATTAATTTGTAAACGTTACAAGTCTTTAATTTGGGCATTAGCTTTGTAATCATACAATATTTAATTTGACTGTTAAGTCCGAAACCACTTCAGAATATTAATTTGGTCATTTGAATCTACAACCGTTTCTAATCATTAAAATGTCCATTGATTCTGAAACCATTTTAGATAATTAATGTGACCGTTAAGTTTGAAACAATTTCAGAACTTTAATTTAGCTCATTTCATATCATCAATGTGACCATTAAATCTGAAACTATTTTAGAACTTTAATTTAGCCGTTAAGTCTGAAACTGTGTCAGATACTTAATTTAGCTATTAATTCCGAGCTCACTTCAGATCATTAATACGGCCATTAAATCCATGGTATCTACCTCCGAGTTCATTTTTGCAAAGGTTGAGAGTTTTCAGCATGAACAACCTCCTCAATTCTTTTGGAATGTTGCCTTGGAGTCAATTTGCCTCTAGATTAAAATGCCTCAAGAAGGTGACAGTCCCTATGTCAAGAGTTATTGTGCCAACTAGCTTTTGATTATCCGAGTTGAGGGCAATGACTCTTCCCGTGTGGCAATGACTTATAGACTCGTTTTAAGAACTCATGATCCCTTTAAAATCTTCAATCGTCTAGTCCTTGAAGGTGAGCAATGCCACCCTGTTTGTTTCATTTATGGGATAGGAAGCATAGGCAATACAAGTGTTAGGAGTGAGTTTGATGTATGAAGAGAATGAGGTTGACAAAAGCTGATTCTAAATTCATTCTCAATTTTGGCAAGGTTGCTTCTATACTTGATCTGTTAAGACAGGACACCGAAAAAGACCGGATGATGGTCTTCTTAAGTTCCAACCAGAAACATTAGATTGACCGTTTAAATTTGGTGCATCCAAATACCATACTTTAGTCCACCAAAAAACTGAACTTTTGTTCAAGACCCATAAATTCAAATTATCTCAACTTTGTACCATACTATTCGTGACAACCAAAATCCAATTTGATGAATACACAATTCCTAGAAATATTTTTCATTCATTTATTTTTGTAAGCGATGCAAGTGACCATTTTTAAAAAATATTTTCTTGATCTTTTACTTTTTATGAAACAATAAAGTTGAAACTTATTTACCTAAATAATTGTAGGAAAGCCTGTATTTGAATTTGATAACATTTGAGCCCCCAAAGAAAAATGTGAATTCAATGTATTGGAATCTAAGACTTTGTGCAACTTAGTTGGGATCCTTTATGCAGTTTGTTTAATGCTTCATCCTTTTCTCATGGCAACGAGAAAATTTCATAGGACAGAGTTAGCATACCCAGCCATGGGCTAAACAATGGCAAAGTTGTCAAGCCCAATTAGACGTTTGACATCAAATTAGACAATCCAACAGACCGCGATCATCGTCCATCAATGGTTGACGATGATTGTTATTGGACAGGCTAGACAATTTTTCCACGTGAAAGGCTAAAGCTCCTTTATGCAGTGGGTTTAACGCTTTATCCTTTTCTCATGGCAACAAGAAAATCTTCATAGGATAGAGTCAGCATACCCAGCCATGGGCTAAACGGTGGCAAAGTTGTCAAGCCCAATTAGACGTTTGACATCAACTCAGACAATCCAACAAACCGCGATCATCGTCCATCAATGGTTGACGATGATTGTTACTGGATAGGCTAGACAATTTTTCCACGTGAAAGGCTAAAGCTCCTTTATGCAGTGTGTTTAACGCTTTATCCTTTTCTCATGGCAACGAGAAAATCTTCATAGGACAGAGTCAGCATACCCAGCCATGGGCTAAACGGTGGCAAAGTTGTCAAGCCCAATTAGACGTTTGACATCAATTCAGACATCCAACGGAACGTGATCATCGTCCATCAATGGTTGACGATGATTGTTACTGGACAGGCTAGACAATTTTTCCATGTGAAAGGCTGAAAAGCTCGTGGCTTTTTGGAAAGAAAGGGACATTGGGCCAAGTTCGAAGCAACGAGCAAATTTTCAATGATTTAGTTTGAAATGTTCCTTGACTTTTGAAACTTAGCTATGATTGCCCACAATATAGAGAAGCGAATAGAAAATTTTGCAAGAACGATAAAGAAGAGGAGCGTAGACGACTAAATTTTCTATCTGAGGTTTGATCAAAGTTGAAAATAAATTTGGGTTGTACTGCTAAGAGATTTTCAATAATACCCAATTTGCTTAAAAAAGTCAGATCTCAAGATATCGTAACTATCAACGACAATTGTCCAATCGGAGAGAGTTACCATGTCGAAGATATTGATATTTCGCCTTATCTCGAGATAGATTTGGGATGCAAAAATCAATTCAGAAATTTTATTTATAGAGTGATATGACACACTATTATAACATTTTTGGTATGAACTATTCATAACGATCTTAAAATTATTCGCAATAACTTTAAGATTTGATTAAATTAATTAATTTTTTTACATTCCCAACATTACTTGGAAAAGCAGAAATGGGATGTGATGATGAGAAGACCAAGCAACTAAAAACTCCCTCCTCGGCAAGCCGACCTTGATGGCCGATTAATGTTGAGAAAATTCAGAAGCTGGGAGACCTTTGATCAGCCCACAGCCTTTTGGGACTAAATTTAAAACTTGAAGGGGCCCAAGTGAAACCGCCCTAAAAGTTGTAGCATTGAAAAATTGTCCAGAGCTTTTATAATTTGAGAAATCTGCGTGACTAAATTAATACATAGATTAAAAAAATATATAGCCACAACGAAATTTAAAACAATTATATTCTAAAACAATCACGACCTTTAGATGAAAAGTAGCAAGCAATCTAGCTTATTGAATCGGAAGGACACGTTGCAGGATGAGAACCGGAGTTTCTTTCCGGAAGATTGGAGCAATGACCACATGCATCTTACTCTAGATCATCCACGTGGGTCCTATATGGTGGCCACGCTACTCAATGGTTGAGATGGAGCTAGTTTACATGATCTGGATTCATATAAATTTTTTAGGAGATAGATGCATCATACGGACCACTATTTCCGTCTTATTTGTTGCTTCCTCGGCACAATTGATCAGATGACTAATTCATCTTGGCTTGAAGATGGCACACAGAAGGACCAAGTCAAATTGGGATTGTGTCACCTTTGGATTTGGAATAAATTGACTTAATTAACTCCCATTGACTTTTCTAGTTCATGCAATACAATGAAATTTATTTACGGTTGGTCCATCTAGACCCAACCCAAATCTAGTTGGACAAATATATTTAGAGAGTACATTGTTTGAGTCACCTTGCCACCACCGCCACGTGGCTTCTCTACCTATTTAATCCGCCTTGACGTAGGCAAAAAAAAAATAGTAAACAATAGATTTGAAATTTTTAACAAACTAAAAAATAAATATCTAAAGTAGCAAATTACTATTTTATGTGGCCAAAAAACAATGAAAGCAAACTAGAATCTGATGAATTTTTTTGACAAATTGTTGATGAAGTGGATACATGGCCAGGTGGCATGTCATCAACACGAGGGTGGCATGTCATCAACACGAGGGTGCCATGTCAATGATTCATATGAAAAGTTGGTGTCTTGGCCAAAGTATACAAATTGCCAAAAAGTCGAAATTTTAATAGATTGAGTGAAGGTACCAAAGTTCATTGACCTAATTGTAAATACCATCGATTATAAACGACAGATGAAATTCACCTAGCCACTACCTTGTAATGTTTGTGTCCAAACCGATGTCCATACGTCGTCCCTACCACCCCCTCGCTGCCTTCCTCCCCAATCATCGTCATGCTTCGTGACCTTCGGCGATGGAGGAGGCCTTTTAGATTTTGGTCTCCTATGCGGGAGGGAGGAGAGGAAGGATGTCGAGATTTGGTTTCCTTCGCGGGCCATTTCTTCCCTCGACAAAGGAGATGAGCAAAAATTTTCTCCTTTTCCAACACGGATCTTGCTTTTCTCATCGTAGAGAAGATGAGCTCCCACCGCTACCTAATTTGAGGCCCAAGCCAAACTCGGTGGCCACCAAAGAGAGGGAGAAGGGGTTTCGGTGGGCATATTTTCTAATATGGAAAAAACATACGGAGCATACATTTATTGTGTGTCGATGACATGGCCATATACGCGAAGCAGCAGCTGAATGCCTTCACAATGGTGAAGGAACATGGGTCTTCGTATGATTTTATTGGAAGGTCGATTCAAGACTTCATCGGGAACATTGAATAAAAAGCTCAAGAAAGAGTTAGCATTTGCCTTAAATTGCCACCGTGTACATGTCACTTTGATCTTGCTCTGTCCTTGATTGTTTCTTGCCAGCAATGTGTCCTGCTCATTTAATCTACGAACATGCTTACTAATTTGTCAAGTTTATGAAATTACCATATTTAACTAAAGTTACTGTATTTGCTTTGTTTTGTAACCCTGACAATAGGGCTTTAGTTATTCTTGACATCTAAAATTGATTGTTCTACTTGATCATTTATTGCGTGAAAGCCGTCAATCTCTAAACAAAAATTTATTTGGAATAGTTCACATTTACATTACAAGCACTAGGAATACTTTCACTTAGTAATAACATGTCCAAATGAATTGCTTCGAGTTGACCTGTTCGTAAATTGCATTGGGATCAGCCCAAAATGTTGAATGGACTTGAATTTAGGAGAGAACTAAGCTCGCTTAATTCAACCCACATAGAATTTGGCGAAGAAAATGGAAGGCAAGGAAAACGTGTGGAGTCAGCAGTGCAAGTGTGAGAAGGACACAAAGAAGAGAAAGAAGGAAACCATAAGCGTATGCTCTTTCACGGAAAATAAATAAAAATGACTATTTGCATTACTTGCAAAAATAAATAAATTAAAAATGTTTTCATTATCTACGATAAAATTTAGACAAATTATACTTAATACTGAAAAATTTCAAGCGATATAAGTAATCATTTTTAGGAAAGTATTTAAATAATTTAATTTTTGCGAAATAAATAGAGCCTAAAAATTTTGTCTTTCTCTTCTTTTTTTGTCATCCTATTTTAACTCTCTCTCTCTTTGTGCTTTATTGTGTGTGTAAGTGCTTTAAGGGGTCGTTCCCCAGAGGCCAAAGAATCTAGGTTGATTTGGCGAAATCGAGATGCAGAGAGCTTAAAAAAAAAAATGAAGAAGAAGAAGGAAATGCTTCGACATAAGGGAGGGGATCAAGAAATTTTGACCATTTAGAAGATTTTGGGCAGAGCACTCGAAAGACAATCCTTATATATCTCATTCGCTGCAGACGGGGGAGATACAATTCCATTGACCAAGTAAAACTGGGTACATCAAAACAAATTTTACTGGTTGACTGCAGCCTGGAGGCTTTCACAGCCGCCGAGCCTGTACTGCTGATGATGTGCATGAAAGTGAAATTTCACTAGTTTGTTCGGTTTGCAGTTGAGAATTAGTGATGTTGTATATTAAAGGATGATTGCATTAAGGTCTCGCTATTTCCACGCTTTAGACTGCTCTAGGCACGATCTGAGTGCCTGAAAAGAAGGAAAAAAACCCTCTAAGCCCATGGATTGCGACTGTTGCCGCCCAAAACTTGTTTCTGGAGGACAGTACAATTTGAGCATCCAGCTTGTCGAATCTGGTTTGAGGATTACAACAAAGATCAGATTTTAGCTTCTGTTGATTGCTGATGATTCTTCTCTATCTAGTTGACATGAAAAGGTTTTCTCACCAGTGGAACTAGGAATTAATGCTTGTGTTCTCAACGAAATTATCCAGTACAGAGCTTTTGTAAACAGGAAATTTTGTTGTAATCTACTGTCAAAAGGCAGGAAAAGAAAAGAAAGAAACAGTATCCTTTATCTTAGTGATTGCTAATCCTTTTCATGGAAGAGACTGAAGAGAACATTCTTATTGCTGAAAATCATGTAATAAGCAGAAAACATTCTTTCAAAGAAGAAAGAAAAATTGGCTGAAGGACATAAGAAGGAAATCCATCCATATATGACAGGAGTACATGGAAACCTTCCATTACAGCCACGAGGGTTCTCGGAAGGTTCTCATTCTCTTTAGACAATTTCTCAGGTTTGATGGGAGAACGGTAACAATTCAAACAATATGGAATTAACGCAGCAAAATAAAATAATCTCCCCTCTTGTGTAAACCTTATAGGAATCGATATAGTAGAGCAAAATAAATACTAAGAACGCAAACACAAGACGATTTTTTTTACGTGGAAAACTCCCTCGGTGTGAGGAGATAAAAAACCACGGGACCGGAGTCCACTCGAAAATCTTCACTATCAACAAAATTGGGTGAACAATGTTCTTCTCTAGCAAATACTAGAGGTACATAGAAGCAAAGATCTCAAGAACATAATTCTTGGCAATAGACATGAATTTCACAAGAGATCCAGGATAAATCTGACCAAAAACGCAAGTTTTGATCAATCCATGAAAAACTTGATGTATGGAGCTTCAAATGAAAATCAAACCGTTCAGATTCGAGAAGATTGCGCCACGAACACGCTGACAAAATTTCAGCTCAATCGGACCACAAATTGACCTCCGATGCCAGTTTGATGTAAATCAGACTTTGCCCCAACCCCCAGATTTTCTGTTTTCTCTTTTTCTCTTGTTACTATGTCTTTTGCGGCTACCACTTCAAAGATAGTGAGAAACCTTATTTCTCCATATAACTTATCATATGGGCTCAAGCCCTTTTGGGCTTGCAACTCATTAGGCTTCTTCCACATAGGAGTGAACCCAGCTAACAAATCTCCCCCTCACAACAATGTGGAGGATTCTCCATCCTTGCTATCAATCGGCAATGTCCAAGCTTCTCTCTTGGTAGAGTCTTCGTTATCATATCAGAGCCATTATGGTCTGTATGAATTTTCTCAAGTTCCAACAACTTCTCATCTAGAACATCCCTTATTCAATGATATCTAATATCAATATGTTTCGATCTAGAATGAAAAGATGAATTCTTATCAAGATGAATTGCGCTTTGATTATCACAAAATAGCACACACCTCTTTTGCTTGAACCCAAGTTCTTCTAAGAATTTCTTCATCCATATCATCTCTTTACTAGCTTCAGTCGCTACAATAAATTCAGCTTCGGTTGTAGAAAGTGCAACACACTTCTGCAATCTTGACTTTCATGACACAGCTTCACCCGCAAACAAAATCAAATAACCAGAAGTAGATTTATGAGTATCAATATCTCCTGCTAAATCGGAATCTATGTATCCAACTAACTCAAGTTTCCTGGTTCCGAAACTGAGTTTCAAATTTGAAGTTCCTTGCAGATACCTCATAATCCACTTCACTGGATTCCAGTGCTCTCTGCCTGGATTTGACAAATAGCGACTAACAACGCCAACTGCATGTGCCAAGTCTGAGCGTGTACATACCATCGCATACATCAAGCTTCCTACAGCTGAGGCATATAGAACACTTTCCATATCTTTCTTCTCTTTATCAGTCGTAGGACTTTGCTTCATATTTAACTTAAAGTGGGCAGCAAGAGGAGTACTAATCACTTTAGCTTTGTCCATGTAAAATTTCTGAAGGATCTTCTCGATGTATTTCTCTTGCAACAAAAACAAATTTTTAGCATTTCTGTCTCGGGTAATTCTAATGCCAAAAATCTACTTCACCGAGCCCAAGTCTTTCATGACAAAAGACTTGCTCAACTGTTTCTTCAATAACTCAATTCGTGAAGCATTCTTGCCAACAATCAGTATATCATCAACATAAAGCAAGAGAATAATAAAGTCATCATCAGAAAATTTTTGGACAAACACACAGTTATCTGAGAAAGTCTTCTTATAGCCCTATTCTGTTATAACCGACGCAAACTTTTTGTACCACTGTCTCGGTGCTTGCTTTAGGCCATAGAGACTTTTCTTCAGTTTGCACACATAATCCTATTTCCCTTTCACTTTAAAACCCTCAGGTTGTTCCATGTATATCTCTTCCTCCAAGTCACCATGTAGGAAGGCTGTTTTGACATCCATTTGCTCAATTTCCAAGTCTAGAGAAGCTGCCAAGCCTAGTACCACACGGATAGAAGACATTTTCACTACCGGAGAAAATATATCATCAAAATCAATACCATTTCTTTGACCGAATCCCTTAACAACCAATCTAGCTTTGTACCGTGGTTGTTGTAACATCCTGAAAATCAACTCAATTTAGCCCGAATTTTAATTCGATTTTGGGAACCGACTTCTCAGTGATATCAGGACAAAATACTTGGACGTCGCCTCATTTATTTTGGGATTTTCCGTTGGACACGGAAGCGTCGGAAAAAGGAAGAATTGGACCGGGTTTCGGGCCCGCGGGTGGGCCGGTCCAAGACCGACGGCCCAATGGGCCTTGCACCCATTCAGCCCAGCCCAAGAGGGGCCCAAGTTGGCCCAAGTTCCCCTTCATTTCCAGCCCATGGGTTTCTCTCTTTTGACCTTTTGCTTTTGTGCCCAAGTGGGTATTATTTTTGCTTGTTTATTGCTTGTTTTTTATTGGTCCTTCAAGCAAGTGGCAAACCCACTAGCCTTGGCTTCTCCTTCAAGTTTTCAGCCCCTTCTCTCTCCTCCTTTCTTCCCCAAATTCGTGCACCAGCCCAGCCACACTCTCTCTCCCTTTTTCTCTTCCATTTTGCTGTTTCTTGCTGTCCTTGTTGTTTTCCAGCCCAAAAACAGCCTAGTTGCCATCACCGGAGCCGCCGCAACCGCCCAAAGTGTAGTCCTGGGAGTTAGGAAGCTAGCCGCACACCCCCGGTCGCCCCGGACCGCCCGTTTCGGCCTTTTGCATGCTGGCTGGTCGGGCCTGCGTGAACAATAACCAGCAGTGTTTTTGGCCCGTTTCGACCACCGTTTGTCATCCTTTGTCGTCCTTTGTCGCCCCCGAGCTTACCCCTCGTAGCCCTCGTTCCCCTCTACGCGCCGGTATCGCCGGATTTCCGACCCAAGTAAGTTAACTTCCTAATCCTTGTTTAGGAGTTAATCTTGCTTAGGGGTTAATTAGTGTATTTGTGTGTTTGTGTTTAATTAAGGTTGATTGGTTAATTAGGCTGGTTAATTAAGGCTGACTAGGGTTAGTTAATTGACCATAGTTAGTAATAAAGTAACTAAGGTTAATTAATTAAAGTAACTAAGGTTAGTTTTAAAGTAACCAAGGTTAGAATTTAACTATGGTTAGGTTAATTTGACCATGGTTAGGTTAATTTGTTAACCATGGTTAAGTTTATTTATTTTTATTTGTTTATTTAATTTCGGACGAAATTACGTTCACTGGACATCGTTCATAAATTACATTCACAAGACTGTTCATACGTAAGTAAATTTTGGTTTCAAATTGTTGTGTTCTTGGTTGTTATGCTTTCTTGAAGTGCCGATTGTTAATTATATGCGTGAATAATGATGAAATGCATGATCGAAGATCGAGTGGAAGTGAAAGTGTTTGATTTTATTGAGTTATTCCCGAGAATTAGGGAATGTACGTGATTGTTGATTGGTGGAATTTGTAATTTTGGAATTGTCAAGTGATACCACATGACATATTACGTGGGTTATTTGAAATGGCATGTCGTATGAGCATGAGTGCATGAGCGATGTTGCATTCACGACCAAGCAAAAGCAAAGACAAGAATGAATCAAGTTTGATGTGTTGCATGGTCAGATTAAAGTTGATAGCCCGGTTGAACCGGATGACCGCCAATCCTTCGGGGTTGTGCAGTGACCATTGGGTCGCCTGACAGTGGTCAGATGCGGAGTCGCGGTTGAGGCCGGGCCCATACTCCTTATGGAATGCCGTCGGTGGGGGAGAGCCCATGATGTCGCCGTGCCTCACGGGGGAGGACGATGCCTGGTTTACGACCAGTTGACCGCCAACCATAAGGTTGTGCCGTGGCCTAGAGGGTCGTAATAATCGGAACATGTGTGGGCTGTGTGATATAAGAAAGTTTTATGCAATGCTCTGATTATTTGCATGCCTCTTCTTTTGTTGTTGTGGGCGATTGACGGTTCGCAGTCGCGTGTGCTGCGCCGGGTAGGTCGCTTGTGATTGCACCTGTTTATTAAACTGTCTTCTGTGGTTATCTCTCTGAGGTGGTATTGCATTGATTGTTGTATTAGGTTGTATGTTAAACTCCCGAGGCGAGCGAAGTTCCTAACAGGGGCTTAGGACTTTAACTTGCTGAGTTTATCTCAACCCATCGTGGTTAACCTTTTCAGGCCCTAGATGATGCAGTACTCGAGGATCGAAGAGAGTGATCCCTTTGAGGCCCGTGAGTAGGCAGCTATAGCCTATTTCCTTTTTGACGAGCCTTCCCCCACTTGTACAGGGTTAGGTTAGCTAGGCCGGTCCCTTTTTGAGTAGGCCTTAGTTTGTCGCCTGTAGTAAGGCGTGTATGTATTTGCTGGTGTGCCGGCTAACCTTCAGATATATAAAATACCATTTGTTTTTCCCCTGCTGCTGTTGTTGCTATCCCTGTTGTTTGGTTTGGGAGTTGTTTGTTTCCGCATGTGCTTAATTACAAGATAAAATGAATTGGTCGACGACAGTACCTGGGACGTCGTACAGTTAGACCTCAAATGAAATGGGGTTGCCGCGAGCTCGAGAGTCGGGGCGTGACAGTTGTGAAGTATGTTCATCTTGCTTCAACCTGTATACACACTTGTTCTTCAAAGCTCTTTTACCTTTAGGTAACTTCACCAGCTCAAAAGTATGATTATCATAATGTGACTGTATCTCATCTCACATAACATCAAACCAATTATTTTTGTACTCATCTTCTATTGCTTCTGCATAGCACTCTGATTCACCTGTTTCAGTCAATAATACATACTCATCTTTAAAATACCTGGTGGAAGGTCGTCGGTCTCTAACGGATCTCCGGATTGGAACATCCAGTGGAACATCTAATTGAGCATCTGGTTAAGGAATAATATTATCCATTTCAATATGTTCAGGAACATGTGCATTATTTGGAACATTGACTTCCTGTTGCTCTTCATCAACCTGTGTAAGAATATTTGTAAGAGGAACTGGATCCAAATTATCACTAACCTGTGGTGCTGAAATCGTCTCTTCTTTCTCAATATCCTCTATTGTTTGATCTTCCATAAACACAACATCTCTGCTTCTTACAATTTTCTTTTCAACTGGATCATAAAATTTGTAGCCAAGCATATCATGTTCATAACTAATAAATATGCACTATCGTGTTTTCACATCAAGTTTAGACCTCTCATCTTTGGGAATATGCACAAATGCTTTGCACCCAAAGACACGCAAATAATCATAAGAAACATCTTTGCCTGTCCAAACTCTATTAGGAACATCAAACTCTAAAGAAACGCATGGAGTAAGATTCAATATATATGCAACTGTACTTAAAGCCTCACCCCAAAAGGATCCAAGTAGCTTTAACTGTGAAAGTAAGCATATTACCATTTCAATCAATGTTCTGTTCATTCTTTCAGCTAAGCCATTTAATTGAGGTGTCTTGAAAGGTGTCTTTTGATGTCGAATACCCTGTTGTCTGCAATATTCATCAAAGGGTCCAATATACTCTCCCCCGTTATCAGTTCTGATGCATTTCAATTTCTTTCCAATGTATCTCTCAACTAAAGCCTGAAATTGCTTAAAAGCATCTAATACTTAATTTTTAGCTTTCAAGGTATAAATCCAAATTTTCCTTGAAAAATCATCTATGAAGGTAACAAAATAAAGAGAGCCACCAAGTGATTTTGTTTTCATAGGACCGCAAACATCAGAATGCACTAGATCTAATATACCTGACCTTCTTGAAGGAGGGGAGCTTTTAAATGTAACTCTATTATGTTTTCCTGATAAACAATGATCACACTTCTTTAGCGCTGAACTTTTCAATCCTGAAAGGAGCTTCTTCATGGCCAATATTGACAAACCCTTCTCAATGATGTGACTAAGTCTCTTATGCCATAACTCAGCTGCATCTTCGCTGTCTACTGCATTAATTTTGTCAGTGGACAACTTTGCCTACATAATGTACAACGAAGAATATTCTTCACCTCTAGCCACAACAAGAGAACCTTTGGTGAGCTTCCATTGACCATTACTGAAAGTGCTACAATAACCCTCATCATCCAACTTGCCTATGGAAATCAAATTCAAGCAGATATCAGGTATATGTTTAGCATTATTCAATACTAACTTCGTGTCATTGCTAGTTTTTAGGCACACATCACCAATGCCTACAACTTGAGCTAACCCATTATTTCCCATCTTCACAGATCCGAAGTCACCTGACCTGTATGATGTAAAGAAATCTCTACAATATGTAGCATGAATAGATCCACCACTATCAATTATCCAATTGGTCTCATGAGATACAAAATTCACCACATCACTATCAAAAATAATGAGAAAGTCTTCTTTAAGTGAAGCAACACGATTGTCATCACTGTCACTATCACTATCACTTTTCTTCTCTTTACCTTTCTCCTTTTGTTTCTCCCTTTTTAACTGGCAACAAAACCTCTAAATGTGTCTCTTCTGATGACAATAATGTCACTCAACATTAGCAAATTTATTATACTTACATCTGCTTTTGTCTCTACTCTTATCTCTATTTCTTGAACCTCGAGACTCACTTCTTCCCCTTTTCTCAACAACCAAGACATTAGAATGTGAAGAGGACGATCATTGTGTCTTCCTTCTCATCTCTTTATTCAAAATACTACTCTTGGCCAAATCCATGGTAATCGTACCATTTGGGGCAGAATTAGACAAAGATGTTCGAAACGTCTCCCATGAGTCTGGCAAAGTACCAAGCAACCATAGTGTTTGTATCTCATCATCAAACTTGATTCCCATCGCAGCCAACTAATTTATAATTCCTTAAAAAGAATTTAAATGATCAGTCAAATGAGTACCATCTTGATATCTTAGAGCCATCATTTGTTTTATTAGAAATAACTTATTATTCCCAGTCTTTCGAGCATATAACTGTTCGAGCTTATTCCATAAACTGCGTGCATGTGTTTCCTCAATAATATGGTTCAAAACATTATCATCCATCCACTGTCTAATATAACCACACACTTGACGATGAAATATAGACCATTCAGCTTTAGTTTTATTCTCCGGTTTCTCCTCGGCAAATACGGGCAAATAAATCACATATAAAAGATATTTCATCTTCCCTTTCCAAATATGATCATTCGAACCATTTAGTGTAACCATTGTACTCGTATTTGTTTCCATCATTTAACACAAGGCAAAAAAATCAAGCAATAACCTGATGCTTTGATACCACTCTAATGGGAGAACGGTAACAATTCGAACAATATCGAATTAACGCAGCAGAATAAAATAATCTCCCCTCTTGTGTAAACCTTATAGGAATCGATATAGTAGAGCAAAATAAATACCAAGAACGCAAACACAAGATGATTTTTTTTTACGTGGAAAACCCCCTCGGTGTGAGGAGATAAAAAACCACGGGACCGGAGTTCACCTGAAAATCTTCACTATCAACAAAATTGGGTGAACAATGTTCTTCTCTAGCAAATACTAGAGGTACATAGCAGTAATGATCTCAAGAACATAATTCTTAGCAATACACGTGAATTTCACAAGAGATCAATGATAAATTTGACAAAAAACGTAGGTTTTGATCAATCCACAAAAAACCTGATGTATGGAGCTTCAAACAAAAATCAAACCATTCAGATTCGATAAGATTGCGCCACGAACACGCTGACAAAATTTCAGCTCAATTGGACCACGAATCGACCTCCGATGCCAGCTTGATGTAAATCAGACTTTGCCCTAACCCCCAGATTTTCTGCTTTCTCTTTTTCTCTTGTTACTACGTCTTTTGCAGCTATTACTTCAAAGATAGTGAGAAACCATATTTCTCCATATAACTTATCATATGGACTCAAGCCCTTTTGGGCTTGCAACTCATTAGGCTTCCTTCATATAGGAATAAACCCAGTTAACAAGGTTCTCACTTTTCAGCAATGAAATTACAACGAAAACAAACAGCACAACCGGAACCAAGTACATTCAAGTATCTTATAGTAGGAAAACCGCCATAGTGATAGTCGAAATCCATGTTTTATTTATTACAAATTGTGCTGGTTTTGCTTTCTGACCAACCAGAAGCTGCTAGTTTGGAGACTCACTAAATTGTTAGCTGCCTGTTTTACGGATGGACTTCACAGACAACCTAGCTAGACTGACATTGACATTAAAAGAGGAACATGGCTCCAACAAGTTACGCCGTGCCCGTCTTTATTTACAATTTCCCCATCCCACTCAATAACCTGAGATGGATCAGGCCGCAATCTCCCACATGTTGCCTGAAAAATATAAAAAGGATGAGGAGGATGAAGCAATCAGGCTCTAACCAATTATCAAGGAACATGCATGATTTGATTAAGACCCTGGTGGTTTGTTGTCCCGAGACTTGTTAGCATATGAGCCGATTTCACTAAATCCAAAGCAATGCTAGGGACAGAATGATACATGCATATGGCAACTAACAAGGGACTTACTTGGTGCAGGGCTCTGCATTCTATCCTCATGAATGCCGGTTTTGAGAAACTTGTCTCTAATTGAGAGCAAGTCCCGTGCAACTCCATTCATGTCTTTCCTGTCTTTCGGTGAATCTGCTGAGCAAGTTAATCCAATCTCTAAGACCGCTATCAGACATTCAGCTTTGTCGGTTCCACAGTCACTCCAATCTGCTTCCTCGCCACTGCTTTCACCTACTTCCCCACAGAAGATTGACTGATCCAAAAACCCTGTTCCTTGCTTTGGCATCACTGACTTGACAAATTTCTGAAGGTTGAAATCATCTTCGAACATAATATCTGTCGGTTGTCTTCCTGTGAACATCTCTAGCAAGAGGATTCCAAAGCTGTACACATCCCCACTTCACAAGAAGCACAGATGACTATTACCATCACCCACTTCGAAAGCCTATGCTTTATATATCTTGAGATTGATATGGCCGGACATGAAGGCAAATGCAGTTCAGTTATGCCCCCGCAAAGCTCCTTGTTGCTGTTGACTTTGAAGGCACTAGCGTTTCCAAATATCCCTCGTACAGGTACTTCGCCTTCAAGATTGTTAAAAGACAGATTCAAGAATTGCAGCGACGACGAGAAGTTAACTAAGAATTCTGGGATTTGGCCTGATAGGTTGTTATTGGAAAGGTCAAGAAAACGAATGCCTTTTAACCCTTCTAACTGAGGAATGGGTCCTTGAAAATGGTTCGCCCGTATATACAGCTCTTCAAATCCCAAACAGTTGCCCAAAGTTGTCGGAATTTCGCTGGAAATTCGATTGTATGAAACATCAAGAGAAATGAGGTTCTTTAAGTTGCCAACTCCAGATGGCAGGGGCCCAGAGAGAGTTGTGAGATACATTCAGAAGTATTATGAGGGACAACGGACTGATCAAATGACTAGGAATGGTCCCGGTGAATTTGTTATGACAAAGGCGTATTTCTTGCAGGGACTGCAGTCGCTGAGGCTCGAAGGTATGCTTCCTTCGAAGTTGTTGTCATACAAGTACAGATCTATCAGTCCGGTGATATTACCAATGGCCGAAGGTATGTGTCCTGTCAATTTGTTTTGGCCCAAGTTCAGATATTGCAAGTTTGATAGCCTCCCGATAGACATTGGAATGTTGCCTGTTAACATATTATCGTCCATGTATAATCGATTTAGACTAAAGAGGTTTGTGATCACTTCAGGAATGCTTCCACGAATTCTGTTTCCCGACATTAGTAGCTGCTTCAGTTGGGTCGAGAGGTTACTGACAGAAACAGGCAGCTCGCCTTCGAACTGGTTATTTTGTAAATCCAGCATTTCAAGGTTGCTGCAGTTGGCCAAATCAGCAAGGAAACTTAGACCATCGGTTGTGCCACTTCCGAGAAAATTTTGGAGAAGGTTGAGCCATTTCGAGTTTTGAAGCCCTTTGAAGCTGGCCGGGACACATCTAGTGAAGTTATTCGAGGGGATATCAATTTTTGCTAAGTTCGAGGCATTGGACACTGAATCGGGAATGGGACCTGCGAACTGATTGTCTCCCAGAATAAGCAATTGCAGATTCGGAAGCAGAAAGCCTAAGTCTCTCCTGATGCTGCCAGTGAACATGTTATTGGTACAAACGTACGGTAGTGAGTGATGACAAGTTGTAAAGAGCAGAGGGGAAGCCACCTGTCAGCTGGTTTTCGCTGGCCACAAAAACTGTGCCTCGTTCCACTTATAGAAATTGGAACTCCTCCGATCAGGTTGTTGCTCAATCGATTAAGCTCTTCGAGGGGGGAAAGGTTTCCAATGGCAGTGGAGATTGGGCCTGTGAGATTGTTGTTAGAAAGGGAAAGCTTCTGGAGATTTGACAGTGACCCAAATTCAGAAGGGATGCGATCATGGAGATAATTACAGTCGAGCTCGAGAGTCAGGAGGTTAAGACACTGGGAGAGATTTCTAGGAATTCCACCTCCCAAAGTGTTGTGGCTCAAGATCAGGTTTCGAAGCCTGAACAAGCCCGATTTCCAGAGGAATGAGACCATGCAAAGAGTTGTTTGCTAGGTTCAAGTATTGGAGGAACGAAAGGTTTCCGATAAAAGGGGACACCGTCCCCGCCAAATCTTGTCCATTGAGGTTCAAGGCAGTGACTCGCCGGTGTCTGAGACCACAAGTGACTCCAGTCCATTGGCAAAAATGGAGAGAATCATTCCAAGAGGCCAATGTTCCTGCAGAATTATCTGTTAAGAGGGACTTGAACTCTTGCAGAGCAATTTTATCGGTCTCGTTGCCTAAGGCACTACAAGAAGCAAAGCTTGTGATCACCAGTTCTAGGATCAAGATGGCAGGGAAGGTGACTGAACAGAAATGGCTCAAACTCATTTTCGGGTTTGCCGTTGTCAGGGGGGAGATGTTTGGATAGCCATGATAGGACATGACTTGACCTAAACATTCCATTTATAAAGGAAGACCATAGAAGCTTGGAAGCATAGAAGAATATATCACCTCCGTTCAAGCCCACTCGCTAGGCTTGGAATATGACTAAATTCATAAATATGTGTAGCTGGGCTTGGAATATATTGGGCAAGCCTAGGGGAATATATCACCTCCGTTCAAGCCCACTCGCTAGGCCCGATCGTTTGGAGGAGCAAATTGGATATTTTACAAGTCATGCGTGTTTCTAGTTGAGGACTTCTAAATCTTGTACCCATTCCAATCCATCTATACCCTTTATTGATCAAGTCTATGTATAAGAAGCAAGTTAAAACTCGAATGAATAATCCAAATATTAAATTATTTACATCTATAGTGCCATGTATCTAATCCGTCCACATTACCTATCTGTTGCTAGCTGCTTAGATAATCTTTTTTTGAGATTATTGTGTAATAGCTATATCGGTGACGGGGCATGGGAAGCCAATTCTCACTTTCCAACAATGTGATAATGATTAAGTTTTACAGACTTAAATAATCAATTTTTCATATTTTCTTATGATGTTCTCTCTAATTTTGGTAAACTTCTGCTTCCTATACGATATCTCAATTCATGAAAGGGACACATATTCTATAGTGAAATGATTGACACGTATTAAAATATATATCGAAGCATGATCAATTCAAAAGTATTTTGAGTTCAATTTACATTGGTCAAGTAACCCTTAGAGGCGATCGTAGGCTAGAAGGCTCGTTGGGCCCACCCAATCATGTCGGCTGAAAGGGAAAATGAGTGGGCCTAGCAAGCATTTCTCTTTCGGTACTTGCACACTTGGTCACACAATTGGCTGGCTTGATCGATTCATTTAAAATACTCAAGACAATTTTACAATCACGGGAGGGCTCGAGCAGCGATTTCAGTCCAATATTTGGCAATTAGACCTACTCATTGGACGAGCCTAAAATCATGCAGGGCATAGTCGGGCCCCAACCTTTAGAGGTCCTGCCCTGGCTCGAGCTTGAGGGCCTAAGCAAGTGCCCAAGTGAAAAACATTACACCATCCTTTTTATTTTTTAAAAAATTTCAGCTAATAAGAAGTAAGAAAAATGGGTTTCGTGATATTTTATTTTACTAATTTATCTGATTTTTATATTTTTTTCTATCCTACATTAGAAATTTGAGCCTATCTTATCCTATTAGTGTTTGTGAATTTTAGATGTTATAGTGAAAATGATTAGTAAAACATAATTTATCAATTATTTAATAAATATATTGGCACGCTGGGTTGGGCCTTAAGGCCCTCTTCTTAGCAGCTTGCCCACTAAACGGGTCGAGAATTTTTTTCCCAAACCCACCAAGTGGCAGGCCGCCCGCCTGTTAATATCGTCTACTCATCTAACATACAAAATTACACTAACATAGAAATTATTTGAAGTTGAGGCATGAGACATGATATTTTCGGATACTCTTAATTTGTAAATAATTAACACAAAGAAGTAAGAACAAGCAGTAGTTAGAACTCGAGATCGCGGCTTTCTTGATAGACTTATTTAACATGTAATCGATGGTGCAGGTGTCCATGAATTATAGCACAGTTGAGGTAAAATATGATGAATCGCCAATACTTTCTCCGCCACAGGTGGAGGTGCTGGGACATACGGTTATTGGTGGATTCGTATCTCACTGAGGTTGGAACTCCATTTTAGAGAGCCGATGGCACGGAGTGCCTTTCATGACGTGGCCCATGTAGGTAAAGCAGCAGCTGAATGCCTTCGTGATGGTGAAGGAACCGGAATTAACGGTGAAGCTGAGGCTGGACTTCTGGAGGGACGGTGTTGGCGGCCATCTGGTGCCAGCGAAATAGATGGAGGGGCCGTTGGACACTTGATGGGCGGTGGTGGCACGACAGCGAGGAAGAAGGTGAAGGAAACAAGGGCGACCGCGAGCAACGCTGTGCGGGCCTTCGTTCGATTTCATTATAAAATTGGTTCAAAACATCAGCAAGAGCATCAAATAAGAAGCTCAACAAAGAGTTAGCATTTATCTTCACTTGTAACTACCAGAAATGAAATCACTTTCATCTTGCTTCCGTCCCTTATTGTTTCTTGCCAGCAGCGTGTCCTGCACATTTGTCAACGAACATGCTTTTCTAATTCGTCTCAAGTCAATGAAATTACCATTTAAGTCAGCTGGTGATGGGCGTTGTACTTGATTCTTACCTCGCATCGCTGGCCAGAAGAGAGAAAATTTCAGCAAAGTCGTTGTATTTGCTTTGCTCTGTAACCATGACGTTGGAGCTGCTAGTTATCGACAATTTACGTAGACAGATGAGTTATGAGTTTCTCATGACTAGACTGATGATTGGCGCGCTTTGTTTCGATTGATTTAGTAAAAGTGAGACTGCCAATGCAATGTCAATCTGCTTCCAGGATGATGAACTCGCATTTTTGCTGTTTCTTTGTTAAATTCCTTCTAAGGGATAAATAAGTTGTGATGCATCGGATGACACATCCAAATCAACCTGAGAAAAAAGAACCGGTACGATGTTAGAAGCGAATGGCTTTTATTTGGCTTTAGGATACGGAGATAGCGAATCATTTGCCTCTCCCATGTACACCTAGTGATAGACAGTGAACTTTGCATGTGACTGGTGTATCAATTTTAAATTTTGTATTGTATAAAAATTAGTTTTGAATAAATATAATATGAGTGTACCCGTTTGGAATTTTTGATGTTATTAATTTTTTTTCATAACTTAGATGCGAGAAACACTTATTAACATTTTAACTTTTCTCTGTATTCTTTCTTTTTCTTTTTACAACTTAGATGTAGGACACTCTTTTTTTCAGAAAAATTCGGCCTTACTTTTAAAATAGATATTTCGAAATAGAACCTGTGTATCTATACAATTATTTTAAAAACATTTATTACCAAACAAAAGTTTGATCATGGTATTTTTTTTCTTCATGGAATATAACCTCTTTCCTTTTCACCTTATTAACTATAGATTTTGCAAAAGAAAATATAAATGCTCATAAACATATATGCATGAGGATTGAAATATAATCTATACAAACACAAACAGTATATGCATAAGCATAATAGATTTGCTAAAGTGACAAAAATTGAGAGAGAAAAAGTGGGAAAATACTCTATTCAGTGTATTAATCTGTATTGTGTACAAGGTTCCTTTATAATGTAAAAGAAAAGAAAGATGAAATAATATGCTAGAGTTACAACTTTCTTATTTTCTAGACTAATCACGGATTAACCAAATCAATTTGTAAATTGATATCAGAATCTCCGATTATATTTCCAACACTCCTTCTCAAGCTAGTGGCCTATATATATTGAGAACACCTAGCTTGCTCAATAAGTACGTGTGCTATCTCTGACATAATGGCTTGGTAAAGATGTCCACAGGTTGTTCCGTGATTCCAATGCCCTTTGTCACAAGGACTCCTTCTTTTAATTTGTCTCGAGTGAAATGGCAATCAACCTCTATATGTTTTGTTCTTTCATGAAAAGCTAGGTTTACTACTAATTTGAGTGCGGCGTCATTATCACAAAATAATTCACTAGGTCCACTAATCAGTATTCCAAGATATGAGAGTAGTCCTCGTATCCAAATTATCTCACAAGTAGTCTTTGCCATGGCTCGATTTTTGACTTGGCTAATGATAATGATATAGTCACTTCTTTGTTTTCCATGATATTAACAAATTTCCCAATTTGATATAGAAACCAGTGATGGACCTCATGGTCATTGCGCAAGTAGCATAGTCTGGATCACAATAAGCTTTGATCTTCATGTTGTAATCATGATTTAAGAATATACCAAGTCCAGGACACCCCTTTAAATATTTCACAACTTTTGGAGCTGCATTCATGTGAGATTGTTTCGAATTATGCATAAAGTGGATGAGTATTTGTACTACATAGTATATGTCAGGTCTCATCATGGTAAGATATATTAATTTACCAATGAGTTGCTGATATCTCGATAAATCTTTGAGTAATGCATCTTTCTTAGATGAAGAAGATCCCTGATCATAATTGTGCTGTGAGCTTGATATTTTGTTCGATCAGAGTAACGATAGGTTTGCATCTTGATAATCCTACTTCTGAAATAATTTCCAAGATGAATTTTCTTTGACTAAGGTTGATTTCTTTCTCATTCCGAGTAATTTCAATGCCAAGGAAGTATTTGGGAGGTCCCAAGTCTTTGATGTGAAAAGTGGAATGCAAATACTCTTTGAACTTTGCAACATGGTATTCATTATTTCACATAACAAGTATATTATCAACATATATCAGCAAATAAATTGGTGACTTCCCTACAGTCCATTTAAATAGAGCATAATCATGCTTAGAATGTTGAAATCCTGCATTAATTAATGCAATAGTGAACTTGATGTACTATTATCTAGATTCTTGCTTCAACCCATATAAGGATTTATGTAGGTGACATACTCGAGACTTCCCTTATTTGTGTAACCCCGGAGGAAGATCCATATAAATTTCTTCATCCAGATCACTATGAGGAAATGTGTTGTGAACATCCATTTGGTGTAGAGACTAATTATGAATAGCTGCAACATATAAGAATGAGTGGACTGTGGCTTCCTTTGCAATAGGCAAAAAAATTTCATGGTAATCAAAACTTTCTCTTTAGTTAAACCCCTTAGCAACTAGACAAGCCTTGTATCTTTCAATAGAGCCATCTACCTTAAACTTGATTTTGTGCACTCATTTGCAATCGATTGGTTTTTGATGGGGAGGCAATGGAATAATATCCCAAGTGTGGTTCTCCATGAAGGCATTAAGTTCTGATTCTATCGCACGTTGCCATCGAGGATCAGTGCTACTTCAATGAAGGTAGACAATTCCTACTCTTCCAATATTTGGCTAATGCAATTCATGTGCTTGGGGGATAGCTGAGTGAAAGAAATATACGATGCGATAGGATACCGTGCACTTAGAGAACTCATTGCAGAACATATGAAGTCTTTAGTCCTTGTAGGTGGACGAATATGCCACTGGAAACGTCGAAGCCGCTGATTTGATGTTTGCTCAGGTACTGATGAGGAATCAGAAGAAGAGGTTTCCAAAGTGACTATCATTGATGAGGAGGGAGAAATATCTACTTCTTGCGATTCATCTACGGTGTGTTGCATTTCTTCTACAACTAGCACAGTTACTGGCATGTATGACTCTAGTGTCACAAAAAAATATGGCAAAGGCATGGATAAATCTTGTTTAGATAGGAATGGTCGCTGTCTTTCTGAAGATGGCAGGGTCGATTCTGATAAAGATATCATTTCCTTGAAGGAGAATATGTCTTCATGGAATATAACATCCCTGTTGATAAGAAATTCCATATAGAAATATCCATAACTCGATATCCTTTTTGAAATGAAGGATATCCCATGAACACCCATTGAGTTGCTTAGGGATCCATTTTGTCTCAAGGGCCCACATTTGTTGCATAACATAGGCAACGAAAAACTTGAATGTGATCATTTGCTGGTCGTTTATTATACAGCATTTCAAAAGAAATCTTACCATTGAGAACTCGAGTTGGCATAAGATTAATCAAATAGGTAGCCGTAACCACACAATCTCCCCAGAAAGATTCAAGAATAGGAGCTTGATATTTCAAGGTGCGAGCCACTTCTAATAAATGTTTGTGCTTGCACTCAACAATTCCATTTTTTTGTAGAGTGTAAGTGCAAGTGCAAGTGCTCTCATGGATTATTCCATGAGAGTACAAGAATTCTTTGCAATCAGAGGTGAAAAATTCATGCTTATTATCTGTACGGATTTTTTGCACAAATTTATTGAATTGATTCCTAATTGAGGAAATGAAGCTTGATAGCTGATTAAAGATTTGGCATTTTGATTGCATAAGAATACTCAAGTGGCACTCGAATAATTATCAACAATGGTGAGAAAGAATCAAGATCTATCATGATGAGAGGTATGACAAGGACCCCATATATCCATATCAAGTAAAGAAAAAATTCCACTAGCTCGATATATGCTAGTTGGAAAAGATATTCAAGGTTGTTTAGCTAGAGGGCATGTTGGACATTTTTGGTGAGGAAAGCTTGCACTATGACCTTATCTATGATAATAATAAAATAAAAAAAGAGATTTTTATTCTTGCTAATTGCATTACAATAAATGCTTTTATTTAAAAAATCTAAATCTTCTAGAGAATCAATCCAAAAGTATAGCACATGCACAACTTTACCGAAGCCTATTAGCTTGCTAGTCGAAAGGTCCTAAAATACACAATTTTTAGAATTGAATATGGCACAATAGGGATTATCCATGCAAACTCTAGAGACAAAGAGAAGGTTGAATTCAAAATCATGAATATATAAGACAATCATGAGGATAAAGTTTGGACCAAGTTGCACGGTGCCAATTTTGGTAAAATAGGTGATATTACCATTTGGAAGTTGAATCGACACATGAGATTGTGTTCTCGTGTGGACATAGGAAAATAGTTTCTTATTGCATATTATGTGGTCACTAGTCCATGAATCGATTATTCATGCATCAACTCAAAGTGAATTCTCTTAGTATAGAAAGGTACCTGAGAAGTCTGCATTGTTGTCCTTTATCTTCAATTGTCCCATAATTTGCACAATATACTCATATTGTTCCTGAGTAATTGTTTGGTGGGGCCCATCAAATTTTTGTGTCGAGACCTGATAAACATTCGATTCCTTCTCCTTTTTTTCCTTTTTCATTAAGCTTCCCATGCAATTTGCAACATGCGTCTATGGTATGTGTGGATACTTGCAATATTAACAATATTTATGTTTAAATTTTGAATTTTGTCAACTAACCTTCCCTAATGACGTGGAATTTTTGGAGCCATACAATCCCTTATACGCTGGAGCCGACGTGGCTTGATAGGAGCCGTTCGATTTGGCTGAAGAAATGGACGATCGCGAGCCATCCAATCCTACGCGCAAATCCCAGCCATGGGATCCAGTGCGCGAATCCCAGCCATTCATTCCATCGCCGAGTCCTAGCCGTTTAATCCTGTCCGTGTATCCCATCCGTCCGATCTCCCGCGTGCATCCCAGTTGTCCGATCTAAGGTAAGTCTCCTTTTTTGTAGCTGCTGCCACAGACCCGATGGATGGTATTCCCGAAGCTATTCTGCTCCCCCTCTCTCCCAAAGTGATGCCAGAGGGAAATGCCGCGAGAGAAACGTCATCACCCACTTGCCTGTGCTTGACCGCAGCTATCCGTTGGCTTTCTTTTTGGACAGCCAACTGGTAGATTCGGGCAAGCAGTGGTGGAGGATCCATGGCCAAGATTTGAGACCAGAATGAAGAGCACGAGTCATTGAGGATAAGTAAGAATCTTGTTGCTTTCTCCCTTTCCTTAATCTCTTTGGATTGCCTTAAGGTATTTTTGGGACCCTCCAATTGCTCATCCACCGCCTCGAGCTCGTTCCACATGGCCAAGAGACAATTGAAGATGGTGGTAACGGTGAGATTTCCTTTTTCCAATTTTGATATTGCCTATGTAACTGTGAATAGCTTCGCCCAATCTAATCGCTCATACATCTCTTTAATGTTCTTCCAAAATTTTTGGGAGTCTTCAGTTGGCGGGAGTCCAACCGCAACATTGGGGGCAAAGCAATTGCCAATCCAAGTGTGAACCAGTTGATTGCATTTCCGCCAATGCCGCCACAGCCGGTCTTCGACCGGGAAGGAGACAACTTTGTCGAGGAAGCCGTCCTTGTCCTTCGTGACAAGGGCTTGCCGAAGATCTTAAGACCACGTGTTGTGGTTCTCCGGTCCGGTGAGTTGCAGGTTGATCAATTTCAGTTTGGGTTCGTCAGCCAATGACACATAAAGGGGATTGTCGGGCTCAAGGCCACCGCTACCGCCAATGGGAAGGGAAATGGCATGAAGTCGGGTGGATATGTCGAGTAGGGATTCGTCCCCTACCCCAACTCGAATCCAGGTGCTTGACCCAGATTTGCCTAGCCCAATTCGTTATTCGGGCTGAGATCTGACGGTAAGTGGGCTTCTCCACTTTTGTTGGCTGAGCCCCAAAACTAGAGGCGCCAAATGGATATTAGGCCTATGGTGTCGGTCTAGTGGCCCATTGGCCTTGGACTGGATACCATTGGAATTGAGGCTATTGGCTCGGCCCAGGAGCAAAAGCAGTAGGATTCTGGTCAGAAGGCAGAATCTGGATCTGCTCTTCTTCTTGCAAGAGAATCTATGCTGGTGGTGAAATGGGCATTTCTTCAACTGATGAGTTCTCGACCATGATATCAAAAAAAATAAATTAAAATTCCTATTCGGCTTGTTAAATTGTTTTACAGGATACAACAACATTCAATAGAGAAAACCGACGACAATTCTTATAGTGCGGAAGCTAGGCCAGAAAAGCGTACTTTGATACCATGACATAAATTGGGAGAGAAAAAATGGGAAAATATTCTATTCAATGTATTAATCTGTATTGTGTACAAGGTTAAGGAAAAGAAAAGATGAAATAATATACACGATTTACAACTTGCCTATTTTCTAGACTAATCACGAATTGACCAAATCAATTTATCTGTAATTGATATTGGAATCTCCAATTATATGTCTAACCTAAGGTGACCATAAGAAAACAAACTCGATAAGCAAAATCAATGCTTAAGCATGCCACATGGTTTGGCGGGTTGTCCAGCTGGGAGAGATCTCCTAAGATTGCATTAAGGGGAAAAAGTAAAACACGTGCTCGTACTTTCTATGTTAATAATGACAAACTTCATGAAGTCTTGCCAATGAGAACACTCAATCTCTCACGTGTCAGATAGTCAGGCATAGCAGATTTGGCGAAAAGACAGATTCTAGTCGTTGTATCAAAATAGCAACTCGTTGAAAAAGTTGAAAAGCTGGCTTCTTCATCAACTTGGGTGAATTATTTGGTAATTGGGATAATGAGATGAATGCTCCCTATGATTAATTTATATTTACGACAAACATTGAATATTTTTATATAATTCAACAACTAAATTAAACATATACCACAAATTTATAGATCATATTAAACATTTCAAAGTTCGAAGACGGTATTGCACATTGGACTAAAGTTTATAAATTACATTACATAAATTAAAAGTTCATGGATTATACTACAGATCAAGTCAAAGTTTAGAAATCATTTGTATCATTTTCCATTAATACTATTATTAACTAAATTTGGACTTTTACGCAGAACACCTACATGTAGGAGTGACCAGTTCCTAACCCGGTCCAATTCCAAGGTGAAAAAGGGACTGTACCGATTGGTCCTAGTGCTAGCAACCGGTTACTTTTTTGTTTCCACACTTGATGTTATATGTTATGAAGAAATTTTAAAAAAAAGCTGATTACTTAAATTTTTTAAGAAATAATAAAAAAATACATATAGTCGGTCCAATGCAGTGCAGTTCGGTCTCGTTCCCCCTTGGAATCGGGAACCGGATTGCCCGATCGATTCCACTTTTAAGAACCGGGAACGGGACCAACACTCCTAGGAACCGGACCAAACTGACAGGTTCTTGATTTGGGTGATCCATTTTGCATACTCTTAAAAATTGTGAATAGACTATGTGTACATTTGCATGTCAATGCTGTATAAGGTTCACATGTTTAAGCTTTAAAAAGTAATAAAATGAAATAAAGTAACAGTAACAAACAAGAATAACATATTACAATAGTACAACAACATGTAAGTGGACTTGGTATTCGTAAAAAGCGGACGATATTCAAGCTTCCAACATAAGCTTGTCCCGTTATTTTGCAAACTAATTCTGGTAGACTTTATTGGATGATAATTTATATATAATTTTCACCTACTTAAATGCCCATTATATACGATTTAATTTATTAATCTTATAAACAAGTTTTAAGGTATATAACAACACTCATTTTTGTTCATCAGTCTAATAATAATTTTTCACGTCATTCATACATAATCGTTCGGCGATTTGTACTTGTCTTGCAACACAGAAGCGATTCATTCCCATGTGTATCTCACTGCATGTTAAAGTATTAATAAAATCGATTTTTGTGTTGACAAATCCTCCATAAAGACCAAAGGAAATCAACAAGGTGGATTGTGTAAACTCAAGAATGAAGATCTCTCTATGAAGATCACCTTAAATGCTAGCATGCGGATGATGAAGAATGAAGACAAAAGCTACAAGCTTCTAATGAAAACAAAGGTCATTGAAGAGTCCTTTCATGAATTACTACACTTGTTTTTCAAATGCAATTATGGTATGCACTTGTTGTGTTGACTTTGTTTGTTGCTTTTATTAGCTTTGTAGACCTTCTTTTTTTTTTGTCGATTCGTACTATACTCCTACTCTCATTCTCATACTTTTACACCGCCTTCTTATAGAGCGTGAAAGTCGAAGCCCATATCTAAATATAAATCGTCCCTATTCCAACCCCTTGAGAAGATTGTGATTCGAACCTCCCACCTCTCCCTTCTCATGTGGGAAAAGTGGATTTCAATGGACTTTTGTACACTTATTGTAGACTTTTTGGTTGCTTCATGTAAAGTTGCTAGAAGGAGAAGATTTCTTGGTTCATTTAATGTGTCTTAAGCGTGTGAGATGTTTATCTTCTATATTGTAGATGTTCAGCTATTATATAAGGACGTGAGGGTGAGTGTTGTAAAATAAGAAGTCGTCAAAAAGCATTCTAAGAATGATTTCTCTCTCCAACTAGTACTCTCGTTCCAAATTTCCAAAGTTGTCGTTATTATTATTTTTTCCCAACACCGCATGCATTAGACAATCCATCTTTTGATTTTCTACCCATCTACTGTGCGGAGTCATTCATTTGTCACACCGAGCCTAACGAAAAAAACTAGTTACAGAAGACAAAGCTCCAAAGTCTCACTGCCCGTCGCCAATGAAGAAACCGGAGCTCGTTTTCATCCCAGTGCCAATCGTCGGTCACGTTGTCTCGGCCCTCGAGTTCGCGGCCCGCTTGCTCGGGCGCGACCCTCGAGTCTGCATCACCGTCCTTGCCATGAAAGCGCCCTTCAGCCCCCACTTGGACGCTTACACCAAGTCACTCGTCGCCTCACAGCCGCGCATCGCCCTCGTCAACCTCCCTCCTGTCGACCCACCACCACCCGAGCTCCTGCGCTCCGTGGATCACTACATCATGGTCTACATCGAGAGCTACGTCCCGCACGTCCAGAGAGCGGTGGGAGAGATCCAACGTTCCCTGTCCGCTCCTGGGTCGGACAGGTCCGTGGCCGGGTTCGTCCTGGACTTCTTCTGCGCGTCCATGATCGACATTGCTGACGGGTTCTCGCTCCCTTCTTACATTTACCTTACCAGCAACGCCCACTTCCTGGGCCTCGAGTTCCACTTGCCAGCTCGACACGACAACGTCGGGAGAGAGATCCGACCGTCCGATCCGGACCTGCCTCTTCCCAGTTTCACCAACCCAGTTCCGGTCTCTGTCCTGCCATCGTTGGTGTTTGACGGGGAAGCCGGCGGCTACACCGCCTCCGTCAACCTGGCTCGCAGGTTTAAGGACGCCCGGGGAGTCGTGGTGAACACGTTCATGGAGCTGGAACAGTTCGCCGTCGGCTCGTTCTCTGGAGTAAGCTGGGACGGACCGACCGTGTATGCGGTCGGACCAGTAATCGACCCGAAAGGTGTGCCGGATCCTTCTCTGGACCAGGCTCATTGGGAGAAGATCTGGGAGTGGCTCGATGAGCAACCACCGTCCTCGGTGGTGTTCCTATGCTTCGGGAGCGGGGGGAGCTTCGATGAGGACCAAGTGAAGGAGATCGCCGCCGGCATCGAGCAAAGCGGGCATAAGTTTCTGTGGTCGTTGCGTCCAGAAAGTTCACAGTCGCACCTTCCCGATGGATTCCTGGAGCGAACGCAAGGAAGAGGGGTCGTATGCGGGTGGGCGCCCCAGGTTAGTCTCATCATCTTATGTCCTTTCCAATAACAACTATAGATAAATCTTTGGCAGTCCCGGCTAATTCGTTGCTTTAACCAGTCTGAAAAAAGGGGTAAGAATGGAACGAATGTTGTATAAGTCAATCACATTTCTAAAAATTAATAGGTTCACAAAACAACACAAGTTCCTATCTAAATTCTGCAATTGCTTGTTGTCCATCGCATCATTCACAAACTAAAATCTATATTATGAGTAAATCCATGTACGAGGTTCACGGGGATTGAAATATATAATTCAGGTCAGCTTAGGGTTTGAATCTCCTTCATTTGAGCCCACTCACTGGGTTGATCATTTAGAGGAGAAAAGTTAATATTTTATAAATCATGGGCATTGCGAGATAAAAAATGAAGAATCTGCTTCAACTAATAAGGGGGGTTTTAAATTCCGTACCAAATCCAATCTGTCGAAACCCTTGTTGATCAAGTCTATAGAATAAAAAAGGAGTAAGTCAAAACTTGAATGAATGACACGAATATTAAATTATTGACATTGATGATGTCATACACCTAGTCCGTTCAAGGTGCCATTTGTTTTCAACTGCTAAATCAATCTTGTGATTTGTGAGACTTGTACAGTAGCTTTATCGATGATGTGCATGGTAAGTCAAATTTTCACTTTTCAACAATGAGATACCGATTAAACTAGTCTCGGATAGTCAATTTTTGTACTCTTTTATGATGTTCTATGTAATTTTAATAAACTTCCGCATCCCACGCGATATCTCAATTTACGAAAGAAACAGATGTTTTGTAGTAAAGTAATTAACATGTATTAAAATATGTATGGAAGTATGACAAATTATAGGTAATTTGATTTTAATTTACATTATGCAAGGTAACCCTCCAAAAGTGATACCAGACAGCTCGTTGGCCCCACCAAACCATAATCACAAGAGGCCCGAGCCAGGATTTTTTTTAGTTCCACTACTTGGGCAAGCTGCCCAAGATAAAAACATGGGGACCTGAACATGGGGACCTGACCCGCCCAGTGGGCCAACTTTTTATATTTCAAAATTTCAGCTAAAAAAATTAAAGAAGTATGAAAAATAAATGGTAAATAATTTTAGGATTTTTTTTTATTTTATTTTACTACTTTACCTAAAAATTTTATACGATCTTTCTTTCATTCTTTAGAAATATGAGCTTATTTTCTCATATTATTTTTTGTAAATTTTAAATATCAACCAAAAAAGTACTTATAAAGCATAATTTACCAAGTTTTAAAAGTAAATACATGGGCGCAGGGCTGGGCCTTAAGGCCCTTATCCAGCCGCAGCTTGCCCACTAACCGGGCCTAGAATTTCTGTCCAGGTGGGCCTAAAGAATAATGGGCGGGCTTACGGTTGCCTGCTCATTGATAAGGTCTACTAGTAATTATTTAACGTGTTAAATTATACTTGAATAGATATTAGTTGATGTTAATGTATTAAACAAGATACTCTCGATTTTTCAATAAACAACATAAGAGGTAAAAACAATTCAATATTCACACATTGATATCCGCATTTTCTTATGAACTTATTTAGCTTGTAACGAAGTATAGTGTTTGTGAATTGTAGCATAGTTGAGGTAAATTATAATATACACTTTCTACGCCACAGGTGAAGGTGCTGGCACATGCGGCCATTGGCGGGTTCGTGTCTCATTGCGGTTGGAACACCATTTTAGAGAGCTTGTGGCATGGAGTGCCGATTGTGACGTGGCCCATGTATGCAGAACAGCACTTGAATGCCTTCACGATGGTGAAGGAATTGGGATTAGCGGTGGAGCTGAGGCTGCATTGCCGGGGGCATGGCGTTGGCAGCCATTCGGTGCCAACAGAGGAGATAGAGAGGGCCGTTAAGTGCTTGATGGGTGGAGGCACTGCAGTGACGAGGAAGAAGGTGAAGGAAATGAAGGAGGCGGCGAGGAATGCTGTGAAGGAAGGTGGATCTTCGTATAATTCTATTGGAAGGTTGATTCAAGACTTCATCAAGAACATTGAATAAAAAGCTCAAGAAAGAGTTAGCATTTCCCTTAAATCGTAACCGGCATGTATATGTCAACAAACATGCTTATGAATTTGTCAAGTTTACGAAATTACCATAGTCAGCAAATCACTATATTTGCTTTGCTCCGTCACCCCAACAATGGAGCTGACTATTGTTGATATATAAATATTAGCTATACTATTTATCGCATGTAAAGTTGTCGATCCCTAAACAAAAATACTATTAGCATAGTTCACATTTGCATTACGGGCACTAGGAATATACTCATTTAGTAATAACATGTCTAAATGAATTGCCTTGAGTTGACCCGGTGATAAATTGCATTGAAATCAGCTAGAAATGTTGAATGGACTTGATTTTAGGAGAGGAGGGGTGGCCTTAAATCTTTTTTGAGTTTCCTGGACTAAGCTCGCTTAGTTCAACCCACATAGAATTTGGCAATAAGAAAGGAAGGCAAGGGAAACGATGTGCAGTAATAAGGCCGGTGTGAGAAGGAAAGAAATAAGAGAAAGAAGGAAGGTTTGTCATCCCATTCTCACACTCTCTTTTTCTTTTTCTTTTTATCAGTCATACTCTACTTTTACTATATTTATTACTCTCAGACTTTTTGCCTTGCCTCCTTGCAGGACGTGAGAATCAAAATTCACACTTTAAACTAAATCATTTCTATCGACCTTGAGAAGTTTGTCATCCTATTCTCACACTCTCCCTCACACACTGTACTTTATTGTGTGTGTATCTGGGCCTTGTGCCCAGAGGCTAAAGAATCTATTTGATTTTGCGAAACTGAAATGCAGAGAGCTTTGAAAAAAAGAAGGAAAAGCTTCAACATGAGGGGGGATCAAGAAATTATGACCATTTAGAAGATTTTGGGCAGAGCAGTCAAAAGACATCCATACATATCTCATTCGCTGCAGAGAGGGAAGATGCAATTCCATTGACCAAGTAAAACTGGGTGTCCATCAAAACAAATTTTCCTGGTTGACTGCAGTCTAAGGCCGCGGCTTTCACATTCGCCGAGCCTATACTGCTAATCATTTGCACGGAAGTGAAATTTCACCAGTTTATTCGGTTTATAGTCGAGAATTAGTGATATTGAATCTTAAAGGATGATTACATCGAGGTCTCGCTATTTTCACATCTTAGACCGCTTTAGTTATGTCCTGAGTGTCTGAAAAGATGAAAGATAACATGCTATTTTCGGATATTCTTGATTTGTAAATAATTATCACAAAGAAGTAAGAACAATCGGTAGTTGGAAATCGAGATTGCGGTTTTCTTAATAGACTAATTTAACATGTAACTGATGATGCAAGTGTCCACAGCACAGTTGAGGTAAAATAGGATAATTGGCCGATACTTTGTCCGCCATAGGTGGAGGTGCTGGGGCACACGGCCATCGGTGCGTTCGCGTCAAACCGAGGTTGGAACTCTATTTTAGAGAGCTTGTGGCACGGAGTGCCGATCACGACGTGGCCCATGTAGTCAGAGCAGCAGCTGAATGCCTTCACGATGGCGAAGGAACCGGAATTAGCGGTGGAGCTGAGGCTGGACTCCTGGAGGGACGGTGTTGGTGGCCATCTGGTGCCAGCGAAGTAGATAGGAGGGGCCGTTGGACACTTGATAGGCGGTGGTGGCGGGACAACGAGGAAGAAGGCGAAGGAAACGAGGGCAACCGCAAGCAACGCCGTGCGGGAAGGCAGGCCTTCGTTCGATTCTATTATAAGGTCAATTCAAGACATCAGCAAGAGCATCAAATGAGAAGCTCAACAAAGAGTTAGCATTTATCTTCACTTGTAACTACCACGAATGAAATCACTTTCATTGCTCCCTTCCCTTATTGTTTCTTGCCAGCAACGTGTCCTGCGCATTTGTCAACGAACATGCTTTCCTAATTCGTCTCGAGTCAATGAAATTACCGTTCAAGTCAGCTAGAGATGGGCGTTGGACTTAGTTCTTACCTCGCATCGCTGGCCAGAAGAGAGAGAATTTCAGCAAAGTCATTGTATTTGCTTTGCTCTGTAACCATGACAACGGAGCTGCTAGTTACTGACAATTTACACAGACAGATGAGTAATGAGGCGCGCTTTGTTTCGATTGATTTAGTAAAAGCGAGACTGCTAATACATTTTCAATTCGCTGCCAGGATGATGAACTTGCATTTTTGCTGTTTCTTTGTTAAATTCTTTCTGAGGGGATGGATAAGTGATGATGCATTGGATGACACATCCAAATCAACTCGAGAAAAAAGAACCGGTACGATGTCAAAAGCGAACGGTTTTTATTTGACTTTAGCATTTGGAGATAGCAAATCATTTGTCTCTCTCATGTACCTAGTGATAGACAATGGACTTTGCATGTGACTGGCATATCAATTTTAATTTTTTTTATTATAAGAAAATTATTTTTGGATAAATATAATATGAGTGTACCCATTTGGAATTTTTGATGTTATTACTTTTTTTTTAAAAGGACTTATATGTAAGAAAGACTTATTGACTTTAACTTTTCCCTCTATTCTTTCTTTTTTCTTTTTACAACTCAGATGTAGGACACTCTTATTTTCAGAAAAAATTCAGCCCTACTTTTAAAATAGATATTTCGAAATAGGACATGTGTATCTATATAAGTAATTTAAAATATTTATTACCAAAAAAAAAGTTTGAATGTGTTATATTTTTCTTCATGTAATATCACTTCTTCTTCTTTTTCATCTTGTTATCTATAGATTTTGCAAAAGAAAAAATATAAATGCACATAAGCATGTATGCATGAGAATTGAAATATAATCTATGCAAACATAAATAGAATATGTATAAGCATAATAGATTTGCTAAAGTGACCATAAAAAAACAAAATCGATAATTAAAATTAATGCGTAAGCACGCCACGTGGTTCGGCGGGTTCTTTATGACCCCAATCCAGCTGGGGGAGATCTCCTGAGATTGCATTAAGGAAAAAAAAGTAAACACGTGCTTATACTTTCGATGTTAATAATGTCAAACTTGACGAAGTCTTGCCAATGAGAACACTCGATCTCTCCCATGTCAGATAGTCAGGCATAGAAGATCTGGATAAAAGAGAGATCCTACTCGTTCTATCAAAATAGCAACCCGTTGAAAAAGTTCAAAAGCTAGCTTCTCATTTAGTAATTGGGATAATTATATAAATAATTTATATAATTAATTCAAATTTTAGAGCACTACTAAATATTTTCATATAGCTCAAGGATTAAATTAAACATATAACAAAAATTCATTGATCACATTAAATAATTTAAAAATTCAGAAATTACATTACATATTAAACTAAAATTTATGAATTATATTGAATAAATTAAAAATTCATATATCACATTATATATCAAGTCAAAGTTTAGGGATCATTTGTATTATTTTTCATTAATACTTCTATTAATTAAATTTGGACTTTTATGTAGAACATCTACATGGAAGGGTGATCAGTTCTTGATCCAGTCTAGTTCTAAGGTGAAACCGCTCCTAGGACTAGGAACCAGTCACATTTTGGTTTCAAATACTTTATAATATATGTTATCAAGAAATTTTAAAAAAAAAAAAACTAGTTACTTTTTTTTTTTGAAGAAATAATAAAAAACATATATATATGTAGTCAGTTCGATCCAATCCCCCTTAAAACTGGGAACTGGATTACCTAAACACCACACTTTTATAAATTGGGAACCAGACCAACACTCTTGGAAATCAGATCAAACACGTTGATTCCCGATTCGGGCAATCCGTTATGTATACTCCTAACCTGCACTTGGGCCTCACGCGGAAAACGATTTACTAAGCAGTGCGATCCGCAAACGAATCCTCCCCCCAACCCAAAATGGAATCTGCTTAAACAAATACAAATCGGGATCTGGGCTGGCCTAATTCTTTTATCAAAGCTCCAAGAAAGTTGACCTGCCATCTGGATTGCATATTCCGTGACGTCATATCCCACGTGGCGATCGAGGTCGATAAAGAAACGGGACGACCAATGATGTCGCTGTATCGTGCTCATGGCTCCACTCAACTCGGACCATAACTCAGTCCCATTGCGGTCCGCACTGCAGTAAGTTCGAGCAATCCGAGTTCACGGGAGGCCCCTATACTAGCGGTCAACACCAACACCTCTCGTAGCTGTGCACACGCGAGCTCTGGTCGCTATGACACAACTACCATTCAAACGTACACCGAAAGGATCTCTTTGCAAGCAAAATACCAAACGGATGGGACTCTTATCTTTCATCTCTCCCCAGCACCAATCATCCCTTTCTCCCTCCTTCCTTCCTTCTCCATCTCTCTCTCTCTCTCTCTCTCTCTCTCTCTGCCATGGAGGTCTCGTGGGAAGCGAGCGTCGCCGACTCGATCAACACCGTCTACCTCCTCTTCTCGGCCTACCTGGTCTTCGTAATGCAGCTCGGTTTCGCCATGCTGTGCGCCGGCTCGGTCCGAGCCAAGAACGCCATGAACATCATGCTCACCAACGTGGTCGACGCCGTGGTCGGCAGCATCTCCTACTACCTCTTCGGCTTCGCCTTCGCGTTCGGGGAAGGCTCCAATTCCAACCCCTTCATCGGCACCTACTTCTTCACCCTCAAGGACATCCCCAACAGCACCTACGACTTCAGCTACTTCCTTTACCAATGGGCTTTCGCCATCGCCGTCGCCGGGATCACCAGCGGCTCCATCGCCGAGCGGACCCAATTCAGCGCCTACCTCGTGTTCTCCTTCTTCCTCACCGGGTTCGTGTACCCGATTGTTGCCCACTGGGTCTGGTCGTCGAGCGGGTGGCTCAGCCCGAGCTTGAGCGATTTGCTTTTCGGGTCGGGGGCTATAGATTTCGCGGGGAGCGGCGTGGTGCATTTGGTTGGCAGGATTGCCGGTTTCTGGCTCGTTCATTGAAGGCCCGCGGGCTGGTAGGTTCGACGCGTTCGGCAAGGCCGTGCCAATGTGAGGACATAATGCGACCCTCGTGGTGCTGAGGACGTTCCTGTTGTGGTTCGGCTGGTTCGGGTTCAACCCGGGCTCTTTCGATAAGATCCTCGTGTCGTACCCCACCACATCCGACCAAGGTAATTGGATGGCGACCGGCCGTACGACAGTCATGACCACGTTGGTAGGGTCCACCGCCGGGCTAGTGACCCTATTTGGCCGGCGCCTACTAGTGGGCCACTGGGACGCGCTGCACGTGTGCAATGGCCTGCTTGGCAGGTTCGTCGCGATCACGTCCGGTTGCTCCGTGGTCGAGCCGTGGGCCGCCATCATTTGCGGTTTTGTCTCTGCTTGGGTCCTGACTGGGCTCATTATCGCGGCGCTGAAGTTGAAATTCGACGACCCGCTGGAGGCGACCCAGCTGCACGGGGGTGCAGTGCGTGGGGGTTGATATTGATAGGCCTCTTCACAAAGGAGGAATTCATGATCCAAGCCTACGATTCCGGCAAGAGCAGGGTGTTGCCAACACCTTGGAATCGGACTAAATCCACGAGACGGTCCTATCCTTAGTCCCTAAGCTCACATAAGCTTTAAGGTCGGTTATCGGTCTCAAAAATTGAGGACTAACACTGTGCGGGTTAATTTTAAGGTCAAGGGGTGGACAAGCCCAACTTGAATCATGCTCACCCTTAGGTATTGGGGCCATACAAGCTTTTCAAGGGAATGGGCCTTGCTCGAGTTTTTCACGATACCTATTTGTTTTTCAACTGATAAATTAATCTTGTCATTTGTCAACTTTATGTGATACCTACGTCAACTTTATGATGTTTGACATAGTTTTGATCAACTTCCACCTCCCACACGATATCTCAATTCATAAAAAGGGACATATGTTTGGTAGTAAAATAATTTGCATGCATTAAAATATGTATTGAAAGTATGATCAACTAAGGGTACTTTAATTTTAATTAACATTCGGATCGGTAATCCTTAGAGGTGATCGTATGCTAAACAGCTTTATTGGGTCCACCCAAGCATAGTCGGCCGAAAGGCAAAATGAATTGGCCTAGTAAATTCTTTCTCTTTTTCGATTCTTAAACACTTGGCTGCACAAATTTTTGTTTTTTCTTTGGCCTGTTCAGACTTTGATCAATTCATATAAAATACTTGATATTTTCTTAATCACAAGAGGACCCGAGCAAGATTTAGTCCAAGTACTTGGCTCAATCGTCCGACAATTAGACTTATGATTGGGCAGGCCTAGGTGGGATCGTGTTGGTGCTACTCGGGTTCGAACTTTTAGAAATTCCGCCATGGCTTGAACTTGCAGCCTTGAGCCTACCCAAGGGAAAAACATCTGCTGCCCATCGGAAAGATGTAAGAAAAATAGATGATAAATAAAATTATAGGGTTTTGAGTTATTTTATTTTATTTTAGAAGTTCGATATTGGTTATGACACTTTTTTATGGAGTTATTTAGCTAACAACTATATATGCAAGCGTCTGTTAATTATATAGCATAGTTGAGATAAAATATGATAATTCGTATATACTATTACTGCCACAGGTGGAGGTTCTGGGGCATGCGGCCATTGGTGGGGTTCGTGTGTCATTGCGGTTGGAACTCCATTTTAGAGAGCTTGTGGCACGGGGTGTCGACCGTGGCCTGGCCCATATACGCAGAGCAACAACTGAACGCCTTCATGATGGTGAAGGAACTAGGCTTAGCGGAGGAGCTGAGGCTGGACTACAAGGGCCACGGCGGCATTGGTGGCCATCTAGTGCCAGCAGAGGAGATAGAGAGAGCTGTTAGACACTTGATGGCGGGGGATAAGAAGGGGGTCTGGGACTTCGAAAGGTTTCCCGGTTCGATCTTGAATCGATTGTTTTGCCCAGGAACACGAATCAAGAACTTCCTTTGACTCCCTTGTTGTCCGTTCATCCGACACTCCGGGCGTCTCCAAGATCAACGATGGAGCTTCCCACCGGCACGACAGGTACACTTTGGATGTTACTGAGGATGGGTTTGACTCCCCTTCTCGATTAGAACTCTTCTCAGCTTATTTCGGAGTAGGGACTTCGCTTCATTGCTGTTCGAGAGGCTTCAATGGGTCTGTGTTACTGCGTGAGCCTGGTTTTTGCTTTACTGGGTCGTCCCCCTCTCTCGTTGTGCGCGTGATTCAAGATCTCATCGATCTGTGGGTTCTTTGAAGATCTGGGTTTTTCGGGTGTCTTTGAAATTGGATCAGAAATTAAGGGTTTGAGGTATTCCTGCTAGATTCGTGTTCCGTGGGTTTCTAATGGCAGGTGGATATTCACGAGGGACTACGGAATACTTCCGCTAAGTTGCGTAGGTTTCCGGCGTGTCTCGGCTCCACGAAGAAGAAGACCGAAATAAAAAAATAAAAAAGAGGCCGAAAATTGAGAAAGGGGCCGGGTCGAGTAATTTGCAAGTGGGCCTAATCCGAATTCGGGCTAATTGTTGATGTGGGCTGAAGATGATTGGGCCGAAAATAGAAATAGAAATGGGCTGTTTTAATTTTTGTTTTTGTCATTAACGGGCCAATTCAAAAATTTCTTTCGACCGGGCCGTTCGGCCAGCCCGGTCTCTTTAGCCCAGCCCGGACCGATAGGGTCCGGGTCGGTTTAGTAAGGCTGGGTCACCCGACCCGGTCCGAATTACCTTTTTAATAAAAATTAAAAAATTAAAAATCAAAAAATCAAAAAATTTCAGAAAATTAAAAATATTAAAAAATCTTAAAAATCTTAAAAAATCTTAAAATTTTTCGAAAAATCATTAAAAAAATGTTTTTTTCTTTAATTTTCAGGAAGGTTTTAAAATTTTATTTTTATTTTTATTTTATTTTTTTTTCTTTCTTTTTTTCAAATATTCCAAAATTCCAAAAAAATTAGAAAAAATTAGAAAATTTCAAAAAGCATTAATAAAATTCAGAAAAGTCAAAAAAAATATTTTTAAAATCTTGAAAAGTTGTTTTGTTTAATTTTGGAAAATCCGAAAATATTAAAAAATATTAAAAAATATTAAAAAATATTAAAAAATTTAAAAATATTAAAAAAGTATTAAAAAATTCAAAATTTCAAAAAAATTCAGAAAAATTAGAAAAAAATTGCAAAAAAATTAGAAAACCCTTAAAAAGAAGAAAACATCCAAAATTGAATAAGCCTTTAGAGCTTTACAATAAGTTTTTATTTTATATTATATTCCCGCACCTTATTTGTCACGATTTTTAGACCTTATTTTCCTTAGAAGAGTTAGGATAAACCTTGGGTTTCTCGAACGTGTTGCCATATCTTTAGTTAATATACAATCAAGTTAGGTACCGAAAGGGCGTTAGTCGCGTGACTAACGTAATCAAGTCCCCGACCCTAGACCCTTTGGTTGCGTAAAAAGCAAGGCACGCTCTCATGTCTCGCTTGGTTTCTAGTTGACCTCAATAGACTAGTGGCGACTTTTTGTTTGAAGTTTTTATGAATATCCCAACGTCGCGCGGGGTATGGGCTTGGGAGAGCCCGAGTTAATTGAGGACCGTCGGCCCGAAATTAACGATACCCCTACCCCTATATATTTATATTTTGAAAAAATTTAGGTCGCGGCGACAGAAGGAAGGTGGGTCTTCGTATGATTCTATTGGAAGGTTAATCCAAGACTTCATGAAGAGCATTGAATAAGAAGCTCAATCGCAACCATCATGTATAAGTCACTTTGATCTTGCTCTGTCCCTTATTTCTTGCCAATAATGTGTCCTGCTCCTTTGTTCAACAAACAGGCTTACTAATTTGTCTGAAGTTCATGAAATTACCATTTGAGTTGGCGGGTGGTGAGCATTCGACTTGATTTTGATCTTGGATTGCTCACTATTTAGCAAGTCATTGTGTTTGATTTACTCAGTAACCATGATGAAGGAGATGTAAGTTACTAACAATTTGCTTTGAAATATGAGTTATCAGCTTCTCATGACTAGACTAATGAGCCGGTGAGCTTTGTTTTAATTGATCGAATACAAGCAAGAAGTCCCTCTACTTCTAGGTAGATGAACTTGCTTTTAGCTGTTCCTTTATTAAATTCCTTCTGAGGGATGGATAACTTATGATGCATTGGATGATACATCGAAATCAATTCGAGAAAAGAACTAGTAAGATGTTATTTATTTCCTAAAGCAAACTCTTCTATAGTTGAAATAGAAGGGCATTTATTTGGCTTAACGATATAGAGATAGCAATTTCTTTGCTTGTCATGCATACATGAAGTGGTAGACTTGCATTTTGCGTTTACATTCACACTAGAAAAAACCGAAAAGAAATTAAAATGCAACAAGAGAAATCCTCTTCCTAATCTCACATGCCATGCTTGAGAAACTTCTCTTTGACAGCAACTAACTTGGATAATGCATTTGTCATGTCCATGCGCTCATTTGGAAGTTTCATCGAGCGAGGACTCCAATTCTAATTATTTCAACAACATTTTCCTCAAATCTTACCGTGTTGGCATCGTTAATTTGGTCGTTGCCGATCCCCTGCAGATACTCCATAGATAGCAAGTGAAGGGTCTAGGATCTTCAACAAGCTTTTGCTCTGAGCAGTCTTCACAAATTCATGGAGGGTCCATCCATCTTCGAACATAACATTAGTAGGTTTTATTCCTGTGAAAATCTCGAGCAACAGTATCCCGAAGCTGTACACATCTCCCTGCAATGATGAAGTACCACCGAGGCCATATTCTAGAAAGCAACATCGGCTTTATCATGTTAGATGTGTACGTAGCTTTGGAAATCTATTTTCTTCACTAAAATTCAGCATTTTGAATAAGCTATTAACTTGGACCCATATGATTAGAAAGCAGAAGGATTAACATACCTGGAGCTACATAGCCAATGGTTCCTTTTAACCCACTAGAGCTTGCTTGACATTGAGAAGCATCTAGGTTTGTGCTTCCATGAAGAAATCGCGCTAGCCCAAAATCACCCACTCGAGCTACCATGTCATGATCAAGAAGAACGTTGCTTGGCTTTAGATCGCCGTGCACGATGTTCGTGTGGCAATGGTGGTGTAGATATTCGATGGCAGAAGCCACATCAATGGCAATGCCTAACCTCTGCCTGAGATTGAGCTTTGGCATGTCGAGTTGATTTTCGCTGGGGTGCAACCACTGTTCTAGACTGCCATTTTGCATTAGGTCATAGACTAGAGCCTTAAATTCTGTGCCTGTGAAATCGATGCTTGAGCAAACAGTGATGATGTTGACAAGATTTCGGTGACGTATGTTTCTCAGTGCTTCACATTCTGCCAAGAAGCTCTTAAAAGCCCCTTTTTGTCTTAGGTTGAGCACTTTCACTGCCACCGGTCGATTTCCATCTAGCATTCCTCTATACACAGAGCCATGGCTCCCTTGGCCAATCAAATGAGAAGGCGAGAACTCATCTGTCGCTTGACGAAGCTTTGCATAGGAAACCTTTTGGAAGCGCTCCTCTGTTGGCAATGCAGTGCTAGGTCTCGTCGTAGATTTCCTCCTCCAGTACACAACAACAATCAAGCATGCCAACACAATAAAAAATGAGATAGTTACCGCGATAGATAATTTCAGTTTTGGAAGCTTTCTCCGCTTCTTTGTGTTGCGGACTTTGCACACGGGAAGTCCAAGTTCCTTAATGCCCCCACATAGATCTTTGTTTCCAGTTATCGATATGCGCTTCGTATCTTTCAAAAGCCCCTCCCGCGGTACCTCTCCTTCAAGGCTATTGAAGGACAGATTCAACCCTTCGAGCACGGTGAAATTCTCGAAATAGATGGGAATTTGACCGGACAATCTATTTCTTGAGAGATCGACGTACTGAAGGCCAATCAAGGTCCTTAGAGAAGGCGGTATACTTCCTTCAAATATATTGCCTGACATGTCCAAGTTTTGTAGCATTATACATTGGGACAAAGTGCTTGGTATTTCTCCAGTCAGCGTGTTGTCAGAGAGGTCGACATCCACAATTTGGGTCATGTTACCCACTTCAAGAGGTAATGGCCCCGTTAAGAAATTTCGAGCAACATTGAAATAGACGGACAGAGAAGAAAGGCCGACAACCTCTTTGGGTATCGTACCGTTAAGGTTGTTATCTGATAGGATTAGTACTAGCAATTGTCGACACCATCCAAGGCTTGGAGGAATGTCACCTTCTAATTGATTATCCTGAAGATCCAGTTCAAGCAAATGGGTGATGTTTCCTAGAGAGGAAGGAATTGTCCCCGAAATCTTATTACCCCATAGGTAAAGGACGGTCAAATTTTTGAGCTTACCGATGCCATGGGGAATCTCACCGCTGATGCTGTTGTTGTATAACGTCAAGACTTGTAGGCCATTCAGCTTCTCAATTTCTGAAGGGATATTACCCGTGATTTGGTTTGATCCTAGGTAAAATCCCTGAAACGTATCTGTCAAATTGGCAATAGAAGCAGGTATTTCTCCTGTGAATTTGTTGTGGCCGAAATCTAACTCTTTCAGTTTAGTGCAGTTGGTAAAAGCAGTGAGGAAACTTAAGCCGTCAGGTCCGGCTTGTAACTGGTTTTCGCTAAAACTAATCCTTTTCAGATTCCTCAAGTTTCCAAGATTGACAGGAACATTCCCCGTAAAGCTATTAAAACTGAGAAACAGATCTTCAAGTCCAGTAGCGTTAGGCAACGAATGGGGTACTTGCCCTGAAAATCGGTTAAATCCAAGGAAAAGCCCCCGAAGAAGAGGAAAGTAGCTGGCAATTTCTGGTGGGATTTCACCATGTAGGTTGTTACCACTTAAAGCAAGGTAAACGAGTGTTGTAAGATTGTGTATAGAAGAAGGGATGCGTCCTGTTAAATTATTAGGACCTAATTGTAAGCGTTCTAATTTTGAGATGCTTCCGAGCTTGGCTGGTATTTGACCTCTTAGATGATTGTCCCCCAACCCTAATTCTATAAGTGAAGATCCATTCCCCAACCAAATTGGAATCCCCCCAGTAAGATCATTCTTTGAGACCACAAATGCAGTGAGTTCTCTCTCAACTAAATACTGAAGCTCATCAGGTATTTTCCCGCTAAGCCAATTGTAATTCATAAAGAGGTACTGCATACCTACGCAAGATGACAAATTCCGTGGTATCTCCCCTCCAAGTTCATTTTGTTTGAGGATGAGAGTGTTCAGTCTGAACAACCTCCCGAACTCTTCTAGAATGTGGCCTCGAAGCTGATTCGCCGCCAGATTAATACGTCTCAAGAAGGTGAGATTCCCTACGTCAGGAGGTATTGTGCCGATAAGCTTTTGATTAGGTAAGTCGAGGGCGGTGACTCTTCCTGCGTGGCGATGACTGCAAGAAACTCCTAGCCGCTTACGTGACTAACGACTCATTCCAAGAGCTCATGTTCCCTTGAATATCTTCGAACACCTTGTTCTTGAAGGCAAGCAATGCTGCTCTGTCTGTTTTCATTTCCGGGATAGGAAGCATAGGCAATACAAGTGTTGGAGTGAGTTTGATGTATGAAGAGAATGAGGCTGGCAAAAGCCAATACTAAATTCATTCTCAAGTTTGGCAAGGTTGCTTCCAAACTTGATCTCTGAAACACCATATGATGGTTTTATTAAGTTCCAACCAGAAGCATTAGATTGACCGTTTAAATTGGTGCATCCAAAGACCACAATTTAGTCCACCGAAAAACAGGACTTTTGTTCACGTCCCATAAGTTCAACTTAGGTGAACTTTATACAATATTATTAGTGACAGCCCAAGTCCAAGTTGATGCGCACGCAATTTCTAAAGTTTTCTAGGGCATCTAGATGAGCAAAAAATCGAAAGGCAAGCTTGGAGCAAGAGTTTGCGCAATGTTTGATTAAAATACTATGACTTTTGAACCAAGATGAGTTAGAGAGCCTAAAATGCCAATTTGAAAAATTAACTCAGAGTGCAGGGTTGTTATTTTTTTTTTTTTATATATATACATTATATTTTGCCAATTTTTGCGGCCTCAAGATCCCTCGTTATTGTAGCATTAGAGAACTTTTATATTTTTAGGCCTACTTTCTGCATTCAATTTAAGCCGTTAACTTATTAACACAACATCTTCTTCGCATCAAATTTGCACCTTTCTAATCACGGAAAATAAATAATTTAGAAAATATTATTCTATGAGTGGTCGCTGAAAATAATCATTCAATGAAAAAAATTTCATCATCAAAACAATTTATGTCTAAATTTTCATGGAAGATAATAAAAATATTATATTCATTTATTTTTGTAAACGATACAAGCGATCATATTTAGAAAAAGGGTTTTTTTAAATATTTATTTTTTGCAAAACAGTTGAATCTTATTTACCTAAATAATAGTAGGAAAGAACACTTTTAACATTTGACTCCCCAAAGAAAAATGTAAATTCAATATGTTGCAATCCTAGACTTTCTACGTCTTAGTTGGAATCCTTCATGGAGTGATTGACCCTCTATCCTTTGTATGTCATGATTGCGCCTAAAATAGAGGAGCAAATGAAAATTGTTCCTTGAACGATAAAGAAGAGGAGCATAGACGGCTAATTATATCGTAACTTTCAGCAACGATCATCCGTGTGTCGGAAATATTGATATTTTGCCATCTTAAGATAGTATTTGGGATGCAAAAATTAATTTAGAATTTGTTTATAGAGTGATTCAAGATACTTTTATAACATACAAACTTTCTATGTAACTATCTTGTAATTATTCAAAATAACTTTGAGACTTGATTACAAAAATAAATTTTTACATTCCCAACGTTACTTGGTAAAACAGAAATGGGTAACGATGAGAAGACCAAGCAACTAAAAATATTCCCTCGGCAAGCCGACCTTGATGGACGAATGGACAAATGAAAACTATGATTGGGCTGATTAACGATGAGAAAAGGGAAAAATATCATAAAATTCTTAAATATATTACATCGGTACTAATTTAATATTAAACTTTTCAATCAAACCAAGTTAATTAGAAACATTTCTGCATTAGTACCAATTTAGTCCATTCGGCGAAAATTGTTGACATGGACTTCGGCGATCCTACATGACACGATAGAATCTGACGTGGAAAATTTTATTAATATTTTTTCTTTTTGGGTTAATACCATAAAAAACTCTACACTGGTATATCTGTGATATGTTTATCCAAATTAATTTTTTGACCACGAAAAACCTTAAATTGTTACATCTGTACAAATTTACCCTGAATGACAAATTTATCGCAAGCTTTAGGCATGACCTGAGTGCCTAAAATGAGGAAACCCATGTTTGCATTGTTCCTGGAGGGCACTACAATTTGAGCTTCAATGTCAACGAATTGAGGATTACACCAAAAATTTGATTTTAGTTTCTGTGGATCGCCGATCATTCTTCTCCATTTAGTTGACATGAAAAGCTTTTCTCACCAATGGAACTAAGAATAAATTCTTGGGTTCTCAAGACAATTATTCAGTATAGACCTTTGTAATCGGGAAATTCCGTTATAATGTTGTAAAAAGGGTATTAAAAAGGAATTGATATCTGTATTTTAGTACTTTCATGGAAGCTCCTGAAGAGATTATTCTTTTGCTGAAAACCATGGAATTCGAGAACCGCGAATGAATTTTACCCAGATCCTTTGTCTTGTCATGTTCTTGTTTGAACCGATATCCATACGTTGTCTCTACTGTTGGGATTATGTTTCGAAAACAAAAACATGTGCATGGGTAAATTGAATCAAAAAAAGATTTGTAGCGGAAGTAAAAATGCTCATACACATATCTCATTGACATTGTTCATGCATTTTAATACACATAAAAGTAATAAAGGGGCTAATCACATTACTCTTGTACCACACTCAAAAAGTTTGATTCTGACATTTTTCAAATTCTAACCATGAACATCTGATGTCCTTGCAGCGTTGGTTCTGACGTTCTTTAAATTCTTACTATGAACATTTGATCTCCCGGTAACACCGATTCTGATGTTCTTGAAATTCTGACCACGAACATCTCATTTCTTCTGGTAATGGTGGTTCTAACGTTCTTCAGATCCAGACTGCGAACGTTTGATCTCCTCATAAAGTAGATTCTCACGTTCTTCAGATCCAACTCCACAAATGTTGGGCTTCTAGTTCAAACATACCACCAATATCACGTTCAATGGTAGAGAGAAATTGAGAGATCTCACAACTACGATGTGCTAGCAATTGTTCTTATGTATGAATAACTTGATTGATCACTATCATCATTTTCAATTGTTGATTATCGATCATCTTGTAATCCTCTCTCTCAATCGCCTTTTGTAACCAGTCCCGGATTACATTTAATTCAGTGTAGCTCTAAAACCATTTCAGATAATTAATTCGCCATGAAGTTTTAGCTCAATTCAGACTTTGAATCTAGACGTAAGTTCTGAAATAATTTGAAACACTAATTCAGGCATCAATTCTGCAACCGTCAAAGCATTATTCTAGGCATTAATTTGTAAACGTTACAAGTCTTTAATTTGGGCAGTAGCTTTGTAATCATACAATATTTAATTTGACTGTTAAGTCCAAAACCACTTCAGAATATTAATTTGGTCATGTGAATCTACAACCGTTTCTAATCATTAAAATGTCCATTCATTCTAAAACCATTTTAGATAATTAATATGACCGTTAAGTTTGAAACAATTTCATAACTTTAATTTAGCCCATTTCATATCATCAATGTGACCATTAAATCTGAAACTATTTCAGAACTTTAATTTAACCGTTAAGTCTAAAATTGTGTCAGATACTTAATTTAGCCATTAATTCCAAGCTCACTTCAGATCATTAATACAACCATTAAATCAATGATATCTACCCTTTGAGTTCATTTTTGCTAAGGTTGAGAGGCTTCAGCATGAACAACCTCCTCAATTCTTTTGGAATGTTGCCTTGGAGTCAATTTGCCTCTAGATTAAAATGCCTCAAGAAGGTGAGAGTCCCTATGTCAAGAGTTATTGTGCCAACGAGCTTTTGATTATCCAAGTTGAGGGCAATGACTCTTCCCGTGGTGGCAATGACTCTACCTGTGTGGCAATGACTTATAGACTCGTTCTAAGAACTCATGGTCCCTTTAAAATCTTCAATCGTCTAGTCTTTGAAGGTGAGCAATGCCACCCTGTCTGTTTCATTTATGGGATAGGAAGCATAGGCAATATAAGTGTTAGGAGTGAGTTTGATGTATGAAGAGAATGAGGTTGACAAAAGCTGATTCTAAATTCATTCTCAATTTTGGTAAGGTTGCTTCTATACTTGATCTGTTAAGACAGAGACATTAGAAAGACCATATGATGGTCTTCTTAAGTTCCGACCAGAAACATTAGATTGACCGTTTAAATTTGGTGCATCCAAATACCATAATTTAGTCCGCCAAAAAATTGAACTTTTGTTCAAGACCCATAAATTCAAATTATCTCAACTTTGTACCATACTATTCGTGACAACCAAAATCCAATTTGATGAATATGCAATTCCTAGAAATATTTTCCATTCATTTATTTTTGTAAGCGATGCAAGTGACCATTTTTGTAAGCGATGCAAATGATCATTTTTAAAAAATATTTTCTTGATCATTTACTTTTTACGAAACAATAAAGTTGAAACTTATTTACCTAAATAATTGTAGGAAAGCCCGTATTTGAATTTGATAACATTTGACCCCAAAAGAAAAATGTGAATTCAATGTGTTGGAATCTAAGACTTTGTGCAACTTAGTTGGGATCCTTTATGCAGTGTGTTTAACGCTTTGTCCTTTTCTTATGGAAACGATAAAATCTTCATAGGACAGAGTCAGCATACCCAGCCATGGGCTAAACAGTGGCAAAGTTGTCAAGCCCAATTAGACGTTTGACATCAACTTAGACAATCCAACAGACCGTGATCATCGCCCATCAATGGTTGACGATGATTGTTACTGGACAGGCTAGACAATTTTTCCACGTGAAAGGCTAAAGCTCCATTATGCAGTGGGTTTAACGCTTTATCCTTTTCTCATGGCAACGAGAAAATCTTCATAGGACAGAGTCAGCATACCCAGCCATGGGCTAAACGGTGGCAAAGTTGTCAAGCCCAAGTAGACGTTTGACATCAACTCAAACAATCCAACAGACCGCAATCATCGTCCATCAATGGTTGACGATGATTGTTACTGGACAGGCTAGACAATTTTTCCACATGAAAGGCTAAAGCTCCTTTATGCAGTGTGTTTAACGCTTTATCCTTTTCTCATGGCAACGAGAAAATCTTCATAGGACAGGGTCAACATAGCCAGCCATGGGCTAAACGGTGGCAAAGTTGTCAAGCCCAATTAGACGTTTGACATCAACTCAGACATCCAACGGACCGCGATCATCATCCATCAATGGTTGACGATGATTGTTACTGGACAGACTAGACAATTTTTCCATGTGAAAGGCTAAAAAGCTCGTGGCTTTTTGGAAAGAAAGGGACATTGGGCCAAGTTCAAAGCAACGAGCAAATTTTCAATGATTTAGTTTGAAATGTTCCTTGACTTTTGAAACTTAGCTATGATTGCCCACAATATAGAGAAGCGAATAGAAAATTTTGCGAGAATGATAAAGAAGAGGAGCGTAGACGAGTAAATTTTCTATCTGAGGTTTGATCAAAGTTGAAAATGAATTTGGGTTGTACTACTTAAGAGATTTTCAATAATACCCAATTTGCTTAAAAAAGTCAAATCTCAAGATATCGTAACTATCAACGACAATTGTCCAATTGGTGGGAGTTACGATGTCGAAGATATTGATATTTCGCCTTATCTCAAGATAGATTTGGGATGCAAAAATCAATTCAGAAATTTTATTTATATAGTGATATGACACACTATTATAGCATTTTTGATATGAACTATTCATAATGATCTTAAAATTATTCGCAATAATTAATTAATTTTTTTACATTCCCAACATTACTTGGAAAAGCAGAAATGGGATGTGATGATGAGAAGACCAAGCAACTAAAAACTTCCTCCTCGGCAAGCCGACCTTGATGGCCGATTAATGTTGAGAAAATTCAAAAGCTGGGAGACCTTTGATCAGCCCACAGCCTTTTGGGACTAAATTTAAAACTTGAAGTGGCCCAAGTGAAACCGCCCTAAAAGTTGTAGCATTGAAAAATTGTCCAGAGCTTTTATAATTTGAGAAATCTGCATGACTAAATTAATACATAAATTAAAAAAAAAAATAGCCACAACGAAATTGGGGTTAGGACACTAGGAGTGCTTGTGAATACTTTCGTCACGGCGGCTGACTTTTTGTGCCAAAACTTTTTTTTTTTTTTTGCTCACTTAAATGCCAAGTTTTAAAAAGCGTTCACTTGAATGCCACTCCACGGAAAAGGCGACGTGGCCGCCAGAAAATAATATTTTAATATTTTAATAAATTTTTTTTATTTTTTTTTTATTTTTTTTGCTTTTTTTTTAAGGGCCGTCGCGACCTCCCGCAGCTGCCGAGGGCCATTGCGGCCTTGCCCAGGGCCAGATCTTGGTAAGGGCCGCCTGGCCTTCGTAGTCGCCGCCGCGGGTGAGGCCGTTGACGGCCTCGCCAGCCTCACCTAGGGCCTTCGTGACCAACGGCGAAGGGCCCTCGCCCAATCTGGGTGAGAGTTCAGCGGCCGGCAAGGGTCAACGGTGGCCCTCGCCACCCTAAAAAAAATCAAAAAAATCAATTAAAATATTAAAATATATGTTTTCTGGTGCCACGTCAGCTTTTCCGGCGAAGTGGCACTCAAGTGAACGATTTCACTCCGATTTGGCACTCAAGTGAGCGAAAAAAAAAGTTTTGACACCAAAATAAGCGACGTACGAAAGTTATGGCACTCCTAGTGTATTTACCCCCAACGAAATTTTAAACAATTATATCCTAAAACAATCACGACCTTTAGATGAAAAGTAGCAAGCAATCTAGCTTATTGAATCGGAAAGACACATTGCAGGAGGAGAACCGGAGTTTCTTTCCGGAAGATTGGAGCAATGACCACATGCACCTTACTCTAGATCATCCACGTGGGTCCTATATGGTGGCCACGCTACTCAATGGTCGAGATGGAGCTAGTTTACATGATCTGGATCCATATAAATTTTTTAGGAGATAGATGCATCATACGGACCACTATTTCCGTCTTATTTGTTGCTTCCTCGGCACAATTGATCATATGACTAATTCATCTTGGCTTGAAGATGGCACACAGAAGGACCAAGTCAAATTGGGATTGTGTCACCTTTGGATTTGGAATAAATTGACTTAATTAACTCCCTTACTTTTCTAGTTCTGTATTGAAATTTATTTATGGTTGGTCCATCTAGACCCAACCCAAATCTAGTTGGACAAATATATTTAGAGAGTACATTGTTTGAGTCACCTTGCCACCACCACCACGTGGCTTCTATACCTATTTAATCCACCTTGACGTAGGCAAAAAAAAAATAGTAAATAATAGATTTGAAATTTTTAACAAACTAAAAATTAAATATCTAAAGTAGCAAATTACTATTTTATGTGGCCAAAAAAAAATGAAAGCAAACTAGAATTTGACGAATTTTTTTGACAAATTGTTGATGAAGCGGATACATGGCCAGGTGGCATCATCAACACGAGGGTGCCATGTCAATGATACGTATGAAAAGTTGGTGTCTTGGCCGAAGTATACAAATTGTCAAAAAGTTGAAATTTTAATAGATTGAGTGAAGGTACCAAAGTTCATTGACCTAATTGTAAATACCATCGATTATAAACGACGGACGAAATTCACCTAGCCACTGCCTTGTAATGTTTGTGTCCAAACCGATGTCCATACGTTGTCCCTACCACCCCCTCGCTGCCTTCCTCCCCAATCACCGTCATGCTTCGTGTCCTTCGGCGATGGAGGAGGCCTTTTAGATTTTGGTCTCCTATGCGGGAGGGAGGAGAGGGAGGATGTCGAGATTTGGTTTCCTTCGCAGGCCATTTCTTCCCTCGACAAAGGAGATGAGCAAAAATTTTCTCCTTTTCCAACACGGATCTTGCTTTTCTCATCGTAGAGAAGATGAGGTCCCACCGCTACCTAATTTGAGGCACAAGCCAAACTCGGCGGCCACCAAAGAGAGGGAAAAGGGGTTTCGGTGGGCATATTTTCTAATATGGAAAAAACATACGGAGCATACATTTATTATGTGTCGATGACATGGTCATATACGCGAAGTAGCAGCTGAATGCCTTCACGATGGTGAAGGAACATGGGTCTTCGTATGATTTTATTGGAAGGTCAATTCAAGACTTCATCGGGAACATTGAATAAGAAGCTCAAGAAAGAGTTGGCATTTGCCTTAAATTGCCACCATGTACATGTTACTTTGATCTTGCTCTATCCTTGATTGTTTTCTGCCAGCAATGTGTCCTGCTCATTTAATCTACGAACATGCTTACTAATTTGTCAAGTTTATGAAATTACCATATTTAACTAAAGTTACTGTATTTGCTTTGTTTTGTAACCCTGACAGTAGGGCTTTAGTTATTCTTGACATTTAAAATTTGATTATTGTACTTGATCATTTATCGCGTGAAAAGCTGTCAATCTCTAAACAAAAATATATATGGAATAGTTCACATTTACATTACAAGCACTAGGAATATTTTCACTTAGTAATAACATGTCCAAATGAATTGCCTTGAGTTGACCTGGTCGTAAATTGCATTGGGATCAGCCCAAAATGTTGAATGGACTTGAATTTAGGAGAGAACTAAGCTCGCTTAATTCAACCCACATAGAATTTGGCGAAGTAAAAGGAAGGCAAGGAAAACGCGTGGAGTCAGCAGTGCAAGTGTGAGAAGGATACAAAGAAGAGAAAGAAGGAAACCATAAGCGTATGCTCTTTCACGGAAAATAAATAAAAATGATTATTTGCATTACTTGCAAAAATAAATAAATTAAAAATATTTTCATTATCTACAATAAAATTTAGACAAATTATACTTAATATTGAAAATATTTCAAGCAATATAGGTAATCATTTTTAGGAAAGTATTTAAATAATTTAATTTGCGAAATAAATAGAGCCTAAATTTTTTTTGTTTTTCTCTTCTTCTTTTTTTGTCATCCTATTTTAACTCTCTCTCTCTCTGCTTTATTGTGTGTGTAAGTGCTTTAAGGGGTCGTTCCCCAGAGGCCAAAGAATCTAGGTTGATTTGGCGAAATCGAGATCCAGAGAGCTTAAAAAAAAACAAGGAGAAGAAGAAGGAAATGCTTCGACATAAGGGAGGGGATCAAGAAATTTTGACCATTTAGAAGATTTTGGGCAGAGCACTCAAAAGACAATCCTTATATATCTCATTCGCTGCAGACGGGGGAGATACAATTCCATTGACCAAGTGAAACTGGGTATCCATCAAAACAAATTTTACTGGTTGACTGCAGCCTGGAGGCTTTCACAGCCGCCGAGCCTGTACTGCTGATGATGTGCATGAAAGTGAAATTTCACTAGTTTGTTCGGTTTGCAGTTGAGAATTAGTGATGTTGTATATTAAAGGATGATTGCATTAAGGTCTCGCTATTTCCACGCTTTAGACTGCTTTAGGCACGACCAGAGTGCCTGAGAAGACGGCGAAAAAACCCTCTTAGCCCATGGATTGCGACTGTTGCCGCCCAAAACTTGTTTCAAGAGGACACAACAATTTGAGCATCCATCTTGTCTAATCTGTTTTGAGGATTACAACAAAGATCAGATTTTGGCTTCTGTGGATTGCCGATGATTGTTCTCCATCTAGTCGACATGAAAAGGTTTTCTCACCAATGGAACGAGGAATTAATGCTTGTGTTCTCAACGAAATTGTTTAGGACAGAGCTTTTGTAATCAGGAAATTCTGTTGTAATCTACTGTTGAAAGGCAGGAAAAAAAGAAACTGTAACCTTTATCTCAGTGATTGCTAATCCTTTTCATGGAAGAGACTGAAGAGAACATTCTTATTGCTGAAAATCATGTAATAAGCAGAAAACATTCTTTCAAAGAAGAAAGAAAAATTGGCTGAAAGACATAAGAAGGAAATCCATCCATATATTACAGGAGTACATGGAAACCTTCCATTACAGCCACAAGGGTTCTCGGAAGGTTCTCATTCTCTTCAGACAATTTCTCAGGTTCTCACTTTTCAGCAGTGAAATTACAACGAAAACGAACAGCACAACCAGAACCAAGTACCTTCAAGTATCTTATAGTAGGAAATCGCCATAGTAACAGTCGAAATCCATGTTTTATTTATTACAAATTGTGCTAGTTTTGCTTTCTGACCAACCAGAAGCTGCTAGTTTGGAGACTCACTAAATTGTATGCTGTCTGTTTTACGGATGAAGGCCTTCACAGACAACCTAGCTAGACTGACATTGACATTAAAAGCGGAACATGGCTCCAACAAGTTAAGTCGTGCCCGTCTTTATTTACAATTTCCCCGTCCCACCCAATAACCTGGGATGGATCAGGCCGCAATCTCCCACATGTTGCCTGAAAAATATAAAAAGGAGGAAGAGGATGAAGCAATCAGGCTCTAACCAATTGTCAATGAACATGCACGATTTGATTAAGACCCTGGTGGTTTCTTGTCCCGAGACTTGTTAGCATATGAGCCGATTTCACTAAATCCAAAGCAATGCTAGGGACAGAATGATACATGCATATGGCAGCTAACAAGGGACTTACTTGGTGCAGGGCTCTGCATTCTATCCTCATGAATGCCAGTTTTGAGAAACTTGTCTCTAATTGAGAGCAAGTCCCGTGCAACTCCATTCATGTCTTTCCTGTCTTTCGGTGAATCTGCTGAGCAAGTTAATCCAATCTCTAAGACAGCTATCAGACATTCAGCTTTGTCGGTTCCACAGTCACTCCAATCTGCTTCCTCGCCACTGCTTTCACCTACTTCCCCACAGAAAATTGACTGATCCAAAAACCCTGTTCCTTCCTTTGGCATCACTGACTTGACAAATTTCTGAAGGTTGAAATCATCTTCGAACATAATATCCGTCGGTCGTCTTCCTGTGAACATCTCTAGCAAGAGGATTCCAAAGCTGTACACATCCCCACTAGTTGATGGATGAACACCCATTCCATATTCTGCAAGTCCAGAAAAAGTTCCTGTTAGATCGATCATTCTACAAGGTCTCTGAATTCTTCAGATTTTTGTGAATGTAAATGTTTTTATGACCTTTAGAGCGGTACCTGGAGCAATGTAACCCATGGTTCCCTTAAAAGCAGAGGAGCTGAGATGACTCCAAAAGACGTCTTTGTTAGACTCGAAAATGAGCCTTGACAATCCAAAATCACTGATGTGAGCCGTGAACTCATGGTCAAGAAGAATGTTGCTTGGTTTCAGATCACAGTGGACCAATGGAGTTCGGCAATGGTGGTGAAGATAATCCAAAGCAGAGGCCACATCAATAGCAATATTCAATCTTTGGAGGAAGCTCAAAGGCTTTAATTGCATTTGCTCATCGTTCGGGTGCAACCACATGTCCAAGTTGCCGTTTGCCATGAACTCGTATACCAAGGCTCTGAACTCATTACCATGAGAGTCGATGCTTGAACAAGCAGTCAAGATCTTAACAAGGTTACGATGCCGAATGCTGCTGAGGGCTTTGCATTCGGCCAAGAAGCTCTTGAAAGCTCCTTTCTGCTGGAGATTTAAAACCTTGATGGCCACAATTTTTTCATCCGGACCAAGAGTTCCTTTGTATACACTGCCAAAACTACCTGAACAGGAGTTGAAAACAATTGTGATCATGCAACGTGGTACATGAAATGTGAAGTGTGTTCTCTGTTCTCATTTGAAGTTGCTAAATAATGGTTCATTCAAATATAAGGATTACCTGAACCAATCAATCTGCTTGAACGGAATCCATCAGTAGCTTTGAATAGAGCATCATAGGAAATCCTCTCATAAAAATGGCCCAAGGAGTGAGTAGGCAGATGTTCCTTCTTCAAGTTTCTCAACCAGAAAAGAGATGCTAAGGATACTAATGCCACTGCACAAGAAGCACAGATGACTATTACCATCACCCACTTCGAAAGCCTATGCTTTTTATATCTTGAGATTGATATGGCCGGACATGAAGGCAAATGCAGTTCAGCTATGCCCCCGCAAAGCTCCTTGTTGCCGTTGACTTTGAAGGCACTAGCGTTTCCAAATATCCCTCGTACAGGTACTTCACCTTCAAGATTGTTAAAAGACAGATTCAAGAATTGCAGCGATGACGAGAAGTTAACTAAGAATTCTGGGATTTGCCCTGATAGCTTGTTATTGGAAAGGTCGAGAAAACGAATGCCTTTTAACCCTTCTAACTGAGGAATGGGTCCTTGAAAATGGTTGGCCTGCATATACAGCTCTTCAAATCCCAAACAGTTGCCCAAAGTTGTCGGAATTTCACTGGAAATTTGATTGTATGAAACATCGAGAGAAATGAGGTTCTTTAAGTTGCCAACTTCAGATGGCAGGGGCCCAGAGAAAGAGTTGTGAGATACATTCAGAAGTATTATGAGGGACGACGGACTGATCAAATGACTAGGAATGGTCCCGGTGAATTTGTTATGACAAAGGCGTATTTCTTGCAGGGACTTGCAGTCGCCGAGGCTCGAAGGTATGCTTCCTTCGAAGTTGTTGTCATACAAGTACAGATCTATCAGTCCGGTGATATTACCAATGGCCGAAGGTATGTGTCCTGTCAATTTGTTTTGGCCCAAGTTCAGATATTGCAAGTTTGATAGCCTCCCGATAGACATTGGAATGTTGCCCGTTAACATATTATCGTCCATGTATAATCGATTTAGACTAAAGAGGTTTGTGATCACTTCAGGAATGCTTCCACGAATTCTGTTTCCTGACATTAGTAGCTGCTTCAGTTGGGTCGAGAGGTTACTGACAGAAACAGGCAGCTCGCCTTCGAACTGGTTATTTTGTAAATCCAGCATTTCAAGGTTGCTGCAGTTGGCCAAATCAGCAAGGAAACTTAGGCCATCGGTTGTGCCACTTCCGAGAAAATTTTGGCGAAGGTTGAGCCATTTCAAGTTTTGAAGCCCTTTGAAGCTGGCCGGGACACGTCCAGTGAAGTTATTCGAGGGGATATCAATTTTTGCTAAGTTCGAGGCATTGGACAGTGAATCGGGAATGGGACCTGTGAACTGATTGTCTCCCAGAATAAGCAATTGCAGATTCGGAAGCAGAAAGCCTAAGTCTCTCCTGATGCTGCCAGTGAACATGTTATGGTACAAACGTACGGTATTGAGTGATGACAAGTTGTAAAGAGCAGAGGGAAGCCACCTGTCAGCTGGTTTTCGCTGGCCACAAAAACTTTGAGCCTCGTTTCACTTATAGAAATTGGAACTCCTCCGATCAGGTTGTTGCTCAATAGATTAAGCTCTTCGAGGGAGGAAAGGTTTCCAATGGCAGTGGGGATTGGGCCTGTGAGATTGTTGTTAGAAAGGGATAGCTTCTGGAGATTAGACAGTGACCCAAATTCAGAAGGGATGCGATCATGGAGATAATTATAGTCGAGCTCAAGAGTCAAGAGGTTAAGACACTGGGAGAGATTTCTAGGAATTCCACCTCCCAAAGTGTTGTGGCTCAAGATCAGGTTTTGAAGCCTGAACAAGCGCCCGATTTCTGGAGGAATGAGACCATGCAAAGAGTTGTTTGCTAGGTTCAAGTATTGGAGGAACGAAAGGTTTCCGATAAAAGGGGACACAGTCCCCGCCAAATCTTGTCCATCGAGGTTCAAGGCAGTGACTCGCTGGTGTCTGAGACCACAAGTGACTCCAGTCCATTGGCAGAAATGGAGAGAATCATTCCAAGAGGCCAATGTTCCTGCAGAATTATCTGTTAAGAGGGACTTGAACTCTTGCAGAGCAATTTTATCGGTCTCGTTGCCTAAGGCACTACAAGAAGCAAAGCTTGTGATCACCAGTTCTAGGATCAAGATGGCAGGGAAGGTGACTGAACAGAAATGGCTCAAACTCATTTTCGGGTTTGCTGTTGTCAGGAGGGAGATGTTTGGATAGCCATGATAGGACATGACTTGACCTAAACATTCCATTTATAAAGGAAGACCATAGAAGCTTGAAAGCATAGAAGAATTTAATAGCCAACTGCTTGAGGACAATTGGGACCCTGAAGAGGCCATGAGAAGATCGGAGTCAATTAATAAATTCAGATACTAAATTCATTTTCGGGACACTAGAGAAGGGATTAATAATCTTTCAACGACCAGCTGTGATTCACTGCTTCATACGGGCAAAGCAGTCTGGAGGCACCAGCGAAGGGAATATCCCAGGATTCTAAGCCTTTACACTGCTGTTGATAGGCATGAAAGCTGCAGGCCGTTAGTTTATTTGCATTTGGTATGGAGCATTAGTCATCTCGGAGGTTACAGGATGATTATATTAAGCAACTAGTTACCAAGTACAAAACAGAGGTTGGTGACTTACATGTCCTGATAAAGACATCCAAGAGAGTATTGGGGGGAAAATCACACTCACTGACAGCACCGCGAAATGTTGTGGCGATGATGGAGTTGTCTCATTGTAAAAAAGAAGAATTTTCTCTCTGAAGTTCAAACCATTCCATCAATTTGACGTGGGAAGGATTAAATCTAATAAGAACCCTTCCATTGACCAAGTAAGCTTGAGAAATTGGCAAAAGGTATGACGATGTACTTCTTCATGTGGGCTTGAGGTGCTACCTATTACCTAAGATCATTCTCAGTGACCAACGCACCAATGATGGGGACGGAAGTAGGTTTTGATGAGCTCATCAGAATTGAGAATTCGTCAAGCAGAAAGTTACTGGTTTGTTGAATTGGTTTTGTAGTTGTGAATCAGTGGTGAAGACTCGAGTGCATTGACTACGAGAAAATGAAAATTAAAAAAAAAAAAAAAAAGGTATTGGATGAAGCTTAACAATTAGCAGCAGTTGAACGCTGCCTGCAAATTGGAACCGACGACATCCATACCTTAATATATTAAGGTGAGAGTCTCCTTTATGCCTTGGTTGAAGCTACCTTGTTGTAGGCTATAACTAGGTCAGGGATGGTAATTGATGATGGTTTTGATATGCCTGCGCGTGAACTTGCCATACATTCATGTCAGGATTAAGGGCAAATAACCCCAAATTACGGGATGCTTTGCAACTCATCTTCTCCTCCTAATCTTTGAAAATGTGCAAATTCTATGAAGTTTGTAGCAGACAATCCCCGTCCATAACTCTTTGCGATGCTCATGATGCATTGACCGAGTTCTTAAGCAGGACTTTGTACAAGTAACCAATTTCAAATTACATAAACGTTATGGATCTTTGATTTATACAAAACCTATGTATAGTTTTTCTACTTAATTTTATTTAATGAAGGTGCATCATTGAAATGCATAGATATAATTCTGTGAAGTTTCGCACTTTCACCTCGTAGTTTCCTCTAGATGCCTCTAGGAATTCTTGGATTTTCAAGCCTGGACATGAGCACACGAATTCAATTTCGCCCTGGAAGAAGCTTTTCGCAAGGTTGAAGTATCGATGGAAGGAACGATTTCGAATGTTAAGCTGACATTGCTGCAGCCAAATCTTGTCGGCCAATGTTCAAGGTTCCATTTGGTGTTTGAGACCACATGGGGCTCCATTCCATCGGAAGAAACATAGAGTTATCTAACAAAGCAATTTTACGGTTTTGACTGGGAGGGAAGTAGCAAGAGTGAACTTCATGACAAACAGATCTAGGATTAAGATGGCATGGAAGGTGAATGAGTATAGACGGCTCAAACTTAATTTGATCCACAGTTCATTTTCGTCCTTGCTAAAACCAGCTGGAAAAATCCCGAACAGCTGAATGAGTATTGACAAAAGTAAAACATCGCACATGAACCCACCTACTGTTTCCTAATTCAAATGTATGCTTATAGAATTTTTATGCGCATGTTACACGTGAATTTTCAACTTCTCATATTATATTTTAATTTAAGGCAACAACCTATTTATATGGCAGAGTTTAATGCTAGGTTTACTTCGCGATTTTGGAGTGGATTTCGACAAGCCATGGGAAGTAAGCTACACTTTAGTACTTAATTAGGTTTCTTGACCTCTCATTTGTTCGAGTTTTCTCAAAAAGAATTCATGCCGAGCACGAGTGTGAGACTTGGTGAACAAATCTGCAATCTAAAGGTCGGATGAAATGAAGGGTTGTCTTTTAATCCATGCACTTCTCGCGAGTGCCCATCCAAACAAAGTTTGCTTTCTCGTACGATGATGTGCATGAAAGTGAAATTTCACTAGCTTTGTTTGGTTTATAGTTGAGAATGCGTCATATTAAATATTTAGCTTTTACATTAGTTTTGCAATAGTTGCCTCCCAAAACGGGGTACGGACCCCAGGAGTGCCAAAAGTTGACACGGAGGGATACTTAAGTGCCAAAAGTTACAAACGGTACACTTAAGTGCCAAAATCGGAGCAAAAGGGATCACTTAAGTGCCAACAGCGAGAAAATCCGGCCAAATTGCCACGTGTCCATTTTCCGGCGACTTCATTTGCTGACGAAGCATTTTTTTCAAAATAAAAAATTCCACGTGACAATTTTAATAAAAACAATTGTCCACGTCGATTTAAAAAAAAAAATTATCCACGTCAGATTTTAAAAAAATTAAAATCGATTTTATTATAAAAAAAAAACAGAAAACAAAAGGGGATCAGCAAGGGCTGTGCAGCCTTCGCCACCGCCACCGTCGCTGCCCCACCGTCACCGGGAAGGGCCGGCGACGGTGGGCGAGGGTCGGCCGGGGTCGCTAGGCCCTCGCCCGGATCCGGGGCGAGGGTCGCGACCCTCCCCATCCGGCGAGGTTGCCGACCCTCGCCCCCCGCCAAGGCGCCGCCGCGCCCTGCACCGCGCCGGATCTGGGCGGCCGACGGCCCTTGGCCCGGGGGCGAGGGTCGGTGACCCTCGCCGATCTAGGGGAGGGTCACGACCCTCGCCCCGGATCCGGGCGAGGGCCTGGCGACCCGCCGACCTAGGGGAGGGTCGCGACCCTCGCCCCGATCCGGGCAAGGGTCCGGGCCCTCGTCGCAGCCGACCAAGGCCCGGCGACCCCGGCCGACCCTCGCCCACCGTCGCCGACCCTTCCCGGCGATGATGGGGCGGCGACGGTGGCGGCGGCGAGGGCTGCACAGACCTCACCGATTTCCACCCCCTTTTTTTTTTTTTTTTAAATTAATCAATTTTAAAATAATTTATTTTTAAAATTATTTAATATTATTTAATTATAATTTTAAAAATCCACGTCAGCACAAAAACGACGTCGTTTTGCGCCGATTTTTCATCGTTTCAATTTCCGGCGAGCCATATAGGCAAAAAAATTAATAAAAAAATGCCACGTAGGATTTCCGCGGGTTCCGGCGACCTGGCACTTAAGTGATCCATTTTTTTTGAAAAGTGACACTTAAATGTACCGTTTGTAAGTTTTGACACTTAAGTGTCCCTCCATGTCAACTTTTGGCACTCCCACTGTACTTTCCCCCTCCCAAAACTTTGTCCTCGCAGGACACTACAATTCGAGCATCAATCTTGACTAATCTGGTTTGAAGATCACAACAAAAAATTGATTTTAGTTTTAGAAGCGTGATTACACTAAAAACGAACTGCACAACTGGACCTAAGTACAATTAAATAGCAATTTCCATGCTTATATAATAATCTCTCGTCTTGTGCGAAATGAGTAAATCCATGTGTAGCTGGGCTTAGAATATATTTTGGGCGAGCCTAAGGGAATATATCACTTCCATTCAAGCCCACTTGCTAGGGCCCGATCATTTGGAGGAGAAAATTTGATATTTTATAAATCATGCGTCTCTCTAGATGAGGACTTCCTAATCTTGCACCAAATCCAATCCATCTAAACCCTTATTGATCAAGTCTATGCATAAGAAACAAGTCAAAACTCGAATGTATAACCCCAATATAATTTCATCTACATCAATGGTGTCGTATACCTAGTAGGTCCACATTACCTATTTGTTGTCAACTGCTTAGATAATCTTATTTCGAGAGTTTTGTATAATGGTTATATCGATTGTGGCATGAGAAGCCAATTCTCGCTCTCCAATAATGAGAAACTGATTAAGTTTTACAAACTTAAATAGTCAATTTTTCGTATTTTCTTACGATATTCTACATAATTTGGAAAGGGATACATGTTCTATAGTAAAATGATTAACACATACAATAATATATATACACTTTGAGTTCAATTTACATTTGGTTAGATGATCCTTAGAGGTGATCATAGGCCAAACGGCTCGTTGGGCTCACCCAATAACGTTGGCCGAAAGGGAAAATGAGTGGGCCTAGCAAGCATTTCTCTTTCAATTCTTGCACACTTGGCCGCCCAATTGGCTCACTTGATCGATTCACTTAAAATACTAGACAATTTTACAATCACAGGAGGGCTTGAGCGAGGATTTTCGGTCCAGTATTTGGCTCAATCATCTAGCAATTAGACCTGCTCATTTGACGGGCCTAAAATCGTGCCGGGCGTGCTCGGGCCCGAACCTCTAGAGGTCCTGCCCAGGCCCAAACTTGAGAACCTGAGCAAGTGCCCAAGTGAAAAACAATGGGCCATCCTCTTTATTTTTATTTTTAAATTTCAGCTAAAAAATAAAGAAGTAAGAAAAATGGGTTTGGTTTGGATTTACTTTATTTTATAGCTTTATTTATGAGTTTTATACTTTTGTCCTATCCTACAATAGAAACTTGAGCTTATTTTATCCAATTAATGCTTATGAATTTTAGATGTTAAAGTGAAAATGATTAGTAAAACATAAACTATCAATTTTTTAATAAATATATTGGCGTAATGGATTGGGCCTTAAGGCCCTCTTCTCAGCAACTTGCCCACTAACCAAGCCTAGACCCGAACCCAATAGTGGCAGGCTATCTGGGCCTAGAAATCGACTATCGACATTTTCTTGATCGATTTATATAGCATGTAACTAATGATGCAAGTGTCTGTGAGTTATAACATGGTTGAGGTATAAAATATGATAATTCGCCCATACTTTCTCCACCACAGGCGGAGGTGCCGGGGCAGACGGCCGCGGGTGGGTTCGTGTCTCGCCATGGTTGGAACTCCATTTTAGAGAGCTTGTGGCACCGAGTGCCGATCGTGACGTGGCCACCATAGGCGGAGCAGCAGCTGAACGCCTTCGCGACAGCGAAGGAACGGTGTTAGTGGTCATCAGGTGGTGGCGAAGGAGATAGGAACTAGGAGGCCTATTGGACAAGTGAAGGAAAGGAGGGCGGGTCTTCGTTTTGATTCTATTAGAAGGTCGATTCAAGACATCATCAAGAGCATCAAATAAGAAGTTCGACAAAGGGTTAGCATTTGTCTTCACTTGTAACTACCACCAATGAAATTAAATGTCATCTTGCTCCATCTCTTGTACTTTCTCGCTAGCAACGTGTCCTGCTCATTTGTCAACGAACGTGCTTTATTAATTTATCTCGAGTTAACGAGATTACCATTCAAGTCAAGTGGTGCTGGGCGTTAGGCTTGATTCTTATCCCTCAAGTTGATGAAATTACCCGTTTGGGATTTTGATGTTATTAACTTTTTTTTTCTTTTCATAACTTATAATACATGAAAGATTTATTAAAATTTAACTTTTTTTCTCTAATCTTTGTTTTTCTTTTTACAACTTAGATGTAGGACAGTCTTATTTTCAGAAAAATTCAGCCTCACTTTGAAAATAGATATTTCGAAACAGAACCCATATATAAGTAATTTGAAACATTTATCACCAAAAAAAAAAAGTTTGATCATGGTATATTTTTCTTCATGGAATATAACTTCTTCTTCTTTTTTCATCTTGTTATCTATAGATTTTGCAATAGAAAAAATATAAATGCACGTAAGCATGTATGCGTGAGAATTGAAATATAATCCATGTAAACATAAATAGTACATGTATAAGCACAATAGATTTGCTGAAGTGACCACAAAAAAAAAGAAAGTAAAATTAATGCGTAAGCATGCCACGTGGTTCGGCGGGTTGCCCCAATCCGGGAGAAAATATTCAGTGGTATAAGAGTACCACGTCGTAGGCTAATGTGTCGTGCATTTGTCCAGCTGGATCCATTCATTACCTGACAAGTGTCAATTAAATTAAAATTAAATAAAGTGAAATTTCTGACCTCCTGCGAGATCATTAATGTGGAGCAGCTTTTGGGAAAATTTTAAACGCCCGCCTTCAGCCTTTCGTTCATGGCTTTTGAGGACACCTTCGTCCTTCTTTCTCTCAGATCTTACATTTCAGACTAAAAAAAAACTTCTTCTAATTTTTTTTTTCAGCTCTTACGTTGCAGAGCTTAGATGACCTCCATTTTCGCTTTGAAGACCCCCGCTCGACCACCACGCTTTGAAGACCTCCATTTTCATTTAGAAGACCGCTGCCTCGAAGATCTCCATTTTTGCTTCAAAGACCGCTGCAAAGATCTCCAACTCAACGGTCACGCTTCGAAGACCTCTATTTTAGCTTAGAGGACCGCCGCGGTTCCAAGACCTCCATTTTTTATTCGAAGATCTGCATAACTTTGAGATTGCAGGATGTCCCGCTGGGTGAGCTCAATATTGAGCTCCGATATGCCTCTCGCTCAATAGCATGAAATTTAGTTTGACTGCATTATAGCGATGCGCGTATAATACAGTCTCACAATTTGTTTGGTACCTAGAATTTTTATTGTTCAATGCTGGAAAAATTTGTTTGAATATTCGTTGGTGATTGAGATTAGAATTTAAGAACCCATCAGTGGAGTTGGTTTCCCAACTCTTCCGGAAATCAACATACAAGTAACCTGCTCATGAGATATTTCTTCAGTCTTCCAAAGCTCCCAATTAAGATGAAGCACTTTCTATTACATTCAACTTATAAGGAGTACATGATAGCGGGCCAAGTTATGCAGTCAAACTAAATTTCATGCTGTTGAGCGAGAGGTGGTCCTCTAAGCTAAAATAGAGGTCTTCGAAGCGTGACCGTTGAGTTGGAGATCTTTGCAGCGGTCTTTGAAGCAAAAATGGAGATCTTCGAGGCAGCGGTCTTCTAGATGAAAATGGAGGTCTTCGAAGCGTGGTGGTCGAGCGGGGGTCTTCAAGGCGAAAATGGAGGTCATCTAAGTGCGGGGTCGAGCGGTGCTCTGCAACGTAAGAGCTGAAAAAAAAGGATGAAGGTTTCCTCTAAAGCCATGAATGAAGGCTCAAGAGAAATATCGGGCGGGCATCTAAAATTTCCCTAAAAGCTGCTCCACATTAATGAACTTGCAGGAGGTCAGAAATTTTACTTTTATTTAATTTTAGTGCAATTGCAACTTATCAAGTGGTGAGTGGTCCAGCTGGACAAACACGCGCCACATCAGCTTATGACGTGATACTCCCGTAAATTATTAGTCCATCCATTATTCGACACGTGTCCATATGGGCCCACCATTCAGATTTTTCAAAAATTGTTTTCCCAATAAATTTCTTTCTTCCACAAACACCCCTATGCTCTCTCCGTCCTCTCTCCCTCTTTCCTTAAAAAACAGAGGCAGGGATCTTGGTGGTTTACGGAAGTCGGTCTTCCTTCACCAAGATCATGGCCTTTGTCGACCGGCCGGCGATGGAGTAGTCGACGGAGGCCTACATCAGCCCTGGCGGCTTGAATCTTACCCAAGCCATCTTCAAGCCGATCCCTCCAAGCACCACACCAAAATTGCCGTCGTCGAGGTCGGCAACGTCGACATGGCCATGGTCCAGGCCATCCTCAGCCAAGACCTCGCCGACGAGCTAGCCCTCATCGACGTTAAGCCCAACAACCTTCGCGGCGTGATGTTCGACCTCCAGAACGCCGCCACCTTTCTCCACCGCACAAAGATCTCGGCCTCCGTTGACTACTCCGTCGCCGGCCGATCGACGGAGGCCAAGATCTTGGTGAAGGAACCATGAAAACCTAGATCTGTGTTTCTAAGGAAAGAGACGGGAGAGAAGACAGAGGAGAGAGAGAGAGGAGAGAGAAGAGGGGTGTTTGTGGAAGAAAGAAAGTGATTGGGAAAATAATCTTTGAAAAATCCAAATGGTGGGCCCTCTGGACACGTGTCGAACAACCAATGGACTGGTGATTTGCTGACTAAGCACGGCTAGTGTGCTGGGGGAGATCTCAAAAGATGGCATTAAGGAAAAAAAAGTAAACACGTGCTCGTACTTTCGATGTTAATAATGTCAAACTTCACGAAGTCTTGGCAATGAGGACACGCAATCTCTCACATGTCAGATAGTCGGGCATATGAAATTTGGAGAGGAGAGAGATTCTAGTCGTTCGTCGTATAAAAATAGCAAGTCGTTGGAAAAAATTGAAAAGATAGCTTCGTTCACCGGCTGGGGTGAATTATATACTAATCAAAATAACGACACAAATGGTTTCTATGATTAATTTAAGTATTGGAGAGATATTGAATATTTTTATAAATCAAACATGCATCAAAAATTCATAAATCACATTAAATAATTTTAAAATTTAGATATGATATTATATGTTGGACTAAAATTTAAGCCTACGTTAAATAAATTAAAATTTCATGGATCACATTATATATCGAGTCAATATTTAGATACCATTTATTTCATTTTCAATTAATGCTTCTATTAATTAAATTTGGACTTTTACGTTGAACACCAACATGTAAAGGTGATCGTTTTTGGCTCGATCCAATTCCAAGTGGGAATCAAGGACCAGCCCAAATGGTCCAAGAACTGGAAGCTGGTCACTTTTTTATTTCCACTCATTGATGCTACAGCCGACATGTTATGAAGAAATTATTAAAAAGAAGAAGAAGATGATGATGATTACTTTAATTTTTTAAAAGAAACCATAAAAATCTAAATGTAGTTGGTCTGGTCCGATTTGATCCATTTCCTCTTAGAATCATATCGGATTACTTGGACACCAGTTTCACAAACCAGAAACGGGACCAACACTTCCAAGAACTGAACCAAACTTATGGGTTTCCGATTTGGGTAGTTCGTTTTACGTACTCCTAATCCACACATAATTGATTCCCGAGCCTCCCATGGAAAACAATTTACTATGCATTGGGAATCGCAAACGAATCCCCCCCCCACCACAATAGAATCTGCTTAAACAATAACAAATCGGGATCCGGGGTGGCCTAATTCTTTTATCAAAGCTCCAAGAAAGTTGACCCGCCATCTGCATTGCATATTGTATCCCATGTGGCGATCGAGGTCGATAAAGAAACGGGACGACCAATGACGTCGCGGTATCATGCTCGTCGCTCCACTCAACTCGGACCATAACTCAGTCCCGTTGCGGTTCGCAATGGGGTGAGTTCGAGCAATCCGAGTTCACGGGAGTCCCCTATACTAGCAGTCAACACCAACACCTCTCGTAGCTATACACACGCGAGCTCTGGTCGCTGTAACCCAACTACCATTCAAAAGTACTTCAAAAGGATCTCCTGCGAGCAGCAAATACCAAACGGATGGGACTCTTATCTTTCATCTCTCCCCAGCACCAATCATCCCTTTCTCCCTCCTTCCTTCCTTCTCCATCTCTTTCTCTCTCTGTCTCTCTCTCTCAGCCATGGAGGTCTCGTGGGAAGCGAGCGTCGCCGACTCGATCAACACCGTCTACCTCCTCTTCTCGGCCTACCTGGTCTTCGTAATGCAGCTCGGCTTCGCCATGCTGTGCGCCGGCTCGGTCCGCGCCAAGAACGCCATGAACATCATGCTCACCAACGTGGTCGACGCCGTGGTCGGCAGCATCTCCTACTACCTCTTCGGCTTCGCCTTCGCGTTCGGGGAAGGCTCCCATTCCAACCCCTTCATCGGCACCTACTTCTTCGCCCTCAAGGACATCCCCAACAGCACCTACGACTACAGCTACTTCCTTTACCAATGGGCTTTCGCCATCGCCGTCGCCGGGATCACCAGCGGCTCCATCGCCGAGCGGACCCAGTTCAGCGCCTACCTCGTGTTCTCTTTCTTCCTCACCGGGTTCGTGTACCCGATTGTGGCCCACTGGGTCTGGTCGTCGAGCGGGTGGCTCAGCCCGAGCTCGAGCGACTTGCTTTTCGGGTCGGGGGCTATAGATTTCGCTGGGAGCGGCGTGGTGCATTTGGTTGGCGGGATTGCCGGTTTCTGGGGCTCATTCATTGAAGGCCCGCGGGCCGGTAGGTTCGATGCGTTCGGCAAGGCTGTGCCAATGCGAGGACATAATGCGACCCTCGTGGTGCTCGGGACGTTCCTCTTGTGGTTCGGCTGGTTCGGGTTCAACCCTGGCTCTTTCGATAAGATCCTCGTGTCGTACCCCACCACTTCCGACCAAGGTAATTGGACGGCGATAGGTCGTACGGCGGTCACGACCACTCTGGCAGGGTCTACCGCCGGGCTAGTGACCCTATTTGGTCGGCGCCTGCTAGTGGGCCACTGGGACGCGCTGGACGTGTGCAATGGCCTGCTCGGTGGGTTCGTCGCGATCACTTCCGGTTGCTCCGTGGTGGAACCGTGGGCCGCCATCATCTGCGGTTTCGTCTCTGCTTGGGTCCTGATTGGGCTCAACATCGCGGCGCTGAAGTTGAAATTCGATGACCCGCTGGAGGCAACCCAGCTGCATGGGGGGTGCGGTGCATGGGGGTTGATATTCACGGGCCTGTTTGCGAAGGAGGAGTTCGTGATCCAAGCCTACGATTCCGGGGAGAGCGGGGTGTCGCGGCCATACGGGCTTTTCATGGGCGGAGGATGGGCCTTGCTTGGAGCCCAGGTGGTCGAGGTCCTGGCGATCGTGGGCTGGGTCAGCGTGACCATGGGCCCTCTCTTCTACGCCCTGCACAAGCTCAACATCCTGAGGATCTCAGTAGACGAAGAGATGGCAGGTCTCGACATCTCAAGCCACGGTGGCTACGCTTACACCGGCCACCACGCCGAGGAAAGCCGCCCTCGCTTCTATACCGATTACATGCGTCTTCAAGATCAGTCCTAGCAGGATCATCGCATCGAGACCCAATTGCAGCAAATGATTTGTAATTTGCTACTTTGATATGTCAACTTGGGCATTTCCAATTTCATTGAATTGGTTGTATGTTATCCTATGCCAAATTGGTTATGTTATAATCAAAGAGAGGAGGAAAAAGACAAGTTTGGCGCCTCAGGATTCTCAAATTCTAGGACCTTGCATCACGTTCTTTCCAAGATTCCATTTGCCTAGGAATGATCCCTTTCTTTCGCCTGAACGATCAAGCGTTATCTCAAGAGGCCTGACATCATCCCAGTTTTCTTTTCTAAACAATAGATTCATGCCAAGAGGCGTATCTGTCAGGAGCCCACAATTGGACAACTATGATGAAAGGAACATTTCTGTAATGAACGTCAAGAATACCATGATTTTTAAGTATCGACATGTTAGATTATATGGGAAAAGAAGCCAGAATAGTATAAACAAAATAACCTGAGGCAGAACAAGATGCAATGCTTCAGGAAACTCCAGGGGTTGCAAGAGTTAAAACACCCATTGAAGTTAAAACAGATTAACTTCAGCACCTCCAAAGATTTTCTTAAATATTGGCTAGCTCTGTACAACGAAAGCCTGTACAAATACACAATTGGCTCACCTACAATGAGTATCGTAGGGAACAAAAACAGTGTCCGGAACGACGAGAGGCAACTTATCGATGTACATGAACAGCCTCTTGGCATCCTCCTTCAGAATGGTGGGCAAATCAATGATGTCGCGCTTTTCTGTATAAATCCAGAGGTCTTCAGATTTGGTTCTTTTGAGGCTATCCCTACAGAAGGGACATGACTGGGATCGGGCGTGCCTGATCAAAAAAAACCCACAAGCACATCATCAGTTTCTAGACAAATGCAGAGGAGTGAAGAAGGTATGAAGTAAAAAACCCACAAGCACATCATCAGTTTTCTAGACAAATGCAGAAGAGTGAAGAAGGTATGAAGTAATTGGCGAAGATGAAAGCGCAACCAGCACAGGTCACGTACTTTCAAGATGGCAACAATGCCGTCAACAATGCCGTACAAGAACTAAGAATGAATCGACTAGTATCTCTAGCTCAAGAATGAGTCGCATCTAAATGATCCAGGAAGCAGAACATTACCAATTCTGATAGCACTTTAAACACAAAGAATGACAGCAGTTAGGCAAGATAACCCTGCTGGTCGTCTCCATGCAAATCCCGCACTCCTCTTCTCTTTCCAAGTCAAGTTCAGAGAACTTCCCCCAATGCGAATCTTCCTTTTTCCTATACCGGTCAGAACAAATTTGTCTCTGCTTCCTCTCTTCCAAATCTGTGATGCCTCTTTGGAGTTGCAGCAGAGAAGGGAATATAATTGCTGCTTGTCAATAGCAAAAACAGACAACATATGAATGTTTTTCATCCAGAAAGGTAGATAAATTCTTAGTGCATAAGCAGCATAAAGAATAATCCCAATTCTAAGTATATGTGCGCACCATAAAAGTCTCGAATGCTTGCTTTCCTCTCATAAACAGACATAGTGGTCTTGCCATCTGCATAGTTCTGCATCAAACCAAAGAATAAGTCATTCTGTACATGGAACATTGGTAACTTAATCCCTCCAAGAAGATCACGCAAAACGATGCAGACACTATTCTACACGAGAACAAGAAAGAACTGACCCAACTGTAGATGGAAAGACACGTACCATGTATATGAGAATTCTAAGCAGCCCAAGTGCACCAGCCAGGTGGCAGTCGGTCCATTGGACAAGAAAAAGAAATAAGTGGGCAACTGGACTGTAAGATAATCTCATCTGAAGGTACGCTCCGTTTTCACTAGGATAGTCCAAGGCCCTGAGAAAATGGAAAAGGAGTCAGCACAAAGGTAATCAAATCATCAACCACCGCACCAGGACAACATACATGTAAAAAACTCTGCCACCCCCATCACCAAAACCTACTTTTAGAAACAGTAACCGATGAGAAAACTAGCAATGCGGCAAAAACACAAGGAGACCCTGGTCCTAGATATGGATGTACTCGAAGGTTTCAAGTCCCAAACAAGGCGATGACAGGCTCACAAGTAGAATGAGGGCAATCAGCAGTGACAAATCCAAATGCAGAAATGCTCATACTATCTGACGGTAACCCATATCCAAGTGTTAGCATCAATCCCATTGTAAATAGAGAAGCTCCTCACTTAGTAACCCTCGACTCGTAACAGCTTGATGGAAGATAAAATTCCAGAGGCAAATCATTTCAGGATTCTTCAGAAATTTCAACAAGGAAAGGTTACCCAAGAGCCCACGATCCAGCAAACTCACCCTACGAGCCGATTTCAGCTCCTTCCTTCCTAGTAGCAGGCGATAGGTAAACGAAAGACGACGTGATCAGACACGGCCGGAACATATAAGAACCTCAGAAGCTTTAACGATAGCTTTGTTTCGACATATACGAGGAAAAGATCGAAAATTCAACTCGATTCAAACGAGGGCAGACGGGACCACCGCCCGAGAATGCACGACCCATTCGCCCTCGTTCAGTTCGCCGTCTGAACGAGCTAAGCCCAATTCAAGAAACGCAGCGACAGACCCAAAAGCACCAACGCAGAGGACCAAAACAAAAAACAGCCGAACTCCGACGACCACTGATTTCACACATTCCATTCTATTCCCGGCAATCCGAATGAAACGAAACCAGAAAACAGAGAGAGAGAGAGAGAGAGAGAGAGAGAGTTACAGAGTGTTGGCGTGCTGAATATCAGCTTCGAGGGCCTTGAGAGAATCCCTGAACGGCGACTTATTACTCATGGCTGTCCGCTTCCTTCTCCTCCTCCTCCTTCTTCCTCCTCTCGGAAGACGATGCTTTTCATCCGACGCGCCCTCCAATCCACCGACCGCGAACAAAGCTCTTCCTTTTCCCTCTTCCTCTTCCTCTTCCTCTTCCTCTTCCCTGTTCTTTCCCTGCGCTTTCCGGGAAAATAACCAGAAGACGAGAAAAAAGGTGGAGTCTTCTCCCCTCGATAATTACAACCAGCTCGCGTTTCCCGGTACACACTCCGAAAACCTCCCAATCTCTCACTGACTTATTAGAACGAGAAACGAGCGACTCAGCCCAAGACCCCGCCCCACTTTTTTCTCTTTTCTGATTTCTCTCCGAATTCTAACTTCCTTATAAGCAGTGGAGCGTAATCCAGAGTTTTCCCATGAAATTACGATTCTGCCCTTCCTCGGGATAAGCAAATCCGTCAGAGGATTATTTTAATCATTCCATTTGGTAACATCTGGAGCAACCAACCCCCGCTCCCCCAAAAAAAAAAAAGGAAAAAGCGCGTACGTGAGATTTAATATGTGCAGATTTTAATTTTTTTGTGCGTATAAATTCATTATATGGGCTCTTGAGAATTCTCATTTCGTGCATGCTTGTGTGAGAATTTTTTTTTTTTTTAAATACGATGCAATTTCGTGGAATAGAGAAAGATGCGTGTATTAAAATATTAAATCGATTTTTTGTTTGGTAAATTTAGTATGCAGGGAAACATTATCAGCACGCTCCCGAGATTAAAAAAGAAACAAATCCCGGCTTTGAAACCATCCGGGCTGAGATCCTCTGCCGCCCCGCCTCCTAGGCCCTCGGCTTCCATCTACGAGCGAGATCTTGCCACGCGGGTCGTAGGGGCTGGCGTGTCGAGCTCGCGAGCCGTTGGATCTGACCTCTAGCGTCGCGACGGCTTTTGTGCGGGGGCGGGAGCGGGAGCTCCAAACCAGCTGGCGCAGCATCCGGTTTTGTAAACTGGCGGCTTCGTCATATTCTCTTTTCTTTTTCTTTTTTTGTCCTTTTTTTTTCTCCTGGTCAGGGGTCATGAATCTCATTTACTCCCCTTACCGAATTGCAAAAATAGACTTTAAATTAAAAAAAAAAAAATTTGAAACGAACGAAAGATTAAAGTGGATACGATGGCCACCCAAAGGAGAGATGAGGTATTCAAATTTTTATCATCTCCAAAATTAGGATGGGACGATTTACAAGAAAATAAAATAAAAGATTTAAGAGTGAATTGAAATTTAAAATAGGACAAACAAAATTGATATAAAAAAATCCAATAACCTGTCGCATAATTTTTTGTAAAATCCAATTTCTCTCCAATATAATAGAATTGAATGGAACTTAGATAAGTATTGAGAATTCACTTTCTTTACCAGTGCTGGGTCAACCCAAAATAAAATAAAAAATATATAGAGAGTGAGAGAGAGAGAAGCATCTCTTAATTAGCGGCTGTCTTATGTTCGTAATTTAATCTATTGATTTGATTAATTGGATTTATATGATAAGATTTAAAGGTGTGGGGACTTGCTTTAGGATTTGGATAAGGCTTGTCCCATCCATTGAGGGAGCACCGGAGGCCCACCGCACCAACTCGTAAAAAAAAAAAAAAATAGAAGAAGAAGAATGAGGACTGTTCATCATCTCATTGATTGATCTTATAAAAATTTATACGATCACAGTCAACCGATAATTCTAAAAACTATTCCCGCACTTGATTTTCTCACGCTTAATATGATCTTTTTATCTAGCATTAAACATCAACATAATTAATTAAAAAGATAAATAGATATGGAGAAATTTGAATTCAAAATCTTTATTTTTTAATTCATGTAATGTTACGTGAAACTACAATTAATTTATTTTGAAATTAAATTATCAAATGAAAATATAATTTAATATTTAATTAATTTATTAAATTTCCGTCCCCCCGGAACGCGTGTCCGTCTCTGCGTCCCTTCGAGAGTATCCGCGAGACGAGAACAAATAGTATCGTCACATCATCGTCCGTCATCGTCATCGTCTTGCCTTCCTTTTGTTTTTTTTTTTCCTCTTTTTTCCTCTGGAGAAATTACTAATCCGCCCCTCGGATTTTTTAGGGTTGTTGCAACGGTCCCCACCCCTAGTATATTAAATTTTTAGGTCTATGATATTTTCGGTGCGACTCTAGCATGGACTCCAATAATAATGATCGGTTTTAGAATGAGCCGATTCCCATCCCAGAATAAGGAGTGGGACCAGACAAAGTACGTTCTCGTTAGAGGTGGCAAAATGGATTTAAAATCCAAATTTTAACTCATATTTAATTGTGTGAATCATAAATTGATTGCCTTGAATCTTAAAAATAAACTTTAGTGGATCATAAATGTATACCTGGACCTTAAATAGGCTTAAACCAATTTAGCTTAAGTGAATCGGGTCATTTTTTGTTATTTTATAATATTTTTCTTCTATTTTTCTTTGGTTCTTTTCTTTTTTTTCAACGAAATCACAAGCAATAACTGACTAACTCTCCCTAATACTAAGTGAGGCTCGCAAAGCCCTCATCGGTCGTAGGCAAGGGTCACAATTCTCACCCAGATGGCCACTTGACGAGGGCCACGACCCTCACTTGTGACCGACAAGACCTTCATGGCCCTCACCAAATCTAGAATAAAAGGAGAAAAAGAAAGAAAATAAAAAATAGAACAAATCAATTTTTTAATGGCAATTTTTTTAACTACAAAAATTCTCCACTAGATTTGCGTTGCATGTACATATTTAAGCAATATTATTTTTTAAAATAATCGTAAGAAATAAGTTTTCCAAGATTTGGTAAATATTAAAATACTTTAGCAATATAAATCGGGTATAAATCGCTATATTTGTATTCAGTGGAAATAGATTAAAATGGATTTAATGGGTCAATTTGAGAAATGTCATTTTTTACCCAACCCAAACTTGACTCAATCTACTAGTTTGATTGGTCTAATTCCTAATCAACGTTATCCACCCTAAACTAGACCTATCGGTCCAATAAATGTTTTATTTTCTTTCTCAAGAAGTTCTTAAATGTATGGAAAATTACTCTAGTGTGATGAAATTACTAATCAAGGAGAAGTTATAGTAAAAGAAGAGATTAGTCTAGTAATAATTTATGCCTTTTGCCCTAGATGAAAAAAAATAAAAAGGTAATAATATACTATGAGCCGGTTCCATCGATTCCGTTCAATCGATTATGTTCCTCTCCGAAAACTAAGAATGGAACCAATTCCCGAGAGAACCACTAAAAACCGACCAATCCAATTCTTGGATGCGACCGAGACCGATGGACACCTCTAGACTCTAGCCCAATTCTTGTTAAAAAGTCGGTTGTGTGCCCTCATGTAACTAGGCAATGCTCACTTGAGAGAGGCAAGTACCAGCAAATTCAGGAGAATTACATTTTGCTCCCTAGATTTTCTATATAAAATAAATTACACTCCGATACTTTGGTATTTTTGCAATGTGACCCTTGATCTTTCTAATTTCATTGCAATCTCCACCAAAATGAAAAATATCAATTATACTTAAGGGAAAATGAAAGGAAAAAGGAATATGGTCTATAAATTTCCAACGAGCAAACATGATGTGAATCCTCTTCGATTAGACCCTTACTTTATGATATATGAAATCTCTCTTATCCATTGTTTATCGATGTGAGAATTATATATATAATAATTCTATTGCACTTAGAAAATGACATTACGGTCATTTGCAAATCAATACGAAAGCAACCCCCTAAGGAGTAGATGAGAGTGGGGATTCACTGTAAATCATATCTTTTGACTGGGCTCGATTAACAGAAATGACAAAGAGGTTATTTGTCAATCAATCTGAAAGCATCATCATCCAAGAGACTCCACGAGAGATGGGAAACGGCGTGGCTGTTGATGGCCGATTGCGACTGACAATACTTGACGGCGATGGCATCGACCATCAAATGATTTAGATGCTCTCGTTTGGCTACGTCGTTGTTCTAGAGAGAGAAAGAAAGAGTCGTACCCAGGGAAGGCACGACCCAAGAATGGAAAAATGGCCACGTCAATCAGCTCGAGACCTGAAGCAAGGTCTCAACGGTCGAGGTCACTCCGGCTGGATTTGGGAATCATTTCCCCAAAGTTGGCAAAAAAAAATTTGGAGAGTTTTTTTTTTTGGCACTTCCAAATTCCTCCTAGGATTCTGACAAAACAAAAATCCTCCTCGGACCCATAACTCAATATAAATCGTAATCTAATTTTGAGTTTTGAGTATTTTAGAAATGTTATTATATTTTTCTCTCTAATTTTACTCTCGCTGAATTTTTGAAATTCCAAATTTATATTCACCGATAGGCAATGACAACAAGAGATTAGATCTAACTGCCAACAAACTAAATATGGCACCATCACACCGTCGGTTGCCAAGCTTCAATTATTTTTATTTGAAACATATAGTTAGAGTTCTCTATAAATGCAGCTTTTCTCAAATAACATTTAAGCCAAAAATTGTTTCCCAATACACTTTTCAATTACATTTAACCAAATACTACCAAAATTTAGATATGTACTTTGTAGGGGTAAGGAACCATGGTATATATATTTAAATCATTTAGTTCAATTCCTTCTTATAAGTTTTTTTGTGTTCTTTATTAACTATAATTAATTTCTTTTCTTTTTTTAAAATAACGATAAGGAGATGACTATAATGATTTTCAAAAGATTAGAGGGCATATTGACAAAATTTTGAAACATCGAGAGATAATTGATAACTTTGTAACCATTTTAGAGGGCAAAATGTAATTCTCCCCGTCGAAGGACGATTTTGCCCTCAAGTCCTTGCTGTGACAACATCATGCGAGTGATTTTCAAGGGACATGTGGCCGGAGTGGACATTGAGATCGCATTGTAATCCAATCGAAAACATTAGGGAGCTTTATGAAAAAATTGAGATATTAAATTGCAACAATCCTATAAATCCGGGGGCAAATAGTGATTTTCCTTTTCCATTTTGTAAAAGTCTTACCGCCCTCTTCGAGAAAAAAATTATCTGCACCCTAACGATGTTGACTGAATCAATCAAAGCAAATGATTACATTAATTTTACATTTGATCCATGGGTGCAAATCTAAGCAAGAATTTCCCTCTTTAATGTGCTATATTTAGGCAATTCCTATTAACTCGCGATCGCACCCTTAATCTCCCTAGGTAATTCAAATGTGCATAAAACATCCGTCCTATCTTTAATAATTAAGATAAAGTAGAGAAGTTGATTTGCTTAGGCAACTCATAACTTAATGACCCAATCATTTTATGGAATTGAGTTGTGGCTAGAATCTTTTTCATTTTGATGAATTGGACATTCATTACTGACTCTCAACTATAAAAGGACCTCCACTAGTGTACCAGATTGTACGCCAAAGATATTTATATAAAGTAAGACTCAAAAGAAGCAACTGGGAAGATGCATGATGTCCCAGTTCGCCTGCTTGAAGATTGAAATAAATGGAGTTGGTGGGGTAAAGTGGCTTCACATGCAATTACACTTTTTGTACACATAGTTAATGCGAAAGATCGACAAATGGTTCGCATGGTTCGGCTGGTCCTGGGGACATTTTGCTTCAATTGTCAACCATTTTTGCTGGAGATAGGGCTGAAAACATGCTGACTTAATGTCATGATCAAAATCAAGCTCGATGTAGCGTGAATCATACGTTAATCTAACTTAGAATTAGGGGAAAAAATCGGAATCTTGTTTGGTTCTAATATAATAGTAAAGCATGAGGATAAGGAATGAGACACAATGTGTCTGGCAACTGGACTTATCTGGAGCAGGTACTCCGCTCGGTAGCATTGTCCCCTCCCTTCATTCGCACTCATCAAATGGAAAAAAAGTCAACGATTCCCATCTTCTTCTTCTTATTATTATTTTGATTTTTGCATTTATAATTGAAAGTGTGATTATCGCCTACCTCCTAATGTCCAGTGATAATCACCTGACTGAGTTCATTTTTTGGGGAGGTCAAAGGTGCCAGGAAAACAAATGGCTTGCTGCAGATACTTTGCAGTGATTCTAGGATTTCGCCTCTCATGTTGTTGGAGTGTGGTTCACACTCTCTATAAATAAAATGGCACAGGAATCCCTCTCTTGATAAGCGGGTGAGGTCCGAGGGCCACACCAGTGGAGTCGTAGGGGTAGCGCCTCTGAACCGTTAGAGGGCTTTTATAATTTAAGTCTATATTTTATTTATGATTTAGGTCTGGATTCATAAATAGCTACCGGGTATACATAATCTCTTTCTTTTGTAATTAAGAGATATAACATAGATGTGCGATTTGCTAAATCATTTTCTAGATGTAATTTCTATTTAAGGTGAACCAAGATAAATTCTTAATTCTCAAATTCTTTTCTTTGATTTTTTTTTCGACTTTCTTGTGATTGTGCGCTGAATCCTAAAATACATTACGTGAAGAGGGCCAACAAGTGAAGCACAACAAGCCAAGAATTCATGGATTCTTGAAGAATCAGAACTTCTTCAAAACAGAGTCTCCAAGCCACGACATGTACGAGCCCGTTACAACTGCGTACTCGATGCGTCAAGGTGCCACTCACATGCACACGAAAAGGACAAATTCCCCATATGTTCACGAAGCTGGTCTGCTCTGCTAATAATCTGAGAAATATAACAAGGCGAACTCACTATAAGAAACTCAGAACGTTACACAACCATACAACGACATGAATCCATGTCTACGATGCACCAAGGGCACCGGCATCGTCAAGTGGGTGACATATGAAACTAACTGCATAAACATGATGACGCGGATCTGAAGCGCTAGATCAATCGGATCAATCTTTCCCTCATTAAGGCTATGAATATAAAGAACCGAACCACGCGCCCCGATTTTATGAGATTATAATTTATCTTGCGAGTAACATTTTTGTCAAATCAATCGTATTTGCAATTTTATGATATTGCAGAAGCCCTATCGAACTTTCCGTGGCTCAATAGTAATCGAGCAGAGTTAATTTCAGCAGTGAATTTGCAATCGGTCTATTGTCTTTTAGAAAGTGAATTATTTCTTGGCGGTTAGCCAAGAAACCCTTTACCATTGACTGGTGGTTTGTCCTTTAATCTTTAGTGGTGGGCTTCTCTTATATCAAATCCTTTTATCCTTGGTAGGTGGTCTGTCCTTTTAAGTTAATGGTGAACTTTATCAATTTCGACCTTTATCTTGGACTGGTGGTGCGTCCTTTAGGCCTTGACGGTGATCATAATCTATCATTCATCCATTCTTCGTCATCTCATTATCACTCAAAACACACTCGGCCATCCCGCGCATGCATTAGTGAATAAGGCTTCTCAAAATTGTCTGTGGTCTGCAGTCCCACAGAAGTATCTAATTTGTCTGGTTATTATGTCAAATTCAATGCCAAAATAGATGTCAAGATAAGAGTACGATTTTCATGGGCGATGACGAAAGATGTGCTGGAGGACTTATCTTAGTGCCGAATAAAAGTAACGAGGAAATGACAGGGCAAGATTAATAGACATCCATCAAAGTGCTAGACCCACTTTCGTACCGTTTTAGGAGAAACCATTTCTTCCCCCCTTTTTTTACTCTAAAAGAAAACTTATTAAATAAAATTATATCAATTAGCAATTACTAACTGACCAAAAAATATTAGCAATTGCTAAAATTAAAATGTTTTAGAAAACCATTATTTTTTTTTTTTTTTCTCTAAAAGTTATTAAATAAAATTATATCAATGATTGCTAACTGCCCATTTAAAATAAAACGTTATTTTTAGTTGTACATTTAAAAATTCTGTTGTACAAAAAGAAAACCCTCTAAGAGATTTCAATCTGATACTTTTACCTCAAAATTTCATAAAATCCTAAGATTGCTTGTTAGATGTATTACGACATAACATGGTACAAGAATACAGACAAAAATTGAAATTTAAATAGTCAATATAATCACCACCTAATCCCTTATTTTGAATTGAATTTAAATGCCTCGTATCACTTGTGTCTTTAAACATTTTCACTCATTCCACTTATATTTTTTCTTAATTACAAGCATATGCTGGTGTTATGTCGATAGTTAGAGAATAACTAAGAGAATGCAAACCGGCTAAGATCGTCCTGGTTTAGGAGACCTTACAAAAAAAGCAATGGATGAACATGGGCATCGTCAAGAATTGGTCGCACCACATTCCTCGCATTTTGATCTATGGTCGCCGTAGAGAGTGAGTCACGCACTTCGTGGTATCCCACAGCATCTCATGAACTGAACAGAACGTCACTGGAAATTTTTATGGTACGATCACGAGGCATGCCGGAAAACATGTTTTGGGGAAACCTTTTTCTTCATTTTTCGAAATAAACTATGTTTCAATCGACAGAGAATTCGCTTCTAAAATTGGGGAAAATGATTTCCGTTCATAAGAAAAAGGAAACATTTCTCTCCTTCTCACTCTTCCCGTTCCCCACCCAAACCCATTTTCCGATTCTCGGCAGCTCCTCCGCAAACCAGTCATCCTCGTCTCTCTCTTCCCGAGTCGCCAACGCGCAGGTGACTGTTCAGAGATCTAGTTTGTACATTTAAAAACCATTGTTGGAACGAGTTTGCCTTTATGTTGACGAGACCTCTCATGTTGCATGAGTTTGTCAACGAGGTAATGAGATTGGTTGAGCCATCGCGGTTGGGCTAGTTGCAAATCCTTTAACTATCTTTATGGATGAACCTACCTCTGGTCTTGATGCTCGAGCAGCAGCTATTGCGATGAGAACGGTTCTTAATACTGTTTATACTGGAAGAAGTGTGGTTTTTGTACCAATCGCCGGCCAAGTACCGCACATTTGGAGCATTTGATGAGGTTAGAAAGGACGAACAATTAGTTGGCCTACTCGACACTTGTCCTAACATGCCATCATCTTTACATGGGTGCACCTTCTTGTTTTATATCTTCACAGCTGGTTCTCATGAAACGCGGAGGACGTGTAATACATAGGGAGGCAAGCTTGGGACAAATTGACAGACGCCGATAGAATATTTTCCGGTGAAAATTTTCAATCGGTCCCGTGTTTTTCCTCTGTAAATATGTGTATGTTGAAGTATGAACCCCATTGTTTCACTGCAAGGTTTCTATGGGAATTTCCTTAGCCCAAAACAGGTTCTTCTTGTGCTGGGGGGACTTATGGGGCAACCGCTGTTTTACTGAATGTCCCTCGTTTAGCTAGATCTTGAAAGTTCCTGGCGCTGCAGGCGTTTCCTCACTCGACGTCCTTCGAAGTAGGTTCTCCTAATCCTGCAATTTTTTCTTTTTTTCGCGGTAGTTCTTTTATCATTTCGGGTTTTTTCCGGTTTATGCTGTTGCTCTTTGCAGTGCACCAAATGGCATCGGGTCTCTTACACATGAGGGCTTCAATAGCTCGAGACATGGTCGTTGAAATGCGGATGGATCTGCTGCCTTGCTAGTTATATTCTTTCTGGGAGCGGGGAACATCTGGTCAGGCACATTACAGCCGAAATCTTCTCTGTGCTACCCGAACTTGATACCGCAGAAAGTCTCTCCAAATGGGGGCATCGATCGGGCGGTGTCTCCGGGACATTTCCAGTAGCCAAATACTGTGTGCAAGGTGCCAAATCGCAATGCTAAATCAGAACAAGAGCTCGGTGCAACTAATACTCCGAAATCCATATTTAAATTTTTCTCAGTTACGCTAGCTAGAACTAGAAGTGCACTGTTACCTCGAGGAAGTAATCTTCAAGCCTGAGACTCTAAAGAATTTGAGCTTTGCACAGGTGATGGAAGCATATGAGGAACTTGCTTGAGCTGGCATCAAAAAATCCGTTCTGTTTGCAGTACCGCTAGAGAAACTTCCTGCTACCGACTTTGGATCAAATCATCCATGACTCCCAAATGACCATGGATCTACTCCACCCAGAAAGAATATAGCTAGCAAGGCAGCAGCTCCAACTGCATTTCAACGACTGTGTCTCGAGCTATTGTAGCCATCATGCGGAAATACCCGACGCCATTTGGTGCACTACAAAGAGCAACAGCATAAGCCGGAAAAACCTGAAACAATAAAAGAATAACTGTGAGAAAAAAGAAGAAATTGCTGGATTAGGAGAACCAACTTAGGTGAAAAAGTAAAAACGCCTTTAGCGCTAGGAGCAATCCAGTAAACATCACACTTATTAGCCCAAAGAAAAGGCAGGACAGGTAGAGGCTAGTTCAGCTTTAATCACGCTTCTTTCCTGAGGCATCTCACTCACTTTTCCGAGCTACGTCCTCGTGCTAGTCTGCTCAAGCTCCGACTCTTCTTTCACCAGCAAAACGGGAACAACCTCCTAAAAGTGCCTCGGATGACGATGGTTTAGATGCCTAACGTATTATTTGGTGAAAGTGGTAATGTCAATCGTCAATTATTCAGGTACTCTTGTTTGGAAAGGGAAAATGCCCAAGTTGATCTTTGGTGAAAAATCAATTTGAGACATCACGTGATCGATTCTTAAGAGATGTGGCGGCTGCAGTCAACGCCGGGCACACATTAAAATCAAGTCGAAAACATCAGCCGGGGGGGCCTTTATGCCAAAATTGAGAAGTTGGAGGGGGGGCAAGTGGAAAAGATCCTAAAATCCTGGGGGCACATGGTAATTTTCTTTTTTATTTTGGTAAAAGTCTTCTAGCCGTCTTCTAGAAAAACATGTATCTAGACCCGAGTTGACATTGAACGAATCAATCACGATAGTTGATTATGTGAATTCCATATTCAATCCATAAATGCATATCTAAACAAGGAATTTCCCCTTCCATGCGTTATTTTTAGGCGGTTTGGATTGACTCGTGGTCTTGCCGCTAGTCTATTCAGATAATTCAGATGCGTAAAACGACACTAGTCCCCTCTTTGATAATTAAGATAAGTACAGCAATTAAGCTACTTAGACAATTCACGTCTTATTGACTCGAATTTTGTATGGAATCGAGCTGTGGCTAGGCAATCTCCTCTCGGCATCTTTCATTTTCTTGGATTAGACATTCATTACCTACGGTTAAATAAATGCCAAAGATCAGGAACTGGTTTGCATGGCTTGGCTGGAGCTGGACACAATTTGGTTTCAACTGTCAGCCATTTTTGCTGGAGATGCAAGGAAAACGAATGGCCTGGCTCCAGAAAGGTGCAGTGATCCTAGGATTCCATCCTGCATTACATGAAGCGAGCCCACCAGTGCAAGGCTGCAAGCCAAAGATTTCATACATTCTTGACCAAGCAGAAGCAATACTTTCCCCAAAAAATTGCTACAAGCCTGTTACAACTGGGTATTTGATGACAACAACTTACAAGCATATGAAGAGGATAAATCTCCAGATGTCCACGGAGTCAGTCTTATTCCTATTAATGGTGAAATATAATGAGGCGAATCCACTGTAAGGAACTTGGATGAATTCCGAGTTACATAGCCTTACAACAACATGCGTCAGCGTCTACAATGAAAAAAAGGTATGAATCAATTGCTCGGACATTGTAAGGCGGGTGATAGTTTCACGCAATGTATGAAACTTACCACCTAAACATGATGACACAAATTGAGAGAGATCTCCCCATCAAGGCTATGAATATGAAGATAATCTTCTTATGATTAGGAAACCCGCGCTCCATATCGTCTCTGCCTCTGCTGATATGAAAGCAAGGCTTCTATGAACTCGGCTTTCCCAAAATCAGGCCACAGAGCCGGCGCAAAGAAAAGTTCAGCATAGGCTAACTGCCACAACATGAAGTTGCTGAGCCTAAGTTCACCACTCGTGCGAATCAGTAAATCTGGGCAGGGAAATTCGCTGCAGCTTGTCTCTAGCTCCTGTTCTATTATTCTCTCGCTGACGTCCTCCAACTCAAGATGACCATCTTTTACCTTGTGAGCAATAGTTTTGCATGCTTGTACTATGTCATGCTTCCCGCTGTAGCTCACTGCCACAATAAGTTGGAATCTGGAGTTGCTTCTAGTCATCTCCTCTGCATCCGCAAACAATTTTTGCAATGACTTGGGAAGCTTCAAGGAATCTCCAATCAAGCATATTTTAACTCCTTCCCTATAACAAGAAGATGAAATTAGTTGAATATCTGGTCCTAATTCCATAACTTGGTACTAAGGAAAGGAAGTACTAAACTAGTATAAGCTCCTGTTAAGAAAAAAGAGTCAGCATGCACCAGGCCAACATTATTATACAGATAGCATGAAAATATCAAATTTATGGATGCTTGCCATCCAAAGCATCTATTCACATATTTAACTTAAGCAGTGAAAATTAGCTAGCGATTAGAGAAAGAGACTTGATCTTCAGTTACTTAGCACAGCAACCATAAACAATTTGAGTCCCCTGAGGATGCTCCAGAAATGTATAATACAAATTGATGCATTCCTTTCAAGTTGACTTCAACCATGAGCTTTTCATATCAACGGTTATAGATGCACCACATACGAGCGTGCCTGCAGGTGTCAAATTACCTTCCATGCATCAATTGCCAAATTGATTATGTCTGCAATTATATGACATGGCAGAAACCTCTATCAAACTTTCAGTAGCGCAAAAGTAATCAAGCAGAATTAATTAGAAAACCACTTCGTCAAATTGTTGGATAACAACCATGAAGCCATAAACCCTTTTTTGATTCTCAAAAAAGTCATATACCTTTTTGACTTTTTTCTGCAGAATATTAAGGGTTAGACCTGAAATATGATTTTATTGATCTCACTCCAATCAAAGTAAGAGAGAAGCTCAACACCACAATATGTCTAAATCTTAACACATCAGATATTGTCAACAACAATGACTGGTCAACCAGAAGTCGCCAGTATATCACAAGCAGCTCTTGGTCCATAAATTTTTTGAATTCATAATCAATGAATATCTCTTGTCAAGCTGAAAAGCCTTCACACGACCCTGAATGAATGGAATGATAGCACAAACTGATGAAACGAGAAGCAGCCTAAAAATTGCGGTATTTCCATTTTCCTATTTATTACCCACGAGTTATGTTACACTAGTTCAGAAAGAAACCCACATCATCAATCCTGCCTCAAATGCCAAGAGGATCACATGAACTTGTCACAAGTTCGTGGATGCCCATGCTCCCCCCCAACTCCGAAGTCCTGTGCATTTCAATCTATTAGGAACCTTAAACAACAACAATAGGCATTCACTTCCTAGATGTCTCTACATTTCTAGCTTGTACTATCATTCAAACGGACTGATTCTCCTGGTCTGTCATTTTCAGGAACAGCATCATTGAAGACTTCGATCACTTTCCCTCTCACTTTATCACAGCAATTAACAGCTACATTAAACCAAGTAAATTATAACACGACTCCAAGCATATGCAGAGCAAGCAAGGAGGATCATAGGCATGAAGTGATGCGGGAGTTTCGACCTCTAACCTCATGAATTTCTCCAGCTCCATTTTAATCACTCTTTCGAACAATCCCATCAAAAGTTCAATTTCAGCCTGCACCCAAACGTCACATGAGACTCACACCCACCACAGGAAATGCTCAAAACAAGAGACTTGCCATTCCATGTTCATCGCCATTCCCATTACTAGTCAAAATTACTGACCTTTGGCCGAACCCAATTATCGGACGAGAAGGCGAAGACGGTGAGGACTCCAATCCCCCACTCGCAACAGAGCCCGATGAGCTCCCTCAGCGACCTCACCCCGGCCTCGTGCCCCGCCGCTGTCGGCAGCCCCCGCCGCCGGGCCCACCTAGCGTTGCCGTCCATTATCACCGCGACGTGCCTCGGCATCGCGTCCCGCCGGAGCCCGGCCGGGAGGCCGCCCAGCTCCCACTCCCCTTCTCTGGGAGCGACGTCCGTGGCGGCGGCGAAACTTCTGCCGAGCCTAGAGGAGGAGACGAAAGAGGAGCAGGGACCTCGTGCTCGCGCTCCGGCAGGTGCGGCGACCGAGGGCCTCCGCCCGAGAGTGTCGAGGTGCTCCGAACGGCAAAGGGGCGCGAAGAGAAAGCATTTACGGCGGAGGGAAAGTTGGGATCTTTAGCTTGGCGGGTGGTGGGCGATGGTGTCTCGCCGCCGTAGAGTCTGTCGGGACGGCGGTTGAAGAGAGCTGAGCAGAGAAGGGCGGCGGGAGTGGACCTGGAGGAGGACGAGGCCACGTATCGTCGGACAGCGGGGCGTGGTCGTTACGGGGAGGATAAGATGGTACCATGAAATATAATATGAATTTTATGGTACGATAATTTGACCCCCCAAAAAAAATAGTACCATGAAATTGTTTATTATGCCTACTAATTTTTATACTTAATTACGATACCCCAATTTCGGGCATTAACATTGACGTAGGATGACTGGCAATTGCTTATATAGAAATCTTCGGGCGTCAAAAGAATAAACAGTCTCATATATCAAAGAAGATTGCAGAATTTTTGAAGTTATAGATGGGTTATGCTGATTAGGGCAATGTTTAATATCAAATTTATGCATTTTCCTTAATTTCTAGACTGTTGAAGATTTCGAAGGTATCTTGCAGATTTTCAAGACACAATTTGAAAACTTACCTTTTTATTAATATTTTTTCTTCAATTATGTTATTCAATTTTAGTTATTTGATTATTTCCTCAAAGGTGGCCTTTCTATAAATAATTGCATAAGCCAATGTAAACATCACTTCATTATTTAAAATAAACATTGTCTTTTGCAAGCATATATTCCTATGTGTCAAACATTGTAATTTTTAAGGATGGCATTTTGTCGTTCATCATTAGTTAAGTGTATGGTGGATGTATTTTTCTCGAGACTTTTAAAAGTCTCCTCTTTAGAGATGGTGAATTTGAAATATAATCTTCCTTGACCTGTTTTTTTTTTTATGCACAAACTTGATAGTTGAATATGTTCAATTCACCCGATTTTAATTTAAAAGTGAAAAGCATGTTCCAAACAACCGATTTTAATTTAAAAGTGAAAAGCATGTTCCAAACAACCAATGAGGGGTGATCATGATAAGGTTTATAAAATGTTTTCCATGATAATTGAAGGGGAGGAGGAAAGGTTTCTATGTATGTTATACTTCTAAGTTGTCTCGACTCTCGTCTTATAATAATGTAAACTTTACCCCTAAAAGGATTTCAAGTATGTGAAATTGCATAAGGTGAATTAGTTTTGAGAAGTTCCGTCACTTTCTCTTGGTGTCCAATTTCGACCCAATTCACCGCCAACATGCCCACTAAGCCCAGTAATTCCACAGGACACTTACCCATGGCTATTGTCACGGAGTTAGCAAGGGCTTTTTCCTTATGGCCTATCATGATCGCGCACTCGATGAAAGAGCTCCACGAGCAACATCGCCCTACGACACTCGTGCATTGAATAAAGGATAATAGGGTTGGGTCCAGAAATCGAACTTTTTATATTGGAGGAAGTCCTTCCATCAAGCATTGAGTTTACAAGTAAATATTTGAACTAGGCCGAGACCAAAGTTGCACGCACTTCGATCGCCCACTAGTACCAAATAACAGCAGACAGCAATAAATATCAATGGATTAAGTGACGTAGGGGAAGATATGCTTGGAAAAGGATTCCAAAAGACCCGTGTTTATTCTTAATAATGAAGTGATGTTTACATTGTCTTAGCCAAGCGACCATTTTATAGGAAGGTCACCATTTAGGAAATAATCAAATAATTAAAATTAAATAATATATTTAAGGAAAGAATATTAAAAATCCGAAAAAACACGTCTGAGATATTTGATAACCCGAAAATCGAGAAAAACATGTGAATTTGATATTGAACATTGCCCTAATCGGTGTACCCCTAATCAGTGTACCCCCTTTGCAAATTTGAAAATCCTGCAATCTTATTTGATTTGTGGGATTGCTTGCTCTTTTGATGTACGAAGATTTCCATATAAGCATTTTGCCATTGTTCAACATAATTAAGACTATTCGAGTTCAAGTTTCATGCTTATATGTCCTTAGATTATACATATCATAATCAAATTTTCTTGTTCCTCCCGACTTAAATTTGAGTCTCAGATTGTATCTTCACTCGATTACGGTGAGATTGTTAGGATTTACTTCTAGGTTTTAACGTCTAAGAATTGTGTAATGAATCTAACAGGATATCACGGATATCAATGAATAAATTAGATAGGTTCATAGGTAAAAATTTTTTACAAAAAATTTAAATTAAAGTATATATTTTTTATTTCCTTTTTATTTTCACCCATAAATGTAATTCCAAACATGTTAAATAGGCATGCAAAAGTAAAATGTGATAATAGCACACAAACACTTAGGGCGCGCATGGTAACCATTCTATTTCTATTTCTATAATAAATTTCTATTCTAGACTTGTTTTTGGAATAGAAATCCGTTTGGTAAAAAATTTTACTTTTTTATTTTCGGAATAGATTTCTATTCCAGAAATAGGTTTGGAATAGAAATCGAAATTGTTTCTCTCTTCTTACTCCACACCCGAAGGAATTTCTTGCTTTGTTCACCGCTCACCACCACTCCCGCCCACTACTTACCGCCGCCGCCGCCAGTCGCCCACCGGCCGCACGCCGATCGCCCGTTGGTAGCTCGCCGGCCGCACGCCGATCGCCCGTTGGTCGCCCACCACCCGTTGGCCGCTCGCCTGCCCCCTATCGGTCGCCCGCCACCTGCCGATCGCCTATCGCCGCCGTCGCCCACCGGTCGCCACCGCCCCTCTTATTACCGTCGCCACTTGGGAAAGTGAAATTTTTTTGTTATTATCAAACGCGTTTTTTGGCTCAAAAACTTATTTAGAAATAGAAATAGAAAAATATATTTCTTTTCTAGAGATCAATTTCTTGTCAGAAATGTTATCATTCGAGCCTTTATTAGTCAGTTGATCATGATGACATCGGTAAGAGTTACTTGTGGGTTTCAATAACTATGGATCGTGCAAAGAATCTAATAGGATATCACGGATATCAACGAAATAAATATCATAGATTTACAGGTAAAAGGTTTTTACGAAAATTTTAAACTAAAGTAGAGATTTTCTTTCCTTTTTTTTTTTGGCCCATAAATGTAATTTCAAACATGTGAAATAGGCAAGTAAAATTAAAAGCAGTACATAGAACACGAACGCTTATTAGTCATTTGGATAGATTATCGTGCCTTCTCGATTTACAAATTCTTTTTTCTCACGGCACATCCTTCATCATCGCTCACGAAAAGCGGACCAGATTATTAGGCAACCGTTAGCTTTTGCGGTCCAGTCATTTAATGTTGAGACCGAACTTCCTGCCTAACTGCTTGCTATTTTACAAATGCCAACTCTTTAAAAACACATGGAGAAGTTGCATTCGGTGTGGCGGAATGTGATGCAATTTGGGACCAAAACGAAATGGCAATTTCAATATCTTCAATCATCAATCTGTGGAGTATGATGGGATAATAATTATTTTCTTCGGTTGTCACTTAAAATGTTGTTGGAACGAATTAAATGAGAGTTTACTGTATAAACCAAGCTTCCTGCTTAACTACTTGTTAATTTACAGATTTATGCAATGTTTCTAATGCTGATTCTTTGAATACATGTAAAAGGTTGCATTTGGTACAGCATAATTAATGGGATTTGGGATTGAAACGAGATGGCGATTTCAATATATACGATAGATAACATGTGGAGTAGAACGGAATAAGAATTCTTTTCTTTGGTTGTAACGTGAATTATTGTGGGAATGAATTAAATGAGAGTTTACTGCTCATACCAAACTTCTTGCCTGACTACTTGCTAATTCACAAGTTCATATGACTTTTTTTTAATCGAACAGTAAGTTGCATTTGGTGTAGGAGAAATTCAATATCTTTGGTCGAGTAGAACGGAATAAGAATTCTTTTCTTTGGTTTTAACATAGAATGTTGTGGGAATGAATTAAATGAGAATTCTTTTAATGAGTTTTTATTTTATAATATACTTGCAATGATAATATAATAGTTGATAATTCTCATGTATAATATATAATTATTGATTGTTTAACGATAATCATGTTCTTCACTCATTATAAATTTGTTAACTGTATTTTGAAATAGTTAATTATTATTTACAATTAAATATCATAGTAATTGGCATTTCTTAAGTATTATTTAGGATTATAAATTATTCAATATAGATAGCATTCCTCCTTAACCATGTTTTGTAAGGTACAATTTAAATCAATTACAAAAAAAATGTTTTTAATCATTTTCTCAAATATTTAACTTTTGTTTATGAAACGACTTTAGAATAGATAACTGAAATTTTAATCAGACAGATAAATAACCAACGAAGCTATAAAAAAAAAAACGCACGTGCTTGCCGATATTATTCAAAGAAGCGTGCCTTTTTTCTTTCCTCCTTTTTTTTCACATGCGCGCGGTCGCCCGGAAGACCAGGACCAGAGATGACGTCACAGTCCCCGACCTCCCCGCGCAACCGATGCCTTCTAAAACTTCGGACCGCGGGGAGGGAGGGGGGCAGGGGCACTTTCGTCTTTCCGCACCCCTCTCCCCTTGAAAAAGTTCCCGGGGCGATCATCTCTCCTCCGTGTAAGTTGGCGGGCGAGTCGGTTGAGATGACCATCCCTAGGGGCACTCCCGTCATTTCCGCCCCCTTCCCCTCAGAAGTTCCCGGGGCGATCGTCTCTCTCCGTGTAGCAGCTGGCAAGTCTGTTGAGATCACGTCCCCCTAAAAATCCCCCCACAACCTCATCCGATCTTCCACATTCCAAAGAGAGAGAGAGAGGGAGAGAGGGAGTGTGCCATGGCGGCGTCGAACGGGAGCGAGTTCTTCGAGGTGGAGGTGGAGAGCGGGCGCGAGGTGCTCTCGCGGCCGTCGAACGCGGAGTCGGTGGAGGAGGACGAGAGCGAGCTGATGTGGGCGGCGATCGAGCGCCTCCCGTCGCAGAAGCAGCCCAACATGGCCCTCCTCAGCCGGACACCGTCGGAGCGCGGCGGTACCGGAGACGGCGCGCGGCAGACGGAGACGATCGACGTGCGGAAGCTTGACCGCCTCAGGCGGGAGCTCGTCGTCAGGAAGGCCCTGGCCACGGACGACCAGGACAACTACCGCCTCCTCTCCGCCGTGAAGGAGCGCCTCGACCGGTAATGGAAACGTCCGCGTTTCTCTTTTTCGTGAAGCTCTTGATTCCGGTAACAGTCGTCATGGCGTGCCATTGATCGACTGGTGCTCTGCGTGTTGGCGATTTCGATCATTTCCTTTTTCGGAGATAAAGGTGCACGTGTAGTCTGTGACCTTTTCTTCGCGGACGCTGAACCTGTGCACACGAAACTAACCGATTCGAGCGTGATTGCTCTCACTTTCTGATTTTTTCCTCTTCTGCATCCTGAAACGATCTGCTGCTAGGGCCGGCTTGGAGGTGCCGAAGGTCGAAGTGCGGTTCGAGAATCTGAACATCGAGGCCCGGGTGCAGACCGGCTCGAGAGCATTGCCGACGTTGGTGAATTACACTCGCAACATGATCGAGGTGTCCTTACTATTCTTCTCTCTCGTACTCAATATCACGCGATGCAGCACTTCCTTTTCCTTCCCCTTTTTTCTTGATTTGGTGATTCGTTCACGTGGCGTATGACTACGTACATTTAACGATCTGCTGCGTGGGTGATGCATGGGCAGTACGGCCTGACCGGCTTGAGGATATTTCGACCGAAGAGGCAGTCGCTCACGATCTTGAAGAACATCAGCGGAGTCGTCAAGCCGGGAAGGTATCGTAGAGAAAATAGTGCCACTCCGAGATCTCTACTCGAAAGCATCTTGATATTTAATATTTATCTTAGAATGAGAAAGTGTTCGCATCTTGTTCATCTAAAATTTTCATAACGAGTTTGTTGCGAAAATAAGAATATTATAAAAAAAAGTATTGAAAGTGTTTTAAATTACTTTCTTATTATTTATCAACTAATGTGAACATCAAAGTGTCGGTTTAGTGTACTTAATATTACTTTATGAATTGACATGAAACTTTAAAAAAATATGGCACCGTCTTGCCGAAACACGTGTCGAGCTCGGGAGTAAAATTCTTTTGTCAGCAAGTTCCTCCTCCTCGTTGCTACTAGAATCACCAAACTTTATGTACCATAGGCGACTGGACCGTCGTCAGCTCACGTAAATGCGTCTAAAAATAGTTCACATAGGTAATCACGTAACACGTCATGTAATTCGGCTGCATGCATTGAAACAGAAACGTCAGAGCATTTAAAACCCAGTGTTCTGGGGTTGGACGGACCCCGTTACGCGGTAGCATGTGTCGTGTCCAGTCGTGAGCAAACCATTTATTTATTTATTTCTCTATTGGGCCTTCCTGTAGGATGACGCTGCTCCTAGGTCCCCCGGGTTCTGGGAAATCCACGCTGCTTTTGGCTCTGGCGGGGAAGCTCGATGCCAGTTTGAAGGTAAGAACTTACTCCTTTACAAGAGTTTTTCAATGTTAAGAACTCGCCAAAATCATCCGGGAGGCATCTCATGTGGCTAATTTCCATATAAAGTTGTCTTCCGTACCTGGGCTTTCTGGGCAATGGTTTCCTTCTCTATTTTTTTCCTTACAATTTAATAACTCGAACTAAAAGAATTATTAATTATGCAAGATATACCATTAGTCATCCATAATAATAACTCGCCTTTATAAAATGTCCTTACTATATACTTACGGTCAGATGCATTTAACAAAGATATACTTACACAGTGAAGGGAAATTTACTTATATTTGACTTCGAGAGAGCTGGTTTATAGTAAAGTTTTTAGCCCATGAAATTCCTTCAATCCTTTGCTTAGCTGACGTTATTTTGGTAGCCAATAGTTCACCCCTGTACTGTGGTATATAGCTTGGCCATAGTACCGTTCATTCCTATAGGATTAGCTTTTTGGATGATCTATCATTTTATTTATGTCCTGGTTAATTAACCAAGACCTTGCCTCTGGGTCAAGCATCCAATGGTTTGAATGACAATACTTTAGCTAGCCTGGATGACTTCATTTTTTCACCATCGTACCTCAAAATTTGTTTGTCCCATCACCCTTCTTCAAAAGTTATCCCAAATGTAATATTCTCTAATTTATAGCTGCCTTAACATTTAGAGTAGAACTTCTACACATAAAAATAAATGGTAGTTTCGTATTTTGTTTAAACAAGTACCAAGACTCTATAGACGTTTAATCTTACTTGTGGTTTCTATGAAACAAAAATCTTATAATTGCGACAAAATCATTATATTTCTACTCTGTAGAGTAAGGTGCATAATGGGGTCTACAAAAGCGTTGGCCCGGTGCCCCTCTATAGGCTAAGTTAAACTTGACTATCTTGGGAGAAGTCAGCCCTAATAACACATGAGTGGGGCAAACGCACTGCAAAAATAAATAATAGTGGACTTTAGGAGAAGTTGCAGGAAGAATGCGTCTCGGTACAGAACCTCCTACCGTGCTAAAAGTAAAACGATTTCTTTGCAATCTGTTGTTGAAAGACTTAATAACTATAGGTCCTTGGTAAATCCCCTGATTGCATGTCTACTTTTGTTCCAGAAAAGTGGTAGTATCACCTATAATGGGACTAAGCTCAGTGATTTCTGCGTTCAAAGGACCTCTGCCTATATAAGCCAAACAGATAATCATATTGCCGAGTTAACTGTTCGAGAAACCTTTGATTTTGCTGCGAGATGTCAAGGATCAAGCGAAGGTTTTGCAGGTACTCTCGCCTCCAGTCTTTCGGTGATCTTATTGTGAGTTTCTACTCTGGACGTGGAATATACTTTTGTTTCTGTTTAAGTGTGGCAAAAATCAAGCATTTTGGATTCGAAACAGATTCAGGCAGGCGCTGCTCTGAAAATGTTTGCTCTTTTGCAAGTTTGAGTACTCCCTTGGTAGGATATGCCCGTGACTTCCTGATTGTGCAAACGTGCAACTCGTCTAGCGTTAGTTGGCACTTGGCACCAAGTTGAGCTTGGTTCTTGATCATCCAACGATTACGGAGTGTGCCCCTAAATTCTCCCTTCCACGGTCAACATTGCACTTGAACCCACATGATTTTTGCTCTTTCTAGTAGTCTTTTCTCTACTAGAGAACTGTACATATCCTTTGGGTAGCCAACGAGTTTTTTCCTTTGGCACAAGTACATATGTGAAACTAATTTCATTAATTGGAGTTCTACCATCATTATATGATGTACGCATCAAGGGCTTCTCTTTTGTCTGTCTGTCATCTACTATCCTTTTTCACAATTTTGGGTGAATGCTGGGTACTGTTATTGCTGTTCCGTTAAATTTATTTGAAACACTGGTAGAGAGTGGATGTAGGATCTTTTTATTAAGTCTCGAGTTGGAGTTTTTAATTTCTCCTTATTATACTCGGAAAATTATCTGCTTAGCTAGACGTTTGGATTATTTTGTAAGTAGAGACCTCTATAAGAGGTGCACATTTAGTTGCATCGACTACCTTTGTCAAGTCCTATTGAATTGTGACTGCAGAATATTTGAAAGATTTAGCCCGTTTAGAGAAGGAAAGGAACATACGTCCAAGTCCAGAGATTGATGCATTTATGAAGGTATTATACTTTGATTTCCATGAGAATGTTGCCTCCTAGAACAATTCTCGACTTGTATCCCAATAATCTCAGATTGCACCTCAACTGCACAGGCATCATCCGTTGGTGGAAAAAGACATAGCGTTTCGACAGAATATGTTTTGAAAGTGCTTGGTCTTGAAATTTGTGCGGACACCTTCGTTGGGAATGATATGCTCAGGGGAGTCTCAGGTGGCCAAAGAAAAAGAGTCACAACAGGTATATTCTCCCGCCGTGCTTATATATCATGCATTGTGCCATGCTGATAGAAATTTACATACTTGACTTATTACATTGAGGCTGTGCTAGCTTTGCTCAAAATGCAAAAGGAACTGAACTATAAAAATGATATCACTGATGATTGATATACTATTACCTAGTATTTGTAAAGGCATGAAGGTGAGCTTGTTTACTTGAACATTAAGTGCAAAAGCAGGTACCACTTGGACTTGATTTTGGTCTTGGAAGAGGCTCTCCAGCAGAATCAATTCAGTGAACTGCATCTATTCACTTCTCCATGTTGCACTAAGAACTCTTTTTTCTTTTCATTGATCTTTGTCAGTTCCTAATAAACTACAAGCTCCGTAAACTTACTCTTCAATTTTACAATATGCAAAATTTCTCAAAGATTTCTCATACGACATTTTAACCTTTTAGTTAAGTTCAAATAATGATATTCATGAACCAAGCATGCTTTGACGAAGACGGAAATTTTGAAAGAGTAAAAAAATCTTATGTAAAATTCAAGGAAATGAAAATAAGACAAAATTTCAAATAAGGGTTTTGAAGTGGGGTCATTTTTCCAAAAAAGGGTTCAGAGTGAATATTGCCTTAAATAAAACCGTGATGAAGTAACCAACTTAATCTCAAATATTATCCCAAGTTTACTGCCCATGCAATTCACGTGCATCTTTCATCATATTTATGGTCCATCCAGTGAGCCCCTTATTTGAGATTAAGTTGGAAACTAAACCAATATATTTGGTACAAAAATAAATTCATCGACCAAATTAATGCTTGTTGTATATTTGATGCAGGAGAAATGATCGTCGGACCTAGGAAGACTTTATTTATGGATGAAATATCTACGGGGCTAGATAGCTCTACGACGTACCAAATCGTTAAATGTGTCAGGAATTTCGTTCATTTAATGGATGCAACTGTCCTAATGGCTCTTCTTCAGCCTGCACCGGAGACATTTGACTTGTTTGATGACTTGTTGCTTCTGTCAGAAGGACAAGTTGTGTATCAAGGACCTCGGTCGGACGTGTTAGAATTTTTCGAATCATTAGGTTTTCGTTTGCCACCACGTAAGGGAATTGCGGATTTTCTCCAAGAGGTACTTGCCATGATAAAACTACTTTCTTGTCTTCCTAGAGCATGACTAACTCTTCTTATCACCAGGTCACTTCAAGAAAGGATCAAGCTCAGTATTGGGCAGATCCATCTAGACCATACGAGTTTCTACCTGTTTCCAAAATTGCAGAAGCATTTAAAAAGTCCAGATTTGGTACCTCCGTCGAGTCTGTTCTTGCGACTTCAAATGTTCAATCCAACAACCATCCAAATGCTTTGTCCAAGACGAAATTTGCTGTCTCAACGTGGGAGCTGTTCAAAACATGCTTTGCCCGAGAAGTGCTGCTAATCAGCAGACATCGCTTTCTGTACATTTTTAGGACCTGTCAGGTATAGCTGTATTTTGATTGCCAGTTCTCACCACTGTTCTTGCAACTTCATAGTTCACTCATTCATGTCATGTGAACTGCAACATGATGTCTCAGTATCACTCCATTATCCAAAATTATTATGCTACGACTCTGGTGCTCTCTTCTTTACTCTCCCTGAATTTAACTGCAACATATATCTGGAACTTCCAAACAATTATCTCTGTGGTTTATGTCAGTTATATTTTCACTGTTTCTTTTTCATATATTGAAGGTTGCTTGTGTTGGACTGGTAACCTGCACAATTTTCTTACGGACAAGAATACACCCAACTGATGAGACAAATGGCAACCTCTACCTATCCTGCCTTTTTTTTGGGCTAATACACATGATGTTTAATGGATTTTCTGAGCTACCAATAACAATATCTCGGCTACCGGTATTCTACAAGCAAAGAGATAATTTTTTCTATCCAGCATGGGCATGGTCTGTTGTCAGCTGGATTCTACGTGTCCCTTACTCTATTATCGAGGCCGTTGTGTGGTCTTGTGTAGTGTACTACACTGTTGGATTTGCTCCTGCCGCTGGGAGGTACGTTTTTCCACTCAATGTCCTTCAAGTAGGTTGTCCTAATCCTGCAAATTTTTCTCACATTTATTATTGTTTCAGGTTTTTCCGGTTTATGCTATTGCTCTTTGCAGTGCACCAAATGGCATTGGGTCTCTTCCGTATGATGGCTTCAATAGCTCGGGACATGGTCATTGCAAATACATTTGGGTCTGCTGCCTTGCTAGTTATATTCTTACTGGGTGGATTTATTATTCCAAAGTGTAAGTTTGGTCCTTCTTTTACAAGAAAAGTGTGCCTTGGATGGCACAAAGCAAGTAGAATGTCATTGGATTACTGATTTTGTGGCCCTTCTTTCAGCCATGATCAAGCCATGGTGGGTCTGGGGTTTCTGGTTGTCCCCACTATCCTATGGGCAACGTGCAATCTCTGTTAACGAATTTACTGCCACAAGATGGACGGAGGTATGTTACTTGAGGGGTGCCGGGTACAAGTTCTTTGTCCCAATATTAAAATCCTGCTGACAAATGTTAATCCACAGAAATCTGCCTATGGGAATAATTCAGTTGGCTACAACATACTTCAGTCACATAGCTTACCATCAAGTGGTCATTGGTATTGGCTTGGAGTTGGGGTTTTATTGCTTTATGCACTGCTCTTCAACAATATCGTGACTTTAGCTTTGGCTTACCTTAATCGTAAGTCAGATAATCTTTCCATTGCTATCTAAGTAAATTTAGGAACAACTTGCTTGCTAGCTAAGTATCTTCTTGGGGTACTTCAAGGTCTAGGATGTATGTGCTTAATGAGGATATTCCTTTTCCTTTTACAGCTGTCATCACAATGCAAAGTGTGATACCTGTGGATGAAACTGAAGAAAAGTCCAGCCAGGGCATTGGTTAGTAAAAGTATATTATCTTCATAACAGAGGGATGCGTATTGTGTTTTGACAAATTCTGCTTATCTTTCCTCACCAATGTTGCACTGTACTTTGGTATGGCAATGTTGCCAAACCTGTGACGGTTGTGCAGGGAATAGTACACAATCAACATCAAATCCAACATCCTCTGGGGAGGGTAACAAGAAGAAGGGCATGATTCTTCCATTTCAGCCATTAACAATGACTTTCCATAATGTCAATTACTTTGTTGACATGCCAAAGGTGTGATTTCAATTGCATTAAATTTTTTGGGTAATTTTGAATGCTTTAATTTGTGTCAACTTTCTACATGATAAAGTGTAATGCCGTAAAACATATCTCTAAAAATTGTCAGGCTATGCGTTCACAAGGTATACCAGAAAGTAAATTACAGCTTTTGTCGAAAGTTAGTGGAGTATTCTCTCCAGGAGTGCTCACGGCATTGGTTGGTTCCAGTGGAGCTGGTAAGACTACTTTAATGGATGTTCTTGCTGGAAGGAAAACCGGTGGATATATTGAAGGTAAAATCAGGATATCAGGTCACCCAAAAGAGCAGCATACATTTGCTAGAGTTTCTGGATATGTAGAGCAGAATGATATACATTCTCCCCAAGTAACAGTTGAGGAGTCTCTCTGGTTTTCTGCCAGCCTCCGCCTCCCAAAAGAAGTCAGCAAAGAAAAGAGACTGGTGAATATTCAGAGATTAAGTTAATATTTAACAATGATGGTTGGGTTGAGTTTACCTCATCGTTGACAAGATCTCTTGTGTTGCAGGAGTTTGTCGAAGAGGTAATGAAATTAGTTGAGCTTGATATGCTTAGGCATGCTCTGGTTGGCCTACCTGGTAGCTCAGGTTTATCAACGGAACAAAGGAAACGGTTAACCATTGCAGTTGAGCTAGTTGCCAATCCCTCTATTATCTTTATGGATGAACCTACCTCTGGTCTTGATGCTCGAGCAGCAGCTATTGTGATGAGAACTGTTCGTAATACTGTTGATACTGGAAGAACTGTGGTTTGTACCATTCACCAGCCAAGTATTGACATATTTGAAGCATTTGATGAGGTTAGAAGGACAAACAATTATGTCATATTCAACACTATTTTGATTTGCCAGATCTTTACATTGATGCAGCTTCTTTTTTTTTTTCATCACAGCTGCTTCTCATGAAACGTGGTGGATGTGTAATATATGGAGGCAAGCTTGGAACAAATTCACAGATCCTAATAGACTATTTTCAGGTATAAAAAAATTCCCTACTCTTTATGGTTCATTTTTTGTGTATCTGTATGGTGAAGTCTATTCCTCCATGTTTATTCACGAGGTTTCAGTTAGACTCTGTTGCATCCCTTCACCTAATAGCTTAATCTTTTAGGTTGGTGGTATCAAGCAAGTTCCAGCCTCCTTTTTCCATTTAATATTTGATATTGTGCATGGATTTTCGTTAAGTTATCCCACATTGCTTATTTATGGGATTGATATAAGCCTTTTATTCACTTAGTCTCACACCACCTATTAGCTAAACCTTTTGGAGTTTGACTTTCTAACATGGTAGAGCCGTGTTTTGTCAGAGGTTGATTTAGTGTGTGTGACCCCCCCCATCCATTAATTCCATGTTTTTAATCGCTTTTCTATGGGGTTTATGCAAGCTTTATATTCATGCAGTCTCCCATCACCTTAGTTTAGGATTTTAGGTAGGATTTCCTAACAGTTTCTCTTATAAGTGATTCCACATTCTTCTCTTCCACGAGGGAGACAATTATTCCGCAATCCTTTGTCATGATGTGCACGTGATAGGGGATGTTGAAGTATATTTTCGGTGGAATTTGTTGACATTTTTTCCCCATCTAATAGTTTAAACTTTTAGATCAAATTTTCCAACAGTTTTAAATGCTGAAATGTTCGGGTTTGCTTTTGCTCTCTTCTTGTTAAATTTCTAGCAGCTGCTGCTTCATGCAGTGTAACTGACGGTTCAATTTGTGCTTTTAATTTTTTACCTAGCCCAAAACAGTTCTTATTCTTGTACTGGGGGGCTGAGAAAAGGGGAGTGGGACCAAATGGGGTAATGTACTATGTTTGATGGAATTGCTGAGATTTCGGTCAACAGACAGAATGCCCAATGACTGTTAAATCTCGTTATGCACAGATAACAGTCGTTATCCTATTCCTTGATGTAGGGCATCAATGGAATTACTCCAATCCCAAGTGGTTATAATCCAGCAACTTGGATGCTTGAGGTTACTACACCGGCTGCTGAACAGAAGATTGGTGCTGATTTTGCAGATATTTATCGAAATTCGGATCAGTTCAGGTAATCTAATTTGACATTGCTTTAACTATGTGGGCAGAAATTTGTGGCCGACGTTTGTCCCACATTTTTTGAGTTTATCTCCTCCTATCACAATTATCCATCGCTAACTTCTCTTCATTTTGCTCCAGGGAGGTGGAAGCCACGATTGAACGCTTAAGTGTCCCACCTGCTGGCTCAAAGCCTTTAAAATTTGACACTATGTATTCACAGGACCAACTCTCTCAATTTTTTATTTGTCTTTGGAAACAAAATCTGGTCTATTGGAGAAGTCCACAGTATAATGCCGTGAGGCTTTTTTTCACTACAATAAGTGCACTGATTTTAGGCTCCGTCTTTTGGGATATCGGCTCAAAAAGGTAAATTTCATGTGGACTTCTCAAGACCATCTTCTTTTATTGTCTTAGGAATCTCACGGGAAAGACATCTACTTTTGCCATAGATTATCAATTAATAAAATAACTTTCCATGTGTCAAGTCCTGCCCCACTAATGCTGACTGATCATAAGAAAACATGAAGTTAAAGTAAGTTATAAGATTTGTTGTCCTTCAGAATTAAGATACATTAGCTGGGAACCGTCTAGCAGGGATAAGAATTAAGAACCTTCTACCATGGAAGCACAAAAATTTCTTGTTCTTTTGGATGTGCCATTTGGAGGTCAGAATCCATGATGTTTGGCAGCTTTCATCTAAAATGAAGTTGACAAAAATTAGATTTAGGTTTTGTCGGTTGGATTTGGATAACAGTTTCTCATTTGGTATCACTAGGATCTTTTCATTTTGGTTGCCAAAATTCAAATCCTGGAATTTCATTTTGAGTTTAGAAATGCGTTTTCTTTATATAGGCAATTTGCTTGCTCTGGACTCAACTACAGAAATCTCACATGCATGTGGCCATATTCTGGATTAATGAAAACCGAGTCTCTATTTGCCTCCTTGAACTAATTAATTAAATGGTCGTGAACTATTCTGACAAACAAGATGAGAACACGTCTTGGAATTTTAGATATTCAAGATGAGACTGTCCAGGTGGAATTTGGCTTTTCTTGATTTTTCTGTCTCTGGTAGTCTTTTCTAATTCTTGAGTCCAATACTACTACAAGCGATCCTGTCTTTTTTGTTAAATCTAGACATATCTCCTAGCACTGTTGTTTGAATATTTTGTAAAACATATTGGACTAAACATTATGCAGAGAGTCGCCTCAAGACCTTTTTATGGTTATGGGAGCTCTATATGCTTCATGCTTGTTTCTTGGTGTCAACAATGCCTCTTCTGTACAACCAATTGTTTCCATTGAGAGGACGGTGTTCTATCGAGAGAAAGCAGCTGGAATGTACTCCCCATTGTCCTATGCCGCAGCCCAGGTAAGTTTTTTATGCTGAAAGAGGTTTGATTTGTAAAAGTTAGTGGAGTGGAGAATAACATCCTTAACTTCTTCGCTCCAGGGCCTCGTGGAGATTCCGTACGTGGCTGTACAATCCATAATATATGGAGTCATCACATATTTCATGGTTAACTTCGAGAGGACAGCAAGTGAGAAACTTCTGATCTTCTTGAATTTTCTAATCTACTTTGAGCCTGAAAATTAGTGGTTGACCCCCTATTCACTTTTGTTGCAGGAAAGTTCTTTCTTTTTCTTGTGTTCATGTTTCTTACCTTCACCTACTTTACCTTTTACGGCATGATGGCTGTTGGTCTCACTCCTTCACAGCATTTAGCAGCCGTCATTTCTTCAGCCTTTTACTCTCTATGGAATCTCCTGTCAGGATTTCTTGTCCCAAAACCGGTAAGTTTACTGTTTCCCATTGGAAACTCCTTACATATGTTGTCTCTCTGATTTCTGATTTTGGGCTGATTACCTTGGCCTCCATGGTGCATTTCCCGCCAGTTATCGGAAACAACTCTAGAAGGAACATGACAAAAACTTTAGATTAACCTGTTGAGTGATGGAATAGACTGGAATGAGCATGCCATTATTTGTTTACTGCAAAGACTACTGAAGCACCCATGAGGAATCTCTCTCTCTCTCTCTCTCTCTCTCTCTCTCTCTCTCTCTCATGGGTGTGTGCACACATATCATTGGGGATGCTGAGGATAGAGCTTTCTCTCCTCCTATATGAAGTCGCAGTTCTGACTTACTTGACCGTAGAATCTACTGGATAGACAACATGAATGTCATTTTGCTGCTGACGAAGACCTGAGTTTCTTCTTTCTGCATATAACAAGAGAAGGTTGATCCTGTCTCTTTTGAATTAGCGTTTAGACCATGCTGGTAAGATAAGGGATTAAAAGATTCTCCTAAGAATATGTTCATGGAGCAAATTGAAGTCTGGGTACCTATTGATGAAAAGTAATTCTGGATTTTAATCTCACTTATATTTGGATGTGAGGTCTGACACTGAAGCACTTACTTCCTCACTGTTGGAAGGAGAGTGCTTGTCCTAATCTAAGAAATTAAGTTGCTAAGTTTTAATGATCCAGTTTGTGCACTAATTGCAGAATATCCCGGGTTGGTGGATATGGTTCTACTACGTCTGCCCAGTTGCATGGACGCTTCGCGGTATAATCAGTTCTCAGCTTGGGGATGTGGACACCCAGATAGTTGGACCTTCTTTCAAGGGAAGTGTGAAAGAGTATCTGGAGGTTAGTCTTGGCTATGGAGGTGGCATGATTGGAGTGTCGGTGGCTGTGCTTATTGGCTTCAACCTTTTCTTCTTTGCTGTCTTTGCCTTCTCTGTCAAAGTCCTCAACTTCCAGAGAAGATGAAAAAGGAAAAGCAATAGCAATAGCACGCAGAACGGAGACTGCTTTTGTGAAAGCCATGATACTCTGGCTTTCCTGATACCACTACAATCGTAGCCACTATTTTGCTGTTTTTCCTGCTTCATTACACTTGCTCTGCTTTACTTTTAGAGGCAGCACATCCACGCAGCAATCTCTTGTAGCTCTATGACACTGGTATTAGCTTAAAATCCATTTGTAGATCATTCTTGATCTGGTTGTAATATCGAAAACACATGTTCCTGCTTGCTCTTGTTCTGTTAAGCTCGTTTTAGAGAACTATCGGTGAAGTAAACCTTAGCTTAGCTTTCTCAAGTATTTTCAAAGTGTATCTGCTGACTTCTGTAAAGGATTTGCTCCTGATTGAGAAAATTTGATACAAGATACTCATATTAAACCATTGGTCTGCTGCTCTCTTGGTCCTGCTGCACATATTGGAGAATGATTCCTTGCTTTTAAAAATGAAAAATAATTGAAATCGGCCATCTGTGCAACTGTTTTTCACTCTTAATCAATGCAGAGGGGCTAGAGGATGATATGGTCCTGTAAGAGGTTTGAATTGCCACAAGGCCACACCAGAATGTATTTTTGTGGGACATCTCTTGACTGCAGTGTCGAGAGAAACGGGTAAAAAGATAACAAGATAACATTCATAAAACGTTTGCCTGCTCTTTAAGGTTAAGTCTGGCGGGCAACAAGTGCAAGTTACATAGAGTTGGCAGTTTAGGGCGTCCAGGCAATACATAATCAACGATATCCAACGTTTGTTCAGCTTTAAAGCATTTCTTTCCTGGGGTAGCTTACTCAACTTTTGTGAGCTACGTCCTCGTGCTAGTCTACTCAAACTCTGACTTGTCTGAAGGTCTTGCACCATCAAATTGGGCACAACCTCTGAAAGGTGCTTCAGATGATGATGGTTTAGATGCCAACTGAATTTTCCTGGTGGCAAATCTATGTAATGCTGCATGTATGCTTCACTAGTGTACGGAAGTACTTGACCAATCTCCAATTACAAAGTGGCAGACTGCTATTCAGTGTCTATCTGGAATCGGTGAAGGCCTTTTTTCTCAGTATTAGGTAAAGTCGAGGGATCGAAATTGGCATTCATTAGCTTCATAGTTTAAATAGGAATGGAGGGGATGATTACAAAGTGCCGTAGAAAAAAAAGCATGCAGCAATGACGGTGTAGCTTAGACAGAGAGCCAACCCTTTCATGTAATGTGAAGTTCCATCCTGCAGATGAAAGTGTGGAGCACATGTTACTCCACCATCTTTGAAAGCAGAGACACTAACAGCAGTGAATTGATCTGTAGAAGATACCAGAGTACAAGCATGACAAACCTGTAGAGCGAAGGCCGTGATCATTATCACGAAGGCAATCGAAACAGTTTCGAGGAGATCAAAATCTAGATCCATCTGACCGCCCATCATCCAAGAAATTTCAACGCATAAAGGAACCTGCAAGTTTTGTTTTCAATGAAATTTCACATAAATACTGAGTGTGTCATTATGTCGATTTCCATTTAATTGTTCAGACTTACCACAAATATAGAAATTTGAGTCGTTGATCCTACAGCTACACCCAAGGAAATCTCCTGAGCAGAAGGTCAGAAGTGAATGAGTCAGCGATACATGATGCATGCTCCAAGCAAAGATGAAACAGTGACCTTTCCTCCACATTACCAACTCGTTCCTGAGTGCAAATATAATAGAGGCAGCATGTTCTGCAGCATTCCCCACAATTGGCAAAACAATAATGCTGATGAAGCTGATTGAAATGCCCCAAGAACTTGATGCCGCCTAGAAGGTCGTGCGGAAATTGAGATTGCAGTAGTTAATAGGAAACACATTTGCTTGATTCATAAAAAATTTGGTAAGGGCTTGAGACTTGTACTTTTGGATTAGAATACATTGCTAAGACCAATTCCGATAGGCCAAGACAGAAACCAACTTAGACATACTGTGATTAGTTTTAAACATATTGAGTTAACTCTAAGAGGAGTTATTCTGGGTAGTGTTTATCTCAGAAGAGATTGCCATACCTCAATTGTACCAACAACATACTCGGACAACAATGCAATGATTGTCATCATAACAATCAGCCAGCCAAATGCACTCCAGAATCCTATTACTGCCTTATCTTCATTCCCCTCGTCCTCCTGCTCATTGACAAAATGAAGTGAAATAAGTAGATATAACAAACGGGCAGGCTTTATTTGTCAAGGAATGGGGTGTGTGCTACTCGTCTGCACCTGATCTTGGGACTCAAACAGTTGCCTGTGTGTTTTCAACTGGAAAATTATGTAGGCAACATAGGCTAAAAGCATAATCATGCTACTGGCTCTGGAGAATCGAAGGCTTTGATGCGCCCAGTGATCCAATCCGCCCCCACCACCATTTCTAAACATCGAAGGCAACATCTGACACAGTAGTCCCAACAGTAGAAGCATCAAGTTGATATCAAGTTGTTTCTGTAGGAGATGATTAACAATTAGTCATCAACAACCAAGAGTTGCAATTGGAAAGAAACCACTTGCAACACTTGAAAAACATCTGCTAATTACTGTTGGATCCATGAAGCACCAAATTTCATGATGTTATGCACTTGTTTCCAGAAACAAACAATGACTGATTGGTCTTGTTTAGTTGAGTTTAATTACTCTGTCGAAAGTTTGATCCTTGGAGAGGTTGGCCAAGCCTCCACAGATGAGAGAGGAGCCAGAACGAGGAGGAGGTTGGAGAGAATTGAACCCAGGAGCGAGTATTTGAGTACTTGTATCTTGTTCTGCCTAAGGGCTAATATGGCTATGATTAGCTCTGTTGCATTCCCACATGTTGCATTCATAAGCCCTCCAACTGCAAAATGGGAGAAGAAAAATCAGGTTGATTCTAAGCCATGAACAGACAGTTGTTTCATCAGTAATCAATGAAACCATTTGGCCCAGCGAAATCTGAAAAGTTCTCTTTCAGAGTGATTCTGTAATCAGAAAACATGCCTTTTTGCAGGTAGGTGGTCCAAATTCAGAAACAGAAACATGTCTTGATTGAAGGACCATAAGACACGCAGAAAGAAACTTTTTGACGGCATGAATATGTTCAATAGCTTGTTCCTAGGAATTAATTTACCTGTCGGACCAGTGAAATATGCAATTTGCCTAGCCCGCAACGCAAGGAACCGAGACAGGAGAAAAAAAGGAGAGAAAGTTAATTAGCCAAAGTGTTATATTGTGAAAGAGTAAACCATTAGGCTTGTAGCATCATACTCGGTCAAGAAGCTGATACGTTCGGCAAGTGGGGTGAGCCCCAGCAAACTCAAGATGAAGATCCATGCCTTTTGTTGCAAGCAAAATCAAGATCATCATCGATATTCAAAACCAACATTAAATTGCTCTATGTAAAGAATAATATTTATCATCTAGGAAAGGAACAATGTTTGTTAAGCCACTACTATATGATCCATTTCAGGTAGGCACTTGTATTTTACTACTCACTCTTCCAAAGTTGAAGAAATTCGCGAGAATCGCTAAGGGAATTGCTGGGAAGAGCAAAGCAAGTTTTGTGCCCAAAAGAACTTGAAGGTCATCCAGGACTTGTCTCAACACAGGGAAGTGACCGCCTGAATCAAGCGGCTTCGGATAGGAATCCTTGGGAAGAACTGAAGAAGAAGAAGAAGAAGAAGAAGAAGAAGAAGAAGAAGAAGAAGAGGAAGAAATGGTGTGCTGTGTGTGTGGCATGACGATTGTAATCTCATTGTTCTCGAATCCATCGCCATTTTCCAAGTCCAGACCCTCATCCAGTTGAAAGGAATCCATGGCAGTCAGCGGACTCAGTACAGAGCACACAAGCTTCAACTGATAAAGCTGATACGAGAGAACACAAGCGAACTGTGTTTTTTATTTCCTCTTGCTGTACATGACCGTACGGAGGTTATACGTAAGACGACGGGAAAGAGAATATTGTATAGACTCGTTCTACAAGTACGATGGGGGTATAATTACAATACAGAAAACGTGTCAAGCAACTGAAAGTTATACGAGAGATCTGACGTTTGCGACAACATTATTGCGACGTAAGCATCGAAAGATCGTACCTCCAAGAGCAGCTTCCTTGAAATTTCCAGGATGTCTTCTTCTTGGCAGCTATGCATTCAGTTCCTTCTCTCTTCAGCATGAGCTGCACGTTCTGATTGAGTGATGAGGCGTTGCTCTCCGGGGAATCAGATGGCGCCAGTTGGAGGGTGGCGACGGCAGTAAAATTAAGTTCACCACCTTTGCATGAGATGCCTGCAGAAACTGGAAAAAGCTCTGAGGAAACCAGTCATCATCAGCCCGTAATGTAAGAGGAAAACGACGTTATGGTCTTGAAACGGAACTGGAAAGGATGACGGGAGTTACCGCTATTGAGTATTCACTTACCTACTTCCCTTGCGAACATTAACAGTGGTTTGGGAAGATATGCTTCGGTATACGGCAAAGGCATGCATGTGATCTGCAAACCCTATCGCCTTTGGTTTCGACTCTTGAGGAATCCCACGAGGGTTTGGGCTCATGCACGGTCGGTTCGCATTCACCAATTTCACCCAACAATGGCTTTTGGGAAGGAGAGGACGTTTTTAAAGCATATTTTTATCATTTTTACTTTTCTAAAAAATAATCATTTATATCTCTTAAAATAATTAATTAATAAAAATGATATTTTCATTTTCGATAATAATTGATATTTGACATGGGTGATTAAAATATTTCTCATTCATTTATTTTTATAAACGATACAAGTAATTATTTTTAAATTAACATTTTCAAATTATTTATTTTTTTGAAACAAAAGTACTTTTAATAGTTATCGACTTGGATTCCAAACTCGGCCCACGCTATAAAGACTCAAGGTACTTTTGGCACAGGCCTAGTCTGCAGCCCATAGGTATAAGGAAGGCTTTACCTAATTGATGAAGAGTCTAATCATGCCCGTCTATCTCACATAATTTTATTATGTACTTATTTTTTCTCCACGATGCGTGGGCTTGACTAAGTGAGTAATCAAGTATAATTGAATTATAATAATGATTTGTTGAAAAATTGTTATATAAAGAAGGGAAAATAATACAAATGACCTCTGAACTTTGGTTTAATATGCAGCGTGATCCTTGAATTTTTAATTTATTCAATAAGATCTTTAAACCTTTAGCTCAATGTACAAAGCCGCATGATATATTCTAATGAGGTCACCTACTTGAATCGAGAACGGGATTTCAACCATATCTCTTGGTAATTCTTTTATCCAAGCCAACATCTAATGTTCTAGAATAAACCACAAAGAACTCATCTACTATCAAATCATTTTGGACATCCCTGACTTACCATAAGCCGCATGATACTAGGCGTATTAACCGACGACCCTAGGCGTATTAACCGACGACAAGAAGTGGGTATAAGCATGACCGAGGGAGGTTATGGGGATGGCCAGGTCGTGAAATGGGACTTCAATAAAATTGGAAGACTCTTACATCGTTAGACATTTAGTGCGTGGCGCGGTTGCGTGATAAACTTTTTGTTTCACCATTTCTACTCTTTAGACGAGTTTATAAGGCAAAATAAGTGTTTAATATCGATATAAATTTTTTGTTTACAAAATAGAAATTCGTTTAATAATGACATAAAATTTCTCATTCCCAAGAGGTGATGGGGGCCGGCGGTCAACGCTCAAGCGGGAGCAGTCGGCTGATGATAGGTGGCAGTGACCGATGACCGGTGACTAGTGGCGTGACCGGCCGAGGGGTGAACGGTGACGATATCGAGCGATGAGAAAATTTTTTATTTCTTACTTTTATTCTAAAAATAGAGAAATAAAAAATTTTAACTTTTGATTTCTTTTCCAAACCTATTTCTGAAATATAAATTTATTCTAGAAATAAAAAAGTGAAATTGCGATACCAAACATATTTCTATTTTAAACCTACTCTCGATAATAGAAAAATAGAGAAATAAAGAAATAAAAATGTTTTCATGTGGACCCTTTAAATTTTAGACGATCCATTTATGACCCACCTATAATTAAATTTCGATCAATTCTATCACCTCCATTCAAGATAATAATTTGAATGGTCCATAAATTATGACTCAATATGTAATACGGTCATTGAATTTCAACTAAATATGTAATTTCGTCTTTTAATTTATTTGACGAAGTTCTTAAATTTTTAGTACACGTTTAATTTAATAAAAAAAATTAATATTATCTACTTATTAAAAATCCGGAGACGATGTCCAACGTTAAGTAAAGTATAGACCGCATTATATGTGGAGTCAAAAGTCGAGATATCATTGATCGTATGATGGGCCCCATACTTTTAGCTTCAAAACAAACGAACAAAAGCCCAGATTCTTCCATGGACGAGTGACGGCCAGCCACGTAGCCGACGGTCCATGGTGGTTAAAACAGGTCTCCCAATCCAATCAAAAGCTCAAAAGATTTGATCACTCTCCGTAAAAAGCAAAAAAAAAAAAAAAAAAAAAAAAAGGACGAAAAGAACAGCCTTTGCTTCGTCTTCCTTTCCGCCCCATGTTCATGTTCATATGTTCAGGTTCATATCCCACTCGAAAAATCGAATCTTCCATCTTTTCCTTCCGTCTCTTTCCCTTCTGGTCCCGACCGGACAATCGAGAATTCTCTCTCGCGGGTTTCTTCCTTCGTTCTCTCCTTCCCCCTCCGTCGTCGTTCGAGCGTCCCTCGGATTGTCGCCTCCCGAATCGGAGGCGATTCGGAAGGGAAATCGCCGCTCGCCGGCGTCGTCTGAATCGCCGACATGAATCATAAGAACAGGAGGAAGAAGAGGAGGAAGCAGACGAATGGGCCGGACGCCCCGCGGGGGCCGGTCGCCGCCGACGACGGCGCGGCGGCGGCGCGGAGGCCCGCGGTGGAGGGCGACGAGACCCGGAGGATCGTCGTCGGCGCCTTAGTCGAGGCTTTCGGTTCGATTTCGGTGGAGGAAGCGGACGCCGCTTTTAGGGAAGCGGAGGGCAACCCTAATCGAGCAACCGAGATCCTGGCGGTTGGTTCGTCGGACAATGCGGACGAGCCGTCCACGAGCTCGAATTCGAGCGCGGCGTCGGGCTCGGATTCGGGGTTCGCCTCGAGCTCCGTTTCTGGGTCGAGCGAGGGATACGTGGAGGCTAATTTTATGCAGGATGCGCTGAGAGAGAAGCGAGTCAGGGGTAATAAGGCGAAGAAATTGGTGGCCGCGACGGGAACGGTGTCCACGGTCCTGGGGAAGGAGTATCTGAAAGTGAGTTCAGCGAGAGATTCCCCAGGTCGAATGGGTTTTTGAATGGGACGATTTTTCGCGGTAAAGGGGAGGAGACGGAGCAATTTCTTCACGCAATGCTTGGAGAAGACAGCGAGATGAGCTTGGCCGTTGTTAGAGATGTGCTCTGTAAGCGACTTTTTGAACATTTTTGCAGTTACTGGCTTTAATCGTGTGTTTTGAGGTGTGAAAGTTCGATGATTTTTTCTGTCATTGAGTTGTGCTTTTTGATTAGTTCATGGGGATGTCGGCTCCCTGAAGACTGAAGAAATGAATATCCAGGGAGGGGAGTTAGGAAGTACAAATGAAATTGTAACTAGGAATTGATTAGTTTCCCTAACTTATGGTGATTGAACATTAGGGTTATTTGATTGCAAATTGTTATGAGACAACTGGCTGTAGACCATGTTGATGCTGATTGGTATGGCATAGTTGGGAAACACTTAATTTTTGCAATTTTATGGAGAGTTTAAAGGAGGAGAATTCTTATTCTGGTATTGATAACTAACTTTTGGCTTAGGTGTAAGTGGAGAGAAGATTGGATCAGTAATGTTGTATGTGGCCCTTTAAATATCAATGCCTTTGGATTATATTGGCTGGTTTGGTTACTTCGTCATCTCTATCACTTCAAGAAATGTATCAGTCAAATCGAGTCTAGAGATTAGACATGCTGTTTTAAATAAAAAATAAGCTGATCTGACCCAAATTCATACTATAACGAGAACATTGGACCAGAACATAAAGTCATGTTTATCATTCATATTTAAGGTCACGGTTGGTGGTTGCAGACAAGTTACATCCATTATAGCTGTAGCCACATCACGGCCAGTATCCCTTGCCTACTCAACATTTGCAACACAACTTGTTTGTGTTCTGAAGTTTTCAAATCGTATCTTTTTTCTTAGTCGGATTTGAGTCTACATTAAGCTGGTGATGGTATCCTTTAGACTTTTTGATTCTGTTCTGTCTATTTAAACTGTTGTGCCCCTGTCTCTGAGATGTTTGGATTATTTCAACGGCTTTTTTTATTGCATGAAGATTACAGTTGTCTGTCTACTTTTGACTTAAAATTTTTTCTTTTCAGGTCAGTGTGGATACAATGTTGGGAAGGTATTATGAACAATTTGACTGAAATAATATTCAATTTGTTAACAGATATGATGTCCTTTCTCGCATCTTAGTTATATTTATATATTTATTTGTTTTTGGTTCTGTTAACTATAACGTTCGGATTTCTGTCGATATTCACGTAGAACTTAATCTTTATTTATTTTTCTATAACAATCTTCATTTAATTTGTTACATAATATGCTCAATTGAGTCTTAGAACTTGTCGCGAAAAGTGCAATAGGGTCCTAAAATTTCGAAAAAGTTAAGTTTTAAAACTTGTCAAATTGGTACAATCAAGTCTTTCCGTTGTGAGGGCCTTGTCGTTCTTTCTTACTTTTGTTGTTTTCTATTTCAGCTTGAGTTTTTTTTTTAATAAAATTTTAGCATTTTTTATATTTAAAAATAATTTAAATAAGATTTGGATATTAATATTATTAAAAATGTCGATCAGCATTTTTTGTTAACCGAACTAATGGTGTTAACGGAAGTACTTGATTGTACCAATTTGATTTGTTTTAGAATTTGATTTCACTTTTTGAAAGTTTTAGGACTCAATACACTTTCGTGACAAGTTTAAGAACTTTTAGTGCACTTATCCCTTTTCTTTTCTATAAAGATCTTCATTGGATTTGCTACATGTGCAAATATGCTCGATAAAACAATACATTTTGGTTTTGTTAATAATCATTTCAGACTTGGATGTCATCTTTGTTAGACGCACCCATGTACTTATTTGTCTGGTAGTGGGACCTTTTCTGAAATTCTACAGTCCTAGATATCCTGTTGCTTCATTGGCTTACAGTTCTTAAACACTTGGTACTGATGTCTGCTTGTCTCATTGGTGTTTGTCAGGCTTTGGATGTATTACTCGATCTATCTGCTTCCTCATGTGAGCAATCAAGGAACTGTACAAACTTGAATACTGACATAGAAAGTAGAGAAGATACAAGATGTTCCTTAGAATGCAGTGAATATGTGAGCAATGTTATTTTCACTTTTATGTTGTTTATAGGTTGAAATCTTTATTGCTCCTCTTTTATTACCTGGATATTGTTTTGTGGGAAATGTTTGGTTTGTGCTGATATGAATTTGAGTCAATTCTCATGCAGCTTGTTCTGAATTTTCAGCTGATCACTTTATTTGAAGTGGATTACTCTTGGGGCTTGTTCTCCTCACTTCTACTTACTGAATACAAATGCTTCTCATGCATAGTGTGGCGATTCTGCTTTGCTGTTGCATCCTGTCTTTACTCTGTATCTTTGGTTATGTAGGCAGAGTGGGGTGTAAATTTTTCTATACAGAGCTCTGAGCATTAGATTATGGTGCTATAGTATTTGGACCAATGTTTGGTAGACTTATTTTGGCAAAGGCCAATGTAGATATATGGATGCATATTTCCTATCACTCATATATACATTTGCGCTTTGATTCTGAGGATTTCAATCTCTTGAGAAACTAAGAATTATTTGATTAGGTTTTGAAGAAGCAAGCTTTTAGCTGTATGCTTTGTTTACATTTTGCTGTAAATCTTCTTTAGCCTTTTCTGCTGTCTTACTTTGTTGAATCTGTCCAATCTTTCAATATTTTTGCTTTCTTTTCTACAGTATAAAAGTAACTGTTAATGTCTCTCTACAGTTTGCAGATAGGTTATCTGATTGCACTTCCCAATCATATGAAAGTGAATCTAATGATAATCCGTGGTTCATAAGCAGTGAGTGCAGGTATTTTTCTTATCTTTGTGATAAACCAAACTTTGCATGTTCCTCTTTTGTACTTTCACACCATTGAATTCAAGTTGTCATTTCATCCACAATCTTCTGGACTAGTGATTGAATGTTGTTAGATAAATTATGAACTTGAGGTAAGTGTGCAGAAGGTATTAAGAATGTGGAATTCAGAAAATGCTTTCTTTGCTTAACTTATTCCCCATGTAAATGCGATTACTTCCTTGAGAAATTTTATAATGATTGGCGATTATGATAAACTACTAAATAGTCAAATTCAATTGGATTCTGGTGACAAATCTCCATGTTGATTAACCTTCAAGATGAAATAAATCTTGTAGATCTAGGAATATGATCAATGATGGATGATTTGGGATTCCAGATAGTGTACTGGGGAATACATTCACTCCTTGTGCCTTTCAAAGGCTGTAAATTTTACAAGCAAGCGTCGTAACCAAGTGGCGAAGGCAGCTACTGTCTTCTGTGTTGTCACAAGCTCAAAGCATAGTTGGCTCGCTAGTCAACCCACGTGCAAAAGAGTACTTCACGCTGGGATGCCAGTTGGGCTACAATGATGAGTTCAGCTTCAGATTCTCAAAGTCTTAACTCTGGGGACCTTTCTTGGGTCAAGACTCTGTGGGCATCTACTATGGCTCAAAGCGGATATTTTGCAGGGGTTACAAGATTTCTATACTAACACTTAAGGAGGGTTGATTCAATTGATTGCCTTCCTTACCCTTTCGCCACTACAAGAAGGCTGCATATTTCAAGAAAGTTTGTTTTTGGTTTGTCGATTTTTGGTTAACTCATTTTCCATTATAATCATTTGATTCATTCGGCTATACAATGACAAAGAAATCGTTTGTTAATTTTATTTGATGCCATTGCTCTGTTCCTTACTTTTTTTGGACCTCCAAGTTGCATCATGTCACTTCTCTTAACTATTCTATGTTCCTCTCGACTTACATTGATAAACTACATGGAGCATGAGCGTCATTCATAGATCAAATTATTTGTTCATATGTTTTTTTAAGTTCCTTAGTTTTCTCGTGGAACATACTAATGTGATGTCGCTGCTAAAAAATTTGATTGGTGCTTCATTCTTCTAGTTCCACGTGAATCTTATCAAAACTGCATCCTCAAGGAATTCTCCCCTGGATAATTTCCTTAAAATGGTTATTTATGTTTCTAAAATGTGTTTATTATGGTTGTAGGAATTATTTTGACGATCCTTCTGGTAGATCTATTGAATCTAATGTTTCTCAAGAAGTGTTGGAATGCCTTTACAAGATATCAAAAAGCCCCCAACATGAACCAAGAACTATGAACTGGAGGCATGTAGCAAAGAAGATGAACACATTTGGAAATGAGCTTGAATCTCATAAGGAAACTATTGGTATTTTTCTACTTCATATCTGCCTAATTTAGGAAGGAAACCACATCTTTTTGCTTGATTGGCATATCTAAATGTTGTCAAAACTTGAGGATGGGTTTTGGCTAATCCAATATCATGACTATTTCCTGAGATTATAAACTGTTATTAGGCTAATTGGCAATTGCATACATTGTAAGTCCAAAAGTGAAAATAGTTCTGGACTGGTTTATGTGATTATCCTTGGTTCAACCATTTGAGCGAATTAAATTCTCTTCAATGGCTCGTGCAGACCAAAGAAGGTGAGTGCTTGTTTGTTTACACTTGAGCAAAAGCAAAAAACACTTATTTACTTTACAGCCAAATTTTAAAATTCTATTCATATTTGAAAACATTACAAAAATAATTTTATGTCATTCTACGTGTCAACATTTGAGTGTTGTGAAAGTTTTTGTTAGTTTTGGATTTAATTAAATTTCAAAGTGCATGGGCCACTAGATTTAGATTAAGCAAAAGGCACAAAGTAAAAGCCAATTCTGTTAGCCTGCATATATTTGTAGCTAACAGAGAATAACTTGTGAGACCCAAACTAAAAATAATTGCATTACTTAAGTTCATAACAATTTCTAGCAGATGAAACTCCTGATCTTAAGGAAATGATATAAAGAAAACCTCAAGTAATTCAAAAATCATTGGATGACCCATTTTAATTGTGGCCCTATCTTCAGATTTGTTCTGTAGTTTTTTCAGTCATTGCTCTTTTGTGTCATCTTGGTTGAAGTAGCCAAGGGAAATCGAAGATGTGAAATTTCTTATGGATTTAATGGAAGTCTTGAATTTTTATTTTTTTTTAGTCTAAAGATGAAAGCAATTGATGTTGACACAGAGAATCATAACCTGATTCTGTTTGTCTGTGCATGTCAGAAATGGGACAACGATTCCACATCTTGAGTCAGTTTTGACCGGACTATCGAGTAGTTTACTAATTATGGCTTATGTAGCATTGCTTATGTAGCATTCTAGTTGTTCACATGATTAGAGATGCATGTAAGCCATCTTTACTGACCATCTGTTCATATCTATGGAATTATAGCTAGAGGAGATGAATACACTGTTCTCAGGAAAGAAGCTGAGCAACACTGGGATTCAATGAAATCCTCTTATCAAAAGGTAAGATGCTACCTTTACATTTGTCTTTGCTGGCTATAAGAAACTTTATCATGATTTACAGGGTGATTCGTACTGAATGGACTGATGAGTGGTCACATATTTGTAGGCTGCGGTTGCTTATTCTAAAGGGGCAAAGGGGTACGCTGCCATCCTTTCTGAGGAGGTGTGTGTCTTTATTTAGAATGCTCTAACTCTTCTCATACATCTTAGCCATTTAGTCATTGAAATGAAATGCTGTGAAGTGCCATCATTTTTAGCTTGAATTTTAATGGCATGTTATTTGTTTTTGAAGTTTGAGGTGATAAGCATTTTGGAGGATGGAATGGTATACTGGACTACTTGTTGTTTAAATCCTAACTGTACTTATTTAATTGTTGTAAGATTTAAGTTCATGAGCTGCCCATTGTTCTGTTGAGGGTATTGGGTGGCAATGGGTAGGTGTGGGGAGGTGTGGATGGGTTGTGTGGGTTGAGAACCAAATATTCCATTTCACTCGTATATACCCATTTTCATGCAAATTAAAGTTGCTCAATGCATACCTATCATAGCTGTAACTGAACCATACCCACTCAGAATGTGTTTCTTATGCTTTAAAGAAACTATATTCCAAGGATATGGGTGCTGGGACCCAGGGTCTGGCCACTGCAACCTGCGTCCAGCCCCAAATCCGAACAATCCCTCCTTTGGCAGTGCTCCTGGTGAGGCACTGAGGTCCCAGGCCCCGCTAGCAATGACTTAGGGTCCAGCTGTTGGGGACCTAGTCATTGCCAGTGATCTAGACCAGGAGGGTACAAACATTGGGGAGTCAGGTCCAGGCCTGGGTCTCATATATTTTGCGTAAAATGGGAGTTATTATTCATAAACAATTTTAGCTTACTCATATCTTCTTTGTATACGAGTTAGAAAATGAGTCTCTGATTCCTATTGCCACTTCTAGTTGAAGGTAAGAATTTGAATCCTAGTTTAGATTTTTTGACTATCTGTACCCTTGGAGTGCGACACCCTTGGCGGTTTTACCACCCCCTTTGAGGCCCTTTACAGATGCAGATCATGGGTCAAAGGGTTGAATAATCTATCAGAACTTGGATTCATGGCGCCTAACTGTGCTCACCTTATAATTATTCTTATTTGCTGGTTATGTGTCTAATTAATAAAGTGCATTACCCATCTGCCAGAAAAGATAATGGATAATTGACGAGAGAGTTCCATGTCATGCAAGAAAGGCCTTGGTGGTAATGCAGTGATCCGGTGGAAGATTTTAAAATTATTTTAACAATTTGATTGAAAATCGAGCAAGAAGATTGACCTAATGGAATGAGTAGTTCCCACGGCCAAATAATGCATCATGTGTAACATTTATGATGAGGACTTAGGCTCAAGAAGTGAAGAATGGAAAATGGAATCTTTAAGTTCAAGTTGAAGAGATGCAGTAGAAAAAAAATGGATGCTAATTTTCAGAGTGTAATTTAATCAAAGGTATTTGTAGTTTGATACTAATTGAATGGACAGGCGCTTGGTATGACTTTTCATCTTTCTTTAATTGTGAGTTCAAAACCTAGTGTTCAAAATATCTGGAAGAGAACTCTCTGATACTTTCTTAGTTTTGATGTATTTTGTGTCAACTTAGAAATAGTTTGCAGAAGTATTCGCTTCTATGTTGTTTTATTGCTTCCAGAGTTGTTTCTTTTACTCTGAATGGGGGATCAAAGTCTAATATTGCAATCTTTTAGGGGAAGAAGTACTCTAAAATGGGTCGAGAGGCAGAAGAGAGGGCAAGCCAAGAGATTTTCAGAGCTAGGTCAGTGTATTGTGCATGATTTTATGTATCAGATTCAATTTTGGCTTTTAATATTTCGGTGTGGACACTGGTGCACATAATTCGCAGAAACAAGAACATAGAGAATGCGATAACAATTGATTTGCATGGGCAACAAGTCAAACAAGCAATGAGGCTCTTGAAATTTCACCTGCTATTGCCCTGTAAGAGATTACTGAATCCTGGATGGTGACATTTGTCTTCCGGAAATTTCAATCTCTTGTGAAAATTTTTGCTTATTGGTCGGTCGGCTGGGTGTGCCTGGCTTTTCTTTGCAACGATTCTGAGAATTTCTTGTACCGTTTTTGGTTCTTCTTAGCTATACAGAAACTCAAGGTAATAACAGGCTGTGGGTCGCATGGTGTGGGCAAGTCAAAGCTGAAACAGTCGGTATGAGTTAACTTCTTCTGACTTGAATGAACTGTTCCTTGTCCATTGTTGATCTAGGATTGGTGATCTTTATTGTTCAATAACATTGACTTACAATCACTTCATTCTCAAATTAGACTGCACAAGTTGTAATAGACCTGGTAACCCACATGCAAGAATTGTTAGGAATGTGAATTGTTGACGAGAAAAAATAGAGGACTCTAATTTTACATGGAAAACCCTTTCAAAATCAGGAAGGGAAAAATCATGGTGCCACATTAGGCAATCTCTTCACTATTAGTATTAGTTTTAGAGTTTCTAGCTTTGTAAAGTAAAAACATAACCGGAGATCTACAACATGGGTTCAGGTGTATTCAATTCTTGTTCTAGTTCTTATTGCAGTCTACAGCAACAGTTTCAAAATTCCTAACCTGAATACTATTAGAAACCCCCTCCAATTCAATGTATGTAGTCTTCATCATTTGTTTCTTTACACTAGATTCTTCCACAGATTTGCTCTTGTACAACATGTTATCATTAAATGTAACATTGCCAGCCAGTTCTTATTATTTTTCTATTGTTCATTTTAGAACTGATAGTCAAAATAATCACAATCATATCCAATGAAAAAACATTTTTGGCTTAGGCATCAAGCTTATCTCTGTAGTTAGAATATGTAGACTTACGAAACACAACCGAAAACTCTTGGATGCGAGAGATTCACCTTCGTTCTTCTTGTGGTAGCTTGAAATGAAGTGGAACTGAAGGTCTTCAATTGATCAAACATGCTGTAGTGATCATTGCATCCCCCAAACATCTTGGATAATCTTGCATGCATCCTCATACTTGCATGTTCATTTAGAGTTCTATTCATTCTCTTAGCAACTCTGTTTTGTTATGGTCTGTTGAAAACTGCTCTTATCATCCTGATTCTGTTCTCTGCTAGAAAAACTGATTGAACTTCTTGGTATCTTACTCACCATGATTATCAGACCTTAGACATTTAATCTTCAAGACAGTCTTCTTTGCAGAAAAACTGATTGAATTTCTTGGTATTCTACTCACCATGGTTATCAGACCGTTAGACATTTAATTTTCAAGCCAGTCTCATTCTTGAGTTAAGCTGAGAAACATATTAGATTTGTTTTTCAGAAAATAAACCTATACCTTCCTAAGTTGTCAATGAGTGTGACGTAGGAGCATAAGCTTCCAAGTGAATGTGCAAGGGTTGGCCCTGGACATCTAAACACATCAATTATAATTTTCCTTTCTTTAGTTTTCTCCCAATCTTTGAAAAACTAGGATGTTTTCGCTTTCCTAGAATGCAATCTTCACATAGACCAATATTTATGGACTTTAAATCAGGTAGTTTTCCCTTTGATGCTCATACTTCGTTCATGTTTTGCTCATGTGTACAAGTCTACTGTGCCACAATTTGGAATCAGCTTCTAACTCAACAATTGCTGTTGTTTCTCTAGTGATTTCCGTCATGGAGAGTGTTTTGAACTTCATTCCCTGTGCTACAATCATAGAGCCTTTAACTATTTCCAAGAGCAGTCCCAAAAACAGTTCTGTATTCAATGCTGTGTACTTGACCTATAGAGATAGATTTCTTTTAAGTCTCGGAAAATATTTGACTTCCACAACTTCCATGATACTCGTTAGCATTCTTTAAGTGAACATCACCTTCCCCCATAATATCCAAATGTTCATTATCAATAATAAACCCTTCCAAACTTTCCAGCAACAAAATTGTGCATTAACTCTCTGCATGAGGTGGAGTGAAACGATCACCTAAGTCTAGAATGCTAGACTCAATCAAACTTTCAATGCTCAAAATTAAAGCATCATTCAAGAGTTACATTCACAGATTTTCTACCTCTTAATTTCAAGCTCAATATTGAAATTTCTTCTTTGGGGCTTTACAGTCTAGTCTTAGATGGCCTTTCTTTTCGCAATTCCAGCAAATCATTTCATCACGAGATTTTGATTTGCTTCTTCCTATAGACTTCAATCTACCACGGCACTAGTTTCATCCTCATTGATTGCTTCTCCCTCTGCCTTCGGGTATTTAAGGTAGCGCCTGAAGAGTCATCCAACTCTCTTTTGCAAATATTCTTGCCAAGAATGAAATCTCGGATTTCCTGAAGTTTCGACTTTTTCTGACCAGACGAATTGCTCATTGCAGTCATGATGCATTCCAACTTTCAAGTAGATAAGATATCGAAATTAAAAATTTTACCTTGTTATTGAATTTGATTTCCACTGAACTCAATTGAGTTGTGATCGCGTCCATGTTTTGTAATCCACCAATCAGAAGACTTGTTGGAGGAAAGAAATGGAAGAAAACACAGAAGAAGCTTAAAATTGCACAGAAGAAGCTAAAATTGCCTTCCTGTTGTTTTGATTTGTTTTACTGATGTTGGTAAAGTTATATTTGTTGATGTGTAGACTGATTGTGATCGGGTTGGGGCTCTTTCTTATTTTAGATCTGTGCAAAGACAATTATTGGCCATGTGTGGATTGTTAAACTTGTAGAAAGGGAAGGTATCTTATTTTAGATCTGTGTGAAGACATTTTTTGCTACGTGTAGGTTGTTAGACTCGTAGAAAGGGAAGGTATCGAGTGGAGCGAGGAGAACCAAGGATTGGTGGTCCTCAAACTTGATCAACGCAGAAATTTCAGCTTTGTAGATGCTGACAGCGACAGCGATTAAGCAAATTTGCAGGCAAAACTGGTTACAGTAACAGAAAGCAGGTTTTGCATTCGTAACTGATCCAGGAGAATCTGACTCAGCTGTATAAAACACAGTAGAAGTGCTATTCTAACCATGTCCTCGGTGGGTTGATTGTCGATGTATTAGGCAGTCAGTGGTCGCGTAGCTCGTAAGGTATAATGCAGGTCCTTATGTTGAAGCAGAAACCCTCTTGTATCACTATGCCGTTTAGAGTAGAGAGATGGAAAATAGCAGCTTTACTCAAATTAAGGTGAAGACTACAGCTCCTTGACTAATCTATTCATTGTGTATAACTAATGTGACCAGATTTGGTTTGTGATTTGTGATATGGTAATGGTATCGCCGATGGAATCGGACCAAGTCTACTTAGTCTTGGGATACTGGCAAGACAAAACTGTTCTGCTCCAGTTTACAAGGTCAGTGAAGAGATAGTAATGGTGAGTTTGCTGCTGTCCAAATCAGTGGATGCTTCTGATGCTTGTTCATTGGGTAGAGAAGGTAACTACAAAAGTGATGTAGTGACTTGAATAGGTATTTCAAGTGCAATCCATCTTTTTTTATATCCATTTTGCTAAATTACACTGATTTACGCCCGTTTTGATGGTTAAAATGATCTCATGGCAGCAATGAGTACATGTATCGCGAAATGGAGAAAACATTATCTCCGAACGCTACTCAATTTCCAGTTTGTTACCATCTCGAAAAGTCGATCAGCGTGGCATATTCCCGCGCTGGAAGACACGTGTTTCAGAGTCGCGCCTTCCATGGAAATGAAAAATCTGGAAATCATGTGCACTCAGACGAACTGAAAAGAGGTCAAAAGTTTTCTCGTCCGAACTCGAGTTCTTCGGAGTCTCCGATGCGGTCCCTGGAAAAAAGAAAAAGAAAAGGTGGATGCTGACGAATATGTTCACCTTTGTTCTGGCCGAGGTTGTTCTCCGGATATTTTGTCGTTTTACGATATTTTATTATTTCCCCGGTCCAAAATATCTAAGCAGCCAATTAAATCATTAATCAATGGCCATTATGTGGGTCGTGCGAGGGAATATTATATTTTTCCCGATGCGATCCCACCAGAAGATAAAACGTTAAACGATGGGATTCAACCTACCCCTCTCACTCTCTCTCCACGGATGGCACTCCGCCCATGGCACGAGGACACGACTCGAGTTCGATGTACATCCATGAGTACGACGCGATCCACTCAACGAGATTTGTAAAATTAGCTTTTATTACGCCAGAGGAACCAAGAGAAAATTGCTAGGGTGGTTCGGAAATTATGATCTATTATATAATGTCATTTAAATTGTTGATCTATTCAATGTAATTTTTAAATTTTAGTTTAATATAAAATGTAATTTCTGAACTTTTAATTTTTCAGTACGATCTTTAAAGTTTTGGTAAATATTCAATATAATTTTTAGATTATATAGAAATATTCAATATTATCTTTTCATCGATTCAAGTTCAAGACAACGCGAAATATTTTTATATAATTCAGAGATTAAAATTTAAAGAGTGAATTAAATAAACTAAAAATTAAAGGCTAATATTGCACGGTGATCAAAACTTATGGACCATTTTGCGGAAGGAAGGTGGATTTTTCGTAGTCCGAGGTTATAGTGACGGTTCTCCATTGCAATCATGTAACGTGGGTAGTATTTCGATCTTATGATCTTGGGAGTGTCGTTATTCTAGAAGCAACTGCGGCGAGTCGGTTGAGCTACAGCGCTGTACCGGTACGAGTCCACCACCGGCATCAACTGCTGCGTGCCTCGGCACAAGATATAAAAGGCCTCCGCTCCTCCGCCATTTAGAAATATCGCGAGTCGTGACAGAGCTGAGCGATGGAATGATTCCGCATGCATCGATGCACACGTGAAATCGGTCCGCCCGCCGCCGCTCATGGAGGATTCCGCCGTCGCTAAGCCTCGGAGAACCGCCGCCGCCGCCACCAACACCAACACCAATACGAACAGCACCACCACCATCGCCACCGCGGATCGCCCGACGCCGGAGCCCCCCGGCGGCTTGGAGGGCGAGGGGTGCGACGCCGAAGTCTGGGAGATGCTGAGCGCGAGCTTCAGGCAAGTGCAGTCCGTGCTCGATCGGAACCGGGCGTTGATCTCCCAGGTCAACGAGAACCACCAATCCAAGGTCCCCGACAACCTCGCGAAGAACGTCGCGCTGATTCGCGAGATCAATGGGAACATCTCGAAGGTGCAGTCGATATACTCGGATTTGTCGGTCAATTTCTCCGGGGTCGTGCAGCAGCGCCGTGCCCTGCAGAACGGTGCCGGCGGGAGGAACGGCGAAAAGCTGGAGTGCTCGGGGGCCTGATCGCATCCATCGATGGAGTGATGGTTTTATCAGTAATATCAATCCCTTTAAGCTTGTGCTTCTTAATCAACTAATTTGAGCTTGGCTTCGTTTCTAGCTGTGTCTGGTCTTGCGAAAGAAAGAGTCTTTAGACGTTTGGTTGTTCGTGTCGGTGAGTAGTGGTGCGTCTTTCGATTGGAGTTACCTCTGTCGTGGTCAATAATGAACATGGTATTCATGCGTTGCGTTTGTCTGATGCTTCTTTTGTGTTGTAAGGACGTTGGCTGCGGGACTGCTTCTCTTCATTATTTAGCCCCGCACTGCCGAGATATGAAGGTACTCATGTTCTATTTGGTCTCCTGCTTTTTGTTTCCCTCTTCTTCTTCTTTTTAATTCAACGCCAAGATATTAAGCTCTTCATATGAGTAGGAAAAACAGTCGGTTCAGATTGTCTTTGAAACCATGACAATTGGAGAAGATTGAGTTCCCGAATGTTATTAGGAATATCAGGGCTGAGGAGCCGAACCTTATTTTCTTGCCGTGATATTTTTGAAGAGCTCACTTAACTGTAGTCGCAAGGGTCATGAGAAAGAGCTTTTGAGGGATGGTCTGCATTTGCTTTGCTGAAGAACGTAAGCAGGGGGAGACGTTCAAATTGCTGTACTTATTCATCGTTGCTTCGTAGATTTGGTTTTTCCATGGCTCTAGATGAGTTGAAAAGCGGAAGCTTTGGGAAAGCCTCTGAATGACTTGTTTTGCGTGGTAGCCCAAGCAAGTCTGATAGCGTTTTGTTTCTGGTGCACTCCGGTTTGTCCATGTCACTAGGTTCAAAATTGGAAGTTCTGCAAAAGCTCCAACGGTAAATTTCAGAGGTAAAAAAGCATTGGGCTTCTGCTTTAGTATACTCTTATCGATGAAATGCGTCATATTCAAATCTAAATGTAAAGCGAATTATATTGATGTTTATTGAACTTGAATAAAGTTAGTGGCCGCTAGTGGCAGCTAGAAGGATCCTCTTATGTTGAATGCTCAGAAACACTTCTGCCATCAGTATATGTTAGAGAGATGGATTGATTTAATTCTAGATGTAATAATGCAATGAACTTCTGTATGACTCTGTGGATGCTGTGGTTGGTAATAATTGAAGTTTCATGGTTTTGAAATCCAGTTGGATGTATTTATGTGGGTTGAGATAATAGCTCATTTGCTGATCACTTGGCATAACATGAAAAAGTTCCAGGAGTCAGAATTCTCTGTGAATTGGCAACTAAAGTAAGTTTTCATTGTAAGTCATTCGTGTACAGAATAGTGAATTGCTAGAATGTGGTAACTTACTTCACACCCTAAATATTTCTGTTGATATGTTGTATGAGCTTAATGTTGCTGACATCCTGTGGAAGTTGGAATGATAGTAACATCATTGTGTTTTCTAAAAAGGATTGATGCTGGCAAGATGTATAATATATACGATAAGGTCTAATGTTTTCACTGCAGCTTTCTGACTACCAAATGCTATCATCCACTGTTATCTGTCGAGGCTGACTAGTCGTGACAGGGTATATGTAGGGGTAGCCATTGAGTGCAGTAGGAAGATTTCATGATTGTCATTCGGTTTCAATCAACCACAGTGGTGATGCCTGTTGTGGCTGAAAAAGTGGCTGCTTGTTGCTTGCTCTTAGATCGCTAATGGTTTTGACGCAGAGTTCGTCAGGGAGATCACAGGTCATTTTCCCTGTGCATTTTCAGTTGCCCTGGCATCAGGCATATGAATTGTGCCTGTTGATCCATTTTAATCCATTACCATGAGTTGCATTTCAGCAGTGGGGATGAGGTCGAGCAGATCTAGGGTGCGTTCTCATTCATAAAGAGACTTGTGAGATGAGACTCCATCCTCCTTTGTCCTTCTTGCGTGTCATAAGCACATTTCAATTGGTTGAAACTTTCCTTTTTGGTGAAGATGTCTGTTTCTGCACGTCTTATTAATGTACTACCATGGAGATCACTTGCTCTGTGTTTGCGGTCGCAGTTATTGTCTTCATCAGAGAGTTAAGTCCTGTCTTCTTCCAAATGGAAGATGCATAAGTTGGGTCGGGATTTAAGCATTCACTTCTTGGTGCACCATGCACCCATGTTGTTATTGGTTTCATATGTATTTTCCGTGCTTCGTGATTATGCTTTAGATATGCTTCTCTGGGAGCTTGAAGTGGCCATACGATTACATGGACCAAGAATTAGTCCTTTCATTTCAGGCAATGGTGCTAAATTTGAACTCTCAAATTGATTAATTTTTATGCAATTGGTTCATTGATTAGTTTTCTTACCCATTTTTTTGGGTCACTGGGTTCTCTATCTTCGGCCGTGGTGAATTTCTTGCCTGCCGTTTGCCTCTCTCACAGGGTCCTCCTCTATCAAATCGTAAAATTTGATCGGGTAATTAGTATTTTGTATCAAAGACCCCAAGAAGACATTTGTAAATTCTATGAACGCTACTAAAAGATGTAAAACTCTGAGTAAGAATTATGATTTGGAAAAAAGAAGAAAATCTTATTCTTCAGCATATGTGATGATCCCCATGCATAAGAAGATATTTCTTGATGTACTCGTTTTCATTAATCATTGCATTATAATGTCCAAAATTTACTTCTAATTGTTATGTAACTATCAAAGTACAATTTACACAGTAAAGATACATCATTCTTTAGGTAAAATGTATGGAAAATCTAATCGATGGATGCGTACACAATCCCGGATTTGTAGATTATCTTATAATTCAAGAGATCAACGATTCATTCAAACATGTCTAAGTCTCGAATCTGACACGGATGATATAATCATGTGAAACATCATTGCCATGAGAGGGTATAAGATGGCGGCGCATATGAATCTGTCAAAAAAGTTGATCCCCAGAAGCCACTCTAGTCATGCTCCAATAATAGCACCATCCACCAATTAGTGATATGCCTTCTCGAGAACCGACCGATTATATATTCATCAAAGGCACAGATGCCATCACATTAGAGCACAATGATTGGATGCATGTATTATTGAAATATACACATACTCAATTATACACACACCAATTGGTCAGATCTTGAAATAGACATTCACATTTGTTATACACATTTTTTCTAACAAATTAAAGATAAGGCTGCTTGCGGATTGCCATATAAAAACAAATGAGGAAAGACTGGGTTCATGGAATGTTATGCGGCATTGTTACTTGTTGTGACCGTGTGTTATTTTACTCCTCTTTTTCCCCTTAAATAAAACCAGTGGCATGTCCATGAGATATGATTACTTAGGTTGTGCATAATAACTACTCTATTTCTATTCCAAAATTATTTTTCTATTTTAAACTTGCCTCTAGAATATAAATTCATTTGATAAAACAATTTCATTTTTTTATTTTTGGAACATATTTCTATTTTATAAATAGATTTGGAATAAAAGTTAGATGTAATTTTTTTTTTATCTTTCTATTTTTTAAATAGAATTCATACATTGTTTCTCTAATTTACTTCTCACTCAAAAGACTCTTTCTTTAACCCTTAGCCATCTGCCCCCTTCGTTCGCCGCTGGTCACCAACCATCACCGCCCCTCCCCTAGTTGGCTGCTCGCTACCACTGTTGCTAGCGGTCACCAGTTGCTTGCTACCGCCATTGCCTCCGCTCCTTCCCCCCATTGGTCATCGATGGCTGCCGTCGGTGGCTATTGCTGCCGCCTCCCCCTGTCGCCGTCACTCAAGAGAAGAAATTTTGTATCGTTATCAAACATGTATTTTTGTTCAGAGATTCATCTAAGAATAGAAATAGAGAAATCTATTTCTATTTCAGAAATCAATTTCTACCTAGAAATTTTATCATTCCCGCCCTTAGGGGTTGGTTAAAGCCCCTTGCAAACCCTACAGTCCAAATTTTAGGTGCATACATGTGACACTGATCTAGAAAAGTTTGCAAGTATTATGTGAGATTTGAACAAATGACGTTCAATACATAAGTTGGAAATCTCCAACGCCATTACCAATAGCGGTAGTGCACAAAAATTATTTATTTCTGTCCTTGCAAAACTAATGTGTTTGATCTTTGAGAATATTTATACTATCTATATTTACCAGAATGAGAAATTATAGAGAGGATTGACATGACAAGTCCAATACGAGGAGTGAGGCCGAGTAGTGGAGCAGCTTGTAGTTGCAGCCAATCGAACTTATAACATATCCGGATCACTTCAATAACCATGTCAACGCCACTCGTCCAGGAGGAAAACGTGACTTGTCTGCATTATTTTCTCTCTCAGGTGGACGTGTTCATTCGAATGGAATGGTTGTCCTGTAGTACATGTGACAGTGTTTTCGCGACAGCTGATCCTATTCAAATTCGTCTATATTCCTACAGAAGTACTGCTCCAGTCTATTTGTTATCACATGATCAGATGCTCCTTTACGGATCATGTCATGATCTTATTTGGCATGAACATTAATGACTCCCCGACATTTCATCAAACAGATTACATCCGTAACTCAAAAACCCACAAAAGATTCAAGACGTCTCACGTCATCTTTTATCTTTCGATAACGGCCTAACGTGCCCAGTTAGTGCTATTCTCCCATCACGTCACCACGCACGGCGGGACAACTTCGAACGTAAACGGGCCAATGATGACCAATTGGAATCCTCTGTCGGACCGACGAACCTTTTTTTTTTTTAAGACATCCTCAACGACCTAACTAACCCTCGCCGGGACAACTACCATTCCTGCGACGGGCAAGAAAACAGGGGAGCGATCGGGTGGACTGCTTGGTGAGCCTCTCAGCATTCGCCACCACCGCCCCCGCCCCCGCCCCCGCCCCCGCCCCTACCCCCGCCCCTGCATCATTAATGGCCGGTTCTTCTGTCCCCGACCTCCGAGGCATGCCCCGAACCCCGACCCACGAACCTGACCATTGCTCTTCTTCTTCTTCTTCTTCTTCTTCTTCTTATTCGTTCTCCATTTCTCTGTCCCAGACATAACAACGAACGCCGAGCTCCTCCGAATCGGAGGCCAAATCGACCAACTCTCTCTCTCTCTCTCTTCTCTGTTTTCAGTTCATAAGGTTTCTTGTTTCGCCGACAATGGAGGATGCGACGGATCACGACCCACGCGAATCCGCGGCGTCTTCTTCGTCTTCGGCTGTGACCCACGATCTGCCGTCGACTTCGCGGGTCGAGGGTGACCGCGTCGATGGCGACGAAATCGAAGACGAGCATCTTCACCAACTCCGACACCACCACCACGACGGCCACGACCAGCAACGACAGCGGCGGTGGTTGCGGCGGCCTCCTCGTGTCTCGTATCGCGTCAACATCTCCTTTTCCAACGTGGCCTCTTCAGAGATGAGAGACGATGTCTGGTCCTGCCTCGTAGTTCTCGTTGTCTTTTGGTTCTTTGGTCTGTTTTCCTTTTCCTTCATTTTCAACCTCATAATTGTATATGATCTCATTGTCTCCCCTGCATGTTCTTTAAATGGATGATGGAATTAATTCGAAAATGTCTATGTGCCTCTCGGCAATTCTCTGCGTTGAAAGATTGCTTTTTTCTTTTCAATCTTGGGTTCATTTCCATGATTCGAGAATATTAGGTTGATACAGTTAGCTTTAGCAAGCAAGATCTCTTGTTTTGGTCCTCGATATGATATTCTGATCCTTCATTAGTACCAGAAGATACAGAAATTCATTGTTGCCTGTGCGAGTTTTTCAATGCAATGAGGGAACTAATTCGGAAATGCCTAGTGACTTGTTTACGGTCAAAGCTTGATTTTTTCCCTCCAATTATGTATTCAGTTCCTTATACGAGTGTATCAAGCCAATACAGATAGTTTCAGCTTGCAAGAGTGACTTTTATTAACTTATACATTTGTTTGGCTTGAGTGGGGCTTGTTTAAGCACAGAACTGATTGACCTGCTTTGGTTTTCTCCTGCAACTTGTCACCAGCAGCATCTATGACTTTGATTCTTGGGTTCTATGGATCTATAAATTTAGAGTTGGGGCCAAATTGCTCGCGGCTTATACAGACTAATCCTTTATTTGTGCAGTCTATTAAGGTGATCTGCTCATTGTCATTTCTTTCTCTTCAGTTTTGATAGTTCAGCTGCCTGAAGGGCTGTTTTCATTCCTTAGTAACCTTGTTAACTTCTTGAACAGGTTGAGGAATTAGATGGATCAAAACCTGGTCCCATGCTGTATGGTTATACCAAACCTCCACTCCTCGATGTTGAAGCAACCTGGACTGAAACACATAATGTATCTATAGCAGTCAACTTTCACAAGGCATGATATCATCTACTATATTGTTGATCTTCTCCTTGGTACCTCATCTTGTTGCCCTCATCTTCCATTTGAGTGCTGCCAACGTTCTGATTAGTGTATGTAACTGATCATCTTGCAGGAGTGGATACACTTCCTGAACGCGGGATCAAAAGTACATATCTCCTACAGTGTAAAATCTCCCTTGCCTGTATCCCTAGTGATTGCCAGAGGTAACTGCAAATTTCTGTTGGGAGTAAATCTGACAAATAGAGTATATTCTACTATATGTTTCCTGTTTCAGTTGGAGCACTTTCTATCTAACTCTATCTTCTCGAGGCTCTAATTTGCTGGTGACTGCTTAATTCTTTGATTGTTCATAAAAAGTGTTCTTTGTTCTGACAAGGATGATGTTTTCCTGCATAAAACGTAGTGTCTTTATATTCTTTCTGTTTATGCTTGCTTTATCAAATGTTTTCATTTGTCATTTCTTCAGAAACTACAACAATAATGCCTGAAATTGTGGCCTGACATATTGCATCTGCAATTTTTTGTGCTAGTGAAGTGCTACTACTGGTTTATGAGTTGAAGTGGATCTGTTTTCAGTTTCTTCTTTTCTGAACCACCGACCTAAAATTCCTGAAAAATTTGCAGGCAGAGAAAGCCTTGTTGAGTGGATTGAGGATCCATCTTATCCAAATACAACACTATCTTGGAATATCATATACGGTAAAATGTCTAATCTATAAGAGTCCTCTGACCACTTGCTCAGATAGGCTTTTCTGATATTATATCACTATGCAGGGGTGGGCACAGTCCAGCAAGAATTTCCTACATCTTCTAGTTATTATATTGCCGTTGGTAACTTGAATTCAGAGGAGGTGGAGGTAATGTCACTGGATGTGCATCTGACATTCTAGCAGAATCAACTTTAAAAAGTTATCTTAAATCATGTAGTATCTGGAAAAAGGGAAAAATAGGATGCAGATATACATCAATTAGTGAGCAGGAGATGGTTACTGTTAGGAAGTTACTTGACTGGAAGTTTAGCCAGTAAGCTTTATGACTGTTTATATCTTGTGTTAGTTTTCTCTGTGCCAAGAAGCAGAATTAGAACGAGCATGTCTAATGTATTCAAGGAAACTTGATTGCGCCTAGAGTGAACTTACTAGAAGAGGCCTATCAATGTACTCAAAAGATGGCTTCCTTAAACTAGGAGAATGTCTAAGCCAAAGCAAAACCTGTGTGTTGAGCCATGCATCTCTGAATGAAGTATCATCCCATGTTTTGGTACATAGTAGTCCACGTGCACAATCTTTAATGACTCTATCTAGTGCTTGATTTAGTAAACTACAAAGAGGCGGTTTCATGGTTTAACAGATTTTAGCCAAGGACGCGCCTTATCATCTTGCAAAACAGAGCGGTTAAGATAATAAATGGTTCCGTGCTTTTCTAGATGATTCAATGAAGAAGTCATGCATTTCACATTTATCTAACACAACTATTTCCTCGTCATGCATTTGCTGACATATTTGGGTGATAAACTAATGTACCTATTCTGTTTTCACAGGTAGAGTTGAAGTTCACCGTAAATGCTTTCCTCTATGATACAAGCCAGGCGTATTATAGATGCTCCCTTGGAAACCGCTCATGTAGCTTGAAGGTATTTCTTCTAAGGGAAAATGCCGGTATTCTGAGTTCTCCGGGATTTAAAGAGGTAATGAAGCTGTAACCGTAGGAACTCCCTGCTTGTCAATCTTTTTACTTCTTACGTATGGAATTTTGTGACTTGATAATTAGGGTTCCCCCGACAATTGGTACGTCAAACTTTCCTACGGTCCTCGGTGGATCACCTATTTTGTTGGATCAGGTTCTCCTTCCTTCTTTCTCATCAATTCATTTGTAATTCCATGGGCATGGGCATGCTTATGTTCAGGCTTTTCTTCTTGTAGGTGTGATGACCATTCTCCTACTGTTAGCATTTCGATTTTGTAAAGTGCTCCAATCCAGCAGTGGAGAAAGTACAGGAATCCAACAGGGACAGATGGAAACTGAACGGGCACCATTGCTTTCTCCTAAGGAGGATGACCTATTGAGCTGGGGTTCATCTTATGATTCTGTATCACATGATGAGGAGGATTTGGAAGAGCAGCTCGCTGTTACTTCTCTTGAAAGAGAGCCATTCGGAGAAGGAGAAAACCACACCAACCCCCGTGGTCTCTGCGTCATTTGTTTTGATGCCCCTAGGGATTGCTTCTTCCTTCCATGTGGACACTGTGCGGCATGCTATGCATGTGGATCAAGGTAGACATATCCCACTAGTCATGGCAGCTGGTTGTTTTAGAGGCTCGCACGTTACTGCTTGTTGATGTATGGGAAGGAACATAATTGCCTTCCCCTTGCTAACAAATACCAATGCAATTGTGACACTAGCTGTCCGAGATCTTCAGATGTTTACTGACCTTTTATTTCTTCAGGATTGCGGAGGAAGATGGTTCTTGTCCCATCTGTCGTAGGAAAATGAAAAAGGTTCGAAAGATTTTCACCGTTTGAGCAGACTTCAAGCTTTGTGCAGGCAGGCACTTTCAGTTGGGTGGCTCACGGCCATGTGTTTCAGATGCGCATGTAAATTCCTCAGATACATTCCTGTATAAAGTTTGAAGCAGTGATTGAAAGTCTTTTGTGCGTGGCTGTCATTATCTGGGCTTCATGACGAAATGACCAATATTTTAGATTGGTTAGCTACATATGCCAGCCCTTCCCATGAGAGAAGAATGCAGTTCGGCATTCTGTGTTCAAAAGAGAAATGATCCTGAACTACTCAATTCATAACGAAAGGTTCACGTTCTCTTTAAAACTCAAAGTCAGGCATTACTATAGAACTCGCGCCTATTTCCTAAAATACTGCTATTCCACTGCTCATTGATTCAAGAGAAGGAAAATAGATATGTCTGGGCATTTACCGTTTCTTCCTATACATACCGAGTATAAGCAGTTTATCAGCCAATTCCTTCTTGAACAGTTTATTTGTTCGAAAACCTTAGGCGGATCTCAAATTCTTCAGTTTTGCTGATATTGTGGATTGGATAGTTAACACGACACTCATGAGACATTCGCCAGTGGCTGTTCAAGATGGCAAGGATAGGTAATCAAATCAATGCAGACGAGTTTTTATCGATACCAAGATTTCTCCTGATGCTATTTGGAGAATGAGAAACAGGGAAGTGAGGACGTGAAGGTAGTAGGTTCCATCCGCATGTAAGCCCAACAGCTCGTGGCCATCATCCTTTGCAACCGCATCGTGCCAGATAATAAGATGAAACATCTTTGGCGTCTCCTTGGGCAAAAACTTAAGTAGTTCCTATCATTAGTGACAGATTAATGAAACCCTAAGTCGTGCCGAATGATAACATCGCGGATGGAGGATTGATGATAAAAGAGCTTACTGAATGTTGGCCTCATAGAGCTCGTGACGATCACGGACGACATCACATACTGATACTCGAAAATCGAAATTGCTCTTGTGCTTCATTTAGTTGAATGGGGAGACGAACGATGAATCTTTATGAAAAGTGCATGCATTGTTTCCAAACAAATGAAGGACAAATAGGCAAATGCAAAAACTTCGGGCAAGAATATAAGGGGAAAGATAACAGCTAGAGGAAATCCAGCCTGACGATGGATCAGAAAACATCCTGAAAATGGTCCTGGAAATCAATGGAAGAGGAGGTTGTTGGCCTCTTCTCGTACTGAGACTCCCTATCGCTGCCGACCGAGACCGAGACCGAGACCGAGACCGAAACCGAAGCAAACCGTGGCTCTCGGTCTCGGACAGTCTCGCCCAACTACCAATAGCACGGGCACTTTCTCTCCTCCTTCCTTTTCACTGTCCCCGAAACTCGTCATTCCACAACGCGTCTCTTGTTTCTAACTCATCCACGACTTCGTGACTCTGCCGACACCATCTCCGTCATCTCTCATCTCCTTCTCTTGATCAGCTCATCATTTTCATTGCTGTCGCTCGCTCCCTCTTCTTCCACTTCTGGGATTATCCTCTCTTCTTCGAGTTTGCAATCAGACAGAGTCTCTCCTTCAATTGTCAGGCAAGTAATATCATTTTTTTCTTTGGTTTCTCTGATTTTGGGTTTTTGAATTTGACGCGGTTCGATCAATTTAGTGGTTACGAAAAGGGCTTTTTCCCATGTTCAATCCCTCACTCTGAAGGCCATCCACCTGAACTTAGACTCGTGCTGTACATGAATTCAGGTATTTTCAACTAAAGTCGAGCTCCATTTCATGAAAAGGAAGAAACAACTCGACGCGGATTTTCACGGTTGATTGCCGTGGTATTGATTAGATTGTAACTTTGTCACTGCGGAGGTCCATGACCTTGATTCCAACTAATTTCAACTTGCTTCGAATTACAACATGGCCCGTCCTGGTGCCTCCTCATAACCGGGGAAGCATGTGCAATACACGTTTGGCCTAAGTTGCTATGCTGGTGTTTCCGGCTTTCAAAATTTCTAGTTTGCTACTGTTATGGTTGAAGATCTGACTGTGAAGAAGAGCAGTGGATTTTTTTCTTAAAGGCGAAAGATGAAGTGTTGCATGTGCTGCGCGATCATGGCATACCTTAATTTATTGGCTTTCGGCTAAGACCGGGCTTATAGTTAATGCGGGGAGATGCATTGCTGCAGAGCGTGCATTTTCTGCTCATCTACTGCATCGAAATGTTGGTGCATGTGCATGAACACCCTCGATGTAATATCCGACCGCATATAGCTGATTGCTATGGAAGCAGCCTTGGGAAAGAGATTAGTTTTAGTTAGACGCATCTCCTTCGCTCTTGCTCTTTCCAGCCCTTGAGCAACTGTACCAGGGATGATTTGCTTTAGGCCATTCGGTCGCAATCTTGCTATACCTGTACCACGTCGCATGTATATTAGCATTCGACTCCCTCGTATCTCCAATCCAAAGCCAGTGCTGAGAAGTGCCTGCTCCACTCGACTCAAGCCACATCCTCTCTGCAGTAAATGCCTCGAGAGATCGAATTCGAGCCAAGCTGAGCTGTGCCGCCTTTTAGGATATCTTCGACGGGCGATTCAGTTTGTCAAGGGGGAGTTCGAATTGGAAAACAATCCAGAAAGCCGGAGGAATGATCAATTCCGTTTGTCCTGCAAAGAGATAACATGTGAAAGCCTTCAGAACCATTCATCGTCCTCAGAAGGAGCTGGACCCTCCTCTTCATTGACTGGTGACTCTCGTCTACCTTTAGCATCTGTCCTTGGACGTACGATTCGGTCCGAACATGTCGATGCATGCATGGACATGGGCGAGGAAACCGCGATACATGCAGTCTAGTACGTCGTACCTGCATCGTCTAGCGTGCCACGGATTTGTCCAGATTCCCCTCTTTCTTTTCTGAGACAAGTGAATAAGTTAGAGGGTGCAAAAAGGCAGAGAGCAAGGATATATTCCTGTTTAATCCTAACCCTATCTCTCAATAATGAGATAATGACATAATCAGTCCTAAATTTTGGTTCAATATACAATATGATCCATTAATTCAAGATCAATGACAATGTTGAATATTTTCATATAATTATAGGGACCATATTAAATATATATTAAATTTCCAATGACCACAATGAATAAGTAAAAAGTTCAGGGACTCCATTGAATATTAAGCCAAAGTTCGGAACCATTTGTGTCATTTTCCCTTAATAATTTATCCGCCAGTGTTGTGGACAAGACTATTCGGTGTCAATAGCGGCTTATATTATATTTTGACACCTAGAAATAAATTGAGTTAGTTAGAATAGAGGACGTAGAAAAATCTGTAATTAAGGATAATCACTTGTATATTATAAGATAGGAGAGAGAGAGAAGAAATTCTAATATAGTATCAACCATTAAAAAAATGAGATTTTTTTATATTTGAAACTTCATCACGCAATGTTTCATCCTCGATATTGGATGATGAGGGGGCTTCTTTCGCCTCCCCAAAATGATAATGAAGGATAATCGCTACGTAACGTTAGTGGTTATCATTATGCTTATTTTTTGTGAACTTCATGACTCGGACATTAGTTTCTACTCGTCGTTGGACAAACCCAATTATTTATCTAATTTTGTCATTCAAAAAGTTAACGAAGAGAATGGTAATAAGGAGCGGATACGATACGAAGAGTCGATGAAGAGGATGTTACGCCACCATTGGAGGCGTGGGGCGGGCGGATCGGCTGGAAAAAATTGCCCTACAATAGTGACAACTTACTTAATTTTCCATAAGCGAGACCAATCTGCTCTTTTAGTTACAATTATTAGATATCAGATTAGAAATGTCACCTCCCCCAGAAGAACATTTCTTCCCAAAAGAGACTTTGGACATGAGAATAATCAATTTCGACGACTACATAAGATGGGCTGTTTTTTTGTCTCTCCTGCCCCATGTAGCGTACTCAAATCAAGAGCCGAGGCCAATCGCAGAGCTTCATTCCGGAACATGAATAGCAGATACATAATGACATAATTAACATATATCATTTATGATTAACATATATCATTTTAGCTTTTGGCTTATAACGAGTAGGACAGGTATGAAAGAAATCTTAAAAACGGGGGACTTCTTTATTAAAAGGAAATCATAGTACATGTACCGCTGAAAAACATTAAAGAAGTGGTCTCGATCCACCTGCATAAAAGTTTTATAATTGCTCGTGTTTTATTGGTTTCAAAACACATGTTAATTCCCTAAAAAATCCCTCAATTGTAAGTCTAATCTCAATTATGTCTCAAACCCTTTTTTATCTAGTCCCAAATTTGCCAACGCATCCCAAAATTTGTTGATTATCTTGTTCATCTATTGTGCTTGAAGACGCTATCCTTCACTCGTTCATCATTGTACATTGAGAATGCTCGGGAAACTTTATCAGCAAGATAGATGAATCTCAAAACTAATTCTCAATATATGTTTAGGGTAAAATACATATTACACTTGTTTAAAAGCGAACTACTAAATTTTAAGTTACAATAAGCGCGTAACATATGATCGTATTGTTGAAGTGGTTATTTTACCATTTGCCATATTACTTCATCAAATCAATCCCAAAAACCAGTGGTTCGTTTAGCATTGGTCGAGAAAAGGGCCATTTGTTGCTTACTCTAGTCCATGTTTGGTAGCAGTTACAGCTGCGAAAGCGGGTCCTGATCGTTGAAGTTTTCCTAAGGTCTCGGCAGGTACCTCGTAACTGTAGAAACCGACGGTTACAGCAGCTTAAAATAGTTTTGGGGAAGTCGTACTCAACCAGCTTCAAGGTGCTGTGATGTTAGAACATGTATTTCTAAAATACATAAGCTACAGCACTTCACAGCACAGCACAGTCACGGGTATACCAAACTCGACACTGAGTATCGACATGCCATCAACATAATGAAGTCGGAAGCAGACACGAATCGAACAAGTGCAAGACGAAGGGGGTGGATCCATGATAGCAGGCATCATCGAGCTCCCAAACAACTCTAATTTCCAGCGCAAAAGTCCCCTCGGATCAGATGCAGAAACATCATATGTGATGAAGGAGAAAACTATATGCTCTCACCAGTCCATAAACAACAAAATTAAAGAAATAATCACCAGAAGAGCAAAAATTCTATTATAAACCCAAATTTTTTTGGTGGGTCTGGAATATATTTCCATTCAAACGGAGGAAATCAACAAGATGCAAAGATAAATATAACTGGAAAATGGAAGCAAAGGGTTGGCCACTGGTCGTTTTCGCACTGAGGTGGGTGGATACCCCCAGAAAAAAAGTTAAAATAAATAAATTGGAAAAAATTAGAAATGTGAGGGAAGCAATCACAAGATTTGGATTTTGCTTCAAATTTGATGCTAGTGGAAATGTTTCTTTAATCTGTGAATGTTGTTATCCAAGAAGCAATGCCATCATATTAGTACACAGCATTATTCTAGTAGAGCAAGAAAGGTAAGGGCAGACAGAGAGAGCGCGGGCGTGGTGACATAAATTATATATTATCGTGGGGTCTACTACAGGTGAAAAATAAACTAGAAAATAATCGTGGGATCAATGGATCAACATAATTGAATTCTTCCACATGCTGATTGGTCATGTAAATTATTTTTCACAGTCGACGATGATGGAAATTTTAAAAACCCTATGAGTCAATCTCGGCAGGGAGTAAAACCTAATAATATTTCTTTCCCCGAATTATTATTATTATTTTTGTTGTATTTGTTGTTGTTTTTATGATCCAGAAGTTCGAAATCTAAAGATGGAGATGGGGGGAAAGGAGAAAGGAAGAAGAGGGGGGTGCACCTTGGACCGAAACAGGCGAATGCGCACGTGTGGTACCGTCGGAAGCAAAGCAGGGGACCATCAGCAGTAGCCCTCAAAAAGACACGACGTCGGAACACGAAGGCGGGCTCGGAGCCATCGAGGTTTCTTCTGCGTTTTTCGTTTCGTGTCGAAAGAGTGTCGGGAGAATTTCGAGCGGAACGAGCGTGGGAAGAAGATGAGAATGAAGACGTACCGTGTCGGCGGCGAGCAGAAGAGGGCCGGGATAGGATTCGTCTCTGCGGGGTTGAATGTATATGATTGACTCGTAATTACAATTACACAGATATCGCTCGTAAAAATGGCGGCCATGGAGGTCAAAAGAAGAAGAAGAAAAGGCGAAGACAGGGAGAGGAGATGACGCCGTCGCTGGAGGCGGTGGGGTACGCGCCGCTGCTAGCTCGGGGCGGTAGCGGGTCCAACATTCCCGCCACTGCCGCCGGTGGTTTCTCCTCCGCCTCCGCCAGCGTCGCCGGAGCCAGAGCCTTCCCCGGCAGTGCTGCTGCTGCCGCCGACGTCGGGTGCAGCCGGGGTCCGCTTCCGCTTCTTCTTCTCGTAAGGGATGCCGCGGGCCTTGGCCTGGCCCTCCCGGACCTCGCGGAGGTAAATCCGGACGGCCTTGGCGCCGAAGGGGTTGGACTCGGGGCGGCCGCCGTTCTCCTCGTAGGCGGCCCGGAGCCGCCCGATGAGCGCGTCGAGGCTGCCCCACGCCTGCCTGAGCGGGCACGCGCAGGGGGCGGGTGGGTTCGGGTGCCCGAAGTAGGGGCAGCCCGCGGCGTGGACCTTGGTCTTCCCGAACTGGTCCAGGTACTTGAGGAACTCGATCACGTGGGCGCCGCTGCACCGGGCCAGCGTCAGCGGCGGCTTGTGGTTCTTCAGGTACTGCAGGAACGTGTTCCAGTCCCTCCGCTTCTGCGACTCGTACCTGCTCGGCGGCTGCGGCGGAGCCGCCCCCGAAGGTGCAGCCGCCGACGACGGGCCCTCGGCGGCGGCCGTAACAGCTCCCCCCTGCTGCTGCTGCTGCTGCGGCGGCGGCGGCGGCGGCTGCTCGGGTGGCCCGGCACCCGAAGCGGAAGCCATCTGCAGTTGGAATTTCGATTCCCCGGGATCGAATCTGATCTCTTCTTTCACCTCGGACCCAAGGACGACCAAGAAGGACGACCCGACCCAGTAGCCGAACGCCTCCTCACTTTCCGGCCGGCGACCTGGAGCGGCTCCGGGAGGTGCTTGCTGATCGAGAGGGGGGCCAGAGAAGGAGAGCTATGGAAGGAGGACGGGTCGGATGGTGCTCTCAGGAGGGATCTTTTCACGAGAAAGCCAGTGATTTTTCTTTTCAAGGAGAGAGAGAAATAGAGAGAGAGAGAGAGAGAGGTGATGGGACGTGAAAAAGAGACGTATAAGATGAAGTGAACGAAGGGGACTGGGCGGAATTGCGATGGAGGAAGGGGAGGCATTTTGGGCGCAATAAGAAATTTTGGGATCGCCATCTTTCCATCGGTTTCCACACTGTGGACCCACCGCGGTGGACGCGACTTTGCCTCCCGTTCGCTACCGGCGGCCCCCGCCACTCCCCGTTTTTCTTTTGTTCGTACTCCCCACCCCCACCCCCACCACCGCTGCCGCCGCCGCCCCTCTCACGCGCCGCGAACCTCGGCCACCACGGGCCTTTCCTCTCTCTTTTTTCCTCTTTTGATGGCCGCTTTCACTGTGCTGTTGATTAGGCACTGAACTGAATTTGGATCGCTAAACAAAATGGTGGGTTTCGCGTATGTTCACTAGATTTGACAATCGATATTGAGTGTTTTATATGTGGGTCTCACGTGAAGATTATCAAGATCAATAGTTGTAGTGCACTATCAAAACAACTATTACGATAAATCAACTTTTAAGTATTTGTTACGTTCACTCAATCAACATAAACTCTGTGCGATATAACCATTGAATTGCATAGGTACCCAATAGGGTTAGTCGAATTTAAGAGTGATGTATGTCCTCATAAGGGTAACCCAATTCATCTCACTAGTTTATAAAAGATTATATGAAAGATGAACATGTGGATCTCTCTCATACAGAGGGGGCACACAAGCTCGTAGCAGATCTCTCTCGCACGGAGCTTGTTTCTGCGACCAGAGCGACGGTGTAGTTGAAAACGAACAACGAGCAAAGGCCGAGGTGGCTGAGACAAGGAGGAGAGCACAAGTGAGCTAAGATATTTCCCATTAGACAAAAGGTGGATATGTGGTACACATACAACAACTCAAAAAATGGTGACAGGAGATGAGTACAAAAGACGATGGTACGCCCTCTTACCCAAACTTCTGAACCCTAAGTGCATTCACCTAGTGCATGACAACAAGCTAAGTGATCATGGCCATTTTATGGGTACAGTGATACCAAACGAACCCTATGGCCACCTCATGATTCAATCAAAAGATCATTCACATCCATATCGACATACGAGTAAGCAAAGCATTGTCCTTTTATTTTTACAACAGAGTAATCCACTCGATCTGCATGATACATGAAGATCACTTAATAGAGTGGCTAGATGATTAGCCAATAAGTTTGAACAATGAATGTCCTCGGCATGATGTTAAAAGGCTACATCTAACAAAGGGATTCCTCGAATATAAAACACTTAGAAGGTAGAGTGAAGTATAGGGTTTGAAAATGATATTATATCAACGAAGATGAGCCAAGCATGCGGACACATACACGTTAAAATAAAAAAAACAATTTAACAATTCACCATGATATTGGAAAGGTACAAGCAACCCATGTTGAATAGAAATGACCCCTATCTCGGAACATTATCCAAGATAGGCTCCCCGGTTGCCACTAAGTAATGCACTTGATCTTCGCGACACAGAAAGATCACTATACAGAGGGGCCGGATGATGAGCCGACGGTCCAAACGACGCATTGCGCGTGTTTGAGCGGGAAAGCAAGCGGGGCGCTTGACATCGAAGATGGTTGCGAATAGTTATGGCAATAAATGTGGTCTTGCTGAGGTCAAACTTACTTTTAAATTTGGCCACCCTGTTGCAAGGTCTCTCCGCGTCCTACGTTGTTGCTCATCGCCTCCTCATTTGCTTTTTGCTAGGCCTGATCTTAATAGCTGTAGTGGTGTCGCTGTCCCCTTCCCCACTGCACAAAAGCTTTCCCCTCTCTTATCTTGTCACCGGCACGTGTCCCAGTCCCAGAGAGAGAGAGAGAGAATGATCTTTGTCTGGACTCGCTCCAGTCAAACGTCAAGTCATCCCCCCCCCCCCCTATATTTATTGCCACCAGTCTCAACTCAACCTTCACCTGAAAACTGAATTAACCACTGACCCTGGGATTAGTTTTACCGCCTCCTTTAGTTTTTCCCGTAACAACGGTCTCATCGTGATGCGAGCCGTGTTCCCTGCATGTGAATACCACACGTGGTCAGAGAGAGAGGATTTACCTTCTGTATTTGGAATCTGGGCATTTCATATGGCAGCCAATGCTATGGTGCATATGCGAGGTACCGGAGGGAAAAATATCATAACGAGAATTTAATATAATGTGAATGATGCTGAAGCATTCCTAGAAAAAATTGATCCTGCTAAAGAGTCATCGATCTAGTGGGTAAAATGTCGATTGCATTATTATTGATCCGTAACTTAATTGTCGATTTATAAGGCAATTATCGATTCCGAATTTACTTTGATCACTTTGTGTTTGGAATGTGTTCGTATTCATTGAAGGTCATAAACTCAGTAACATTGAAACAAGTAAAACTTAGATAGATGCACCCAACAACATTTATTTTATATATTTTCAAGGTCTAGTAAATGTCGTTTAAAGTCTCAAGTCATTACTTAATTGTTGTTGTTTTCTAGTGAAACTAGTTTGTCTGCCCTATAAGTCCTTCTGTCTTTTCAAAGAGTCTTAACGAGTACTCATTCTTGCACTGTTGTTCCAAGCTTATCTATATAAACATACTATGATGAATAAGAACTCAAGACTTGTTTTGATTCATAATTCATTTAGCATTTGATTTGAGAGTGTGAAAGATTTCTTATTTTGCTCTTATTTTTAGGTAAATTCTTACCAGTGACAAGTGACTTATTTATTTAAATTCTCATTTTTGTTATCTCCTTTTTCTTTACATTCTCTTTGGTGTCAGTAAAGCAATCATACCGCAACTTATTAGTTTAAACCTTTGAATGGAGGTTGGTTCGACTAAATATGTTGTCAAGCTCTTAGTTTAACTTTCCTCTTAGTGATCTTTTTCGGGTGAAAGTATTGGGCTCTCACTGCATTCAGCCCATGAGTGGTATTAGAGCCAATAATTGATTGGTGACTTCATTCCTAATGTATATTGGTGTCTCATGAATATCTTGGATGCAACTAACTAGTCGAGGTGGTGGATGGTATCTCCTGGCTTTCTGCCAAGCTTGGCTGAGTCAAGCCAATTGAGGTGGAGTCTAAAAAGTAGATATTATCCTCACCATCATTATGTGAAACTTTACCTAGCCAAGGTGCAAATTCTCGAGTTGATATAATGTTGGCACAAAAGTATACCAAGATTAAGGGGAGTGGACTTAACGTAAGTGTCTCATATAAAGTGCACTTATGAATTGTTAGGTAAAAGAAATCCAACGTTGGGGACATGCTAAGTGATTAATATATATAGCTCATTGGCTGAAATTTGTTAGTGTAGGTGGGATCAGAGAGAGAGAGAGAGAGAGAGAGAGATGCAAGGTAGAATGCTAGAATTGTTGCAACAAGCTGATGGCAGCAGCGAGTGTCATGCGTTATATGTCCTAGCAATAGTATTAGGAAGGTAGAATGCTAGAATTGTTGCAACAAGCTGATGGCAGCAGCGAGTGTCATGCGTTATATGTCCTAGCAACAGTATTAGGGGTGGCTCAGATCTAGATGCAATGATGATGGCTTCAACCATCCTAGCAGCGGTAAAGGATGCGACGGATCAGCCATTGAGGGAGGCAGGGAAAGACGATAGGGCAAAGAAAGAGGATTAAAATGTCCGGGTCTTTTTCATGGGGTCATTGGTGTGTCATTTGTTAGGATTTTAACATCTAGATTAGGTTCACATGCGGATGGATGATCCGAGAAAACGCCAATGCAAACCATGTTTTCGGAAAGTGGAGTTAATGCTGCTATTTGACAGCAGAAAACCCCCTCTTTTTAGATCGAAATCAATATGCACAAAGCGCTTCAATTCGATATCTAATTTAATAGGAGCAAGCAATGCTATTCGACCGAACAAAAGAGTTTGGATCATGAGCTTGTCAATAAAACCGGGCATATTTTATCGAGATATGTTGCTTCTCTAGTACTCTGATGGCCAACCAATTAGTGGTTTTTAGGACAGCCACGCCAATGATACATAGCCATCCACCCAATCTTTGGACATATGGGCACCTAAATAACTAACTTCCGCGTAATCTCAAGCTTTAATCATGAGAAGTCATCGGGTAGACTTAGTCCGATAGACCCGCTAATCACTAGCTTAGGGATTGTCGGACCCACATTAAGTACCCTCCTGAAAATCCCTGTTCCCATGTGAATTTGTACTATCATCGACTCTATTCGCAACGTCACTTATAGATTAAGTCTTCTCAGCTTTTCTCCAACCACCTTTATCTAGAAGCATGTCAATTTTGGAATGGAAGAACTTTAGTAAAAATACTCGGGCATCAAACCGATTGATTTTTGCTTTCCTATTTCTTTGATGGAATACAGTCTCGCTTTTAAAGGGTGGGGGAAAAGCAACATACGGGTAAAAGAACGACGAAGGTCCAAATATTGTTTTACATTCCATGTGCACACACCTAGATGTTTAGCTATCTTGAAACTCATGAAATATCTTATGAGTACTATAATTCAGTTTAGTTCAGACCTTTGATCTAGAATAGTTTACATGCAGTTCATGAGATTTAAATATACAACCTTCAATTCATTAGTTGAAAATTCTTTGACGCTCTGACATAATCTGGTCCCCTCGAAGGAATGATTGAAGAGTTTCTCCTAGAGCAGAAATAATCGAAGCAGGAGAAGTGTGATGATTTTATCCATTACACTTGTCCTCGAAATTACTTCATCCCTTTTCCTCTCTCCCAGGCCAAGAAATGAAAGCCTATTAACACACACATCATTCCTATTCAAGGTAGTGACTTCAATGGTCCATCAGCCCTCCACAATCCTAATCATCATACCCTCATTGATTGATGCAATCGATACGACCAGACCCACTTCAAGGGACCCCTTAGATCATATAAGTCACCTCTTGATGGTATCAAAAGCAAAGGCCCGTTGGTGAATACATGCAAATTCGTAGGTGATCCGAATACATATGACTTCAATACCTTTGAACCATCAATGTTGGTGATCCTCGCATGGAATTCACATGATAGATGAGTTTGGACGTACTTGGCTCGGATACATCCAAAAACGTCTCGAAATATAATCCCGATCAGAGGCCCGCGTGATTTGCCCTACTCCATTTGGAGCTCCTTTTTTGTCCCCTCAGGAGTCTAGGATTTGTAGGTGCAGGAGCATCATGGTACTGCCGTTTAGCTTTCTTTCACTTCAGACGATGGAGATGGAGTGCCGACAAGCACCGGGGAAAACATTTGAGGTCCTTGGGGAGGGGGGCAATGAATCCTTTTCTATGCTAAATGGTTCATCATCACCACCAACCGCATCCATTTCTTCTTTGTTTCTTTTGTGCGGAACCGCTAGAGCTGTGCAATTTCTGATTAGGATTAGCTTTGACATATCACGAGATTAGAACATACAATCAGTTGTTTGCTTGGTGGTAAATGGTAATGATCTCCCTTTCTCTCTTTCTACCTACAATTGCCATCCACCTCATAAAATCGACCTCCCATCACTATCGCTCTTGATTTGAATTCCATCAAACCCTAAATCGAAAAATGGCTCCATTAATGGTCTTGTTTCCTCTACAGAGATATAACATTAGCTTTAAGGCTTGTCATCATCGCCATCTAGATGTCGACGGAGGCACTAAGGTGAGACTAGGCGAGGCGAGGTAGGTGCGAGAGAGCGAAAGAGAGGGAGGGAGGGAGGGGTTCTGTTTGATTTACAATGCTAGTATCCAAATCACTCGACTCGATTGAAACCGATTGATACATGCAAACCGCTCCATCCACACTCATCAAGGTAGCTCAATTTATAGGGTGGCTAACATGACACCGAAGGTAATGAGTAGAAGGCACTGTGATCAAATCTGAACAAAATCTTATATTTAGAAAAGCTTTCATAATAGACATACCACACATACACTGACAGCTTATACAACCCCAACTTTGCACAAATTATGCAAAAAACAACAATCCTTCTATAGACATGGCAATCCTATATCATAATTATGGGAAAAGTGTCAGAAAATTCATACACTTATTGTATTGATATCAATTTAGTCTTAAACTCTTTAATAGTGATAATTTAGTTTTAAATCTTTTGACTTGATACCAATTCAATCTTAAACTTTTTAATGATACTAATTTAATCCTAAACATTTTGAACTAATACCAATTTAGTCATAAATTTTTTGATTTAGTATTAAGTAAGTCATTTTGACTAATTTTGGCTAGAAATTATTGATGTGAATGTCAGCGCCTTTTGTGGCATCGCCAGCACTAACGTTGACAATTTAAAATAATATTTTGATAATATAATATTTTATTTTTTCTATTTTTTCCTTTCTTTCTTTTTCTCTCCTTCATTTCTTCTTCCTTTAGCCATGGCTAAATTGGTACCATTACAAGGTTTGTGATCGAGTTGACACTAAGTCAAAAGATTTAAGACTAAATTGACATCAAATCAAAAGGTTTAGGATTAAATTAGTCATATTAAAAGGTTTAGAACTAAATTGACACAAATGCAATAAGTCTAGAATTTTTTTAACACTTTTCTCATTATCTTCGATGCACTCTACTTTACACAACATTGTAACACCATATGGAAACACTATAAAGATGCACATCCTATGCCATAAAACGTGTATACCTATTTTTTAGTAAATTGGACGATCATGTGATACCATATTACACTCAAGTGAGTGATACATATATTATTTGCATGACGTACATATATTTATTTATTATATACTATCAATCACTCAAAGCACTTTCACAATTAGTTGATTTTTTAAAAAACTTGCTTGCACCCAGCAAACACCTTACCATTGGGATGATCATGCCGAAAGTTCTATACTCATTATATGGTGGCCAATTCATTTCTACACTTTTCAATTCTCTAATTTAGTCTCGAACCTTTTGGTAATTTGCTAGTGTAGTCTTTACAACCAAATTGAAAATTTTAAGACTGAATCGACCGTCATACAAACATATTCAAGAATTCCAGACAATTCCTCCCCCCCACCCCCATTGTGCGTGATGGGGAGTCCTCACTCCCTTGAATCGACGACAGTTCACAATGATCTCACGGCAATAGACCAAGCTGCAACCTACGAGGACACCACCATAATCGTGGCCATTAATTTATTAAGGCGCCCCCATTATTAAACTAATCAACTCGGAAAAAGGACAATTATTGGGGCTTAAAAAGAGAAGAATTATTTTAGTGAGAGAGAGAGAGAGAGAATATGGTGGTTGCATCGTACGGCTTGTGCAATTGCAATTGTTTAATGTTGAATTGTCGATGGAAAACAAAGGCGCATCCAATGCCTCCCCTCCCCTCCAATCTTCCACGGTTTCCTTTAGACCCCTACCCCTCTCTCTCTCTTTCTCCCTCCTTGGTTCCTGAATTCGGACGAAAGAGGTCCGCTTCACGCCCCCACATCTCACCCCCCCTATCTTTCAATTACTATATAAATACAAAAGGCCGATGATGCGTCTTCATTTTGGCATTCGCCCCCCCTCAACAGGACGATTCCCTCTCGTCACTCTTCAAAAAGCAAATCAACTTCATCTAGGGGAGGAGGAGGAGCAATTTATTCTATTTTTTTTCAAAAAATATATATACACACGTGTTCATCTCGCCCTCTTACTATATGGTCAACCGTTATGAGAGCGTAGCGCATGAACTAAAATTTAAAGAAAATTAGAATCGCATTTGAATGACGGATACATGTATAACAATGAATCTACATATGTTAGTCAGGATAAAAGTCGAGATATGATAAAAAATTTCTTATTTTGTGTTTGGTTCTTGCTTAAGACAGGATTAAATTAGATACAAGAGGGATATAGCATAGATAAAATGCCCATAGGAGAGGTGGGATACAAGTGAATAAGATTTCCTATATCGATGGTACAAAAGTTATTTGTCTTGAATAATAAACTTCTTAAATTAATATAATTAAGATAATAATCAAATATTTATAATTTATGGATTTTAATAAAAAAAAAAAAAAGAAAATTGCACAATAACACATTTTCGTTTTTATTTATTCCTTTTTTATATATTTGTATTTTGTTCTATTTTATAATACATATTCTATATGTATTTATATTTAGTACATATTTTAGGCATATTATTATAATTTATTATTTAATAAAAAATTAAGGAACGATGGAAAGGAATAAAAAAGAAATTTATAAGGTAAAGGGAAATTTTTTAAAAAATATATAAGTAAATAGAAATGAAACGGAGGAACCCATATTTTAATGAACTAATTCAAACTTTAAAAGATCTTTCTAGCTCTCAAAGAATGAGGAGTAATGATATTTCTATATTAAAAAAAAAAAAAAAAAAAGCTACCCTCCTTATCTCCTTCTCCTTTGTATCTCTACTTCATGTTGAAGTCTACAATTCCTTCGAAGTATTTTGGTGCACGCCAAAGCTCTACGAAAATGATGAGAGGGTCGAAGCTCATTATCCTCCGTGACTTTTTAATTCATGATAAAAGTCTACCAAAGTAGCAAGAACGTCGAAGAACCTTCTTTTCCATAATTCAATGATTCATGTTGAAGCTTCACGAAAGAGACAGGAAAGTGAAAAGGAGTTAAAGCACCATACTTTTTTATATAGCGAAGGTGAATGATCATATTCTCTTTCTTACTAGATTTGGCCTTGGCTGATTGATCTACCTTATCGATATTGATGTGCTTGTCCATTTTTCTAACTTAGTTGAACATGTGCTTTAGAATGTTGCAATGAGCTCTTTTGATTTTTAGACTTGGATTGTACAATTATTGTGAATTGATTGATGGAGGACATCTATATATGTGCATTACTGGCTTCTTTAACATCAAATTGTGAGAGATTTTTATAATCTTCGTTTGCGCATTTTGAGGTTTATTTATACTAATATATTGTTCATAGAAAATAGTAGATGTGATAAAATATGAAAGTATTCATTTTTATTATTGTAATTCACCAAATAGGAAATAGAATATAACAAAGTCTTTACATTTCATATCCTATAAAATAGAGCTAGATATTTTTTAAAATAAAATTCTATCTCCCGAAGCATGACTTTGAAAAAAAGTTTCCATAATTTCACTTTCGAATTTATATTCTAATTTTCAAAATTGACAATTTACATCTTTAAACAAAGGGAAAATGCTAAAAAACGGTATAGTAGCTCATGCCTAAAATAGAGCTAGATATTAGTTTTAAAATAAAATTCTATCAGCAAAACTCCCGAAGCATGGGCTATTTATCTTTGTGGGGAAATTTCAAAAGTTTCCCTCACTAATTTCACTTTCGCTTCAATTTATATTCTATATTTTCAAAATTGACAATTTACATCTTTAAACAAAAGACCCAAATGATAGTTCTCGTTTATCCATCAACCTCGCCCAAACCTGCCTTTCCCCACCACCCTGCTAGGAACGTGAATCTTTGAAGAGGAAAAAAAACAACTGAATTTTCATGTGGAAAATCCTTTCAAATTTCAAAAGGAAAAAATCATGGTGCCAACCTAAGTGACCTCCTCACTATCAATATGAATATTAGTACCAGAGTTACAAGTTTCGGTGTTTCTACTTCAAAAGATACTGCCCCAATACTCAGTAGAAATCTAGGGCATGCATCATTATGATGAAAATTACATGTATGCCGTCAATAATAAAAGTTCTGAATTTTAATAATATTTATTATCGATTAGATTCCACAACTCTATCGTACCCTTCTCTCCATCATCCCACCTTTGTCTCTTTTTGTAAATTGCTATCGTAGACACCGCATTAACCATTTCAAGCGCTACCTAGAGTCACGCAATCCATTGATCCTTTGTTGTGATCGATGTCGACCTAGCCTCCCACTCTTTCCACAGGTCGACAAGCCTCTCTCCCCTCCTCTTTTTCTCTATCTTTATGGAGACGCAAGCAACACCATGGCCATCACAACCTTGAACCGAGGCCAAAGTAGTCTCCTCCTAATCTAGAAATGGCAGCTCCTCCATAGCCATTATAGCGAGCAACTATATAGCTAGGAGTCGCAAGGGGTGGAGATGGAGCAGTAGCAACATCATGATCTGGGGTGAGTGATGGCAAGGTTGCCACAATCAGTGCCAAGGACCATTTCATTAGGGGTGAGTTTAGAAAAGTGAGAGGAGTAATTTTGAAAGAAGAATAACGATCTTGTAAAAAGAACCAAATACTAATATGTGTCGAATGTTGGACCTTGACAAATCCCTAAAAAGCCACGTATGGACCATGAGATATAAAAATGAAGTTGGTTATTACCAAGGTCAAGGCAAGAAAAAGACATTGACCTAATAGAGGGGATTGGGAACGCATGAGTGGAGCCCACCTTAGTTGGAGGGAAATGCCACTAAGGCCCCAGCCCACTAGCAATCTACAACCTAACTTGCAAGGAAGCTTCTCCTGGTGATGGCGAGGTTGCAACAATCATTGCTAGGGACCTTTCGTTACACTTGTCAAAATGAATCAGGCTTTATTTTCCAGATCACTAATAATGGATTTCAAAAATAAAAATAACTAAAATATATTGATCTTAAAATATATTGATCTTAAATGTATTTTACAACCCACCCTCTTTTCCTCTTTAGCCTTATAAAACTATTTTTATAAAAAATGGAAATTATATTTAATTTTTTATATATCCTTTTTCTTTTCTTTTTTTTTTCTTTTAATAAAAATATTAAAAGGAGTCATAGAGGAAAATTTAATCATATTTTTCATACCAAACGGCGAAAAATAATTGCTAATTTATTTTCAAATTTCAAACAAAAACAAAAAAAATATATTGTAACTTCATGGAGAAAATACTTCTTGGAAAATATTTTCCAAGAAACAATAGAATTTTTTAAAAATTATAAAAATTGTCCACTATATTTGTATTGCATGAAAGTATTTTAGCAATATCATTTTTATAAAAAAATCATAAAAAATAAGCTTTCTTAGATTTAGTTAAATGGATTGAGAATGGATCGGATTGAGTATGGGTCAAAAATATTGCATTGCAATAAATTGATCATAAACAGGTTAAATGAATTAATTTGGGCCGGATCATTTATGACTTAACCCAAATACAACCCAAATCCAATCTAATTTACTCATTTGATAAATCTACTTTTCATTAGGATGAGCTGAGAAAAGTAAGAGAAGTAACCTTAAAAGAAAATAATTTTAAGTAAAACAAACACGAACATATGTTTGAATGTAATTCGATGTACATTCACTAAAGTGAGGACGTAAATCAGTTTGAATGTAATTTGATGTACATTCACTAAAGTGAGGACGTAAATCGGAGGATTCGAAAAAGCGACAACGATGTTTAAAACTCTCCCCCAATCTTTACTTATCTTTCATTATTCTAATGTGCCGATTAGGGTTTTGCTTTATACGGCCACTCCTACCTCTTCTGTTACCCTCTTTGCCAGCAAATCACAAAAGATGGTCCGAGCCATGAAAAAAGACGAATAAAGGTGGTGGAATGTGCATGAGACAGCTATCTTTCTAATTGTTTTCCTAAAGACAATTATAACTTGTTAATGGAGAGGAGAATGAAAAAGAAAGAAGGAAAAGATTACTACTTTTTTTTTGGGCTCAATCATAGGACCTTTGCTTCGCTCAGCGTATTTCTTCCAACGAAAGCGAAGATCATCATGCTGCGTCCTATCATGATGGGCTGCGCAACTAAAGTCAAAATAGTTTGTCTCCGAGACGTAACCTGTTCCTCATCAATCTGATCTCGCGAAGGGGAAAAGAATACAAAGAGGCAGGTTTCAATCTCCCATTCGCTGGTCCAGATAATGCAGAATATGAAGCAGTGAAAACGACCGCAATCATCTAGAATCCGTCGTCCGTCAGTCGGGTCTTTCTATCTTTGTCCGAATAAGATGCGTGAACGGACCTCATAGGATGCGTGTGCCCGTGCGCTGGTTCTGAATAGTCGATGGCCTCGAGGCGTGTTCCGGGATCGTGTCGGTTTCGAGGCGGACCTAGGGGCGGGTGCTGGCTGGCCGGAAGCCGGACCGATACCCGGTTAGACATGCGAGTCGGTTTGGGTTCTCGCTTGTTAGGACATCGGTGTCGGCGTGGTCTGATGCCAAAGGCGGGCCTCTTGTGGAAATCGTGTTATGTACCGGGTTAAGTAGCCTAACCCAGTGTCTGCATCGCTGAATTTTAGAGCTTTCATGGGCCAGGCCCATGAGAACGATATTAACTTATCAAGCCCTTTGAGGTCGGCCCAATGTCGGCCGCGGAGAAATTCTCCGTTCGGCCCGCTCGAGAGATGGAGGAGAGAGAGAATTCGACGTGAGTAAGGATGCCGAGATTTCCGTGGAAACCCTTTCAAGGGAAAAGTTGTGGGGCAAAGAAACACACTAATCGGACTAACTCGAGAGTACAAAAGATCACCGTAATGATCTCATGTGCCTACAAAATGTTTCGGCTCGAGTTGTAATTACTCTGCATCGGCCCCAACTCGAAACTCCGGGGTTGGTGAGGCCGACACTTTGGCGTTACTAAGGCTTCCACATTTCACGCGATGAAACCGGATTGAAGGGTGAAGTACGGCCAACTGCAGCATGACGTCAGAAGAAAATTCAAAATTTCTTTTCAATCAGCCGAAGAAATATGAGAGAGAGAGAGAGAGAGAGAGGTGTCAGCGGAGCGGGGCCCAGAATCGACAGGAGTGCGGACCGGGCTATTACGTTCGAGGTTAGACTGGGCTAGACAAGACACGAGGCCCACCCCCCCGGACGGTGGACCGTGCACCGTCCGACACGACACCCGCGAGTTGTCGTTTTGCATGCGAGAGTCATTTCAGCACCCAATCGCGGTACGCCTGAAATAAAAGGATTTTTCTAATGCCAAACTTTCCCATCTTGAATGATTTTCCTCCTGCATTATCCGGAAATGGAACCTACCTCTCGGGATTAAGTGGGCGATGTCGCATTTCACATTTCACTATGATTGCTTAAATATTTTGATAAGTTGTAGAATTTGATTATATCTTTTGAAAATTTTATAGGTTTTAGAACTTTCAATACACTTATCTCATTTATAAAATATGAGTTCCTTGATAAAGTTGATCGTCGTGTTAATTATAAAACTAAATTGATTTAAATTGAAGAGCACAAAAATTGATTTGACCAGAATAAGAGAGCAAATATCAAATTAAACATTAACTAAGATCTAAGAGCTTATGGATTGATTTTGACATTGCATCATTATGGCCAGAAAGACGAAAATGCTTGCTACCACCAGAGCAATCCTCATAAAAAATAGGGAAGATGTCTATTACTCTTCAAAGGCATTAGGGTGGCTGCTGTATACTAGATATATATTTGGAAATTAGGAAAATGAAACAAATAATTTTTAAATTTTGACTTAATGTATAATTTGATTATTAAATTTTTAATTTATTCGATATAATTTTCGAACTTTAGTCCATTGTATAATGTTATCTCTGAACTTTTTAATTTGTTCAATATGACCTATGAACATTTCCAAGAATCATATTAAATAAATTAAAAATTCAGAATCATATTAAATATTAAATTAAAATTTGGGGATGTATTGAATAAATTAAAGTTAAGGGGTTATATTATGAATTAAGGTAAAATTTAGGGGTCACTTATGTTTTATCCTTCGGCAATTCGACCGGGTGGGCCCCGGGATTCAGAAAGCCTCGTTCAAACCGCATCTGATGGATGGGAAGTGAGTCTTTTCCCCAGTGGCAACTTCGCAAATACCGACACCCTCTGTCTCTCTCTCTCTATCGCTGGCCGAAATCAACGGCGGATGAACGCCAAGGCCTTGGCGATCATGGCAGTGCATGTGGTGGGGCACATGGCAGACCACGTCTTACACAAGGCGGGACCCACAACACCAGCGTCCCCATCCCTGTCAGATGTCAATGTCGATTCCTCAACTCTTTTTGCCAAACGCATTATATGCTTAACGATAATGTTTTTATATGACATCGCATGATAATCGGGTGTTTCTAGTCGGTCATGCCCGAATGTCATTCTCCTCTTTAGGTAAACAAAATCAATAAAAAAACTAGGGATGAGCAAGGTCGTATTATAGAATTTGAAATTGAAAAACCAGATTAATGAGAACCTGTCCAATTTTAAGTTTCAAAATATGCATGATAAGTTAAATTTATTTCGACGGATATGTTTAAAGTCCTAAGTTGGTGAACCTGAACCCTGAAACCTGAAACAAGTTTTTGTGTTTATCTTTATTTATAACTTCGTGTGATCTTGCAGTATTTCATGACGTTTAAAAATAAATATATAATTTGGAACCACTAGTTCAAACTTCCATTTTATGATCAAAAGTTTAGTTTGTTAATATTTCGTATTCTGATTATTAAAGATGATGATTCATTGCAATCATTTAATCAATAATACAAGTATGGCCTACACAGAATCTAGAAATGATCTTGGAACTTGTGACAAGATAGGCTCTAAAGGTTTTAAATTGAACTCTTACGAAATATGGAACTACTCACCTCTGATAAAAATAAATATATCTACGCTATCTGTTGCAGTAGAAAAGAACCTCAACTTTTAAGAAATTATACTCTCTTTTTTCTCTGCTAACATACCCTTGATTAAATTTTATTAATAAATATTTTACCGCCAGATGCATGCATAATTCAAAACTATATATATATATATATTCTCATCTATCTCAATTTTAATATTGGAGTCTTGTGTATCTTATTAACAATCTGACCAATATAATTTTCAAATATGGAAAAATATGCATACGAGCAAGTGCAATGCGAACCTTCTCGAGAGCACAATAATCTCGCCATTGCCATTGCACTCGAGCGTCTCATATCAAACCATCGGCCTACACTCTCAGCTACTAAATTGTTGATTTCTGGAAGTCGAGATTCGAGTCGTCCCGACTGCATTTTGCATATCTTTCCATATTTGAAAACTATATATATTCTCATTTATCTCAACTTGCTCGGAGCTCTCTGGCCGCATCCGTCTTTGTGCATAGACGAGGAGCAAAGCGCGGTGGTCCGAGATTAGAGGTTTGGCGGATAAAGACGTCGCTGGGCGAGGGTCCCCTGTCGAGGCCGCCATCCTCGTCGGCGAAGTCGAGGGCTCCGCCGCCGGCCCCTTCAGCCCTCGGCCATGGGCCATCTCTCTCTCTCTTCCCGGCTCTTTCATTTCTTTTTCTTTAAGTGTTTTATTATTATTGTTATTGATTTTTGGCTCTCCTTTTTTTTTTCCGGATATATTCTAAAGTGGCGTGCACATCAAATTACATACGCTTGAAATAAATAAATAAAATGATATATTGACATTTTTCGTTATTAAAATTGGATGATGTTAACAAAAATACTTAATTATACTACTTGAACAAATTTTAAGATTTGATTATATTTTTTGAAATTTTTAAAATTTGATTGTATTTATGCAACTTTTATGACTTTTCGCATATTTGCAGAAGTCCTTTATCTTTTCATTTGAGTCTCATCGTATCCCGACAGTATAAAGTTGCATGTGATCTTGCTTTGTTTTCTTCTTTATTAACAATTATATTAAATGTGGATAGAATCGTGGAGTGCTGCTTGCAATAATCTTACTTAAATTTTATCTATATATTTCAACGGAATCTAAACACATTCATATTGCTTTATCCTTAGTCTAAGAAGTAGGGAAAATTTCAAGAAATACCTGAAAGTGCCCTTATTTGAGGATGGCCATGTTTGCCCTCAATAAGGACCTAATCTCACCAGCTAATTTAAGGTATTTTTCAACATTTTGCTTTTTCTTTCTTTCTTTCTTTCTTTTTCATTAGTGGCTGATCTTAAACAATGCTAGCTACTAGCAATATCTGAGGAGGATTGGCGAGGCTGCCCTTGAAAGCCATAGGCGAGTGCTAGCCTCACTTGAGCAATCCTTGCCAGATTTGACAAAGTCCTACATGGCGTTAAGGTTAACTAATGCATTAAAACGACGTCCTCTTGATCTATATTCTAGTTTTTACACAAAATCTTAATTAAAGTATGTTCCTTTTGAACTAGAATTAAAAAAATCCAAAAAAATTCATAAAAAGGTAAAAAAATTTATTTTGTGCACATATAAAAAAGGTAAAAACCTTAAAAGGATAAAAACACACAAAAAAGAAGAAGAAAAAATCCATACTCTTCACTTGTGGCTGATGGCACCCCATTGCTAGTGGGGTGTTGGCGAGGGCCAATGGCCAGGCGGAACAGAGACGAGGGCCGTGTTAGAATAGAGAGAAGGTAGCGACACTCTTTCATATCATATGAAGGTTGCAGCTTTCTCTCTCTTTTGGCAAGGGCTAGCAAGCCTAGCCCTTCACCTTTGGTAGGCGAGGGTTGTGGGCCCTCGCCGAGCCGACTACGACCTTGCCGGCCACAAGTAGGAGGGCCATCCCCAACCAGCTCGTATTTTTTATTCTTTTTTATTTATTTATTTTGAAAGTATCTAGCTTTCTAATTTTTTAAGCTAATTTACCTAAAGTCTAGGTTAAAATTCTCTCTAGCCAAGTCGTCCGAAGTCCGCAGCTAAATTCTCGAAGGCGACTCGACTATTGACCAGCACCTGCGGCTGTCGGGTCGAGTCGGTTCGCGAGTTAGCATCGGTCAAACGTTTTCGGTCTGGACCCGACCAATTCTCGGATTGCGCTTATCATCGTTCAGTCCCCCTCGCATGTAAAAGCTCCGTCATCATCGACCTGAGGAAAATCTCCCGCATTTGTTTACGACCGCGACCGCGACCGCACTGTTCCGTGATGACACTCTCGATTGCGATCTTGAATCCGGAGTAACCACTCCCCCCTCCCCCAACCCCCCACAACGCATCAGCTCCTATATAAAAAACCAGAGCCAACGCTCTCACATGCGTCGCTCTCGCTGATCATCACGCACCCGTCTAATCACGCACCACCACCCGTCATCAAAGGAGCCCCTCGTCCCCCCTCATCGATAAAACGCACACCCCCGCAGGAACCGAACCATCCTTCCGTCGCCACCACCGTCGTTTGTTCTCTCCTGAATTCGTTGTACTGAGCCGGGGTCGATGGGAAAATGGAACCCAGAAAGGAAAAATGATTCCTTCGACGGTACGTGCCGGCGAAGGAGCGCCTCTCTGTTACTCTGAACTCGGGGAGTGAAGCGAGATTCGGGGAGAGGGAGAGGGGAGTTGCTGGGTCGCTCGCATTCGGGACTTCTCCGGCTCAGGATCTCGACCCGACCCCACTCCAATGGCTGCCGCTCTGGAGTGCTGGTCCAGCCGGGCCAGCACGGACGAGGACATGGTGGAGCAGGTCCTGATGCGGACCCACGACCGGTCCGAGGGGTCCCCGGTGGCGGGGCGGGGGCGGGGGCGGGGGCGGGGCGGCGTCGTCCGTCGTCCTCCTCCTCCTCCGGGGCGGCGAGGGAGCCGTCGTCGTCGTCGGTTATGCAGAAGAAGCTGCAGAGGCTGAGCCGGAACGTGTCGGAGGCCATCGCGTCGCTGAAGAACACGCTGAATCTGGACTCGTCGCGCGACGCGCCGCCGCAGTCGTCCAAGATCGACGGCTGCCGGAGGATGGTGTGGGGGAGCGTCGTGAGGAGCTTGACCCAGCTCTACCCGGGGAGCCAGCTGCCCGAGAAGCTCGTCTCCAACATCCGCAAGCATTACGATTCTTTGCCTCTCAGGTTTTGATTCGATTCCAAAGCTGGTCTTCACTCGATTGAGTGTTCCTTGCTCTGCTTAACTTTTATAGGGCACTGTTTTTCATGTCTGTTTCTTGATGCGATGTGTTGTGGCTGGGTGATTCTTTGGGCAGTTATGCACAAGCAGGGTTTGATATGAAGGATGTGTTTCTCCATATCAAATTGATGGAGCAGGCTTCGGGGGATGATCGTCCCGCGATTCTTATCCAAGACCTGTCGCAGGATGAGGTCCAGGGGTCAGTTTTTAAGCTCACATTTGCCTGCAACTCGGCCATCTCGTGGTCAGTGATGTCAGGGGCCCTTGACAATGCCTCCATTTGCTGCAAGAAGATACAGATCTTTGAGAAGAAGGGGTTTACACTAGGGATTTTGCTTCTGTTAGTGCAAGCAGAGCAAGAAAGGATGTTCAAAACCCGAATCGAGAATGCCCTGAAGCTGGCCATGAAGAAGCATAGACCTGCCTCTGTGAAGCTGGCTTTTGGGCTATGTGGCTGTCAAGAAGAGACTGCCAACAGTAGAGAAGCAGGACAGGTCGAAGATGACGTGGGGGAGCTGAGTTATCGAAATGGAAGTGAGAATCTGTATCCAAAGGTTCAGCTTCAGATGCCCCTGCCCACATCGTCATTTGTTGTTTCTGTCGATGAGTGGCAGACAATACAGTCGGGTGGGGACGAGATTGCCAAATGGCTTCTGAACTCGGACAATCTCGAATTTGTCAATCAGATTGGCCCGAGTTCTTTCAAGGGGGTTTATAAGGGCAGGAGAGTGGGGATCGAGAAGCTCAAGGGTTGTGATAAAGGGAACTCTTATGAATTTGAGCTCAGAAAAGATCTTTTGGAACTAATGACTTGTGGGCATAAAAATGTTCTGCAATTTATTGGTGTCTGCATAGATGAAAGTCATGGGCTATGCGTCGTGACAAAGTTGATGGAAGGTGGATCGCTTCATGACTCGATGCTTAAAAGCAAGAAGCTTCAAATCAGGGAGATTGTCAGAATCGCAATCGATGTGGTGGAAGGAATCAAGTTTATGAACGACCATGGTGTCACGTATAGAGACCTCAATACACAGAGAATTTTGCTTGACCGTCATGGGAATGCCTGCTTGGGGGATATGGGCATTGTTGCTGCTTGTAAGAGTGTCGGTGAAGCAATGGAGTATGAAACCGACGGTTACCGGTGGCTGGCTCCTGAGGTTTGTATTCTGCTGCATTATATTGTTCAGTTTTAATTTTATGCTGTGTACATCTTCCTTTTTACAAACACTATACTCATAAAGCCCAGGCTTAGCTGTTAGGTTGGTGTTCTACACAGATAAATCCCCAACACATTCGAAATTGGATCAAGCCCTGTTTACATGTTGCTATTTGTTCACCGACACATATTGCTGCAAATCTTGACTAGCTTTGTTAGTCCACATTTAGATAGCTTTTAGTGGAGAACTGTCCAATCTCTAGCTCGATAAACTTTTTCCTTGTGTATGATTGAAGTTTTGAAGTATCACTCAAGAATATTTTTGTGACAGTTGTATTCAATTAATCACTTGTCGTTTGCCTTCGGATTGTCCAATTTTCTTCAAACATGCTAAATTTTTCATCACAAACTTTTTGGATTATAAATCGTTTAACCTAAAGTCAGACTCACTGGTTGGATTACCCTGTTGCCTCTTTCCAGTTGTCAATTTACCAAACCGCGTCCAATTCATACTCTGCACCATTGTTCATTCAATCTAGCATGTCTCTCGGGAGAGATATTCTGTGCTTTATTTCACTCTTTTTCCTTGTCACTATTGTGCAAGTTATTCAACCAGATTCCATGCACAGAGGCAGCACTTTACAAGGTTGCCCATTCCATGCTTCCTAAAAGGGACTTTGGTCATTATTATGACATCATTCATTGAGCATGCCTTCCATGCCTTTCATTATTGCTTTTGCTTTTGCTTTTACTGGTGTATAATTGTCTACCATTACCTAAGCAAATTCTATGCCTTTCACTAAATCCCATCATCTCCAGGCCATGACCTTAGAAGACGGAGCGAGACTTGGCACCTGTGATTAGAACTGGGTCCATTAGTGGAGCCCCCGCTTAGCGCTTTTGTTCTCTTTCTAATGATCTTCATCTTAGTAACCTTTTCGGCAGAGCCGTTCTATTTGGTGGAACTAGTCCAATTTGTCGGATAGGATTCAGCTCAAACCTAATTCTGGACCCATGAAAGTTCAATAATTTTCAGAGACAGTTTGAGCAGAACTATGTTAAAATAATAAGCATTGTCTCGGAAGAAACAAGCTGCAAGCTGCTTTTAGAGAACTAAAAAATATAAGAAGAAATGTTTAGAGTGCAAATCTATGTGATTAAATTAGATGATATATGCAATAACTTCAGTTTTGGTTTTGACAGATAATTGCAGGCGATCCGGAAAGTGTGAGCGAGACATGGATGAGTAACATTTACAGTTTTGGGATGGTAATGTGGGAGATGGTGACCGGCGAGGCAGCTTATTCTGCTTATTCTCCAGTTCAGGCGGCAGTGGGGATTGCGGCTTGTGGACTCAGGCCGGATATTCCAAAGGACTGCCCGCAATTCCTGAGAAATCTGATGACGAAATGCTGGAACAACAGCCCTTCGAAGCGCCCTCAGTTTTCCGAGATCCTCTCGCTTTTGCTGCACTACATCAACAGTGGCAACGATAACAGGTAACCCTTGTTGCGCATCTCGATCTATCATTGTCTAGAATCTAGCTGTATCCAATGCTGCACCCATGATCGCCGGGTGCTAATTATGCACAAAGCTGTAGATGCTCGAAACTTTGCATATGAGGAATGAAATAGATCTTTCGATCTTTCCCTTTATCGCCTCGTTTATCCACTTTTCTTCGCTTTTTTGGGAGCTGAAAAGCAGAATCTTTTCATCATCTCTATGAATTATCACCGCATCGCGACGTTACACACACCCCATCATGCAACTACACATCAACTGTGACTAAGATGTGAGCGACGAGGAATTACTTTATCCGGTGCGGGGAACCGACCGGCGGGTTATTTGGTGAACCTTTTGGTTGATTCATGAGCAAAAAGGGTAGGGGAAAAAAGAGAGAAAAGAGAGCAAAAGATGGAGGATGGGGGATATGGGGATGGAGCACGACAAGGCTCAAGTGCTGGCAGGACTAGAATCGTCTTGCTGTTCGATTTGCGGGGTGCTGCTCATGGGGTCCCCTCTTGTTTTTCCTTGTCTCACCGGGCGGTGAAAAGTCATATGACATGTTTCTTTCCAAAAGCCCTACCTCGGCTCTGTGTTCATATTGAGGATCATGCAACTTTTCCTCTCTTTTCTTCGGACAGAGATTGATCTGAGCTAAGCAAGAGAGCTAAAGAGATCGATGGGCGTCTCTATAGTCATTTTCCTTTGAGCAATTCTGTCGTCCGATCTGGCGATTCACGGGACTGGTCCCATATCCAATATGGACCGTTGGATTAAATAGGAAGGAAAAAATCATTGAGCGACAGACGGTTTTGATGAATTGGTAACTCCAGCATGATAAGGCAATAATCATAAAATTGTCGATGCCAGGACTCATTACGAAATATTTCGGCATTCAATAATGATTACTTACTCGGATTATTAGGATGTTCGACCTTATTAGGTTTATCATTTGGTGCATGTTCAATTTGTCCTCACCTATCACACATGTTTGGTACAATTCAGCCCCATGATATGTTGACCGTTATGGTCGCACATGCTTTACACGTCGAAGTCCAAAGAATCTAGTCGTCTCGATTCTCTCTCTCATGTTTCTCACTACAAAACTGTTCTCCCAAATTGGTTTTTGTTTTTTTTTTTTTTTTTTTGGGGGGTGGGTGTTTGGGTTTGTTTATTGGGGGATAGGGATTTTCTCAAAGGCAGCATTTCAGCGGTAACTAGCTCGTGGCAGTTCCGCCCATCGTCAGTTTTTTTTTTTTTTTTTTTTTGATGTCTTGTCATTGTCATACACGACTAATTGTCGAGGTGGTGCCGACACGTAGATGCAGTCGTTGAGTAACTCATCGAACAGCTTGGATCAGTTTTGCCGGTCGAAATCTAGACTAAAATGGGTTGATAGAAAATGGTCGTCTTCGTCATGGTTTTCCATTTGCCATACTTTGGGTGCAGTTTAATCGTCATAAAGGAGAAAAGGAAAAATAAATTTTACGAGCGGTTTTAGAGAGCAAGAGCGTCAGGAACTGGAAGTGATACGTGAGTGAAGATTGAGAAACTGTGAATTGAGAGGGGGCCAATAACAGGAGTTCTTTTCTTTACCCAACGGTCATTGACGTCGTCAATTTGACGGTTCAATTTTTGGGCCTTTGAGCCCGAAACAGCTTTTAACGGCAGGCCTGAAAGGTCAAATCCACAAAAAGAAAAGTCGAGCCTAGGTTGGCCCATTAGGGCCGATAGTCTGAATAAACCCAGGCCCAAAAGTGGTGGGGCATGGGTCCCGGCCCGATGGCCACCCCTAACCACAGCCAACTTGCCTACGTAGACATAGGTTTAGTTTGGGCAGGATGGTGGGATAGAGACGTCATGTTTCGAGAGAACTTAATTTTTATTTTTCTGATCAGGGCTAGATGAAAGTGACGATGGGGGCCCACCCGATTGTTTGCGGGGGACTTATTTTATATGCCTATGGACTTGGCGCTATCAAGCCCTATATAGAAAAGAAGTGAAAGGCCTTGTGGATTCATCCGTTCGATAATGGCCTTGCTGCGGACTTACTTTCGACCCCTAGTATGGCCCAACAAAAGTTGTCAATTTCCTTTCCTTTTAGGAAATGATATTCATCTTAACTCAGACCGAATTGCCCCGTGAACGTCGTGAAATCAGAATCGCATGGCCACTGGCGACTCTCGAGTGAGAGGCCGAATGGTTTTGGCACCGACGATCCTTGCGTTGCATCTCGCATCTGGTGATTACCCGCTGACGTACACTCTGCATGCGAGGGGGAGCCGTTGGTTCAAACGCGAGAAAGTAATTGGCTCTTGCACATGTCGTGCCGCTCACTTCACTTGAAGCATAGTGTCATGAGATAGCTACTATCAAGTAATGAGCGTGGTACAAAAGTTTTGAATACGACTTTTTGATCCGATCTAAGGACTCCTGCAATGGGATCACAACCAACATCAAGAGGTAAAATTTCATCGAATTTACTTATGATTAGCTCTTTTCTTGGTCAAATGCCCAATCTCTGGAGCTTTCTAGTGACCTAATTCACTTATAATTATATTCATTTTGACTCTAAAATATTGGAGTTTTAGAATAGATGTCGAAAGCCACATGGGTTATTGTATTGGAAGAGCATCCAATAAAAAAATAAAAAGTCTAGGTATGATTAGGTCAAGTGCTCAATGATGGAAGACTTATAACTTTAAAACCATCCGATTTACTTATAATTTATTTTCTCAATCTTTCTTTATAATCCTCTCCTTGTTTACTTTATTCTAACCCGGGTTGCTCGGGCATTGAATCTAGGCAAAAGAAAGGATATGTGCCTTGCTACTTTATCACCTTTTTAAAAGCCAACGTGGGGACCCAACTTTGGGTTCAAAGCATCTCTTCTTTGCTTAGGACGAAGATCTTATGACGATGAAAGCAATTACTTTTGTTATGATCACATGTAGTCCCTGCTCATATCGCAGTTTTTCATCATCGACAAAGGTCTTAAGATCACGTGAAGTGAATCAATAGCATCCGCACCACTAATTATTTGAGTCCCATCCTAGGGTTCATACGATCGATGACTCAGATGGGTTTGGTTTGCTCTATAGATAGAGTCGAGAAATGAAACCTCATGCGTTCCAATTCATCAAGTCATGCTGTAAACATCCATCGGTCAATTCAATTGATAGAAAAGTTTTCCTTGGGGAGAAAAGAAATGCTCGCATTTCAAACTTCATTGATAAAAATTTTTTGAAACACATAAAGAATTAGTATGGGATCGATAAGTCTCGAACTTTCATTTACAACAGATCTCCGGATGTGACTCATTATAATGGTTGAAGGTACTTGTCAACATCACATGGCACTTTATAATTTTCTAAGTCAATAATAATACCACCTAATTAAAAAAAAATAGATGTATCCCATACCAAGAAATGCGGAAAAATTATAGCGAATTCAAAATCTGCGTGCGGTGGACAGACCATAATTAATTTCACGTTTTGAAATCGATGAAATAACAAAAAATCAAACTCTTGAAAAGAGCATCAACGTCGCAAATGGAAATCTGGCTCCGACCCAAAAGAAAAAAAAAAAAAAAAAATGGAAATCTGGGGACCGTTGCCGGGCGGGTCGGGTCGAGGATCCGATCGAGGAGCCCGGCCCGATTTCGGCGCGGACGTCCTCCAAATCATTCCAACGCACATTTCTCGATTCCCGAAATCGACCCCTTCAGGCTTTCCGCCACGTCGCACAGCTCTTTCCTTTAAAAAAATCTCGCGCAGGAAAAGTTCAAAACCACCAAAACCAACCCCGGCTTCACTGTACAAATACAACACAGCCACCACCTCCATCTTCCATCGTCTCTCACTTCTCGAAGATTCCATTCTTCTTCCGTCCTGGCCTCCTTATCGGTACGTCTCCCCTCCCCTCCCTCCTTCTCTCTCTCTCTCTCTCTTTTTCTCTCTCTAGATCAATCCCGCTTCTGCAATCGCGATCGATCTCTCTACTCCCACCTTGTTCTTGCTCCGCGTCGGTCGCGCCGAGGATCGGAATCCCGCGCCATGCTCAAGCTCAGCCTCAGCTCGGCGGTGGGGCTGTGCGCCGCGGCGGTCCTCCTGGCGGCGCCGATCTTGCTCGGCCTCGCGCTCGAGCGCGCCGACTATTTTCGCTTCGATTGCGTGCGAGTCTTCGTGTCTTCTTCAAAGTCATCGTCGTGGTGGTGGTTGTTGTCCCTGTTGTTGTTGACGGTGTGCGTGGGGTTTTGTGGCCTGTTCAGCAGCTTGCTGCACTTTATGCTTCCTAGAAAGAGAGCGGGCGAAGGAGCCGTCGTCGAAGGAGGAGAAGGAGGAGGAGGAGAAGGAGTCAGCGGCAGCGGCAGCGCCAGCAGCAGCAACGCCTCGTCCGGCGTCTCCTTGCTCAAGAAGAGTCGCATCGACTGCTTCGGACCTCCCGAGCTGACCGCGACCGGAAACAGCAAGAGCGACGTAGCGAACAACGGTAGCGGCAGCAGCCAGCGAGCGAGCAGCAGCAGCACCAGCGAGGCGCCGGCCATGGCTTTGGGGGGCTCGATGCCGACTGATATCGACGAGGATCTGCACAGCCGGCAGCTCGCGGTTTATGGACGCGAGACCATGCGGCGGCTCTTCGCTTCGAATGTCCTGGTCTCGGGGATGCAAGGCCTCGGCGTCGAGATTGGTATGTGTGAGCTGAACCAGATAGTTACTGTCCTGTTATAGCATGTACGCGATTCTATTAAATTCCGCATGTGCTGATCTTCTATTTATGGGCGCATCCGCTAATAATGATGTGTGAAGTTTTTGTCTCATTTTGGACCATTAGTTTCATCGTTTTCAGTCATTGTCTTAATGTATTTATAAAAAAATATTTGTACTTGCATCTGCTCTCATTTTCTACCTCTTCCTTATCTGGAGCATATTGGAATTTTTCGCAAATTAGTGCTATAGATTATAGGTTAACCGTAACTTTTGCTTTGACATCACTGTTTTGTGGCCTGTTCTTCTTCTAGTGATTGTTCAATTTATTGTACTTTCATCGAGGTTTGCATTCTGAATAGCTTCAAGTGTAGAAGGTCCATTAAAACTTCAAATTCTAGTTGGCCAAAGCAAGAGAAAAGGATAAACGATGGTTCTGTATGTATCTTTTATTACAGTGGCTGTTGGTAATGTGACCTACTAACATAAATCCAGTAGCCCAAACAAGATGTCCGTGTTGCCCAGGGCATAAGGGGGATGATGACTTGACGTATCTTTGCCTGTAGAGCATGCCTCCATTTGTCTGCATCATAAGTATGCTGCAGAAGTACAGATCGGTCATTCCATCCCACCCTTATCATTTGTTAGTTTTGCATGAATGTGATGCTAATAGTTGAGCTGGACATAACTTTTGTTTCTGAACTTAACTTTAACTCATGCAGCAAAGAATCTTGTTCTTGCCGGTGTCAAGTCAGTGACCTTGCATGATGAAGGAGTGGTGGAACTGTGGGATTTGTCAAGCAATTTTCTCTTTTCAGAAAACGATATTGGTAAGAACACGGCACTTGCCTCTGTACAGAAATTGCAAGAGCTCAACAACGCAATGGCTGTCACTACTCTTACAACAAAACTGACGAAAGAGCATCTTTCTGACTTCCAGGTAATCTACCTGTCTTATTGGTTTAAAGTTTTCCCCTAAGAAATCTTGGCCATTTGCTTGCTATGATTGCAACTTTTTTTATCAAGCTGTCAGTATGATTGATTGCCCGTGGTGAGGGTGTAATTATGAATTATGAAATGTGCCGAAACCCTTGGTTTCTGAAAAGTGAATTTTCTTTTTCTCTAAAAGGATGTTACTTGAGCCACTTTTTTGCTGTGACTGCCATTTATATTATCAAGCTGTCATGATGATTGTACATAGTCAGGGTATAATGATGGGCTATGAAGAAGTATCTGAAGCGATGGTTTTTGAGATTTTTCTTTGCAACCAATCTAAACACGGACCGGGGAGAAATGAACATGTTAGACTATTGATGGCTGGCACTTCTTAGAAATCGTACCTGACAAAAAGATTAGTTATATCCATTGTGCTTATATTAAAATGAGCTGCATCAAGGTAAGAAGAGGTGATTTTTAGCCAACTTTACTAGCAAGAAAATGGTGGTTTCCTTGTTATTGTTGAGGGGCTATGAATTTAGGCAACACTTAAGTAATTTATTAGGACAACTTAAGCAGTGCTGTGTGCTTCAATGGGTATAATACTTGGCAGGAGAATTGATAGTGTCTTAAAGCAAAAAAGTGAGCATCTTATTGTGACATTAACACAAGTAGTTTGTATGATTCACTGCTGCTTACTATCAGTAAAGTCTGATGCAGTAATGTTTAATTAGGATCACATAAAGTAACAACAACACAAGCTTTATGCAACTAAGGTTGACAATTTTAATTTTATTAAACCATTGTGCTCGATCAAGCTCTAAATGCTCCATCTCTTCCTTATCATCTCATATCATGTCCTTCTCTGCCTCCATGCTCCTTCTAAAGTATGTCTCCATCTCCTGATCCTCTGCCTAGTGGTGCATCCGAAGGTCTCCATCAAACACAACCAACCCATCTCAAATGACATTTAACACTACCAAACAATTCAAACAGGCTTTTCTCATTTGATTCTCAAGTGGATCACATACCATAATCTGTTCATGGAAGATAGGTAGATGGAAGATATATATATATATATATATACAGTAGATGGAAGGTTGGTGATTAAAAAGTAAGCATCGTTTGTGTTGTGGAAGCATCGTTTGTGTTGTGGCTTCTCTCTTCTCTCTAGGGGCATTTGGTTTTGAGAGAGATTGATAGAACCTGAAAGAGATACTAGGACATAAATTACTAGTCTGTGTAGTTGATTTTGGAATGTAATAGATGGAAGATTGGTGATACAAAACTAAGCATCTTTTTTGTTGATTTTTGTTGTATTCTTCTCTAAAAAATCTATAAGAGAGAGATTGATAAGGTTTCAAAAGCAGTAGTTCAGAGTTAGAGTGATTAAAATTTCACTCAAACAAAATACATGTTTTTGTAACTTCTCTTGTTCTAGGCTTCTAGCTTCTAGCTTCTATATATAAAAGTTTCTCTATGTTTTCATCAGTTCTAGGGTACAATAACGCTTAGTGATGAAGAAATAAGTCGAGTAACAACTCATTTGCAAAACACTTGATTTATTAATCACTACAACACCTTGAGAAATCTCCTGGTTGTAGCTATGTTCACAACATACTGTAGCACAAGAAAATGCAAAAGTCGTGTGTAATAGTTCCAAGAACGAGGAGATACAGCCATGCCAAACAGATATGATGTTTTAGTCTGATGTATTACACCTCTGTTGTTGCATTACATATCTGCTTTTTTGTGAAGGCATGGGAAGTCCCTTGTATGGATCGTAAATTATGTTGCTAACTAACTGGTGAAGAAGTGTACTCCTGATAATATATCAGATGGCCTGTGTGATTTGTTGCCTATGACATGATAATGGCAGTCTTTGTAGAGATATTCCCTAGTTTCTTGGATATTAGCTTTAGTTGGTGGATTGAAGAAACAAGGGACGTGGGACTTAATGTACTTGTTCTACTGAATTTTGATGTGAGCTTGTTTCATGGTCATTACTTCTTGTCAATTGATAGTTCAAGGGTTTGAAGACATGTAATGGATGTCGTGAAATAGAATGTGCGAGAAATTTTTTTCCTTGCTTGTTTTTTTTATGAGGAGATGAACTTAATAGGGGAATCCACTTTTACCATGCCTCAATGCACAATTTGATGGTGTCTTCCCTTCCTAATTGAACTTCCAGCAGAGAACTCACTCCATCAATGTAAGCAGGTATTTGGAATTGAAAATGAATTCTGCTCCATCTTTGGAGAGAGATAAAGGACTCATGGAGGTCAACCCAACTGGGCAACCTTACTCTAGTTTGCTCATTGGACTTACAATTTTTTCAGATATGACCATTGATTTTATTGTGAAATAGATTCGTCAGTCTCCAATTCAAGATCAACCTTTTCTTAAACATTTAGTCTTTTTTTATCTGCTGGTTTAATAAATTGATCGGACAGCACCAAGTTGTACTTATACACGTCGATGATTTGTGCAGATTCAATGGGAGGGAAAGTTGTTTGAACTGCTGTATTTAAATTGCTCAGCATATTTGTGACTGACGAGGCCTTTGTGTTATCTTTTTCTCTGGAGTCTGATGAGAATATTGCTGATATTATTCAATCTGATTGGCTCCTCTACCTTTATTTATCTGTGGATTTTTAGATTTATGCCTTGTATTCTCTCTGTTCTAGAGATAAATTCCTGCAATACACTGCTGTTCCTTGCTTCTTATGAAAACAAGGTCTAGGGAGTGACAATTCAGACAAACTGATAATGCCTTGCGAAACACCTGGGGATATAGCATGCAATGTGAATGCAATTTGTAATTGATGAAAGCTAATGGGTCTGTTTTCTTTTTGGGTGATGTAGGTCGTTGTATTTACAGATATTGATCTTCACAAAGCCATCGAGTTCAATGATTATTGCCATACTCATCAACCTCCTATCTCTTTTATAAAAGCTGATGTTAGAGGCCTTTTTGGCTCTGTATTCTGTGATTTTGGACCAGAGTTCACAGTCTTTGATGTCGATGGAGAAGAACCACATACAGGCATAATTGCATCCATCAGCAACGACAATCCTGCCCTAGTGTCATGTGTAGATGATGAAAGGCTTGAATTTCAAGATGGCGATCTTGTTGTGTTCTCGGAAGTTCATGGAATGACTGAATTGAATGATGGAAAGCCAAGGAAGATCAAGAGTGCCAGGCCTTATTCTTTTATTCTTGAGGAAGATACCACAAATTATGGAGCTTATGAGAAAGGTGGCATTGTAACCCAAGTGAAACTGCCTAAAGTACTGAAGTTTAAGCCCCTTAAAGAAGCTATAAAAGATCCTGGTGATTTCCTTTTGAGTGACTTTTCCAAGTTTGATCGTCCTCCTCTCCTCCATTTGGCATTTCAAGCACTCGATAAGTTTGTGTCAGACTGTGGGCGTTTCCCTGTTGCTGGCTCAGAAGAGGATGCTCAGAGGCTTATATCTGTTGCCAGTGGTATAAATGATAGCTTGGGAGATGGGAAATTGGAAGATATCAACCCAAAACTTCTGCAGCACTTTGCTTTTGGTGCTAGGGCAGTTTTAAATCCAATGGCTGCCATGTTTGGAGGAATTGTGGGACAAGAGGTTGTAAAGGCATGCTCAGGGAAGTTCCATCCACTCTTTCAGGTAAAGCCTTCCCACTTGCTGCATGAATCTGTGAAATAAAATTTGCCCACTTGCTTCCCTTGCTGTTGAATGGTTCTTGAATGATCATATTATGAGCTTCATTTGGCTAAGGTGATTGAGATTTTACAAGTTCATCTGCCATGAAAACACAGTCCATTGTCTGGAAGTCCATATTTATGGACCTTTCAGATTTTTACCAATTTGATAGGTGTTTTTCTTTTTGTCCCTTTTAACATACAGACGGTATTAGTGGATTTGGCTATTGTCAAGATTCAAAAGTCTGACTACTAATTGCCAGGATTGCTCTATTAACCTTTGCAGTTTTTCTACTTTGATTCGGTGGAATCATTGCCGACAGAACCACTGGATCTTGATGATCTTAAACCTCGGAATAGCCGTTATGATGCACAGGTTTCTGTGTTTGGGTCCAAGCTGCAAAAGAAAATAGAAGATGCTAAAGTATTTCTAGTAGGATCTGGTGCATTGGGTTGTGAATTCCTAAAGAATATTGCCCTCATGGGTGTTTCATGTGGCAAGCATGGGAAGCTGACCGTTACCGATGATGATGTAATTGAGAAGAGCAATCTCAGCAGACAGTTCCTGTTTCGTGATTGGAATATTGGACAGGCCAAATCTACTGTTGCCGCTTCAGCTGCAACATCAATAAATCCTCGTCTTAATGTGGAAGCTCTGCAGAATCGTGTTGGGCCAGAAACGGAGAATGTTTTTGATGACACTTTCTGGGAAAATCTGAGTGTTGTGATCAATGCACTAGACAATGTCAATGCTAGGCTTTATGTTGATCAAAGGTGCTTATATTTCCAGAAACCTCTTCTTGAGTCAGGAACACTTGGTGCCAAATGCAACACTCAAATGGTTATTCCTCATCTCACTGAAAATTATGGTGCCTCACGAGACCCTCCAGAGAAACAAGCACCAATGTGCACTGTGCACTCTTTTCCACATAATATTGACCATTGTCTGACCTGGGCTAGATCCGAGTTTGAGGGTTTGCTTGAGAAGACCCCAGCTGAAGTGAATGCTTATTTGTCTAACCCAGTGGAGTACACCAAGGCAATGATCAATGCTGGCGATGCACAGGCGAGGGACACTTTGGAACATGTACTTGAGTGCCTTGACAAGGAAAGATGTGAGAGATTTGAAGATTGCATCTCCTGGGCTCGTCTGAAGTACTCTTCTTTCACATTCATTATGATCGTTTTTCTTACCATTTTCTAGAAAGCTTACATTAGGTTGGTCACTGACCCATTGCTTCTTCTGTACTAGGTTTGAAGATTATTATACTAATCGTGTGAAGCAGTTGATATATACATTTCCTGAAAATGCTTTAACCAGCACTGGAGCTCCTTTCTGGTCTGCACCTAAGCGTTTCCCTCGTCCACTTCAGTTCTCGGTCTCTGATCCTGGGCACCTTCATTTTGTTATGGCGGCATCAATACTGAGAGCAGAGACCTTTGGGATCCCGATTCCTGACTGGGCTAAAAATCCTAAGAAAATGGCTGAAGCTGTTGATAAAGTGGTTGTCCCAGGCTTTCAGCCAAAGGAAAATGCAAATATTGTGACAGACGAGAAGGCGACCAGTCTCTCCGCAGCATCTATTGATGACACGGCAGCAATTAATGACCTTATTTCGAGATTAGAGCACTGCCGCTCGAACCTTCCTCCAGGTTTTAGAATGAAACCCATACAGTTTGAGAAG